>OX243857.2:11203734-12412457 GCA_945859575.2 Herminia tarsipennalis | reverse complement strand
AAATTTTGTGTTTGTATGTATATTTTAAAAATGTCAAACTAGCTGTGTGTAATAATATATGTGCTAAGAACCTTAATTTTAAATAAGACAATTTGAGTAATGTATTTTCAGCTTTTTTTTCTAATTAATACAAACACAAAAAAGAGCTACGCTTTTGCTTTATAGCAAAAGGAACTACATTTCAACCGCTCAAAAAAGAGCTACGCTTTTGCTTTATAGCTATATATAAAGGTAATACTTTTCAACCGCCGTTCGTGAAGCCGGTTAAAACAGGTTTTTTGTGACTACTTTTAAAACTGTTGCACATAATGAAATGTGACTTTGAGACTTTAACATGCAGTTTATTTTGTTGTTTGTACAGTACCTGACGGCTAATGACGCAAAAACCACAACAGCAAAAGCTTCAGACTTACTTCTAACAGAAATGACTGTCGAATCCCACCATCATGTCCGGGTGTGCAGTTTAGGTTTAACGAGTCATACGTCACGTTCGTGATCTCACACGATTTGGGGGTTGAAGGTTTGTCTGTGAAAAAAAAAAAACCTTATGAACACTTTCTAGTATGTATGATCACATAATCTCTTTAATCGAGGTTAAACTTCGTATCGACTTAAGGATGGGCGACCGTTTTCCAAAAAAGTCCTATTGTATTTGGGGCCATTCTTTAATTACGTAAGGGTTTCGAGGTTGAAGAAATCTCTACAGGCCCTTATCTTGGGTGGAGGGAGGTGAAACCCAATCTAAAGTAATGTTTTTTAAGTCGAAATTTTGTTTAGAAATCTAGTTTGATTTCGATGTCGAAGGCTTTCTTCATTCTAAGTATAATGTACACTTGTTTATTAAAATGTGTAAATTTTTAGCCATTTAAAATATATAAAAAATAATTTTAGTTCTTCCCACATATGAAAAACGAGATAAAATCTTAAGTAAGAAGAAGAGAAGGGGGTAGAGGTTCGTGAAGTCTTATGTACCTACACTTACATAGGGGTAGGGGGGGGGGGGGCAAACATTGTTCAAATCATCCATACGTTATTAATGAATGACACCCTTCACATTAAGCTTTTGGCTCTGCGCTTAGTTTCTCAAATGCCAAATTGCCGACCCACTTGGACTATTTATGTCTTGTAAACGAAAGAGACTAGACCTCACGAGACAGGGTATCCTAGTGTGGGGTCAGGGCATGTATATATTTCATACTTGTTGTACAACCTCTTCTGATAATTGTATCAGAAGATGTTGTACAATAAGTAGCTCTAGTATATATACTCCATCAATTTCATAGTAATAATCTTTATTAAAAGATTATTACTATGAAATTAATGGAGTAGGTTACCAAAGAATAAACCTGCGTCTTTTGCTCACTGTTAGGCCAGTCATAGAAATAAATATTTACGTGGGACATCAAAAAGTTATTTAAGTAGATAGATGGTTGCTTTTGAATGACCTTCATAAATAAAAGCCATTTGAAGTCGATCAAATGACTCATCAGGTTTTAGGCCATAATTAAAATCTTAGAAAATCATCGCACGAATATATTCTCGATACAGATCCGATCCATTTTTAAATGAGACAATTTGGCTCTCGAAAAAATGTGGAGGGAAATTCGAATTGTTAACCAGACTCGACTGAAGAACCTTTATTTGAGAAATTTGAGAGTTTTTACATTAGACTGGTGTGTTCCTTTGGTCCACCATCGTAGCTGATCTTTCGTAACTAGCTACAAACAAACCTGGAATAACTAGTCTTGATTAGTAACCAGTTACAGAAAAATAAACAAAAATCTTCTATCGTAGCTGGCTCCGAAACTTGGTTACCAAAACGACAAATTAATTCTGTTTTCGTAGCTGGTTATCAAAGGAAGAAAAAAGTTCCATGTTCGTAGCTGGTTACGAAAGATCAGCTACGATGGTGGACCAAAGAGGTGTGCCTTTTTTGGCAGGTAAAAATATCCCCCCCCCCCCCCCCGTCCTACCAGCGACTCACACTTGGCTCTTGGCCGGTTAAGTCATATGTTGCTCCATGTACCGCCTGGACAAACGAAGTTCTAGATCCACGCCTGCATATGCCTCTATATATTTGACAAAATGTTATTGCGACTTTTAAAATAGCATTTGGAATGCCCTAATAAACGTTTTTGCACATTTTCAGCTTGTTATCTGTTAGTTTACAGTTGAATGCTTTAATAGCCTACTTTGACTATTAGCTGTCTTATATCCCTTACCTGCAGGTAGTATATGAAAGAGACAGGGCTTGGTCTGCCGCCCCACGGAGTTGGTGCCAGCACACTGCACCCAGCCGTAGTCAGCCGATGTGTTCACCATATAGATGTATGTGCCTAGAATAATGTATGTTATTAAAATATATCACAAGTACATAAATACTGAGACAAATAACCGATTGAATCAGGCGTAACATGGCGGAAATCCATCTTATGTAGATTATAAGGGAGAGATCCCACCACCCACCCTCGATCTGTGAATCACCACATGAGGCATCCTCAGGACAGTTTGGCACCGAGTCAGTGCCAAACTGTCCTGAGGATGCCTCGTGTAGAGGCGAAACACGTGTCGAAGTTTCACTTCGTGGAAGCGGAATATTGCAAGTCAAGGGTCCGGAGGTGCCTACCTCTCGACTTGGTAAGAGTACCTGTCACTAATTTTCTTTGTTACAGGTCTCTCTTTTTGAGTGCGGTCTGTCAATCTATTTCGATTGTTGTATTAAGGGAATTTCCTTACTACTTCAATCGTGGTGATTCACAGATCGAGGGTGGGTGGTGGGATCCCTCCCTTATAATCTACTTAAAGTGAGACAAGTCAAAAAAAGAAAATTATACGACATTAATGACTTAATCCATTTCATTACCAGATCTTATGACTTTGAAAAAACATTTGTTAGGTACCCATGTTAACCGTCTCGACCAAGAAGGCCTACTCTCTTTCTTTTACTCAAATTTCTTAATTTTACGGGGACTATTTTAATTAATTCTTCGATAAGCACAAGAAATCTGAACCCATAAACAATTTTCAGTAACGAGTGAATTTAATTGATGCGGGTGTCTCTGTATATAACCACCCCATTTTTGATCAAAATTTCGTTTTCATTGAATTAGAGTAGGCCTGCAGTTTTCAAGTCGATTTTTATCATCGATGCTTTCCTGTCAAAGGTACAGCAGTTATCAAAACAAGCTGAATTGATATTACTGGCCAAGCGTTTTGAAAATAATATGTTAAGGTGAAATTCTAAAAAAGCAAAAAGACTAACATACCTTTCATTACGACACTGCAATGAGGCTTCAAAAGATTTTTGCTTTTTATTTGTAATATCGGTGTTTTTTTGTCTACACCAACTTGGGAAATGGATTTTCAACTTAAAATGGTAGGTGAATCTTAAATTATTTTACCTGGCATGTTAGGTACTGTTGTCATCGGTGATGTGGTCAGCTCATGTTTGCTGTGAGCTGAACTGTTAAACCACCAGTGGTAGGACATTGATTCCTGGGAACAAAATATTGTATGTTAGAAGGTATGTCTTAAGTTCATTTACGCAAGGAATTTTGAAAAGGTTTTTCTACATATATCTATACTTATTACTATAAGTAGCCGTAGTAACTAAGACCGGATGTTGAGGAGTAAATTAAGAGTACCTAGTCCTGCAGTGGAATGATAGGCTGATGATTGATGATGAATGAGGTTATATACCTGTAGTCCTGTAGTGGATTGATAGGCTGATGGTTCATGATGAATGAATGAGGTTATACCCGTGACCACGATCGGAGCGATTTGATCGAAACGTCAGGTAACTAAAAGGTATCGTATCTTTCAATATTTCACACGATTAAGTCATATTCTATTATTTGATGAAAGCTATTCTAATTATTTGATCTGGTAAAGTACAATATCCGGGTCAATTGTAAAGTACAAAGTTAAACGTTGAAGTGCCGTAACCGTTGTCGCAGGTTAAACCGCAAATCTTCGGATTCGAATTTAGCATTTTTATAAAAAAAATACCTTTTTTAATGTTGGTTTATTATCTTGGTCAGATCACGATGCAAGGATTTCAATGACTGAGTAAATAAACATCCTGAATAACCTACTTGAAAATTATTTGAGAAAAAAATAATGAGACGTGAAATCAATCCTAGGGCATACAATTTAACCGTCACCGGCCAACTGTATTGTGTTTATAACGTCGTTTTTAATTAGATGACTAAACTAGTTTATAAACAATCGAAAATACTCAGCATTTACAACCACTCGGTCTATTATTTACTAAGTGTTTAATACCTTGACAAATTAATTATTCAACAATCTACTTCAACGGAAAGGTAAACACGTGCCAATAAAATCAATACCCTACCTAGAAAACCGACTAACCTTTGACTTTAACAAAATCAGAACAAAACTTTATTAATGGTCGTATTTTCCATTGTACGTGTACATAACCTCATTTTCTGGAAATATCGAGTTAGAACACAAGACACCGAGACTGCAGAAGGTGACCATCAAACGTACCTGGCTCGAGCAACGCACACATAAACATTGCTCACGAAATCGGAATTATGGACACATCGCTTCGCTTTTCGAGCAAAGTAGTCTGAAGTGGTCTGTAATTTCGCAGTTTAAAAAGCATACAGTATGACTACGCCTTTAAAGTTGTGAAAAATGTCGACACGAGCGTCCGGAAGCTTGGGTTACCGCAGATAAACAAAATGTATTAGCATTAATTTATGTAAAGTCTAAAAATATGACAATCCTGGATACTGAGACCACACTGTGTATATGTACCGTGGTCTGTCTTCTCCCTGCGTCGCGCTCCTCAATCGCGATTGGATTTGTGACGGCTTCGTCGAACGATTGTACGAGATATTCGAGTGGTTTGGGCGGTGCTACGTTTGAAGACTACCTTCTGTACTCACGGTATTATTGGGTAATGAATTCCGAGTATTTGACGTCCATATATGTCCGTATACGCCTCCATGAATATTGAAGCATATTGCGCTTTAATTATGAAACGTTTTTACAAAGAATAACATAATTAGAAAATTCAAAAACAAAAAAGGGATGAATAAAAATAGCAATGCATAACAAGAATAATCCCAGAATCCTACTGTTCTAAGTTTTTCTTAGTCTGTACAGGATGGCTTTGAAATCAGTCTTTAAATTGATAGAGTAGATTCAGTACCTGTAATAGGCATTCGATTTACATTGAAATATTTCCAATTAAAATTGTAAAAAAAAAATAAACAAATTTTATGGTCAATCGATAATAATGTAAACAAAGCTGCGATTGAAAATATCAACGTTTTAACATTTATGTGGAGCGTATAATATCTAAACAAATAAATGAATAATCAAATTATTTAATCAGGCCCCCATGTGATATAAAAATCACAATTAGGTATGGGTAACCTGCCTAACAAAAAAAAATATTGTTTTTATTACCTTGACTACAAGCAGGTTTACCCTCAAAAGTTTGTCGACTGAATTAAAAGTTATAAATTGGGGTTCACACTTTTTGCATACCGTATATACATATACAGGTATATTAATACGTGAAGCAAAAACTGTGTATTAGTTTGTAATAGTACTAGCTTATGTCAGCGGCTTCGCCAGCATGGATGCCAGATTGTTACCAAAATATTTTAACGGCAAAGTTTCGTTAACTTTGCACCCCCGTTTTACCCCCTTAGGGGGTGAATTCTCAGAAATCCTTGCTTAGTGCTCCCGTACGTTACAAAAGGAACCCTTGTGCAAAATTTCAAGTTTCTAACCAACAAATTTAAAAAAATGAACAAACTACGGTCTCATTTAGGCGGTTTCTACTTTCATTTAATTCTTTACCATTCCAAACCACTGCTTTCTGCCACGTCGTCTATAACTAAAACCTTTACCATAGATAAAACAAATAGCGAAATAAAACAAATATATATCATCAAAATATAAGAAAACGCAGGTAATATACCGCTGATGTTGTATTATGTTATTCATGAGAGGCGTCTCTTTAGGGATACCTATCTACAAGCGGTACGGCCACTGGGATCTGTATTCGATATTTGTGAGGGAAATAAATGAATCCCTCACTCTATACCTTGTTGGGTTTTAAGCACAATGTTGAAAACTATGAATAAATCTATAACGTGTGACTGAAACGTGTGATTAATGGTTTTAGTCTAGCGTTTTATGCGCACGTATGAGCTCGGTTTTGATAGCACATGTACGCGCGTATAGGCGAGCCTTTTGCCACAAATGCGCACCTGGTTCTAGCGTTGCCGCGCGTATTAGCGTGTTGATACTGACTGAGACCCCGCGGTCCAGAGATCGGTTCGAGCGAACACGCCGGAACATGCCCGCGTATGCCGGAGCATGCCCGCGTATGCCGAAACGACTGTTTACGCGCAGATTTAAACGCTAGTCTGAAACCGCGCTAACAATATTAATTTCTAGCTGTTGTTTGCGGCATCTTCCGTATGTATGATTTTACCCCCTAAGGGTTGATTTTTCAAAAATGCAAACAAAACACTGTTTTTTTTCTGCTGAAGGCAAAGTAAATATTTTTATAATTCAAAATAATAAAATTACAACGTAAACTTTGTACGTATGTAATTATGCTATAAACCAAACATTTTTTTTATTTTATTTAGGGACTTTTAGACCACAAAGGCTATTTCAGTCCCATCGTGCCTTATGTAGGTGCTTATACCTACATATCATTCACAGTAAATATTAATTAAATTAAAATAACCATGAACCTGAACGAGGCTTCTGCAGCAACGCGATAGGATAATTAAAAATAATATTATCTTTGGACAACTCACACAACGCTATCTGATCCCAAACTAAGCAGAACTTGTACTATGGAAACTAGACAACAGATAAACATACTTACTTATATTTTTCTAAATACATACATACATATTATAGATAAATAACACCAAGGCAGAATAAACCATCGTGCTCATTACACAAAGTTTTATCCTGGGTGGGGATCGAACCCACGACCTTCGGCTTAGCAGTTGGGGTCACTACTACTACTTACTACTACTACTATCACTAGACCAACAACACAGACGAATGTTTTTAAACTGTGGTAATAATCTATTCCATTAGTAATTGCATTTTTCGCCAGCATCAAATCAATTTGATTGAACCACAGTTATTTCTGAAACAATGCTTTTAATAACTATAGTCTAATAACGGAGAATGACTGTCGGAAATATCTAAATATCAGTCTGTATTGACAAATAGCTGAATGCTTTGATTTCCAATTAATTGGTGCCTTTTAAACAACTAATGGTTGTTTTGACAAGCTCTCGTTTCTTGTGATATCCATCTCAAAGAATAACAAGAAACTTGGTTTTGTTTATAGCTTTTATAGTGAAGTGGTTGACCCTGACTGTTAAAACAGACGTCATGAGTTCGATTTCTACACGGGACACTACTTAGTTTGATATACAAATTGTTGTCCGAGTCTGGGTGTACTTCGTGTCCGTGATTTGTATGTTTGTAGACGTTTGTAGCCCTGAGACAGAGTCCACAACCGGCCATCAATTGACTGCCTCTGTGGCGCGGTGAGAGTGTACTGACTGCTACGCAAGAGGTCGTGGGTTCGGTCTCCACCTAGGTTTAAACTTTGTGTGACGAGCACGATGGTTTATTCTGTGTCTGGGTGTTAATCATCTTTTTTTTAAGATAACTAGCAATGTGGGATTGGGTCCCACATTACTAGCAATCTTGTTAATCCCTCCAACTAAGCTCAAAGATTTGTGTTAGGAGTGGGTTCACATCGGTAGTTTAATGGGTAGGATTCGAACCCACGACCTCACGATTACCAGACCGATACGAGATATAATATGTATGTATTTAGGAATATATAAGTATGTTTATCAGTTGTCTGATTTCCATAGTACAAGCTCTGCTTAGTTTGGGATCAGATAGCGTTGTGTGAGTTGTCCAAAGATAAAAAAATGCAGCCACAGCTAAGCCATCAGTGGCCGTCACAAGTTGTAAAATACAATTTTTATACAATTCAAATAGTAACGACGCGCACTGAGCGTTCAGCTTGATTTCCACTGGAACAGACCCTTTAATGACTCTTCTACTCGCTATAGTAAATCACACATACAACTTGTTTCCACCAACAAATACTTTGTCGAATAAAACGGACAAGGGTAGAAATAAACTCGTTACGTACTTCTGAATAAGTTACATGAACTCTCCGTTGGTGGAAATGCAATCGAAGCGGAACGAAAGGAGTCCTTCTTGTCAAGGCGGGCTTCTAAATGGACGCTTGCGAGCCACAAGCTGTAGTCCGTGACAGTGCTCTATCTCTCTCTTCCCGACTATTTATCTCATAAGGTAGTTGGATCAGCCCTCTTCGTGTTCTTCCTCCATTACACCCTGTCTTCGACATCATCATCACTAACATTGCATGCTTTTATGTCTCTGCCCACTACTTCCATCCAGGTGGTCTTAGGTATCCTGAGGTCTAATTGGTCCGGGGACAAGTAGGGCACCCAGTAGGGAAGTTGTCATTTGATAAAAATGGTTGTCTGTAAAGTCGGTTTACGGACGATAATTTTACGTGATAACGTCATAAGAAAACATTGATGACATTGTAATAAACAACCCTGCCTGTGACAGCTTTAGTTCCATTTATATCGCATGTCGCTGCAATCGCCGAATTTGATAGCGGAACGTGACACTTTTTCGAGCGTGCAGCCGTTTATCGATTTATCAGACGTTCTCGTCAAAAAATTATAAAATGTGTGGCACTCGGGGACTGCCGCGGTTTGGCAATTTGAATAGAGTGGCCACGAGTTTTTATTGCCTGTTCTTTTCTCGGGCTTTACCTATTGTTTGCGAACAGGCATTACCAGTAAATGTAGAATCGACTTTTCACAAGTGTAGTATTTTGCTTCCTAAGTGAATAAATCATTTTTTATTTTTTATTTTTAAACTATTGCATAGCATTTTTCACCAACTTATGCAATTATAATTATTTATTTATTTTTTCATTATGACGTTTTTTTTTTCTTTTCATTACATTTCGGAGCAGCTGGTCTCGATACGTGCGAGCTTCGTACAGTCGTACCATAAACATATACGTTAAGCGAAAGCTCGGCCGAGCTACATGGTAGGCGGAGTGGGGGGTGTTAGGTTTTATTTTCGTTACGGAATTTCTTCATTCGGTCGCCGCGCTCAAAGCCCGCGATAAAAGCTATGCAATAGCTTAAAAAATACATATATCTCAGTTTTCGAAGGACTATTAATGCTCGCGCATAAAGGCTTGATTACCTATAGCAATAGTTGAACAGTATATACTACAGAACACAGTAGGAACCTAAAGCTTAATAAAGCATAAAATATCCCTAGAGAACTATCCTATATCTAGTTACAAAGGAAACTTTACACGTAGGTACTGAAGCTCAGAGGCAAATAGTGGCCGAATTCACGCCAATTTCGACCAACTAGACAGTTCCTAGTTCGTTAGGTAACTGTTCTCTTTGTTCTAACAAAAGGCATGGGGACCTCTTTAATTTTGGAACGTTTACGTATCGGATGTTAAAATGCTGCATTTGGGTTTTTTGAAAATTTTACGTTTTCGATGTGAATTTAGGTTTTTCCGAAGTACACTATCCAATCTAATGTTTATGTGAAAGTAACTCTGTCTGTTACCTTTTCACACTTACACCACTAAATCAATTAGGATGAAATTTGGTACAGATATAATAATATCTTGGGACAACTCACACAACGCCATTTGATCCAAAACTAAGCAGAGCTTGTACTATGGAAACCAGACAACTGATAAACATACTTGTATATTTCTAAATACATACATATTAAAGATAAATAACAGACTGCCTCTGTGGCGAGGTGGGAGTGTATCCGACTGCTACGCAAGAGGTCGTGGGTTCGATTTCTACACGGGACACCACTTTGTGTGATCCACAAATTGTTGTTCCGAGTCTGAGTGTACTTTGTGTCCGTGACTTGTATGTTTGTAAAGTCTCCCGCGATACAGGGCTTGTACACCCTACTGCGACAGTCGTCTTCAAAAAAGCATGCACAAACAAACATTATATCAAACTAAACAAATGAAATTAATTTCCAATGTTTTTTATACATCTAAATAAATAAACAAGCAGGTCGCGCGCTGATGGTAGACGTCACGCTAGCCCATATACTTGTTTGGTGATAGAATAGAATAGAATAGAATAGAATATAATATATATTTATTTTCAAGAACATGGTGAACAAGGTGGTCTTATAAAAAATCGTAACAGCATCTTGTGTCAATTGTGGCGTGCAAATATTTAAACATTGTACAGGTATTTGTTGTAATATTAAGCACAAGAAATACCTGTACAACTTACTTAACAAATACAATAAATGCATTTTTGAAAGATAGAAAAATTTGAAATCCAGACTCAGGAATCGAACCCGAGACTTCCGTAGCCAAACCGGGGCCAGAAGCGAACCACCTATCTGGACTATGTTATTAGATTTCGAATTTTTCTATCTCTTGTTGCTCGCGAAATTAAGGCCTTCGCAGTGACATCTAGTCGTTAGTTAAGGAACTATCACGGCTTTTGTTATTGCTTCGTTACAGAGAGCATTTTAACAAATTATGATGTCGCAGGCCGAATATTGAAGTAATTTTTATAGGCATTTCTTGCCAATAACTTTACAAATACAATAAATGCATTTTTGAAAGATAGAAAAATTTGAAATCCAGACTCAGGAATCGAACCCGAGACTTCCGTAGCCAAACCGGGGCCAGAAGCGAACCACCTATCTGGACTATGTTATTAGATTTCGAATTTTTCTATCTCTTGTTGCTCGCGAAATTAAGGCCTTCGCAGTGACATCTAGTCGTTAGTTAAGGAACTATCACGGCTTTTGTTATTGCTTCGTTACAGAGAGCATTTTAACAAATTATGATGTCGCAGGCCGAATATTGAAGTAATTTTTATAGGCATTTCTTGCCAATAACTTTACAAATACAATAAATGCATTTTTGAAAGATAGAAAAATTTTTCTATCTTTCAAAAATGCATTTATTGTATTTGTAAAGTTATTGGCAAGAAATGCCTATAAAAATTACTTCAACTTACTTAACATTAGTTAAAATACAATTATTATACATATATATAATAATTGTATTTTAACTAATATTAAGTAAGTTGACATATGTCAAGCCATGCAATCATAGTACATATCAACCCATATGATGGCCCACTGCTGGGCACGGGTCTCCCCAGTAGAACCTACTAGTATGTAGATCCTGGGGGTAATTGCCATAATCGCCACGCTTGGCGAGCGGGTTGGCGATCGCAGTAAGGCTTTAAGTACGCAGAGGACGCTGCTGCCCGTCCTCCGGGGTGAAATCCCTTAGTCGCCTTGACGACACCCATGGGAAGAGATGGGGTGGTACTATTTTTAAGCCGGCACCACACGGCGAGTTATTTCTAATCGTGCAATTTCAAATCATAGTACTTTAATATAATTAGAATAATGTCATAAAGTGAAAAATAATAATAATAAAGTTAAATTAAAAATTATACATTAAACGCAATTAATATTTATCATTAAAGTATTCATAGATATTGTAGTATATTTTTTCTTGTAACAATTTTACCAGTTCTCTGCTTTAAAGATCTGAATATTGAGACTAGTTCTTAAATACGCGGCGTATTTATAAGCAGCGGTAGCCTAATGGCTAAGGCATCGGTCTCGCAATCGTGAGGTCGCGGGTTCGAATCCTACCCATTATACTACTGACGTGAACCCACTCCTAACACAAGCCTTTGAGCTTAGCTGGGGTTAACAAGATTGCTGGTAATGTGGGACTCAATCCCAGAAGAAAAAAAAAATCTCATTTGCCCCGTAATTATACTTGCTACAGTGCACTTCGAAACACAGTGATGTGTTAACATTATCATTTCACGGAAGAATGACCGACACTAGTGGAAAAAAATCTAACTAACCTAATCTACGATAGTAATTTCATTTGCACGCTACATAAATTCGGATTTATAAAGGCATTTTTTTGAATTTTTATTTCCAACTATTCCTATAAAAAAATAGTAAATTTAAAGTTTCAATATTTACAAAATTTCATGAAATCGGATTCGCTGAATAGTAAATTGAGCTGTCGTGTTGAACGTATGGAAATATTTGCAAACGGAGTGCTTGAACGAAGTCCATTTTTTAAAATTATGGTACACTAGCTTTCGCCCGCGGCTCTGCCCGCATGGATGTCGGTTATCGCGATAAAAACTATCCTATGTCCTTCCTCGGGACTCAAACTATCTCCATACAAAATTTCATCTAAATCGGTTCAGCTGTTTGAGCGTGAAAGCGTAACAGACAGACAGACAGACAGACAGACAGACAGAGTTACTTTCACATTTTTAATATTAAGTATGGATTTTTTTTGCTGACGTGATTCATACGGCATGGTGCTGTGTAAGTACAGTATACTAAAACATCTTTATTTTGTAGAACCAAATGAATGATTGATTAAAGTATTGTATAAAAAAAGTTTTAATTGTAACTAGCTGACCCGCGCAACTTCGTATGTTTCCCGTTTTTGCAACAGTTTTCGTTGCTGCTCCGCTCCTATTGGTTGTAGCGTGATGTTATATATCGTATAGCCTTCCTCAATAAATGGGCTATCTAACAGTAAATTTTTTTTCAATTCGGACCAGTGGTTCCTGAGATAATCGCTTTCAAACAAACCCTTCAATACTAAAATATTAGTATAGATAAGTGTTATAAAAGTTCACAGAACGGTTATTCGATTCGGCATTTGAAATTTCTGTCACTTTGTAGGGGGGAGTCAGTCAAGTTTGTAGATATGAAAACTATGAAGTAAAATTACTTCTATTAATTTTACAGGTACTTTGAACCTATGAACTAAGTTCGTGTTGTTATTACAGGTACAGTCGATTAAAAATATGGTCTATCAGCCCACGGTCGAAATTTATTTGCACGTCGTAAGCAGCAAGGTCGATTCTCCCTTGTAATAATATTCTAATAGTTACCAATTTCAACCTTAGCGCCATACTAGTTGCAAAGGAAGCTTTGCCAAAATTGGTAGACCTCTTTTTTGGCCGATTGTATTGTGTATTGTATTATGTGATTGATTGTTGATCCCAGGTAGGTACAGTAGGCCATGTCCGAGTCGAAGTCGAAGCTCTGAAACTTTACTGAGCTTCGACTTTGATTCCGGAACTCACTTCCGATTTTACACCTCCGATTTCGACTTCGTTATAACACTTTTAAATCAGTAGTTTTAGTCGGAAGTTGAAGCATGGGTCCTACCTAAGCTGACAACAGCGCGGGTGTCATCGACAGGGAGTGACCGCTGATACATGCTAATTTGTCGATATAAAATCTATGAAGTAAAAAATCACTCGGATTTCTTTGTATAGTACCTACAAAGAATTCCGTTAATACTTCCATTAATTTTGTCTTCGACTCCGATTCCGACAAACCAAATTTAAAAACTCCGACTCTGACTTCGCTTCCGATAAAATCACTTCCATAACATCCTTAATAGGTACATATCATCACATTTTGTGTGAACACTCGCGCACTAGTAAAGATTTAGGGTAGGAAAAATAATTATTCTAAGAAATATTTCTTAGAATAATTATTCATCTGTCTTTATCTAAAGACGTCCGAATTTGGTCAATTTTCTTAGTTCATTATTTCATGAAGTAACCGCTCAGAAGGTTATCCAAAGATATAAAGTTTTACATAAAGGGTTAAGCAACCTTGAAATTTTGTGCTTCAACAAGGTTCTAAGCTTGGTCCTTTGTTTAATAATCTTTTGTGACGAGTATCAGCGACGACCAAGTAATAATGAAGTATTTCTAAAGTTTTGAAGTAATGATATAATATATCTCTAAAGGATTCTTGCTTGGGTAAGCGTTAAATACAGATTAATCTGTGTTTAAGGAAACTTGCGTAGTTTCTTTGATGAAATTTGTTTTTATTTACTACTAGTTTTTGGTAAGGTTGCTTCTGTGTGTAAATTGGTAAAATATAAGAAAGAAACCGGGCAAGAGCATGTCGGATCATGCTGAGTGTTAGGTTCCCGAGCCGTTGCCGCATAAAAAATCTGGTTTGAATAATTGAACCAGCAGAAGAGCGTGTGTTTATAGCAATTACGCGCTTTTGTTGAGAAACACAGTTTTTGGCTAATAACTCAATGACGGTATATCCGATCATTTTTTAAATAATTTTATAAAAAATAATAATAAGTTACTGTAAGACGACTCGTGCGACGCAACGTTCAGAGCAAGCATAAAGTTTCAAACGACCTGTACCTACATATATTATACACCATTTATTTATGATTCAAAAAATTTTGTAAATGTTAGTGGAATCCGTCGCTTATTTAGAAGTAGGTACTGCTTTAACTATTACTAGCTGACCCGCGCAACTCTGTCTGCGTAAATTTTCCCCGTTTTTGCAACATTTTTCATTGCTGCTCCGCTCCTATTGCTTGAAGCAATAAATGGGCTATCCAACAGTGAAATAATTTTTCAATTCGGAAAAATAGTTCCTGAGATTATCGCGTTCAAACAAACAAGCAAACTCTCCAGCTTTATAATATTAGTATAGTTTTAATAAAAATATTAGTTAAGTCCTTACCTTAGGATTGGCGTCCAGGTCGCATTCTATGTCGATGACTTCTCCCCTGGCTGCTCTAACCACCACTGGTTGAGATGATGAGCACGTTGGTACGACTACAGCAAACCAATACATATAATGATAAAAAAAAACAAGAAAATTCCATTTATATAAGATTTTAAAACTTTTTAAAAAATCACATTACTACCATTGTTAAATCTTTAAAAAAAGAGCCTAAAAACGACGCGTTGCCAAAAAAAATTGCCACAAAAATAGTTCTTCATAATCTCAATTCTCACGATAATATTAAAGAAGTTACCAATAAAAAAGAAAGCGCTTAATCTATGTCATAATATTGCTATCGTATTTTAGTACTTTGCAACACTTAAGGCGCAATATTTATGCTATAATATAGTCCATTGCTAAAATTCGACAACACATTTCTGTCTCACAGTGTACCTAAATTATTTATCAGCATTGACAAAAGAAATATAATTAACATTAGGTAAAGAATGCCTATAAAGGAAACTAATCTCAACTATTACAAAACCTATATTTTATTCGTCAACAAACCCAGTAATAAATATCAATAAGCTTTGCAAATAGTGTCTACGAAAGTTAATACTTAGTTATAATTACTTTTCTAGTATTTACAACGAATTCAATATTAAAAGGGGAAGTGAGGGTTGGCTGTGGTAAGAGTAAGGAAGTGTTCTCAACATACTGGACCGGTTTTTTCGCCGGATTCGTGATATGGTGTACTAGATTAGTTTTAGCCCGCGCTTATGCTCAGCCTCCTTGGAGCTCAAGCTTGTTAAAATCCTTCTCAGTCTACATTCATTCAAATTCAAATTCAAAACTCTTTATTCACTTAGGATGCAAAACAACTCTTGTGATACGTCGGAATTCTACATGTACATGTAATGCCAAGTTCGCAAACAAAAGGTAAAGCCGGAGAAAAGTACCTGGCTATAATTTAAATTTCCAATATTACAATGTTTGAATGTTTATAATAAATTGCCAATTTTACAATGTTTGAATGTTTATAAACTTAATATGGGGGTAGGGTGCTGCGACTAATATACTATACACCATGTTAAAGAACTGATGCAAATTGTATTATCAAAAAGTTGAAACATTGATCTACATCAGAAACTTCGACTGCCTCTGTGGCGCGGTGGGAGTGTGTCCGACTGCTACGCAAGAGGTCGTGGGTTCGATTCTCACGCGGGCCACCACTTTGTGTGATCCAAAAATTGTTGTTCTAAGTCTGGGTGTGCTTTGTGTCAGTGAATTGTATGTTTGTAAAGTTCCCCGCGACACAGGTCTGGTACCCTGCGGGAGTCGTCTATTTTTAAATAAATAATAAATAAATAAAAGTCTCTTTGCCAAATTTCGGTTCCTTTGGTCCAACAGCTCGAACTGGACGTTGATGAGTCTTTCGAGTCGTTACTTTTATTTGAAAATATTAGATTAATCCGATCAGAAATAACAAAGACACATGCATAGGAATGCTAATGTTGAAATTATGACTAATTTTTAGACATGAGCCGAAGCATCCCCGTGCTTGGGGCTATATTTATGATGTTTTTTCCGTGTCCACGGCAAGCCCGTGCGAACTGTCAAAATCTTATCTGTTAATTAGTAAATGGAGAGCTGAGCTTAGAAAGCGACGCGTAGAAGCATTTGGAAGCACACTTCCCCATTTACCATTATAACAGGATTTTCACAGTTCGCACGGTCTTGCCGTGGACACGTAATAAAGATCGTGAATAAAGACCCGGGTCATAATTTCTCAAGCTTTAAGCTATCCAAATAGACGTAAGCCGTTCACATAACGCAAACATTTTTTCCGGAAATATATTTTTAAAATTGAAATGCTGTGAGAAAACATCCAGTCAAAATACTGGGTGGCGCAAAAGTAGTGGCACTAAAGAAAATACTTTTTTTTTTTTATATGACATTTTCTGTCATTCTGTTGTTGAAAATTGTGTAGTGAACAAATGTAAAATACACTGAAAATAAACATGGACCGTTTTACTCCCCAAGAACGTGGAATAATTGTGTCAATGTTCTTACGGAATAATTCATCAGTGATAAGAACACAACGTGAATTTCGTCGACGATTTCCCCACCGTCCGGCACCGATTGGTCGCACAATTCGACGCTTTGCCACACGCCTTGAAGCAACTGGCTCAACATTGGATAGACCTAAGTCTGGGAGACCAAGAACAGGCCATTCAGCTGAAAATATCGATGCTGTGCGCGAAGATGTGGAAGAGTGTCCAGAAACATCAACGAGGCGACGTGCCACGCAATTGGGCATTTCCAGACGGACCCTGCAGCGTATTTTGGTGAAAGACTTAAAGATGTTCCCGTATAAAACTCAAATGACTCATCAGCTGCTGCCTGCTGACCACCGAGCTCGTCTAGATTACTGCCAGCGCGTCATAAACCTCAACCTTGAAGAGGATGATTTTCCTTCAAAATTGGTTATGAGTGACGAAGCGCATTTCCATCTCTCAGGGCATGTCAATAAGCAGAATACTCGGTTCTGGGGCACTGATAATCCGCGCATTATTCAAGAAACACCTCTACACCCACTAAAAGTTACTGTATGGTGTGGCATCTGTGTTGACAGAGTGATCGGACCCTATTTTTTCGAAGACGCTGGAGGCAATGCGATAACTGTCACTGGAGAACGCTACAGAACCATGTTACGTGAGTTTTTGATACCCAGTTTGGACGAATTGGGGCTGGAGCACATCTGGTTTCAACAAGACGGCGCTACGGCACACACAGCGCGCGACACTATGGACTTAGTGAGGGACGCTTTTCCAGGCCGAGTTATCTCTCGTTTTGGCGATTTGCCTTGGCCTGCAAGATCACCCGATCTGACCAGTCCAGACTTCTTTCTTTGGGGTTTTTTGAAATCTCGGGTGTATGTGAACAAGCCACAGACTCTCGCAGCTCTAAAAGAAAACATTCGTCAAGAAATAACGAACATATCGCAGGAAGTGTTACGGCAAGTTATGCAAAATGTCATAAATAGGGCTCAAATGTGTATCAACTCTGGAGGTCACCATTTAAAAGACATCATCTTTAAATCCTAATGGTACGAAATTTAATGGCACAAATATACATTTAAAAAAATCTAAATCTAGTTTTCTAATTTAGAAAAAATGTTATAGCTGAACCAAATAGGGTCTTTACTTTTGCGCCACCCAGTATTAGACTCTATTGTCCAGACACTTTGCCGTAATTTATGTCGCTGTCTTCCTATTTATCCGATGAAGTTTTTGTTTAAGGAAGCCGGAGCCGGGAATTAACAAAATTGTTTAGCAACAAGCCCGAACCAGTCACGGCAAAATTGCCGGTCCGACATAGTGTAAACTCACCCTAGGAAGGGGGAAGTTCAATATCATTGAAGGGATAGGGTGAGACGGGGTGATATATTAATCACGTAACTCCGAAGGTCATGCGCAACAACTTGTACTTTAGGGAAAGTTTACAAAACTTATTATGTTGGATTACCGAAGCTACGAGTTTCTGTGATGTAGTGTCGAAGATATTTATAGATAGATCACCCAAATTATCCAAATGATCGTGGTGGTTTTTTTATAAAACCAGAGTCCGATTGCATAATTGGAACAATGGCAAGAAAAAAGATTTTATTTTTTGTTATGTACCTAAATATGTTCCACTACCTGTCCCGCGCAACTTCGTCTGCGTAAATTTTCCCCGTTTTTGCAACATTTCACATTGCTGCTCCGCTTCTATTAGTCGAAGCCAACAGAAAAAGATTTTTTGAATTTGGAGTAGTAGTTCCTGAGATTACCGCGTTCAAACAAACAAACAAACTCTTCAGCTTTATAATATTAGTATAGACTAGCTGTCCCGCGCAACTTCGTATGCGTAAATTTTCCCCGTTTTTGCAACATTTCTCGTCGCTACTCCGCTTCTATTGGTCATAGCGTGATGTTATATAGCCTATATCCTTCCTCGATAAATGGGCTATCCAACAAAAATTATTTTTTAAATCGGACCAGTAGTTCCTGAGATTAGCGCGCTTAAACAAACAAACAAACAAACAAACAAAGCAAACAAACAAACTCTTCCGCTTTATAATATTAGTATAGATTAGAAAAAAAAATCTTATAAATATTTTTTTAATTAATATGTGAATGAGAGATAATATTGTAAAAGGAGACGTTATAGCTCACCTTACTAACGTATTATATTAACCATAATATTGCAATAGTTTATAACTGAAACCGTCTTCACGAAACCATGTATAATGGTTATGTTAAATCAAATCAAATTAATTTGTTTGTAAAACATAGGTCTATGTGTTAAAAAAATTAAATTCATATCGTTTCACTACGTTTCGCCTTGTAAGACGTACAAATATGTTAAAAAATGTTGATAAACTTCCGCGATTTGTACACATTATGAAAATATCACATGTGAATGATTTAAAGTTGAACACGTTGTTTATTGCCCGACGTTTCGACCGTATTGCAACGGCCGTTGTCACGGGTAGACTGCGGGCAATAAACAAGGTATTTAACTTTAAATTATTCACCCGATTAAGACCCGTAATATATATATTCATAATTATTCCAATAAAACCATTAAATTAAAGATAACCGTTATTGTACACACATTTTCATAATATGTTAAAAAAATTAAAGAAAAGCGAATAAAAATAACATATATATATATATATATATCAAACAAAATAACTGAACAAAATAAATGATCTCCTCTAAAGGTTCATTTCCGTGCATCGCGATCGATCGCGAGCCGCTCGCGGCTTACGACAAGCGGCTGAGGTAAGTGGCAGACGCGCGCGGCCGACGACTGTCGTAGGCTGCGCGCGCACTGTGAATGTGTGCGAGCGTCGGCCGCGATGCTCGGAAATGAACCTTTAGGGATTTTAATTTGATTTTACAAAAATGTCTCTCTCTATAAACTCATTATTATGTAAATTAGCCCTCTAAGAGAACTGAAGAAGATGATATACTTACATTTGACATCCAGAATTAGATTCTCACTGGATCCCTCTCCAAGACTGTTCCTGGCTGAGCAGACGTAAGCTCCAGCAGCTTTCCTTGACACCCGCTGGAGAACAAGGCTCTGATTGGCTAGGAGCACCCCAGGACCTGGCTTCACTACCACACCCTGTTATGAAAAATGACCACAAATATTACAACAAACAGAAAACACACACGTGATTTTTTCTGTTTTTAAAAACTAACAAGACAATAATAAATAATATGTAATAATAATAATATATTGGGACAACTCACACCACGCTATCTGATCCCCAGAGCTTGTATTATGGGTAACCATCGTGTTCATCACACAAAGTTTTATCCTGGGTGGGGATCGAACCCACGACCTCTTGTGTAGCAGTCGGATACACTCCCACCGCGCCACAGAAACAGGCATAATAAATAAATTAAAAAACTAATAAAAACCCGACCGCAAAAAGACAGAAACAAGATACCCTTTATATTACTTCACATGCGTACATTTTCCCCGTTTTTGCAACATTTCTCATTACTGCTCCGCTCCTATTGGTCCTAGCGTGATGTTATATAGCCTATAGCCTTCCTCGATAAATGGGCTACCCAACAGAAAAATATTTTTTTCAATTCGGAACAGCAGTCCCTGAGATTGCTGCGTTCGAACTAACTAACAAACAAACTCTTCAGCTTTATAATACTAATATAGATTTAGTACGTTTTAGTCGTTGTAAGATACAAGGCGATCATTTCTTTTAAAACTCTTTGATTTGATACCCACTCGAGGATCGAGGAGGAAAATATTCTTTTTCTCAGACATATTTATTTTTAAGAATGTTATGTACTCAGTGACACTCGCGTATCATTTATTAAAATCGGTTGAGCATATGAGGAGCCATGAGCGAACATAGGATCATTGGAAGAATACATACCAACATAGATACATCGCTACGCGTCAACACATAACCCTTCTCTGCAGTTGGGTAAAAACAAGCAGCCACTCTTTTAAAATCGACAAATTTATTATTTCAACATTGTGTTTTCCTTTGTCATCTACTAATGAACGCCTGCAACACGACTGCCGATAATTAAACTTATTGTTAATTATACTTCTGCAACTCTTTCTGAATACAAATGGCTTCTTATTTTAATTAGGTTGGTTCGTTTTACTTCTGCATAATTGTTGTGTGTGTTGTTTTTAAAAGTAGACCGGCGACCTAGTTATTGTATTGTATATTTTTTGTAGTTTTATTACATAACTAGCTGTCCCGCGCAACTTTTGAAAATTTCTCGTCGCTTCTCCGCTCCTATTAGTCGTAGCGCGATGTTATATAGCCTATACCTAGCCTTCCTCGATAAATGGGCTATCCAACAAAAAAAGAATTTTTCAAGTCGGACCAGTAGATCCAGAGATTAGCGCGTTTAAACAAACAAACAAACAAACTTTTCCGCTTTATAATATTATAAAGGGTCTTCCAATAGGCACGTCCGAACTTTGACAGTTGGTAGCGACCTTCTTGTTGAAGCTACATCTGTCAAATTGGTTGTCATTTATTCATTCTGTTTTGCCAAATCATCATGGATAGCTATAGCATTCAACAACACGTACAAATGATAAAATTATTTTATCAAAATGAGTGTTCTGTTCGGGCAACGCACCGCGCGCTTCGCCCATTTTATGGTCGCTATAATCGTCCTACCGAGAGGACTATTCGTCGTGTGGTGGATAAATTTGAGTCCACTGGTTCAGAATTTGGGACGATACCAATCCACATGAGATCCAAGAGCGTCCAATGCATCCCGAAAAAGTTACAGTTTGGTGTGGGTTTTGGGCTGGCGGCGTCATCGGGCCATATTTCTTTGATAACAATGTTGGCCAGGCCATCACTGTCAACGGCGAGCGCTATAGGTCGATGATTACCAACTTTTTTTGGCATGAACTGGATCATCTGGACACCAACGACATGTGGTTTCAACAAGACGGAGCGACGTGCCACACAGCACATGCCACATTGAATATTCTGCATGAGAGATTTGAGGGCATGGTCATCTCACGTGGAGCTGATGTGAACTGGCCACCGAGATCGTGTGACCTAACCCCGCTAGATTTTTTCTTGTGGGGTTTTCTTAAATCGCAGGTCTATGCGAATAAACCACAAACCACAGCGGCCCTCAAAGCCAACATAACCTATGCCATAGGTCAAATTCAGCCTGATTTGTGCGCAAAAGTCATGGAAAATTGGATATCTCGCATGCGCTCCACCCAGAGAAGCCGTGGCGGACATTTGAATGATGTCATATTCCATACATAATGGCATCACTACATCTTTCAAATAAATAAATAATTTCGATAATATCTCACATACACTTTGTTTTATTTAAATTTAAAGATAGGACACGCTTAATGAAAGACCCTGTATATACATCGTGTAAATTTTAAAATATAGTACTATGATATGTTTAGTTATTTATTTAAAAGTTCCTGCAATTACATAGCAAAAGGCGGACTTAATGCAATAGGCATTTTCTGTCAGTCAACTTTTGGGTGGTGAATAGAAAAGAGTGGAAAAAGGAGGTGCTTATTATTTTGATAAAATTACCTACATACTTAATTACAAAATAGAATATAAATACAAATGTATACAGGATGTAACAGAAATGTGTTGTCAAATTTCAGCAGCGGATAGGGTATACATTTATCATTGCTGCTCCGTTCCTATTGGCCGTAGCGTATTTTTTAATTCGAACCCGTAGTTCCTAAGATTATCGCGTTCAAACAAACAAACACTTTAGTATAAATTGTGAATCGTGTAAATTATAAAATACAGATGTATTATTAAGCAAGAGATGAACGACGGGACTAATGTTTTTATGTAGGTATGTTAAAACATGTGCCTAAAATTGCTACATAAATCATGATAACAAAAAGCGGCGATAGCCCAATGATTAAGGCATTGGACTCGCAATTGTAATGTCGCGGGTTCCAATCCTACCTATTATACTACCGACGTGAACCTACTTCTTACACAAGCTATTTTGCTTAGCTGGAGGGGTTTGCTAGTAGGAGGGGAGATTGCTAGTAATGTGTACCATATCCCATATTTATAGTTCTTTTTTTTATTTACAAAAAAATATAATGGTAGGTTTGTTTTTACATTTTTTATTAATATATATATCTTTATATATATATTTCTTGTATGCGTGTGTATGTCACTGAACTCCTTCTAGATAGTGTTGCCCAAATTCAGTCTTGGTCTTGCAGTCTTGGTCTTGTTCTTGCGTTTTTGCAAGACCAAGACCAAGAACAAGACCGCGTATTTTTAGCAAGACCAAGACCAAGACTGACCGTGCAAGACTTGAGCAAGAACAAGACATAGCCTGCAAGACTCTTGCGTCTTGCAGCTAGGACTTAGCGCTATTTCACTGAGTAGTTAGGTGTAACAGTTCGGTGTATAGGTAGGTACGCTTAGGAATTCTATGAGACGCAAAAAACTGTATCAAAGAATATGAAAAACTGGACCTATGCGCATTACGACTAATACCATAAACATAGCGAATAAAAAAATATCTATTAAAATCAAACTGAGTGCATGCATAGTTATGTTTTAACCATCGGCACTTTGATAATGCGGCATCAAAGGTTTTGTACTTACTTCTCAAAGAAATTTGCCGCTTTTCGGAAGTACATGGTTATGATACACGCGCCGGCGGCTTCTTTTGAAATCTAAAACAATCGTTGCCGCCACGCCGAAATCATAACATTTGACACTATTTGATTGCCGCCATAGGGCGAAGGTATACTCATGCAAAATAATTTCCTAGTAGAGTACCTACAGGTGTTCCAAAGAATAAATAAGTTTCAGAGTGCTTAGAATGAAAATGAATACATTATACTGATCACGCAAGTAGTATTATGATTAGGATAAAATGGTAAGGATAGGTAGTAGATGTCATATTAATTCATTCTAGTAAGTATATATTATAATATTGATTACTTATATGGTTTTAAACTAATTACTTAGGTACTATTATTGTACATTTAGTCATTATATTTCTTAAGTTTTTACAAGAAAAAATAGCAAAAAAGTGTTCAAATATCACCCGTTTAATAAATATTGTAGCCACTTTTAAATATACTTGAAACGTGTAAAAAAATTCTACAAAACTAATAAAATAATATAAAAAGCGTAGGTACTTACCTACTAATAAAATAAAAAGCCTGCGATAAGAGTTTTGTATTACTTACCAGCCCGAATATCTCTGAGAGAGATGATGAGAGTAAGTATTTACTAGCTGTGCCCGCGACTTCGTCCACGAGGAATAGTAACTTTGGAGGTATAGTGACGTTCAGGACTTATTTATTTATTTTAAAACTTCTGTCATCAAACATACAAACGAACTCTTCAGCTTTATAATATTAGTATAGATGTACGCCAAAACATTCACTTATATGTAAAGAATAGTGATTGGCACTAATTCTATTTTATTCACGCGTCGCGTCTGTACAAGTAGGTAATATTTAGTGTGTGTTTGTACGCCGCACGCGGCATTGTTTGATTTGCGGCGGCATCCTTTTCATAGAGCCGGCACGTGGCGAGGCGGCGCGGTAAAGCAAGGAAACGTACTATAAATAAAGGAATTATTTTAATTCCAGTCATTTCCAATTGAGCTGTGCTTCGAGTCTAACTTGATAATTGTTTTTACTAATTCTCGTTGTTTTCTAAAAACGTATCACGTGTACAATTTAATATGAGTGACGAAGATTCAAATTATTCTAGTCCGAGTAACGAGAGTTTGAGTCACAGATCTAAAAGACCCAAAAGCAAATTTGAGGAGTTTTTCGAAATAATTCATGCATCCCAAACTGCCTTCTGTAAATTGTGCCAACATAAAAAGATTGAAATAAAAATGAAAAACAGAAACACTTCAGGCTTAAGGAAACATCTAATATCTTTCCACAAAAAGGAATCAGAAATATTTCTTCCTGTTAAACCAAAATTAAGTGGAGATATCACAAGCTTTTTAGTAACCGCTGGAAGTGGACAGGTAAGAATATTTTTTTAACAGTTAAAAGAATTTTAACTCCGCGTAGCTATTCATGCGATACTTTCAAAAACGCCATTAACTTACGTAAGTATTTTTGAGTTAGTGGTGTTTTCACAGTTTTCATCTAGGGGTGCGACATATTAAGTATGTAATTATCGTCTTAAATATTTTTTATAAACACCCATATTTTCAGTTAATCGGCCAGTAACAACTAAGTACTTTATTTTGGTAAATTACAGTACAGTGCAACCTTAATATAACAAATATCAATTTAACGATTTTCTCGATTTAACAACAACAAACCTCCTCCTCTTATACGCTCAAACCTAATAACACAAGATTTATTGTTTTGTTTCAGTCGGAAAACAGCAGTGACAACATCACGACAGCTACAGTTGATTGGGTGGTGAAAAAATATCTTCCCTTCTCATTTTTCGATGACGAAGCTACACAAGTATATTTTCGACGTATTTGCCCTAATATGGTGTTTCCTAAAAGGTCTACACTTAGAAGGAAAATCAAAGAGCGATTTGAAGAGCTCCAATTGAATCTCAAGGAACGACTTCAACAATTATCATCTAAAATGTCTTTTACCATTGATGGGTGGACGTCAATTGCTGGTAGGAGTTACTACGGGGTTACTATTCATTATATAGACAACGCATGGAAGTATCAATCTGTAGTTCTTGATTTTATACCATCACGCGGTCGACATACTGGGGAAGATATTGCAACGATTTTCCATGAATGTTTATTGGAATATGGCATAATTGATAAAATACAAGGTATCACGGTCGACAACGCAACTGCAAATACCAAATTCATGTATGAACTGGGCAAACAGCTGCCGCCACACTTTGATTCAGACAATCAACATTTCCGGTGCTTTGCTCACATTTTAAACCTTGGTGTACAAGATTTATTAAAGACCTTAGCATTACACTGTGAGTCTGACACTAACGCGCAAGATCAGCAGTACGAAGACTATGCAGACGAAACTGAGGATGAGGAAGATGAAGAATCTGCACCAAATATTGCTGACTCGCGTACATCTGTAACAAAGTTACGCAGTATTTCCAGTAAAATAAAAAGAAGTGAGATAGTGAAGAAGAAGTTTCAGTCTGCTTGTGAAGCAGCTGGCGTGCCATCAAATCTAAATGCCATTCTTGACTGTCCAACGAGATGGAATTCCACACATGATATGATTGGATTTGGTTTAAAAGTGAGAGCGGGCATTGACATATTGTGCAGTTCTGTCACCGAATTAAATGATTTTCAAATCACAGCTAATGAATGGCAGGTACTCGAAAAATTACATAAATTTCTAATAAACTTTAAACTTTTAAGTACAAAACTTGGTGGAGACAAATATGTTACATTACCGCTAGTCATTGTATCATTCAATCTCTTGCTAGATAAAATTGAATCCATGGTAAAACAGTTAGATGAGAAACCTAATCGATCTGAAGTGGATGAAAGGCTCATTCTAGCTTTCCAAGCAGCTCGAGACAAAATGCTTAAACATTACAAGAAGAGCAACTGGATTTATTGTACTTCTTTAATTTTAGACCCAAGGCATAAGGCTCAGACTTTTGACCTGACAATGTGGGGGAAGCAACTTAAAACAGAAAGTCTGCGCAAGTTCAATGAACTTTATGAAGAATATAAAAGTCTACACTCACTGAACAAATCTCTGGAATTACCAGAAAAAGAAAATAAAGTATGTGATGAAGATGAAGACGTAATAGACTTTGATAAACTCTATGAATGTCCCTCGACGTCATCTGGATCTTGTCTTCAAGGCTTAGTGATAGACGAGTTGGAGGAGTACCTGAGAAAACCAAGAACTGCCAGCTCGGAAGACATTTTAGATTGGTGGAGGACGCATGAGACAGAGTATCCGATTTTATCGAAAATGGCCCGTGATTTTCTCTCAATACCTGCAACTTCAGTACCTGCTGAGAGGTTATTTTCTAAAGCATCATTAGTAATTAGAAAACATAGAAATAGGTTAAGTGATGAGTCAGCCAGATGGTTACTTTGTATTAATTCTTGGTCAAAAAAAATTATATAAAGTATCATAACCTAATGATAAAGCTGTTGATTTGTGTTGTATTTTATTTTTTATTCAAATAAATGATAAATCGTAAACTCTTTTATTAAATTTCTTATAAGTTGAGGGTTCAATCTCTTTCTAGACAGATAAGTATTGTTCTTTAAAATACAGTCAAGTTATTGTAATTAATTTGTTTTTTTACATGTTTTAGCAAATGTAAGCTTATAAATCATAAATGTTTATTAAGAAACAGTTACTTCCATGGAAAACGACATATAGGTCAGTTGATTTTTCGAATTTCTTATCAAATCTTCAGTTACTTATTAATCTGCTTGATCTTTACTATGGCTATGTTAATTCAAGCTCACAATGTTCCAATTCTAATACGTTTTTCTAAGATTTAAAGTAAACTTTAATAAATAGTAATAGACTAATAGGTAATTGCAAGACTTGCAAGACTCTTGCTGCAAGACCAAGACCAAGACCAAGACTGGGAGCGCAAGACCAAGACCAAGACCAAGACCAGGTGTATTGGCGCAAGACCAAGACCAAGACTGGCTAAGTCTCGTCTTGTTCTTGCATTTGGGCAACACTACTTCTAGACGGCTGGACTGATTTTGATGATTTTTTTGTGTGAGTTCAAGGCGATTCGATGATGGTTTAGATTCACAATTGAACCCGATTTACAAAAAAAAGAGTCGAGACGAAGGGACAGCTTATTTAAATATATATATATATATATATATATATATATATATATATATATATGTATATACTTATATATATATACTTATATATATATATATATGGTTTAAAGAATATGCATAATAGACACCTGGCTGTTCTACTTGCGGATTTGTAATGAAATATTTTATATATTCAATATTAAGAGGATCGAATATTGTACCAACCAATAATTAAAAAAAAAACAAGGTTACTTCAGGAATACTCACATTATGCGTGAAATATACATGGTTATGCCAAGGGTTCGCTCGTACTCTGCAGTCCAAGTACACGTCAGATCCTTCTACCACCTTGCTGGCGTCCAAATTGGCTCCAAGCTCCAACTTAGCTACTGGAAGATCTGTTGAAGAATACATAAAGATGTTAGGTAGACCACTGTGGCGGCAGTCAATGTATCCTGGTCGAAGGACAACGTCCCTCCAACACAAAGGGGGGAATCTCCAACTAGACGAGGTGCTCATACTTGGCGGGCTACGGCCTCTGTGGCGCGGTGGGAGTGTGTCCGACTGCTATGCAAGCGGTCGTGGGTTCGATCCCTAGGATAAAACTTTAGGTGATGGGCACGATGGTTTATTCTGTGTCTGGGTGTTATTTATCTATAATCTTGTTGTTCCAAGATATTATTATTATTATTATTATTATCTTTTTTTTTAAAGATAACTAGCAATGTGGGATTTTGGTCCTGTTAACCCCTCCAGCTAAGCTCAAAGGCTGTGTTAGGAGTAGGTTCATGACGGTAGCATAATCGGTAGGATTCGAACCCGCGACCATACGATTACGACACCGATGCCTTAGCCATTAGGCTACCGCCGCCGTTTCAATTTAGAAATATATAAGTATGTTTATCAGTTATCTGGTTTCCATTGTACAAGCAATGCTTAGTTTGGGATCAGAAAGTGTTGTGTGAGTTGTCCTAAGATATTATTATTATATTATTGTTTATTTTCTCCTTCTTCTTAGCTATTCTTAACCAGTATGGTGTAGGCCTCAGATTGCGCCATCTAATCACCATCTCGGTCTTGCGCAACTTCGTCTGTGTAAATTTTCCTCGTTTTTACAACAGCTTTCATTGATGCTCCGTTACTATTATTATTATATTATATTATTATAAAACTATTGGTCGTGGCGTGATATTATATAGCCTATAGCCTTCCTCGTTATATGGGCTATCTAATACTAAAAGAGTTTTTCAATTCGAACTGTTTTTTCAGTTCCTGGGGAGTTCCAGTAGTTCTATGCGTCAAGCTAACGCAATAGCGGCATTCTAGTACGTCAGTTGTGCAAGCGTATTTGAGATCGATCCCAAAGTTACAAGAATATTCAAATGGCCGTTTTGATCGAAACTTAACTGCAACTGCACTGTTTTGAATTTTTTTTTTCTTTTCTTAAAAGACGACTCCCGCATTAGGGTACAAGCCCTGTGTCGCAGGGGACTTTACAAACATACAAGTCACGGACTCAAAGTACACCCAGACTCGGATCAACATTTTGTGGATCACACAAAGTGGTGTCCCGTGTGGAAATCGAACCCACGACCTCTTGCGTAGCAGTCGGACACACTCCCACCGCATGTGAATTGGCCTCCTGATTTTATCGCGTTCAACCAAACAAACAAACTCGTTAGCTTTATAATATTAGTATAGATATAGATGAACTATGAACTGAAGTGACGGTAGCCTAATGGCTAAAGCATCGGTCTCGCAATCGTTAGGTCGCAGGTTCCTAACACAATTCTTTGAGCTTAGTTGGAGGAATTAACATGATTGCTAGTAATGTAGGACGCAATCCCACATTGCTAGTAATCTTTTCTTAAAAAAAAAACTAATACCACCACAGCCTCATAGTGTTTACGTTATATCTTCATCTTCCATCTATCCTCTTCAGTGGAGTAAGGTAAATTAATCTATACTGCTTGACAGATCAGGGCTCTGCCAGCGTCTTCTATAGAAAATACCAAGGTCTAGACGCTGTTGGTCTTGGTTCTATACGCTATATCTTCATCTTCCATCCATCCTCGTAAATGGAGTGAGGTAAACTAGGCTGTACTGCTTGGCGGGATCGGACTCTGCCAGCGTCTTTTATTGAGGGTACGAAGGTCAGGATTATGTTGGTCTTGGTTCTACTTACGTTGTATCTCCATTTTCCAGCCATCCTCATGAGTGGAGTGAGGTAGACTGGGTTGTACTGCTCGGCAGGACAGGACTCTGCCAGCGTCTTCTATTGAGGGTACGAAGGTCAGGATGCTGTTGGTCACGTTGCCGTCTGTTGAGGTCTGGTGGGGGAATACCAAATATTAGAGGAAGTTCAGGTCTGTAACTCAGGAGTGTCTAAGGAACTATGAGGTGGAGCAACGTTGCGACTGCTCTGCCTCAAAGAGAATATATTGAAATCTAAAATATCTTAATTATATGTTCTTAAACTTTCGCGATTAAAGCATGTTCCAGACGCTTGGAAACAAGTGTGCAAACCAAGGTGACTTCGGCGGGAGCTTGGTGTGGCCTACCGTTTTTACTTGGTACTTGGTTTACAACAGCCTGGTGCAGGTCGACACTGTTGGAAACAAGCAAGGGTGCCTTGGTTTGTACGTTTGTTTCCAACCGTCTAGAAGATGCTTCAAACACATTAAAGAATTTTATAAGCTACGTAAATATTTTAATTCACGGGTAACGTTGGAATACGGTCGAAACGTCAGGCAATAAAACAAAGCGATTAAGTTCCAAAATTAAAATATCTTTTTATAAAACCAATTCAATGATATATGAAACCGTAAACATTTTGAATAAAGAAGCTAGGCTTCCGAAAGATAGGCTAGTACAATACATCCGATATATGAAGCTCTCATTATATAAGCGAGAAACTCACTGGGTGTTATTAAGGGGCGTCTAAACGGGCCATTTATTTATGGCAATTTGTGGCGGCACTTTTGGCAACTAATTGCTCGGCCAATAATGGCAATATGTTTAGCGCATGATTCTGTCTACTAAACCGGCAACAATAAAATAGAGAGAGACTGAAACAACAACTTTAATAACTCCAAAACAATACTGAAAAAAAAAATTGAAAAGAACATCACACACATATTGCCAACCCTATTAAAACTTAGTAGTCTTCACAATCAAGCGTTTTATTACGATTTTTCCTATAATAATATCTTACAAAAATTCCAAAGCAATAATTTTCAGACATTGACTGAAGCCTTAATAGTTCGTTATTGTGTATCGTGACGTTGATTATGAGCTACAAATCATTTGAGTCTGTACTGTAGTTTACAGTTTCAGGAAGTCAGTAAGGTCTAATAGCAAGACAGGATAACAATACAGTGCCGTCTTCAATAGGGTTGCTGTCTTATAAAAAATATAAATCAATATTTTTTTTTTTTGCTTGAGTACTAATAAGAGGTAGTACCTACCTAGAAATTTATTATAAAGTATCTAATAATATAGCCTTTAAATGGTTTTTTTTCTGATTATTCTAGTAAATCTGGATCTAAATTTTAATTGGAAATTCTAAATGGACGAAGTGATCATTTCATGAATTACGCAGCACTAATTTTAATTTTAATGCTTAGTTGTGATTATTTATTATTAAATGAAAATTTCAATAAGTAATTTTAATTAAAATAATTTTATGTATCTCAGTCATTCACCCATCAACGTTCAGTTCAAACTTTAGGGCCTGGAGAACTAAAATTTTAGAGAACCTCGAACTTTAAGGGGTGAACAAACGACGCGAGTCGAAGACACATGCTCAGTAAATGATATTAAAATAATGTTCATAATTTTCGTCATACGTTAACGATATGTAAAAAACCGGGCAAGAGCATGTCGGACCATGCTCAGTGTAGGGTTCCGCAGCCTTGAATAATTGCATCAGCAGAAGAGCGTTTAATCGTGGCACTTAAAGCCTCTTGTTGAGAAACGTAGTTTTGTAGCAATAACTAAATGACGGTATATCCGATCTTGTCCGAAATAAGGTAAGACTAATTTAGTTTAAAATACTTATTAAGCGCTACCTTTGTGATTTTTTTTCATATTTTTGGAAGTCACACGGTTCAAAAGTTAAGGAGGGGGGGCACAAATTATGCAACTTTCGGAGCAATTATTTGCAAAAATATTCACTCAATCAAAAAGGTTTATTAGAAACATTAAAATTTTTCAGCTTCTGTTACATGTATGGAGTGTCCCTCTAAAAATATTTATTTTTATTATTTAGCTATCAAACCAAGTAGGTAGCGGCTACATACGGACAGACAGACAGACGGGCATGGCGTAACTATAAGGGTTCCGCTTTTGCCATTATGGCTACGGAACACAAAAATGGCTATTTCTGCAGATAGCCTTTAACCCAACAACGTTAACTTTAAAATAAATGGTTTACTTTAAAAGTTGTAGTTAAACAAAATAAATTAAACGTTGTTTGACGTTGATGTACTACAGCATAATTAAGAAAGACATTTACCAAATAAGGTGAAACCTCGAAACGAAAATGCCAAGTAACCACTTATTTATAACCTCTTTAAATTCAAAAATAAAACCGATATATACCACAATCGTCATTTGTACCTATTTCAATCACTCAGATTGCAATCAAAATCAACCATTACCGATGTTCGATACGTTTAAAGTTTCAATACAAATCCTTTGTAATGACAACCTCCCATTGTGCTGTCCTCCAGTAATCTCGATTGCCGTAATGTTAGCGTAATTAGGTTGGCAACTTGTTACTAAGATAGTAGCGACATCTATTAGGGACTTCTAGTAAACAGTAGTTCCGATTGAGAATAAGAGATGGCGCTTGTTGATTTAATTTGCATGTCTGGATTTTATAGGTAAATGTAGCAATAGGAGATTACTGAAGTCATATTTAGATGGAAGTTTTTATGGATTATACTTGATATTTTAAAGTTTCCTCTTTATTCTTAACTAGCTTTCGCCTGTGGCTCCGCCCGCGTGTTTGTTGGCTATCGCAATAAAACTTCCTTCCCCGGGACTCAAGCTACATATCAAATTTCATCTAAACCGGTTTAAGCGTGAAAAGGTTATAGACAGACAGAGCTACTCGTACTTGTACATTTTATAATATTAGTATGGTATTTACCTAGGTGCCATTTTTTTTTCTTTGTCTATCATTCTATTTTCAAAATTCAATTTAAATATAAGGGCGTTTGAAAATAATAGTTTTTTAAATTCTGTCTGTGCCATCGTTACCCGTGCTAAGGTTCCTTTCATCATATTCGGTTTAAAGCGGTTTCGAAGATAATAGAGTTTCCTCATGTGGTGGGAGAGGGTAGCGTTTAATGTGGTACCTACATTAGCCAGTATTAGAAATCCTAACTCACTTCATCTATTAACATAGATCAACAAATAATTAATCAAAGGTTTCTGATTCCGAAAAACTTACTTTATTTTTTAATATCTTCAATGTAGAGTTACAGCTACTTACAATTTTATAAAAGTAAATAGAGATGAGACTATTAATCATTTTTGATAACGCTTTGACTATTACAACGACATATTACCCCGTTTTTCTCCCCAAAATCTGCATTCTCACAACGGCTAACCACTTCAATTAAGTGAACTTAGTTGAAAGCATTTAGAAACAAAGGAGATATCAAATCAGATCAGCATTGTACTGCACTATTGTAAGCAATTGTTCTCGACTTGTGGTGGACTCTATCGCACTATAAAGCGACTACTTACTTACATAACGTGGGTATTATACCAGAGAATAGATAAGGTTTTTTTTATTATTTCGGTTTCGGCCTTAAGATTACTTAAAAAATAAAAGGTTCAAAATGAATTAAAACATGTACGACAGCGTACACATTTGTAAAAACTAACACACCAGAGATGAATAGACAGAGACAGCGGATTTTCATTAAACATTGTTAACCATCTCGATTGAATATTAATAAAAAATGCTGTCGCATCTGTTGACCCGTTTGGGCACTACAACATACAACATCAGAGACAAACCCAGGTCAAATTTAAGATACCCGACGGACATAACATGTACCTAGAGTAATTAAATCATATGCATTTACTAAAATTAGCGATTCTATACAATACATGATAAAATCATCGAAAAAATACTTTAGTAATGCCAATTCACAACTCTTAACTAGTACCTCTTAATTTACTAACGAAATGAAACACTCTGGTTTATTTATTAATAGTAAACAGTTGTTGAGAGCGTTTCGGAGTGTACCTTTAAATTTCGAATTAGGTTTCGGCTTTCGGTGAAGTTGGGCAATGGTTTCGGCAGTAACCGGATAAGAAGTGAAGTTTTTGGCTGCCACACGTATAGAAGTTTTGCTCACTGGTACATGTATTTTTAATTTAATTGGGTAATTTGGCACGGAGTTTAAATGGTACACTTGCTTTTTGTGGTTGAATTTATTTGTTGTATTTAAAGCTGTTGTGAATTAACTGTCGTGTTTTTGGGAGAAGTGATATCGGTAGTGATTAGTCGCTTCCTATATTTAATACAGACTGCGTATAGCTGGTGAAATAGTGATGGCATGTTTGAAATCGTCTCAACGTAACCTCTATTTTGGCACACATATTGAGCCGGTCAGAAGAAAAATAAAAACCCGGCAAGTGCATGTCAGGCCCCGCATAATATAGGGTTCCGTAGTCGACTTCCCGTCGATCCGAATAATGCGGCTTGAGAAGTGGGTTTACTGTTGTTTTTGTTTCATATTTCAATATTTCACAAACGGATCCCTAAATCTAATAATGGTGTTCTCAACCCCTAAATTTAAAAGACCTATCTAATGGTACTCTACATTATGGGGTAGGAAAGAAAAAAAATCACATCCCGACTTTACTAAGAATAGGGGAGGTACCTACCCTCAAAAAATGTTTTTTTTAGATTTTATTCTTTCACTTTGTCGGCGTAAGTAATAATGTGAATCCATGCAAATTTAGAGTGTTCTAGCACTAACAGTCTCTGAGCTAAGCTGCGGACGGACAGGGCGAAATTATAAAAGTTCCGTTTTGCTATTTTGGCTACGGAATCCTAACAATCGAATGCGATTTTAATCACGTCTGCGTGTATCCATATTGCTTTTTCAAAATAATACCCTGACTCTGACAATAGCCTACTCATCTAAATTCATTCAGGCATTTAAAAGTTATGGCGGAATAAAGAAACTCATCCGGTGATAGGTCTAAGCCATAAGCCTTCTTATAACAACAGTGTCAGTTATTTTTCCGTGAAATAGTGATGTTAACACATCACTGTGTTTCGGTTAAAGGGCACTGTAGCAAGTGTATTTTTTTTTATTTTTTTTTTTATAAAAGACGACACCCGCTGTAGGGTACAAGCTCTGTGTCGCGGAGGCTTTACAAACATACAAACGGACACAAAGTACACCCAGACTCGAAATAACAATTTGTGGATCACAAAGTGGTGGTTCGTGTGGGAATCGAACCCACCTCTTTCGTAGCAGTCGGACACACTCCCTGAGCAAATGAGACTTATGAATTAACTAATGTCTCAAATACGAAGCGTGGTACGGTGTCATTCAGAACTTTGCCAAATAAGGATGTCGATGGCACTGATACTGGTATGAGCTGGTATGACTCTTACCATCAGGCGCATGACGTGCTCATCTTTTCATTCCGTTGTATATAAAAAAAACTAATAAACATTAGATCGACTGCCTCTGTGGCGCAGTGGGAGTGTGTCTGACTGCTACGCAAGAGGTCGTGGGTTCGATCCCCACCCAGGATAAAACTTTGTGTGATGACCACGATGGTTTATTCTGTGTCTGGGTGTTATTTATCTATAATATGTATGTATTTAGAAATAAATAAGTATGTTTATCAGTTGTCTGGTTTCCATAGTACAAGCTCTGCTTAGTTTGGGATCAGATAGCGTTGTGTGAGTAGTCCAAAGATATTATATTATATATTATATTAGATATACTTCTTTCTTGTGGTTAGTGTTATAAAAAAACATAAACCAAAGTACACCATACTCACAGTTTCCCTAATAGTCTTGAGCCTGGTGCCGCCCTTCCACCAGGAGATGGTTGGCTTCGGACGAGCTCCAACGGCTTGGCAGACCAGTTCCGTGCTCTGGCCAGCTACCAACGGACGCTTGCCTCCTTGCAGACGTACCCATAGGGGGCGTACTGTGGACAAACAAATTAATACATGAATACTAGTGTATTTTACCTGAATACTAATATATATTGGAACGAAGTTCCTTATCGCGCGTTGTGAAAGGGGTCTAGACAGAAAAAATTCTCACGGAAAAGTTGTAACGACACTTTTTGACACACATAAGCCGTGCGGCGTGCGCGTAAGATATGAACATCTAATTTGACGAAGAAGTCACCTGTCGATTTGGTCTAGAGGCGGTACACAGTATTGGTGACAATTGTGTAGTTGTGGGTTCGAGCCTTCGGTATACAATAAGTTATTTTCGTTTCGTCTTTCTATTTCGCATTGAACAGTGTGGTGTTGCGAAGATTATAAAAAAAAAAATAAGATAAGAACTTCGTTCCATCCGGGTGTCCCTTGACACCTCTCAAGTTTTTTTTCCTTCTGCATTTTTAAAGATAGATTCCATCGAATTTGGTACCTATATGTTTAGCCTATCAAAAAAACGTTGTCAAATTTAAGGGTCGTACCTGCCTGGGATAGCTAAGGGTTCATAAGGGCGTCCTAGTCGATGATTCTACCATAGAAACGCGTATATGTGATTACCTACTCCTCTCTATAAGCTCGTAAGTTAAAGCTTAAAATATCAATTCGTTGTATCATAAACTAGGTTTGTAGAAAGCGATAATTAAAAATAAATTAATATTTTAAAAGTTATAAGCCTTAAACATTGCAATTTCACTAAAATTGTTAAAATTTATAAGTGTTTTAAGGCTTATATTATAACTGCCTCTGTGGCGCAGTGGAGTGTATCCGACTGCTACGCAAGAGGTCGTGGGTTCGATCCCCACCCAGGATAAAGCTTTGTGTGATGAGCACGATAGTTTATTCTGTGTCTGGGTGTTATTTATCTATAATATGTATGTATTTAGAAATATATAAGTATGTTTATCAGTTGTCTGGTTTCCATAGTACAAGCTCTGCTTAGCTTTGTGTAAGTTGTCCTAAGATATTATTATTATTAATATTGTCGCTTGCTACAAACCTAGTTAATGATATAACGAATTGGTATTAATTTTAAGGTTTAACTTACGACCTTATACAAAGGAATAACCACTTATGCGCGTTTGTATTGTAGAATCATTGACTAGGGTGCCCATAAGGTTTAGACGAAGAAGACCACCTCCACACCTGCAGCGCCCATCACATCACACATCTTAGTCTGGACTAGAGCCCATCGAATAAATTGGGTAGTTGACTACAATAAAAGTAAATTATTCTATACTAGCTGTCCCGCGCAACTTCGTATGCGTAAATTTTCCCCGTTTTTGCAACATTTCTCGTCGCTGCTCCGCTCCTAACGCGATGTAAGGCTATAGCCTTCCTCGATAAAAGGGCTATCCAACAAAAAAAGATTTTTTCAAATCGGACCAGTAGTTCCTGAGATTAGCGCGTTTAAACAAACAAACAAACAAACTCTTCCGCTTTATAATATTAGTACAGACTAATCAGGTAATAGTGGATCTTTAAATGCTCTGAAAAGAACTGTTCTTTTACATTTTAACAAGTTTTTGAATTTAAAAGCATGAAAATGAATACTAAAAGTAATGATTTGACGATTGGAACTTATGACGTCATAGGTTCCTACTCCATACACATTTCTATAGAGCTTGTCGTTTTGACATTAAGAGACTGATTTGACTTGACAGTCAACATCCCTATTGATGAATATTGATGACATTCGATAAAAATGAAGCGCTTTGTCTATGCTCATAATGGTTCGTATTTGGTACTATACGGAAATATTTATGCCAAACACTGCCTACTGGATCTAGTACACGCAAACAATTATTTTTATTTCTTTTTTCGTTCGACAAGAGGCTTTGAGGCTAATGGGTTTAGAGCCATCCACACAATAGGTAGAGCAAACGATAAAAGAAGTCTAAAAAATAAATAACAAAATTGTATCGAAACTACAATTTTCAATTAAAGTGACTAGTAAGGAGCAATCAAATTCAAATTAACATACGCCTATCAAATATCAATCAATTTAATAAAATTACGGGTTTTAGGGGATGGTAATTGACCAGGTGGTGCTACCCTATGATTAGATGGGGGCTACCGATAATGGCGGCAACGCTGGTTTATAAATTACGTATATTGTCTTAGTGAACTATACATTTGTATTGTCTATTAATTTATATACTACATTTTAATTTTAACATATTTAAGGTAACTAGCGGCCCGCCCCGGCTTCGCACGGATATTAAATATATGGATGTTATTATACATATAAACTTTCCTCTTCAATCACTCTATCTATTAAAAAAAACCGCATCAAAATCCGTTGCGTAATTTTAAAGATTTAAGCATACATAGGGATTTAGGGACAGAGAAAGCGGGATTTAGCGACTTTGTTTTATACTATGTAGTGATGATTACATTTTGCATTATTTATATTACTTCTTCGTCTTCATTTCTTTGAATTTATGGTAATTTACTATGCGTTTCAAATGACTTGATAACTGTCATGATGACATTTCGATTCGCATTACGACTGCAACTTTATTGTATAACGTAAGGTCAGCATTAAAATGATTCGTAAAAAGGTGTCATTAGTATTACACAGAAGTACCTACCTACTTTAATAAACTAAACATAAGCACTGTATTTTACTATTTATTATTAAAGATATGTTTTAATTTAAAAAAATATCACGAAAGACCACAAAAGTGTAGAATATTCCTATATTTTGCCAATTTACTTATTTCTGTTTGGTGTTTATTAAAAATTAAAGAATTTTAATAATATTATAATAAAGAAAAATGTTGGGTACATAGTTAAAAGAAAATAAATATTTCCATTACCATACACATACGTACTTTACCCGACTTGGGAGTTTTTGTTGACAATTTTGACAAGTAGAGAGTGAAGTTGTCGCGATCGCGATTATCTTCTCATTTGAAACGCATAGTAGCCGTTTTAACAGCAAATTTCTGCCAGTGTCAAGTATTTATTGTACAACTTTAGTTGAACAAAGTCTCGTTCTTATCCAATTATCACGTATTCAATTCATTTTTTACAAGTATAGTGTACTCGATAAGTATGGAGCTGTAAAAATAATGACATGTCAGCTTGCCGCCATTTTTACAACTCCCCTTTATTGAACTTAATATATTTATTTGCGTATGTCACTTAGCCAAGGTTGCCAGCTGAAAATTAGCGCTGGGCGTCTCGCCTAGCTTATGCTGAGGTGGTGACCTCTTCGGTACGGATCTGCGGAGCAGCATACTGTGCCAGTTTTTTTTTAAATATTTTTTTATCGATAAATTTAAATTTTGTTTCTTTTGTAGGTCCTATGTCGAAATAAACATGTTTTTCTTTCTCTCTTCAAAAATTTTTTGTATTTCACATACAAAAAAAACTTACACACACATTCTTAAATTTAAATCTTTATAGGAGTTTAGGTCATAATTAAATTATCTACTCATTAGCCTTTAGGCTAGATTGTAATAGTAGCTACTTTAATATTAAAAAAATTAGCATATTAATATGCCGCGGCAATTTGCCGTACGCCACAGACAAAATGTTGAGGTGTATGGAAACTGCTGCCTGATGAACAAATGCTAGAAATAGTACATATAACAAATTTGGGGCTTGTTAATAAATAGCAATATTGTTAATAATATATTGTTTGTACAAATATGTAATTAGTCTGTAAGTAAATATAAGTAAGTACCTACCTATTGTAGTAAATCAATTAAGTTACGTTAGGTCAGAACTGTGAGCCCCAAGCGTGCATGCCGCGACAGCAGCCGCCCAGTAAATTTGATGTTCATTGAAACAAAGCATACAGAAAATAAATTCATCTAATTTACAATTTGCCTTAGGCTTTTTGTGAAACGTACAAAATGTCGACGCCGTTTATATACCCGTGTAACATTTTTATCGCGATATTCACAGGAGCGGAGCCGCAGGAAGAAACTAATAGAGTAGATATGATTGCCATACGACAAAATCATTTATTATAATTTTACAATACTACGAGAATTATCACATATTATGTGTCGTCTAAACAGAAATGTGTAATTAAAAAAAATGATTGTCTGATAATTCGGTTTACGGTTTTATAATTTTTTGTGATAATGTCATAAGAAAACATTGATGACATATCGCATCGCCATATTCGCGTTGCTAAGCAATAACGTTAGTTCCAATAGTATCGCATGTCATGTCGCTGCAATCGCCATTCGCTGTTGCTTAACAACCAATCAATAACGTGATTTTTTGAAACACCTTTTCGTACGGTTATCAATTTATAAGACGTTATCACGTCAAAGGTGTCTTGAATCAATTCAAATGACAAAAATGGAGTTCCAGATTTTTTTGTGTTCGGTATAATTTTAAACTTTTAGGTACCTAATATTTTTAGGTTTACAAAGAAAACCACAACAAGATTAATTCCTAAGACAATTATGCAAAATACCAACTCTATTCATAGTAATCACACGCAAAAATTAAAACAAGTAATTTACAAGGAAACATAAATTAAAATAATTTGCTAAATTAATAAAAAATAAAGCCCAAGTTTAGGGCCGAGGGTTTTTACATTCATTGTGGGCAACAATGGGCCACTTGTGGGAAAACAAAGGGTCAAACTTAACTACGTTTTCAAAAGATTCCGATCCCTTTTTTTATTTAGACCACTTAAGAGAATTAAGGCTTTTTTTGTTGTTCTACCCTTTTTAGGGTACCTTGTGGTTTGGAGAAAAACCCTTTGATGTGAGCACAAAGAGGTTTGTTTTTTGACGGGTGGAATAAAAGGTGTTTTAATGTGATTATTTGGTCGTTTAGTTTGACCTATTTTTTAACTGGCAAAAGTTATGCCATGAGTTTGTGTGACACCGTTTTCCCGTAGCACTTATTATGAAAATCTATACTAATATTATAATAAATACAGTTTGACACGGGAATAAACGCGTTTAATCTAGGTAAAGTTATTTACCTTATGCTTGACGTTTCGATCGGGTTACACCGACCGTGGTCACAAGCTGACTGCCCCCCCAATCAGCTTGTGACCACGGTCGGTGAACCTAGATTAAACGCGTTTATTCCCGTGTCAAATTGTATTTATAATGCGACGCGTAAGTTTAAAAGTTATAATATTATAATGCTGAAGAGTTTGTTTGTTTGATCGCGATAATCTCAGGAACTACGAGTCCGAACTTAAAAAATATTTTACTGTTGGATAGCCCATTTATCGAGGAAGGCTATAGGCTATATAACATCACGGTTCGACCAATAGGAGCGAAGCAGCAATGTAAAATGTTGCAAAAATGGGGAAAATTCACGCATACGAAGTTACGCGGGTCAGCTAGTGTTATTGAGAAGAAGAAAGAAAGAAAGAAAAAGAAGAGATTTGTTTTGTTGGTGTTGTTGGCTTATTTTATTCGTTTTATCTCTGAAATCCAATTATAATTTATTCATTTATTTTATGCACAAAAATAATGTACAAAGGCGGACTTAATGCTAAAAGCATTCTCTACCAGCCAAACTTTGGGTAATCCATACTATATATATATATATATATATAATATTATAAATTTGAAAGTATGTAACTCTGTCTGTCTGTTACGCTTTCACGCTCAAACAGCTGAACCGATTTAGATGAAATTTGGTATGGAGATAATTTGAGTCCCGGGGAAGGACAAAGGATAGTTTTTATCACGATAACCGACATACACGCGGGCGGAGCCGCGGGCGAAAGCTAGTGTAACATAAAATTGATAGGTGCAGATTGTTGACAGCCAATGCTGGTTATAGGTATATGTTAAATACAATCGAATATAAAAAATATATATACACACATAAATACATAACATACATACAAATATATATACACTTAAACTGTCACTAACATACCTACAACCTTTTATTAATAAAAATTGAAAATAAAACGTATTGTGTGAAGGGGCGTTTAAACGGGCCATTTTTACGACAATTTGTGGCGGCAACATGGCAGTATTCTCCAATATTGATTTGATGGTTGCCGGACGTTCGCTGAATGATCGATTTTCCGCAATGTTGCCCGGCCAATTTTGTTGTGGTTACAGTCGCTCTCTATTTTATTGTTGCCGGGTTGTGCAGCCTGTTTAGGATACTGAATCATACGCCATACAATTACAGACATATTGCCATTATTGGCCGAGAAATTAATTGCCAATAGTGCCGCCACATATTGCCGTGAAAAATTGCCCGTTTAGACGCCCCTTAATTTCTATTGAATTTTAACAGTGTTCAATCAAAAGCAGATATGAAAAGAGACAAAAAAGCTTTATCTCCCTCACATTAAACTATAAGATTAATTCTTAACGATTATGTAAATAATACAGTCAAAATTCGCCTGAGAAAAATCAAAGAATTTTGCATGCCATTAAAACTCCGAATCTACGGATCCCATTGCTAATAAAAATAATCAATTAAACCATTACATTCACAATTTTTAAAAACTGAACCTTATTCGGTAAAACTGACGGTCCAGTTTTGATTACCAGTTACAATGCAAGGGTAGATAAAAATGTACAATAAAGCAATATGAAATGGACTCTACTGTGTAGACTTAAGATTCAAATTTATTTGTTAATTGTTTAATGAATGAACAAAATCGAAGTGTGAGAATTTTTTATATCAAGTGCGAATTTTTAACTTATTGTTTTAAAGTGCCGTGATACGATTAAATTCAATAATTCAAGGTGTTTTTACAAAGTGGACGGTACTTTGAATTTTAAGATGTTTTTATTTGTGGGAAGTGTTGTAAAGGCTTTATTTTTGTATACCTTTGTGTTATCGAGTTTTTTGTGGTTTTATTTTTGATCGTAAAAGTAAATCTGTAGCTTTTTGATTTGAGGTATGATATTAGTAACTGTTTTTTACCCGACTGTAAGGAAGGGTTATGTTTTTCGCACGTATCTTGTATTTGTATGCATGTATGTATGTAATATTCTTAATTACGTCATATCTTTCTACAATTAACTGAAATTACAAATGGATTTATACGATTAATACGTCGTTAGATTCGTTTTGATTGGCCAAGCGTTTTAAATAGGTGACGTTTGAAAAAAACAAACATGGCGGCTGTGAGGTGTCAAAATAAAAAGGTGTGAAAAAAAGTTGTTTCAAATACTGCAATATGGGTATCAAGTTAAAGGGCTCGTCGTTAGTATTTTAGCAAGGTATATCATAACTCTAATACTAAAAAATATTAGTTAGCAACCATTCTTTTTTCAACCTAACTTTAAATCTGACGGAGTTTCATACTATCTTGTGACGGAGTTTCACACAAACTTGCAACCCCTAGTTTACCCCCTTAGGGGTTGATTTTCCAAAAACGCTGAAAAAGCTAATAACAAAATGTCATCGATCTAACTTCCACACAATTTTTTATTAAAATCTTTCTTAGTGGATGCTAAAACATAAAAGGCATCAACTGCCAAAATGGTAGGTTTTTAACCTAGCGGTTTAGAATCTGCGTTGATGAATCAGTCAGTCAGTCAAGACAAGTGATTATATATGTACTAGCTTATGCCCGCGGCTTCGCTCGCGTTGATGACAGATTGTTACCAAAATATTTTAACGGCAAAGTTTCATACTAACTTTGCACCCCCGTTTTACCCCCTTAGGGGGTGAATTTTCAAATATCCTTTCTAAGTGCACCCCTAGGTTATTAAAGGAGACCCTGTGCAAAATTTCAATTTTCTAACCCTTACTGCTTAGGCCCTGCGTTGATATGTCAGTAAGTCAGTCAGCTTCTCTTTTATATACAACTAGCTGTACCCCGCGGCGTTACCCGCGGTTTATTAGCCTATGTGTTAATCCAGGGGGTCAGTTAACTCCATACCAAATTTTATTAAAACCTCTCCAGCCGTTTAGACGTGAAGAAGTAACAAACATACACACTCACATACTCACAAACTTTCGCCTTTATAATATTAGTGTGATGTTATTCTTGGTATATTGCAAACCTGAAACTAGTTTGCTCAGAATCAGTAACGCAATCAATTGGGGTAGTTTTTGGACCATGTTATATTTTTCAATTAATTAATTAATCATTATATCAGTCCAAATCCTGTTCAGAATGTGATGTGAAATGTGATCATCACTTATTTTTCATTAATAACCATGGATTACGTACTACGGGACGCAATGAGCACGATAGCGCGAAGAACACAAGACAACTTAATTGAATTATAATTATAACTCTGCAAGTTTTCAATATTTTTCATTTTATTTTTTATAATAATATTAATAATAATATCTTAATATCTTGGGGCAACTCACACAACGCTATCTGATCCCAAACTAAGCAGAGTTTGTACTATGGAAACCAGACAACTGATAAACATACTTATATATTTCTAAATACATACATATTATAGATAAATAACACCCAGACACAGAATAAACCATCGTGCTCATCACACAAAGTTTTATCCTGGGTGGGGATCGAACCCACGACCTCTTGCGTAGCAGTCGGATACACTCTCACCGAGCCACAGAGGCAGTCTGTGATTTTATGAAGTAAAAATCTGTTGGGGTGTCTAAGATTTGCACTATACCAATGATAAATTATTTCTAAGATAGTTTGAGTCCCGGGGAAGGACATAGGATAGCTTTTATCGCAATAGCTGAACTACATACACGCGGGCGAAGTTGCGGGCGAAAGCTAGTTTATATGATACATACAATTAATCGACGAAATTTCACTCAAAACGCATTTAACTGAACCCAAAACTTGGCATTTAACCCTAAAATGTTTGTGCAAACAGGAAACACATTTGAAAATAATAAAGTACAAGGCAAGTAAACATCGAACAAGTTGCGAACTTTGACATTCTGAAACTCGACACAAAACACCGAGACCACAGAAGGTAAGCTTCATACGTACCTCGCTATAACATCGCACGCATATATATCGTTCACGTATATCGAATCTTGGACCACTTTCGGAACAATGTGGTCCGAGACATGACTGACCAAGAGCGACATCTATGTGCAAGAAATTCCGCCAGTATACCTAATGCCTGATTCAGACGCGCGGCATGCAGCCCGGCAAGCAGCTCGCCATGGGCCGTTGAAAATTAAATCCAAGGTGGAAAATTCAAATAATCTGAGATCAATACCTGCTTGTATGAAGCTTACATTCTGTTTTCTACTTCATTTGTGAACCCAGTAGCGATAATATTTCATTAATTTGACAGTACAAACTTTGAGATAAATTCCCATCTTCTGAAAGTTGACAGAAACGGTGAAACAGGGTTAAGTTGCGAAGTTATAAAGGTTAGTTACTGACGGGTTAACTTTGAAGGTTTTGATGTTAAAGCATCGCTTTTGATGGGTACAAAGGTACCCTTATTGTTGAATAGTTTTATACCGTTGCTTTGTTGTTTAATGTTGCAGTTGTATAATGACTGCCTCTGTGGCGCGGTGGGAGTGTATCCGACTGCTACGCAAGAGGTCGTGGGTTCGATCCCCACCCAGGATAAAACTTTGTGTGATGAGCACGATGGTTTATTCTGTGTCTGGGTGTTATTTATCTATAATATGTATGTATTTAGAAATATATAAGTATGTATATCAGTTGTCTGGTTTCCATAGTACAAGCTCTGCTTAGTTTGGGATCAAATAGCGTTGTGTGAGTTGTCCCAAGATATTATTATTATTATTATTATAGTTTTGCAGCAGTTTCTAAAGCGTGGTTTCAGTCTTCGCAATGAAAATGTACTTGGTTGCAAGTATTATAGGTAATATTTAAAAGTACCTATTACCGGTGACTTCACCTCATAGATCACATAGCAGCGTGAATGTGAAAGCAAATCGGCGTATCGAGATGAAACATGTACTACATTTTATGTTACACCGCATCCAATTTGGTGCAGTAATATAAGCGTGATGTGTGTGAGACAGACAAAAATCCTAAAAATATATATTTTTTTACAAAGACGACTCACGCAGTAGAGGAAGAAGCCATGTATCGTACACCCAGACTTGGAACAACAATTTGGGGATCACACAAAGTGGTGTCCCGTGTGGGAATCGAACCCACGACCACTTGCGTATCAGTCGCACACACTCCCACTGTGCCACAAAGGCAGTCCAATTGTTTTGCACAAAAAAGATGGAAACAAGATCCCCTAAAAAATAATATAATTTCATGCAGTCGGGTTTTAGTTTATAATTCATTCTTTTATTTAATACTTTTTAGTAGTTGTAGGATGTAACCGATGTAACAACTAACTTTTATCACAGCTATTGTCAAGTATTGAAAATTGAAAAAGAATGGTTGCTAACTAACTTTTTTAGTATAACAGTCATAACCAGCATGTTATACCTTTTTGAAATGCTTAAGATGAGCCCTTTAATTTAAACTTTTATTCACACCTCTTTATTTTGACATCTCACAGCCGCCATGTTTGTTTTTTTCAAACGTCACATATCTAAGAACACTTGGGCGATCAGAACAAATCTAACGACGTCTTAATTGTATAAATCCGTTCAATGGATTGTGATAAAGAATATTACATACATACGAGATACGCGCGAAAAACATAACCCTTTCTTACAATCGGGCAATAAAAACCTGGGAACTAAGCAAGTATCTAGATAATGATACAGGAAGCAACCAATAGCCCATTTTCACAGATACCCATAAACACATACAAATTACACAAATCATCTTCTCATTATAATCCCTCTTCAATTAACTACAAAAACAAAACAAATTCACATCAACAAAAAACAAAAACAAATCATATAAAGATGCCGCATCCATTTCTCACACATGAAAGCTCCATGTCGGTACATTCGGCCACAAAAGTATATCAAACTGTCAATTAGGCTTCCTTAGATTATCATCTCTGTTATGTATGAGGTGATTATATCGGGATCCCCGCGATTCGGGGATCCGCGTGATTTACGCGGTGACACGATTTTTGCGGTAGCGTTATTTTTTTCGAATCGCGCCGTTTTTTATTAGTTTCGGGTGTTAGGCTTATGGGATTTAGGCGGGTGTCGCTTTGTTGCCACGATGTGTTATACTAGGTCTGCAACATGGTTTCATTCGTGTTATTAAAAAACAATTTAATTGATACTTAAAATAATTGCTTTCAGTAGAAGCTTAATTTTGTATGACACCATTTCTTTATAAACGTATAAACCGATAATAGGGTTCCAATAATTGTTACACTGAGCTTGACAACATGGATAGTGGAGTAGTCGAACCATACACTGCGGTTGACCACTTTGTTTTATCCTGAAGTAGATAATACTTATCTAGGTTTTGCATCCGATATTTATTTAAATGTGCATAATTTTGAAAACATTACATTATTTTCATCAATTTAAAAATATTGTAGTGTTGACGTTATGTTATTTTTTTTTGTATGATTTGTATGATTATAAAATCACCTGTGATTATTTCCAACTGATTTTTAAATAATAAGAGTGGCGCAGTGGGAGCGTATCCGACTGCTACGCCAGAGGTCGTGGGTTCGATCCCCACCCAGGATAAAACTTTGTGTGATGAGCACGATGGTTTATTCTGTGTCTAGGTGTAATTTATCTATAATATATATGTATTTAGAAATATATAAGTATGTTTATCAGTTGTCTGGTTTCCATAGTACAAGCTCTGCTTAGTTTGGGATCAGATAGCGTTGTGTGAGTTGTCCCAAGATATTATTATTATTATTATTATAAATAGAGTCAGCTGTTAAAAAGATAATACATAAATACATCACAACGTCCGCAAAATGTACGCAAACCGTACATTTATCTTCAATTGTCCGTTGTCTGAGTAAAACGAACAAAGAGGGAACTTGATAAAATTAAAGTAAATTCCTAGAATTTGGTTCCTAATCTCAGTATTCCATTATTCTTCTGAAATTGTATAAAATTTGAGATAATAGAATTAATATAAGACCTTTAAAATAATAGCGACAGATCTTGTAGTTGTTAAACTTACTTAAAGAAACTGTAAGAATAATAATATTATATTATCCTATTTTAAATAATAAAAATGTGTGGCAGCAGCTCGTCTCGATCCGTGCGAGCTTCGTACAATCGTACCATATACATATACGTTAAGCGAACGCTCGGCCGAGTTACATGGTAGGCGGAGTGGGGGTTGTTAGGTTTTATTTTCGTTACGGAATTTCTTGATTCGGTCACCGCGCTCAAAGCCCGCGATAAAAGCTATGCAATAGCTTAATAATACTAGGCTAAAATACTGAACTTCGCTCTGCCTCGGTGGCTCAGGGGAAGTGTGTAACTGTGTATGTATGTACGATGTGCGATGGCATCACAAAAGGGGCATCGCGGGTTTACTTCAATGAATGCCATGAATCAGTAATTGTTATGAGTCTGAGTACATTTTGTGTCCGTGACATGTATATTTGTAAAGTCCCCCACGACACAGGGCTTGCATTGTATTTTTTAAAACAGCTGCCACTGCCGGCAGCAGACGGACGGACCTAGCGAAACTATAAGGATTCCTTCTTTTCTACGGAACCGCAAAAACGAAGTACATACTTATTATATTCCGTGGTTTCAATAAAAAAGTAGCAAAAAAAAAACGAAGTGTCATATCAAAATTAAACAAACACACTTTTTTTTGTTCAATGCCATGAAGATGCCAGCCGCTCGTTTTTAACTAAAGCCTTTATTGACGCTCGGCTTTGGTGAAAGAATTCTCTATTGCCAAATACTAAAACGCGATACAATTTTATATACATGATTTTCCTTATTCATTGATTAGGTTTGCCTAAAAGAATAACAAACATCTATTCATACATCTTTTCCAACTTACACATTTATTGTTCACCCTTATATAACTGATTTAAATATAATATTAGTGGAATAACACTTTTGTACTCAACATCCCAATCAATACAATAACATGCATCTATACTTACAGATAATCCTACCGCGTTAAAAAGAGAGGCCCAATTTTTACTATACGAAGGAAAGAGACAGAACATGTGATACGTGCAAGTCACATAAGAATATAATCTGTATCGGTAATGACGCGTCAATCACGGGTTACGGAGATGAACGGGATGAAGTATCAGATATGGGAATGATTTCATATAGGTATTTAGATTCGGTATTAAGTGGGATTTGACAGCCCTATTTTGTACGTTGTTTTTGTAAGCATTTGTTTAGCATATCGTGTGTAAGAGTCGCCGTGAGCATTTAGCTGTTATGTAATGTTATTGATCCGAGCATTACATCGGTGAGGGACGAGAACCGAGCATTACAATGCGCAACCTGTAATGACTCAATCTATAGAATTTTATAAGTTACGGGTCTTAAACGCGTAACTATTTTAAGGCTAAATACCTTTATTTTATTGCCCCGTTTCGACCGTATTGCAACGGCCGTGGTCACGGGTACCTTATAAAATCCTATAATGTGTACAAATCGCGAAAGCTTACGAACATCATTGTGATGTGCACGATGGTTTATTCTGTATCTGGGTGTTATTTATCTATAAAATTTATGTATTTAGAAATATTTAAGTAGGTATGTTTATCGGTTGCCTGGTTTCCATAGCACAAGCTCTGCTTAGTTTGGAATTTTTATTTGTGTGAGTTAGCCCAAGATATTATTATTATTTAATATTTATTTAAATTATTGTGATGAAGTAAAAAAACTATGGATGCGAAAATTGATTAAAAGGAAACACGAACTAGGAACTACTACTACTTGTCTTCTGAAACAATTATCATTAGGAGACAGTGATGAAGGGTTCATTGAACACCATTTCTTTCGGTTTCCATAAAGGTTTTGTACCTTTATGGAAACCGAAAGAACTCTGTCCAGAAAAACATACTTTTGTATCAGGCTACCCAAGAAAATTTTTAACCCTTCACCTCTGTTAGGAGATCCCAAAAAATACTTTCTATAGAAACAAAAATCCATTGTAGTGTGCTTTCTTCCCTCCAGTATTTTTGTAGCCAGTAAACTTGACTAATTTCAACAGTTCAGACTTGTTTCGCCGTTGGACGAGTGACCAGTGACGCGTGGTAGGAGGCGCTACTAAATATAATAATATCTTGAGACAACTCATACAAAGCTATCTGATCCCAAACTAAGCAGAGCTTGTACTATGGAAACCAGACAAACGATAAACATACTTATATATTTCTGAATACATACATATTATAGATAAATAACACCCAGACACAGAATAAACCATCGTGCTCATCACACAAAGTTCTATCCAGGGTCGGAATCGAACCCACGACCTCTTGCGTAGCAGTCGGATACACTCACACCGCGCCAAAATTAACTAAGCGCCTCATAAAATAGGAAAAAATGGATCGACTCGATTAAATTACTTACTAATCTACTTCATCGAATTTTTGGTGTTCAGACACGTTTAGTAACAAAATTACTTGCCACTCCACTAAATTCAATTTAAGCCTAGTGGGAACTAAGCTTAAGGGATCTTTGACTGCCTCTGTGGCGCGGTGGGAGTGCATCCGACTGCTACGCAAGAGGTCGTGGGTTTGATTCCCACCCAGGATAAAACTTTGTGTGATGAGCACGATGGTCGTGATTATTCTGTGTCTGGGTGTTATTTATCTATAATATTTATGTATTTAGAAATAAATAAGTATGTTTATCAGTTGTCTGGTTTCCATAGTACAAGCTCTGATTAGTTTGTGTGAGTTGTCCCAAGATATTATTATTAACTACTTTTAATAGACGAGTAATTTCATCAGTAAATAGTTGAAACAGTTGATTTTACCATTCAACATGCTCAAATCTACTCCAGTCTACAAGAGAATAAAAATAAACCAAAGAAAGAAGTTCACTAAAAACTAAACGAAAACTGTTTGAATATTTCTTAAACTTAAACAAACTTTAAATTAAAATCCTCATTAAATAGCCGCAAGTTAATTACGAAAGAAACTTTGCTGTCTGTGGTTTTGCTGGCCAAATATTTAAAGTGCCGTCCTAACCATTAAATCGCAATATTTTTATAGAAGTTAAAATAGAAATAGTAAGAACGCGTCAATTTAAACTATGTTTAAGTTAGTTTAATTAGTGTTCAGTAAGTTTTTAGTTACTTTAAGAATAAATTAGCTTACTATTTGTATAAAATAAGTATTAACTCTTGCTCGCGGTTCGTCTCGCGTGAATCACCTAGAGAAACGTGCTGTTTTTAATTAAACCGATTTTAGGGTTCCGTAGCCTAAATGGCAAAAACGGAACCCATAAAGTTTAATCATATCTGTCTGTTTGTTTGTTTGACAGGCATTTAACTCAAAGGCTACACAATGAATATTGATGAAATTTGGTTCATAGGTGTCTTATTGAAACCGCTACTTAGTTTAACAATTAAATAATATTAATAAATATTTTTAGGGGGGCACTCCATACATGTAACAGAAACGCATTTTTTTCAACAATCATCAACGTTTACAGACATCATCGACAGGTCTTTTAAAAACATGTTAAGGTTAATAAACTTTTTTGATTATGTAAATATTTTTGGAAATAATCACTCCGAACATTGCATAAATTGTGTCCCGCTCTATATTTCTAACCGTGTGACCAAAAAATATGAAAAAAATCGAAAAAGTAGGTACCTACCGCTAAATAAATACTTTAAACTAAAATGATTTTCGACATGATCAAATAAAGGTAGATACCATTAATGAGTTATTGGCGATAAACTGCGTTTCTCAACAAAAGGGCGTATCCCAAACATCCAACCCCCCCCCCCCATTTGAATAATGGCCTCTTGTGGCCATTATTCAAATCTAATTTTGAAGCGGCGGTAGCCTAATGGCTAAGGCATCAGTCTCGCAATCGTGAGGTCGCGGGTTCGAACCCTACCCATTACACTACCGACGTGAACCCACTTCTAACACAAGCCTTTGAGCTTACCCCACATTGCTAGTTATCTTTTTTTTTAAATAAAAAAAAATCGGATTTTTTTAAATGTCTCTTGCCAGTTGTCAAATCGATAAATCGACTCAGTGACTGAAACTTTCATGATACCATAACTAATATAATAAAAAGCCTTTATTCACTGACCATACTACATTTTGACTTATATACTACTATGCTAATTAACTTAGTACTAAAAATTTTAATTTTTTTTTTTAAATTTATTTAACACAATATAAAAATATAAAAAATAAAAATAAAAAACTTTAGCAACCACTATATTGGTCAGGTTGTCCTTCGACATAGGCCTCCCCCAGTTTCTTCCACTCATCTCTGTCTCGAGTGGACCTTCTCCATCCTTAAGGCAAGTCATCTTCCCATCTTCTGATTTGACGTCCCTGCTGTCTTTTCCCTGTACGAGGATACCATTCTAATACATCCTTCGTCCATTTTCCTTTCTTTGGCCTCATTATATGTCCAGTCCAGTTCCATTTCAGTTTTCTTATAGTTTGTAATACATCTCTCACCTTTGTTCTTTTCCTTATTTTTGAACACGTCCACCGATCTCGTAGCCTTATAATAATAATAATAATAATAATAACCATTTATTTCAGGCTACTAAGGCCCATATCATACAAATACATAGGTACATAAGAAAAAAAAAAAAAAAAAAAACTTAATAAACTAATACATAATTTAAACTACAATTACACAAATACGTAACATAATAACAATAAACTAATACATAATTAAAATTGTACACGACACTGGGATTGAGGCAGCGGCGTCGTGTTTCGCTGCGTGGTGTCACGTAACCTTCCACGAAAACGTCGGTACGCGACACCTTTCGGCCAGAAGTCCTCCTTCATAAAGATGGACAGATGTTCACTGGGAACTCGCACCATGAATGATTTGAAGTTGACGTCATGGCGCGACTCCAACTTCTCCACCCTCAAGGTCCACTTCGTCTTGATCCGGAGGTATTCCGCAAGTTCCTCTGCCTTTGTGGTGTGATGCAGACGAGACACATATAACTGCGTCGTTGCTATTGCCGGACGCAGCAGCATTTTAGGTCCCGTCACGCCGGTACCACATTGGTTTCGTCTGGAGGGCCTCTTCTGCTTCCTTTCAACCTTTAAAAAGCCCTCTACATCCATTTGCCCTTTGGAAGGGGCTTTGGGCACGCTCTCGCTGGTCTTCGTCTTTATCCCCCGTTTCTGTTGTACAACGGGGCGGCTTACCTTGGCAGCGCTGCAGGTAGCAACCGCAGGCACGGGCGCAGACTTGCGGGGCGTGCGGGCGGGGTCACTATGCGCACTTGCAGCGCATTCCGCTCGGTCAGCATTCGACGCCGGCGGCGATGTCGTCACAGCTGACGCGTAACTTAAATCTAGGCATGCACCGCGGCGCGTGTTTACATGCGACGGTGACCCAGATCCCGTAATAACGTTGCGCAACTCGATGACTTGTTGGCGCAGATCTTCTACGTTGGCTTTGGAAGCATCATACTTCCGCTGCACATCCGCGAGGCTCGCCTTCAGAAAGACTATGTCTTTCAGCAGGCTGGTGACGTCGACGTGATCGAAGGTGACGGGAGGGAGCTTGTTCAGGTCCTTCGCCACAAACGTAGGCACGTCGTCAGGATCGGTCTCCTTCAGCAGCGTAATGACTTCCGCTAAACTTTTCTTAGTCCCATCGCGACGATGAGACACCATCTGGGCGGTCTTATTCAGAACGCCGTACAGTAGCCGCTTGGCTGCAGCTATGTCGTCCTCACTGAAGTTCGTGACGCAGATCTGGACAGCGGACACCTCGTCCATCACGTCCAGTTTCTGCTGCAGAAACGCCAGCAGCTCGTTTACCACGAGCTCGTTGCTCATGGTTGCAAACTAGCGACGGCTCGCGTCGCGCACTGCGTGTAATGGTTAGTCACACATAAAGGCACGTCCGCATTTGAACGCGGCTGACTGTAGACTGATAATGAATGAAATGAATGATACTTATGTTTAACATACTTCGCTCCATGCTGCGTTGACAGACTAAAAGTTTTTGACTACTTTTACTCAGAGTAGGCCAAGTTTGGCACCCATAAGTGAGATATGGGAGGATGCATACGTTATACAATTTACTCTTCAATGATATTAGTATTGATTCATTTTTCATTATTTCTTTTAGGGACCAGTATACCTTAACTACGATATATCTAAATAAAGAAAAAACAAAAGCATTTGTATATGATTAGGTGGTACAAAGGACTAAACGCTGCCCAAAAGTGTAGACACTGCCCCCAATACCCCTATGTACGCCGATGTATATTTACATTTTTTTTACAACCGCAAAATAATTGAAGTCGGATTTATAATAAAAATAGCAAAACACAAACGTATCCCTCAATCTAAAGACTTAAAATAGATTAATTTCATACTAGATAACATGCATATAGGCTTATCTCATCTCAAAGGAGTCTTAGTACTATCAAGTTTCATTTCCACTACGCTGCAACTAATTCTATACGTTATACGTTGAAAACTTAGAGAGCTTATTACACATTCATTAAACTTAGCTCCTATCTCGCAACTAACTTAACTTACCCGGATGGGTGTAATATTAAGGCGTCTCTTTCTATTTGCTTTTAAAAACTGAGATAGCATTACTTAGAAAGGAGCAGAAGAAAACTTTGCGACTGTTTTATTGCATTGTCACAAGATTCCCGGGACTTCATTAAATTTTATGTAAGCTTATTCCTCGGCTCCGCTCGCGTTAGGATTGGTTACCCATAAAGACCTCGTTACCTGAACTCCTTAGTTATCCCTGAGCTACATCACAAAATAGACCTCTTTGCAGCAACAAAAGAAACCGCCTTGCGAACTTGGCATTACATGTGGTGTATCACTATAAGGTTGAAGTTCATATGTACCTCATAAAACAATAAGGTTGATTTTCCCTTGAAACCATATACTATAAGTTGCTAAGCTCAATCTTAACGTCATTTTGGTTACACTAGAACTTTTGTCAAAACTGATAGACCACTTTCTAGGTCGACTGTACATGTAGAATCATGACTTTATCACAAACGTCGCTTTTGCTTCTTAACATGCTTTTTTAATAATCTATCTATCAATGGTTTTGACTATTTTGTATGAAGCTTATGCTTTAGCTCAAATATATATCTCTAGTAGGCAAATAGATCGATAGATAGCTTATTGAAAACACCCGTAAGTGAATAAAGAATACTTGATTTTGAAAAAAATTCAGCTCTGTAGTTAAGATACAAGGGTCAACAAAAACACCGTATCACAAGGGTGCTTTGGTTTAGGGTTGCAAAACAAGGAGGCTCGAAGGGAGGAGGGGGCGTTTGGTAAAACCACGAAAGATCACCAGAGGGAGGAAGGGTACGCAAGAGGTCGTGGGTTCGATCCCCACCCAGGAGAAAACTTTGTGCGATGAGCATGATGGTTTATTCTGTGTCTGGGTGTTATTTATCTATAATATGTATGTATTTAGAAATATATAATATGTATGTTTATCAGTTGTCTGGTCTTCATAGTACAAGCTCTGCTTAGTTTGGGATCAGATGGCGTTGTGTGAGTTGTCCCAAGATATTATATTACTAGCTGTCCCGCGCAACTTTGTTTGCGTAAATTTTCCCCGTTTTTGCAACATTTCTCATTGCTGCTCTTCTCTTATTATGGTCGTAGCGTGCCTACATGTAGCCTATAGCCTTCCTCGAGAATTGAAGAGAAAGAAGAATTTTTCAATTCGGATCAGTAGTTCCTGAGATTACCGCGTTCAAACAAACAAACTCTTCAGCTTTATAATATTAGTATAGATCAAATCACGGGTAGTTTTTCAGATTTTGATTCCTCGGACTTGACCGACGACGTTGAAACAATTGTACCCCGTCGTGCGAACGACTCACACTTGACCGAGTGGACCGGTGTTGGACCAATTGCAACCCCAACGTTGGAAACTCACACTCGTGTGAAAATTGTTGAGTTTATTTTTTGCACCAAAATAAATAGGGGTAGTCTAAACCTCGTCAAGTATCTCCAAGAAGTTGATGGACGCGCCCCTGTAGCGCGAACACAAAGGCGCTCTCAACTTGAACACCTACAGAATTCGCGTTACATTACACTTTCGCTCGTGTCCCGTCCATAGTTACATTACATTACACAATTCGCGCGCGCGACACGACACGCGGCTTTAGGTCGTTGGATGGTAATGTAAAAGTACCTGTTTTCTAAAAAAAGTGTTTATTTTTAAAGTTACGGTCGAAAAAACCGAAAGTAAATTTCTTTCGGTTTTTTCTAAGAAAGGTTTTGTACTCGTAGTTTAGTTGTTAAGTAAGTAAGCATTTATTGAATAGAATACTTACAGTTGACATCAATGGATATGTTTTCCGAAACTGGAGCTATTAGCGGATCGGTAACGGCCTGTGAACAAATACATTTTATTAGATTTTTTATACCATATATGTGCAAATACAACCAGACTATTGGCAGTTCATCCTCGACTTATAGGATCTCTTGGCTTGCCTCAACAGCGGCAAGCCAAGGCATCTTCAAGGCGAGGTATCTAAAAGCTGTAGTTTTAAGACATTCTGCTTGATTTGAATCTGAAGGCACCGCTTTTTAATAATTCATATTATTACAATAAAATGGTTGTCTGTAAAGTCGGTTTACGGACGATAATTTGACGTGATAACGTCATAAGAAAACATTGATGACATATCGACATTCGCGTTGTATCTTTCTAGCGCGTAGTCAATTTTGAAGTTATGGCTAAGTCTTGTTCTCTACGTCAATGTCTGTGACAAATAAATGATTTTTCTTCTTCTTCATATTAAAGGAACAAACCTGGCAAGTGACGTCAGTGCCGAAGTCTGATCGCTGAAGCCTAAAAGAGACGGTAGCCCTGGCTTCAGAATTGGCGAGGAGGGCGTGGGCCTTCCACCAGGAGACACGAGCTGTTGGACGACCTGTAGGAAGAGAAGGAATATTACGACTTATGTATTTAGAACTCGTTTTATTTGCACTTGAACGAAGTTTTTCAAAACATCAGTGCTGGTATACGTATAATAGAAAGGTGTGGTCATATTCAAGGGTTGGTATGTCATAGTAATTTTATCAAAATAGGTACCTACCATATAATATTATAAAATTTTATATTTTACTAGCTGTGCCCCGCGGTGTTACCCGCGGTTTATTAGCCTATGTGTTAAGCAAGGGTGTCAGCTAACTCCATACCAAATTTTATTAAAATTTTCTAGCCGTTTACGCGTGAAGAAGTAACAAACATACACACTCACATACTTACTTCATAATATTAGTGTGATTTTTTTATTTGTTTATTTAAGAATGAAAAAGTTATTAATTAAAAAAAGTATGACTTATAAAGTTCCAATGCCATAATAACTACTTAAAAAAGTTCCAATCGTTTTTTGCACCAGGTGAGGTATAATACGTATGCTATACTTTTTTTTTTTTTTTTTTATTTATTTATTTATCAAGCACACATTGTTATCACAGGTTACATTAAACCCAATACAGCAATGCAGCAACAAACAATTCAAAACTAAATTATCACTATTCTAAAAATAACAAAGATAATCCAGTGTCACCTTCTCAAATTCCGCCAAAGAACAAACATAAATATCTAAGCGATGTGAAATCGTATTTAAAATATTTAAAGCCCTGACGGTTGGAGCAAATTTCTGCATATTAGTACGAGATGTAGGTACCTCAAACACCTTAGTTCTTGGCGCCTGCCGCAGTCTTGTATTTGGTACAAACAACTTTAACGATTCCAAAACCGTGGGGTTTCTCAATTTACCCCGGAACACTAAGAATATATATTTAGCCAAGGCTAAGTTTCGCCTTGCTTCCAACTTATAGTATCCAACCATCCCTAGAACAAAGAGGGTTGGATACATAAGTGGATAGAAGGGATACACGCCATACTGTTTCAAGTAAAGGTATCGAGTAAATTTATTTTGCATCCTCTCCACCATCAAACTGTATTTAGTTTCATGTGGGTTCCAGATGATAGCACTTGTCTCTAACCTACTACGAACCAAAGCGTTATACAAGGACTTTACAGCATTAATGTTATGAAAGTCTCTTGTCTCTCGCATTATAAACCCTAAGTTCTGATAGGCCTTCCTACATATATTAACAATATGTTGTCTAAATGACAGTTCGGCTGAGAATAAGACACCGAGGTCTCGCACCATCGTGACCCGTGGAATAACTTTCCCCTCCAACTTATATTCATAACGCAATGGTTCTACTGCTCGCGTAAAAGACATCATGTTGCATTTTGAAACATTAAAAAATAAATTATTCTCAATGCTCCAATCTACAACATGATTGATGTCTTTCTGAAGTCGTTCGCAGTCGCGTATGTTATCGACTCGGAGGAACAACTTCAAATCATCTGCAAACAAAAGGCAGTTTGCATGCTTAACCACATCAGGCAGATCATTGATCATGATGAGGAACTCTAAAGGGCCTAAATTACTGCCTTGACTTACTCCCGTAAGAGTGGGATATGGATATACGTCTTTCGCTACTGAAATTTGACAAAAAGAATCTGCTTTAACCAATAATGTTTAAAGCGGCATTACACTGAGAGAATTATTTATTTAGCGCTACGTACACAGCGACACGATCGACGGCCTCGCTCTTCTGCACACAACCATTACTTCACAGTGCGCAGGAGCGCAGGTCAAAATAAAGTAAACTATTCGTTCGTATACATGTTAGATTACGAACGCTATGACTATTGACAATACGAAAATGCATGTTTTTGCATTTTTCCGCCACTTCAAGATTTATTTGCGGGATCATATTAAGACATGTCCTTAAATTTCTTTATTTCATCTACTAGAATACTCTTTGACTAGTGACACAATTTTTTGCGTGTCCTGAGAGTATTTATATTTTCTATATACATTTCTGAGAGAGCCGAACCCTGTTTCGCGTAATCTACCCTTAAGTAAAAAGTTGTAGATAGGTTACTTAAGAAGACCCGCACATTGAACGAATGTCGTTGGTACCGACGTTGGGGCCAAAGTGTGGAGCTGGTGTTACTCTCTTTGTCATTGTCACTTTAAAGGTAAATAGCAGCGACAGAAACAATTTTTAGTACCTACCTTTCAAAGTTAAAACTGTTTCAGTTTTCGAGGACAAGCCCTTATACCGAAGTCAATAACACCGTAAGAACAAAATAAGTTATTTAGCAGTGAACGGTGAATATATAATGTACGTGGAGAATTCAGAAAAACAGGGGAGTGAATAAAAAAAAAACTTGTAAAACAATGGGCTGGCGTCTACCCTTGTCAAGTTGTGGTATGGAGTGTGGTCTAAGTTGTAAGAATAGCGAGTTTTTATATTGAAAATATTAGAAAACAACTGACATGTGAGACGAAAAGTTGATTTATCTTTAAAAACAGCTCAACTGATTTTAATCAAACAAAGCTAGAAACCATCTCAATTAAACTAGCTTTCTAATAAAACAAACAGTATTCATATCTGCTTATTCGTTTAGGAGTTATTATGGCACAAACACAAACTTATATTGGATGCCGATTTAGTAAGAATCCCCGCGAGAGGGGTATCAGACCACGATAATATGGAAGAACTAGAGATCACATATATATATTTTTATTATAACTTCGGTAGAGGTGGCGTGATCCTACGCGTATACAGTAATGCACACTTAAAAATTTATATCAATATAATTGACCCCCTAAAATTAATATATGTATCATTAATCATCAAAAAGATACTTTTACGGATTATCGTGATGCTTACCATCAAGCTCACAACCTGTTTCGTCATTAACGTCTGGTCTCAATATCTAACTATCGATGGATTTGACTATTAGAGGTATATATTTTACATAAGCTAAATACAAAATATGTCAAAATTCAACCTCTAGTAGCCAAATCTATTTAATAGATTATTGAGACCGGCCGTAAGTGCTAAAAAAAAATGTGTTGCACTCGGGGACTGCAGCGGTAAAGCTTTTTTTATCAACTTATGCAATTATAATTATTTATTTATTTTTGCAGTATTTTTTTTTTCTTTTCATTACATTTCGGAGCAGATCGTCTCGATCCGTGCGAGCTTCGTACCGTCGTACCATATACATATACGTTAAGCGAACGCTCGGCCGAGCTACATAGTAGGCGGAGTGGGTGGTGTTAGGTTTTATTTTCGTTACGGAATTTCTTGGTTCGGTCGCCGCGCTTAATACCGCGATAAAAGCTATGCAATAGCTTAAAAAATACTCCGCGTAAGCTTATACTTCAGACCAAGGTCTGACCAGCGTGCGTGAAGCAGACGTTTTTCGTTAAATCACAACGCGACGTTTGATACAGGTTACAAAACGTTTCAGACGCAGCTAACACGCACGTCGCTCGCCAAATTTTGTGATGGAAGAAAAACATTAGCGAAATTTCACTGAAAACGAAATGAAAATAAGGGGTCATTAGGGCGCGGGGTGGAATGAAAAGCGTAATTTGTAGGACCGAACCCTGTAATAAGAACGGATATTTAAACAATATATTATGTTATAATTTTTTTAAAGAAGACTCCCGCAGTAATGTATAAGCCCTGTGTCGCGGGGGACATTACAAACATACAAGTCACTGACACAAAGTACACCCAGACTCGAAACAACAATTTGTTGATCACACAAAGTGGTGTCCCGTGTGGGAATGGAATCCACGACCTCTTATGTAACACTCCCACCGCGGGATAGCCAGTTTATATATAAAATGTAGGTATGTATTTAGAAATATATAAGTATGTTCATCAGCTGTCTAATTGCATTTTTGCGATCATATGTCCCTGTGTGAGTTATCCAAAAAGATTTTTAAAGTGAAAACTTCTTAGCGGCGTTGTGCACTTTTTTGGTATGGGTATAAAATGTTAAACTCGCGTCAGGATCAGGTGACCGTAAGATTGGTGGGTTTGTAAACAGGTGAGAAATCGGGTGGGCTAGAAACCAGAGACCCCGGTTCGAATCCAAAAATGATTATTTCTTTCCTTTTTATTTTAATTATTTGCTTTTTGTTTCTTAGTTTGTGATTTAATAGTTTTGATTTAATTGTCATGTCGTTTTTAATTATAATTTTTTCATTTGTGATTAAATATTCCATATTTTTGATTCTATCGTACTATATCTATGTAATGACAATGACGACAACATCGTTGTCTGTTAAAATATGTTTAAATTGTATGTTTAATATGTTAAAAATGTGTGGCACTCGGGAACTGCCGCGGTAAAGGTAGCGTAGCATCTTTTATCAACTAAAAAAACATTATTTTTTTTTATTAAAAAAAAAATGATTGCTTTAGTTAAATATATAAATAGTTAAATATATAATAAATTCCAGTTTTCATTTCGGCCGGCACTCCCGGAGTGTACCTAACCTGTTTTTTTTAATGTTCTTTTCCAAGCGTCTCTTAAATGTTTAATGGGCAAAGGGACTATTTTTTAATAATTACCCTCCACCGCAAAAAGTAGTGTTCTAAGTTTAACGTGTGTTAAACTTGGGCAACTTTTTGTTCTGTGTGCCTAAACCTCAGTACTAGTACTCGTAGGAAAACGCTCTAGGGCTATTCTTACCTCCAACAGCAATGCAAGTTAAATTGACCTCTGTCCCTTCATCATAAGGTCCTAAAACACCTCCTCGTATCTCGTTGCCTTCATGATTCAGGATTATCAGCCGTTCTGGTGGTACTAAAACAAAGGAAAATAATATTAATAACTATGTCGATAAGGATCAGTATCCTGTGTTGGATTTTATAACCTTAAAATGATTTCTGTATGTCCTGGCGTACTCGGTCCTGGTCGCCTGGGTCCTTATTCACGTTCTTTTTTCCGTTTTCGTGGCAAGCTCGTGCGAACTGTCAAAATCTTGTCATAATTGTAAATGGAGAGCTGCGCTTAGAAATGCATCAACGCGCATGCGCGGTGGAAATTTTGAGAGCACCGCGCATGTGCCACTTCGCGCGGGCTTGCCACGGACACGGAATAAAAATAAGACGTGAATAAGGACCTAGTATCTGAATTTGATTTCAAATCCTTCGAAAGTAGGTACAGGGTATGTTAAAGTACTTGTTAAGTATATATATTATACCTATTATTTTTTATGGTAAAAAGAGGACTTCAAACTATCCGTGACGTGGAATCCAGTGATTCGTAAAACACAACCTCACTTTAGTTCGCGTCGGTTAACGTGGACACAATCAGTCTAGTGTACAGTGACCCTAACATTTCGAGAAACAAAAAAAAGTGAAGGTAGGTATAGATTCATCGTTTTCATCGCTTCCATCGATTTCGCTTGTGACCACGGCCGTGGCAACCTGGTCCTTAGTCACGTTCTTTTTTTCCGTGTCCGTAGCAAGCTCGTGCGAACTTACAAAATCTTGTCATAGTGGTAAAAATGGTGAGCTGTGCTTAGAAATGCATCAACGCGCATGCACATGTTAGCACGGGCTTGCCACGGATACGGAATAAATATCGTTAATAAGGACCCTGGACAAAAACGACAAGCAATTTCAAGGTTAATAATGTTTACGAAATGTTGTTTGTTAGCATTTCTAACTAACTGACTGATCCGCGCAACTTCATTTGTGTAATTTTCCCCCGTTTTGGCAACATTTCTCATCGATGCTCCGCTCCTATTGCTCGTAGCGTAATGTTATATAGCCTTTGACACTCACAAATAACGTGGCATTTTATTGGTAAAAAAATAAACAAACGCTATTCTGTAGATCCAGAGATTAGGAGGGGTCAGTGGCGAAGGGTCCATAGAACACGATTCTCTTCGGTTACCCTTTGAATTCTACTTACTTAATATTACAGGTATGAAGAACCGTGTCCAGCAAGATATATTTTTTTATCGAGTGACCTCAGGAAAATCTAAGCCCTTCGCCTCTGGTAGGGGTACAACCTCACAAACTTAACTTGACCTCTTTATAGTATAGACTAGCTGTCCCGCGCAACTTCATATGTGTAATTTTTCCCCGTTTTTTTAAACATTTCTCGTCGCTTCTCCGTTCCTATTAGTCGTAGCCCGATGTTATATAGCCTATAGCCTTCCTCGATAAATGGGCTATCCAACAAAAAAAGATTTTTTTAAATCGGACCAGTAGATCCTGAGATTAGCGCGTTTAAACAAACAAACAAACAAACTCTTCCGCTTTATAATATTAGTATAGATGGATTGAACGTCGATTACTTACTTAGTACAGTGAGGTTTAGTCTAGTATTCTTGGTTGGTGATTTGATGAAGTCGACTCTGCATCTGTACTGTCCACTATCTTCGGGCCTGTAACAAAACAATAGATTATTCTTCTCTAACTCTCTCTGCTCTCATCTTAAAGGTATGTTCTAATCTATCTTAGTCTAGGTACACAATACCGACAGCACAGAAGGCAACCTTTATACAACGTGCGAAATAGCAACGCACACATTATATGGTTGGGACAGACCAACGTCACGTGGTTCAGCGGGGGGGGGGGGGGGAGGACAATTGGGGTAAGTGACAAAAAATACCACATCCCCATTTCACACATAAGGGGTACCCTAACCCCTACCTTACCATAGGGGGTACCCTAAAATATGTTTTTCAAGATTTTATTCTTTCACTTTGGCGGCATAAGTAATATGTGTATCCATGCAAAATTACAGCCTTCTAGCACTAACAGTCTCTGAGCTGCGGACGGACGTATATGGCGAAACAATAAGGTTCCGTTTTGTCATTTTGCCTACGGCACCCTAAAAATGTGAATGGTACTTGCGCACCGAGGGTTCCGTACATGTGTAATAGGGATAGTTGTACATATATATACCCTCGGTGCGCGTCACTGCTCGCCTTGTACATGTTACAAGGCAAGCGATGTTACGAAACGATGTCACACAGTCAGTAACATGAAAACAAACACGCGAGTTTGCCCGTACTGACTGCGCGAATGCTCGCTTTGTAACATGTTACATTACACCGCATAACGAAAGGTCAGTACCCACTATTAGACATCGCTCGTGGACACGGAATATAGCGAACAAAAAGGTCTTTTTGTGTTAGTGATCGATGTATATGTGGGCGTTGCTCGAGCAAAATACGTTTGAAGGTTGTGCGTACTCTCGGTATTTTGTAGTATCTTACTACAAACTAAATTGACTGACTGCCTCAGTAGCTCAGTTGAATGTGCACGACTGCTGCGCAAAAGGTCGTAGGTTCCATTTCCACATTGGACACCACTTTGTGTGATGCACAAATTGTTGTTTCGTGGTGTACTTTGTGTTTGGTATTTGAAGCGGCGGTAGCCTAATGGCTACGGAAATCAATCGTGAATCGGTCGCGGCTTCGAATCTTACCCATTATACTACAGACGTGAACCCACTCCTAACACAAGCCTGAACTTAGCTGGAGGAGTTAACAGGATTGCTAGTAATGTGAGACCACAATCTCACATAGTTAGTTAATTTAAAAAAAAATTAAGTCTTACGGGAACAGGGTTTCCACTCTTTAGTGGAATCTTATAAATAAGGGAAACAAATTACAATGTAAATTTATTACAGCCTCAACCCGACCAAAAAATAAACAATTTTCGTATATCATTTTCAAAAGATAATTTTATCTTCGCTAAAAATAAAAAGATGAGGTTTGTCTATGTCTTTGGCCGAACCTTATTATAACGTGTTATAAATAGCGCTACAAAATAATACACAGAAGTAAGAAAAAATACCCTGTATCCTTGATTTATTGAATCCATTTTGCCTATGTTTGTATAAATAGAGTTTTATATAGGTATTTATAAAAAACCGGGCCAGAGCATGTCGAAAATGCTTAGTGTAGGGATCCGGAGCCGATGCCGTATGAATAAATCCGATTTGAATAATCGCACCAGCAGAAGAGCGTATGTTCATGGCACTTATGCCTTTTTGTTGATAAACTTAATGATGGTATATCCGATCATGTCCGAAATAATGTTTGTTTAAAGTATTTGTTAAGCGCTACCTTTTAGTTTTTTTCTTATCTTTTGGTTACGCGGTTCAAAAGATAGGGGGCGGGGGGGGGAGGCAGACACAATTAATGCAACTTTTGGAGCGATTATTTCCAAAAATACTGACTTAGTCAAAAAAGTTTATTAGAAATCTTAAAATGTTTTTAAAAGACCCGTCGAATGATGTGCACGTTGTTTGATCAAATTTGTTGATCAAACAACATTTTTGCACGTCTGTTGAGTCGTTGATTTTTCAACTTCTGTTACATGTATATCCGTATGTACGTCTGCATATTTATTTTTATTCTTTAGCTATCAAACTAAGTACTACAAGACATCTTTTCACTAAATTTAATCAATATTCATCGTGCAGTCTTTGAGTTCAATGCCTGTGATATACGGACGGATAGACAGACAGACGGACATGACGAAACTATAAAGGTTCCGCTTTTGCCATTTTGGTTCCGGAACCCAAAAAATCTCGTCATTCCAACCTTATAACCGTAAACCTATTTGCGCGGTCGTATATGTATAATTAGGTATAGTAGGTATTTAGAAGATTTAGACAAGTAGACACCACCACTATTAAATAACGCATAGGCTTGGCTACCCAAGCAAAGTTGCTCGAGCAAAGTACGTCTGCATGTTACTTTCTGTACTCTTATTATTTTGTGTTACCACTCAGTAAAAAATGAGTCAATTATAAAAAATATAGCATTTCCCCAGACGGCACATTTAAAAATGGAATCTATTCCAACCATTCTAACGCTTGTCAATCGATAAAACCCATCGAGACATAAAATATGAGATCGATTCCATCGATTACAATGCTGTCAGCGGTATCGAGTTATATCTTGTATCTACCAATTCAATAAATTTTCAAACAGATTTTCGAACGATTTATCGCTGTAACTAATCGGTACGTATCGGGAGCGATATAAACGGTTGAATATTACCGTAGCAATCCATTTTTATCGAAAATCGTCTGTGAAGTATCGATAAAAATAAAATTTTAACATCGATTGCTTAGAGGCATATTTTTTATGCGCTTTGCGTAATGTGCCTATCATTCAGGATTATTATTTTTTTACATGCAATGAGTGTGAGAAACGTTTTTTTTTCACAATTGTTATATTGGTTTGAAAAGCGTGTAACAATTTTATTTGACTATTAAAAATGAATTGCATGGAATGGAACTTATTTTATATCCGTTTTTATTTGCCATTTTGTAATATGATACGCTTATATGAATATGACTTCGAGGAATTCGTGATGTAATAATGTAAGATCGAGAAATTAACAACTTTTTTACTGTTAGGTTAGGTTAGGTTAGGTTATGTTCATTTAAACTAATATTACAAAGCTGAAGAGTAGTTTGTTTGAACGCGATAATCTCAGAAACTACGGATCAAAAATGTTGCAAAAACGGGGAAAATTTACGCAGACGAAGTTGCGCGGGTCGGCTAGTATAGGTATATATATACAAGAATTGCTCGTTTAAAGGTATAAGATTCTACATAATATTATAGATTTTCTTTTTGAGGAAACTTACAGAAAAGGCAGTTCAAAAACCTTATAGATTTGCAAACTATATAGAATAGCCTTGATATAATCGATTCCCACTCGTAAACAAACAAATCGAGTTGTTTATATAAAGAAATGCGATCTAACAATTGGAGGTTACGTAACTAATCGAAAGAAATTCGATCTTTCGTTTAGAATTACATCGAGATAAGCATTCGATAGTATCTATTCGAATTAAATCTAAAAATATATCAGAGGTTGTAACCTGGGATGCAAAATAGAACAAAAATAGTAGTTATGACGTAGGTTTGGAAATTCAACCCCTATAGGGGTGAAACGGGAGTTTCAAATTTAGCGTGGGTGAAGCCCTGGTACCTGTTTGAATCCTAATCAAAGAGAAATAGATTGTTTGTAAAATAGATGTTTTAAAACATACCGAAATTACTGCTACGATACCCTTTATAAACATAATTAATATTATAAAGCTAAAGAGTTTGGTTGTTTGAACGCGATAATCTCAGGAACTTCTAGTCCGGATTGAAAAGTTATTTTACTGTTGGATAGCACATTTATCGAGGAAGGCATAGGCTTTATAACATCACGCTACCACCAATAGGAGCGGTTCCGCTACTGTAATGAAAAATGTTATAAAAACGGTGAAAATTTACGCACATTATAATTTAATTAAGCATATTTTTGTATAGGGCATCGCAGCACTGCTTTGTCAACTATGTCACTGTTGTCTAAATAATTCGGTATTCAGTATCGATTTAGTTAGTCGAATAGGGCGGGAAGTGCTCTCCCGGGGATGCAATGATTCGACTAACTCTAATTATCACACCACGATACTCTACCGAACTCAATTAAAAAAATGACCGGCTGTACTCGTATTCGTTGCTTAATTGGAACAAAATTAAAATAAAAAAAATTATTCAAAAATATTTCAAATTTATTTTGCGCACATAACCAATTATAATGAAACTATGATACGTTGACACGAATATTTTATTTTTTTATTAAAATCTATCTTTTAAAGTATATAATTGCCGCATTTCTAAGTTAGCGCCTTTTTATTACACAAACAGTTATCTCACCAACTGTTAAAATAATAAATCCAAAACACACGCATCGCGCATTAAAATTAGCATCAACGCGATAGCATAAAGAAAACATTAAATATCCTTTTCACCCCTTGAGGGGCGAATTATACGGGCTAGAAACATGTCATTAGTGGTATGGTAGCCATATTGCGTCGCTATTGTGTACTACGCTTAATTAATATCGTGCGCCACACCGATAAAGCCGAGAGCGCAACGTTGGGGTACAAAATAAAGAGAGTACAGAAGGTAACCTTCATACGTCCCTTGCTCGAGTAACATATACATAGACATAATTCACGGACACAGTATTACAGACTATTTCAGATCACTTTGGTTTGAATGGTTGGTCTACTGATTAGTGACCCTGATTACTTAGTCGGAGAGATCGATTGGACGCAGTATACAGGTCTTGTAATATACTAATAACCTCCCGCTTGTAGCTTCTTAGAGTACCTGTCACTAATTTTCTTTGTTACAGGTCTCTCTTTTTGAGTGCGGTCTGTCAATCTGTTTCGATTGTTGTATTAAGGGCATTTCCTTACTACTTCAATCGTGGTGATTCACAGATCGAGGGTGGGTGGTGGGATCCCTCCCTTATAATCTACTTAAGATGGATTTCCGCCATGTAACGCCTGATTCAATCGGTCACCTACAGACTATTTTACTGGAGTAAAATCGTTGATTATTGTGTGGTTTAGGCGCTAAACTTGACAAAGAAATATCGATTTTACTCCGGAATCTCACAAATGTCTGGTAAATAACTTAACCTGTCCGTGCGATCCCCTAAGGTTCACAATGAAAATCAGCGCTGTAATGTGGTTTGCTGCAACACATGTAAAAAAAAAACCTAGATCACGCCTTCTACCTATAACTGTTAACCTGTTAGTAGATAAGATTCGTGTATGGCTATACACGAATGAACAGGAACAGATTAATCTAAGGGACAGACGCGAAGGGGAACAAGAAGCTACTTTGTTTTATACAATGTAAAGAAGCGGCTGTAGCCTAATGGGTAAGGCATCGAACTCGCGAGATCGCGGGTTCTAATCGTACCCAAATACCCATCACACCCACTATCGACGTGAACTCACACCTAACACAAGCCATTGAACTTAGCTGGAGGGTTTAACTAGATTGCTAGTAATGTGCGACCCACAATTTTTTCTTCAGCCTACAGACGCCCATTGTTGAGCAAAGGCCTACCCCAACCGGTTCCACTCCTGACTCGCCATTCGAGAACCTTTATTCGCCATCCGTTATCAGATCTTTGAGCGATGTGGCCCATTGCCACGTCAGCTAGCTAATTGCTAGCGCTATGACGGAAACTTTTGTTCGTCAGCGAATTTCTAAGCTGCAAATTCTATCTCGCAAAGTGACACCCAGCATTTTCCTAAAATAAGCTAGTTTTAAGCTTAGATTGGAATTCAAAATTCTTTATTCACTTAGGATGCAAAACAACTCTTGTGATATTCGGGATTCTACATGAACATGTAATGCCAAGTTCGCAAACAATAGGTAAAGCCGGAGAAAAGAACCTGGCATTAAAAAGTTATGGATCTGCGAGAAATAAATATTATTATTTATTTTATTTATTTATTATTATTTGTAAATGGGTGGGTGACAAAAGTAGATGGTAAGTGGTGAAGGGTTAGTTTTATTTTTTCAAATTTAAGTATATTACGAAAGTATTTGGTGCAATGTTTAAAAGCTACTTATTAGTATATCAAAAATCACCCTGTACGTATAGCTATGTTTGATGAGCACGATTTTTTATTCTGTGTCTGGGTTTAATTTGACCATAGCATTTATGTTATACTTTTTGAACACGGACAAGAAATTTCGGAACGCAACAAAATGGGCCGAGGTTCCGTGTCCGTTAGCGATGTCTCTGTGTGCTCGAGCGAGGTACGTATGAATGTTACCTTCTGTACTTTAAGTATTTTGTGGCACAACGTAGGGGACTCTATTAGATTTTTAGATTGTATTTTCTGTGTTGTTTGGCATTAAATGCAAATTAAAATGGGAAGTAAAATAATGGGAAAGTGGGGCAGGGATAAATTGGGTCGATTTATACCTATGTTTATTCATCGAAGTAAGCTTTGGAATGGAAATTAGTGTACGTGTATATTATACTAGCTGACCTTCGACAACTTCGTCTGCGTAATTTTTCCCTGTTTTTGCAACATTTATCATTGCTGCTCCGATCCTATTGGAAGGTTATATAGCATGATATTATATAACCTTCCTTGATAAATGGGCTATCCAACAATGAAAGAAAAAAAACCGATTCGGACCAGTAGTTCCTGAGATTATCGCGTTCGAACAAACAAACAAACTCTTCATCTTTATAATGTTAGTATAGATGTAGAGGTTATTGTGATCAATAGGCTTAAAGTTACAGCTGTATGTACAGTCTGACTCAGTCAGACAGGTATCGGGAAAAGCAATACTTCATAAAAGGATTTAAGCAGTTGACATAAGCCTATTGTTCTTAAGTGACAACAAACCAATCCACAAAAAAAAATTACAAAAAATATTACCAACTTCAAAAATAAATACAAGACAACTAAAATGCATAAAATAATAAAAAAATATTTCAACCTATTTGATGTCTCACTACTGGGTACGAGTCTCTCCAGTAGAATTTACTATAGTTCGTAAAATATAGCTTGATACCTGTGACTTTAGAGACTACGTTTAAAAGACTGCTACAATAAATTTGTTGTTGGAAAAGTTTTAATTTTTTAAATATTAATAAGACTTTTGTATAGAAATCTAGAACACTTTTTTCAAATAGAACTTGTTATCAAGGAGATACTAGTATAAACAAAGGTAATTTAAAATATTTATTATATTTTATTATTTATATTTTTTTGTTAGCTTACTTCGTAAACTCTTTTCGCAGCCTGGTAGGGATGTGTAATCGACTGGCCAGCGAATATCGATAAAATAAATGTATGACAATTTCATTAATATAAATTGTATAAATGATTATATCTAATCGTTTTTTCACAACGAATTCGTATTTTTTTAGTCTTGCAATACCTACTGCTTTCGCATGCAGCGATCAAGCGGGCGCCATCTTTTTTGAGTCAGTACGAGTGCCCACGCCTTGTATACGCTACCGCTACGTGATTAATATTGTTTTGTCGTTATTACTGTTGCTTTGTTAAGTTTTGTTGTTATTTCTAGTTATTTGTTTTTTTTTGCACCACAATGCCGAAAAGAACAAAAAAAACTGTTTTGAATAGCGAAAGTCGCGAGTTTGTGATTCGTTTGCGTGAGTATTTTGAGCGCGAGAATCAAAATGGCGGACCGCTACTACCGTTGGAGCAAGTGTGCAATAGAGTTGCTGACGCTCTTGGTATCGGACGAGCTACAGTGTCTCGAATTAGCAAAGAAAAGTATGGAGAATCGTCAAAGGAGATGGTGGCCGAAGATGAGGGAGGTAAAATATTATCGATTCCTAATAAAAAAAGGAAGAGAGTTTCGCCAGTCACCGAAATTGACGACTTTGATGCTGCCGCAATTCGAAATCATATATATGCGTATTACGCACGTGGTGAATTTCCCACGTTAAAAAAAGTATCCGTTTCGCTTAAAGACGCGGATTTATTTAAAGGAAGTCCACCATCGTTGTCCAAAATATTGAAAAAAATCGGCTTTGCTTATAAGAAAAGCGATAAAAGAAAAATTTTAATGGAGCGAACAGACATTGCTTTGACCCGAATTGACTTTTTGCGCAAAGTCAAAAATATAACAGATTGGAATAAAGTGGTTTTTCTTGATGAAACATGGCTCAACGCAAACCACACTGTTTCAAGATCGTGGACAGACGATAAAGCGGAGTCTACCACCAAGGTGCCCGAAGGCAAAGGACAAAGATTAATAATTACTCATGCGGGGACATCGTCTGGTTTTGTGCCCAATTGTTTACTGGCGTTTAAATCAGTAAAAACAACAGAGTACCATGAAGAAATGGATTTTACAAAATTTAAGGAGTGGTTTCTAACTCTTCTAAATAATTTGAGTGAACCACATTTTATTCTGATGGACAACGCTCCGTATCATTCAGTACAAAAAGATAAGGCGCCTACGACAAGCAATCGTAAAATTGAAATTATTACTTGGCTGCAAAACAAAGGAGTAAAAGCCGACAACAGCATGCTCAAGAAAGAATTGCTAAGATTAGTAAGCATTCATAAGCCCCCCACTCCAAGATATATTATAGACGAAATTGCAAAGGAAATGGGCCACACCGTCATCCGTTTACCACCATATCATTGCCATTACAATGCAATAGAACTAATCTGGGCTCAAGTCAAAGGTTCGTATAATCTAAAAAAACATATATAAAAAGCTTACAAAGAATGTAGTAGGTTTTTTGTTTGATCGAATACCTTTTTTTTCTAGGTTACGCTGCCAGACATAATGTAGCACCGCCTTTCACAGCGAACAAAATGTTGACATTACTACATGAAGCTTGTGTACATGTAAATGCTGATGATTGGAAAAAGGTAGTTGAGAAGACAAAAAATGTGATTCAAAAAGATTGGGAGCGCGATATTCAATTTGACAACATATGCGATCAAGAATTAATTATTAATCTACAGGACTGCTCCAGTGATGAATCAGAATTCGACTTGGAAGTTGATCTCGGCTGTACACCATTTGACAATTAAACTTTTAAATACCTTCAAATTCATCTTTCATTTCCTTTTTTCTTTCTTTCAATATCGTTAAAATGTATTTTTTTTAATAAACTCATTCCATATAAATATCGATAAAATACGAAAGACGTCCCATACCTATTACATGTCATTCTGACAAACGTCACAGGTATCAAGCTATATTTTACGAACTATAATTATGAATTTGTTTTTGTTATAAAAAGATCGAATCCTATATTAATTATTTTTTTTAAATATACTACTCCGAAGCAATGATGATGATACCTACCTATGTTTATTGCATCAGAAAATGTTGATACGAGTATATCGCCACGTCACAGATTCAAATATCACTTGAAGTTTCCCTTCACATATTATAATCTATTAATAATTAACTTACCTAAGTTTAGTAAGAACCAGTACAGCAGGTCTGGTATCACTCCTGAAGGTAGCTCTGATCCCGAGGGTCGCATCAGACCAGTGTGACGTCACACCTTCGCGGGTGTCGAGGCTGAGAACAAAGAAACATACGGATAAACATATTTATTGTAACTAAAAAACTGAAGTTTAGGAGAAGTTCACTAACAAACGCACGTGGGTACAAAAGAACATTAAATAAGTAACAGAGAGGTGTTATATGTCTTACGATTGGCCTGTTGGCCTAGTGGCTAGTGACCCTGACTGCTAAACCGGTCGTGGGTTCGATCCCCACCCTGGATAAATTTTTGTGTGATGAGCACGATGGTTTATTCTGTGTCTAGGTGTTATTTATCTGTGATATGTATGTATTTAGAAATACATACGTACTAGCGGCCCACTCCTGCTTCGCACGGTCTTTTTTCCACAATATATAAACGCAGTTTCCGTAAGGATCTCTATTTTTTTGAGAATAAAATATAGTCTACATTTTTGAAATCGGTCCAGTAGTTTTTGAGCTTATTCGTTACATACAAAAATACAAATCTTTCCTCTTTATAATATTAGTATAGATGTTTATCAGTTGTTTGGTTGCCATAGTACAAGCTCTGCTTAGTTTGGCATCAGATGGCATTATGTGAGTTGTTCCAAGATATTATTAACCCTACTATTATATAAATGTGAAAGTAAGTTTGTTTGTTACGCTTTCACGCGAAAACTACTCAACCGATCATCATGAAACTTTGTACACATATTCTTGGAGGTATTAGAAGTAACATAGGATTATAAAAAAATGGGGGAAATTTACGCAGACGAAGTAGCGCGGGACAGCTAGTTAGGTACTTATAAGTATTGGTACCATGTTGCTATATCTGATTGCATTGCTATATCAAAGTTACGGCGTTCTCAAATTTACCTACTAAATTTCATGATCGTAAGGTGTATGGCATAAATATTATACCCCCTAATGTAAAATTCAATAGGATTAGGCATAGAACTTTTTAAGTCATACTTTTTTTAATAATATTTTCATTGATTAACAAATGAAAAAGTATTTTTTGGTACTACGATTTCGATAAAATTAGGGTTGTGGAGGCAGGCGCAGATACAAGGGGGGAGCAGCACGGGCCATTGTCCCCCAAGACTCGACTGAATGATCTTTTTGTTTAGGGAATTAAAGAATTTTGTCCCCTCCACACACTGTCCACCACGACTCATTACTGCTACTTGACCGATTGCAACGACGACGACGTGTCAAATGTTCCCCCCCCCCCCCCCCCAGAAAAAAGTTCTGAATCCGCGCTTGTGTGGAGGTGGTATCATGGTCACTTAACAACCCTTGAATTTAACCACACCTTTCTATTACCTGCACCATATTTTCATACATTTTGGTCTTTAGGTCTAAGCCATAGACCGACTTGGTGGGTATCAAAATAGTGGCAGTTATTCTTCCATGAAATACTAATGTTTCGGTTGAAGGGCACAATAGCAAGTGTAATGACTGGGCAAATTAGACTTATGAACTAATGTCTCAAATGAGAAGCGCGGTACAGTGACATTCAGATCTTTGCCAAACAAGGATTTGGATGGCACTGATACTGTTATGGGCTAACGTGACGCTTATCATCAGTTAGTCTCCTCATTAGGTAGTATAAAAAAACTTTAAATGCAAAACAGTTAATATGATGACACTCCCGCGCAAATCAATAACAAAACCTACATATTGATTGTGACATTATCACTTTAACTTAACAATAACGGTCCAAAATAACGTTAAAAATAACGACGCAATAACTGCTATTAATTAACTGTTAATTTCCAATTCGGTTATCGATATCGGAACCACAAATAGACCGACAAACTTTTAGTTAAGAAATGAAAAAAGATGACCGTGAAGTAATAAAGTTAATGTTTATAGAAAAAAAAATATACTTAGCATGCGTTAAGTACAGCATTTAACGTTCGTTTCCATTTCAAGTTTTTTACTTATAATTTTTACTTATAAAATATAGCTAAAGAGATGGTTTTTACCCGACTGCGCCAGAAGCAGAATTATGTTTATTGAGTGTATGTATGTATATTTCTTTGGCATGCTCTAGAGCCTAAATGGCTTGATGGATTTTAGCTTGAGATCGAAAGAGTGACACTGTGTACATAAAAAAATTTAAAAATAAGTAGTCGGATTTTTGTTTGTTTAAGCACTCTGCGGGTCACGTATTTATAGCGGTTTAAGATAGATCCCAAAGTTACAATAATACGAAAATAGCCGTTTTAATCGAAACTTAACTGCAGTTGCACTGCTTTAAATACGTGAATTGACCCCCTGGTCTCCGAAGATATTGGGCCGATTTAGATGTTATATGGTTATGGAAGTAGGTTCGAAGCTTTTTATTGCAATTAAATTAAATCCATGAGGATGAAGCTGAGGATAAAAGCTAATACTTAGCTGAAGGTTAAACTTGTAGCATTTTAACCATTTCGTCAGACTCGGTTATCTCAAAAATTGTGCACCAGTGCCGTAATCCACTATCAACTACCCACACGCCTGTATTTTTACTTTAGTAGGTTTTGGCAACACTTGATTTTGCATATAAATTGTGCCCGTTAGGCAACAAAAGCTATATTTTATTGAAACGGATATTCAACAACATGGTGGTAGCCACCCAATATATATAACTCACGCCTGTGTTCCATTGGGTGAGGCAGAGACTACGATGCGATTTGCTACGATCCCTATATTCTAGTTTTAGAAATCCGCTGTTACATAGCTTCGATAACTGTTTGAATAGATGACTGACTGATGAATAGACACCACTCAAACTTCAATATTCTTTATTTCATAAAGTAAAATCAATGATTATTTGAAAACGTCAGATTATTACATCAAAATTTAATTATAAAATTATGATTGTTTGAAAAAAAACAAAACGAAGTTAGACGGCAGTTCCAAGTGTAAAGCTAATGAGAAAAAGCTGCCAAAAAACTCACGGGCTCCTCTTTTAAAATCATCAAGTAATATTACAAAATTACTTAATGTGAACTTTTAAGTATTAAGGGCATTCTTACACTGCTTCAATCGTTGAGACTCGTATATCAAGGGTGAGTTCCCTTCGTCACAATAGGTTACAATCACAGTGATATTATTTTCTAAACTAATTAAAATCTAAAAACAACTTTTAATAAAAAAAAAACGGTTATTCTTAAATATTATTCTTTTCAAGGATGCTCGCCGGTTACGGAAATAATGTTAACAAATAAGTTATGCAGCGTAACCTAAAGATGTTCTCAATTTTAATATAATGATTCCGAACAGTCAAACTAGTTGAAGTACAACATAATATATTCAAAAGCATAGTTAAATAAACTATAAAACGTTAAAGTTATAACTTATTGCTAATTTAAATTTCAACAGTTCGTTTTTTTAACTGCTATAATAGCAGTTATTTATTTAAAAGGCTATAAAGTTTGTATTTTATATTCGAAATGAAAGGCTGTTGGTTACTTTTGAATTGAAAGTGTCATCGTACGTTATTTTTCGATGCTTTTATCTCGGCCCTTTTTAAAAAAAACGTAATGTGTATTAAACAACAATTAAAATTCCAAGTCGAAAGCATTTTTTTATTAAAATGCCTGGACCAATCTGCTGTTTCTTTATTTACAATTTTGTATTTATTGTTTAAATAAAATATACACGTAGTTACCTACTAGTACTAGTGTATAAGACCTGCATAGAGGGAGACTTTACAAACATACATACAATTATAGAACACTATGTTACCTACATTGCTTTGTTATTAGGGTTCCGTACACATAGCGTATTAAAATAGTAAAAACGGAACCCTTATAGTTTCATCATGTCCGTCTATCTGTCTGTCTGCCCGTATGTCACAGGCATTATACTCAAAGATTACTCAATGAATATTGATGAAATTTAGTGAAAATGTGTCTTGTAGTAGCCGCTTAATTTGAGAGCTAAATAATAAAAATAAATATTTTAAGTGGGGGCACTCCATACATTTAACAGAAGATGAAAAAAATGTTTTTTCGGCAAATATCAACGTGTCATCAACATCAACATCATTCGACAGGTCTTTTGTCAAACTTTTTAAGGTTTCAAATAAACTTTTTTGATTAAGTGAATATTTTTTATATAATCGCTAAATTTTAATATTTTTTTTAAAATATAAAAAAAAAATCACAAAGGTGGGGCTTAATAAGTACTTTAAAGTAAAATTATTTCGGACATGATCGGATATACCGTCATTGAGGTATTGCTGAAAAACAGTGCTTCTCAACAAAAGGGCGCTCTTCTCTCTAGCTGATGCAATTATTTAAGGCTGCGGAACACTACATTCTTGCCCGGTTTTTTTAATTGTTCAACAGAAATAGAACTAATATCGCGATTGGAAACCAATGCTGATTAAAAAATTTAGCTGTCATAAAAAGCCTTTTTAATAATAAAAAGTAGAAATTATAGTATCATCGATTACCTTAAAATACATACAAAAATCATACATTAAACAATCACTCTAAACACATTTTCATCTATTCAATCAAAACCAACAATCTAAATTCTAACCCTACAAATCGAACCTACCAATTAATTAACCGTGCATACCGCATCACATCACAAGAGACCGTTAACCCTCAAATGACAAGGTAAGGTCTCCCAAATCACTCGATCACGACTAAGCTTAGTGCCTCTTTGGTGAGCCGCAGGAAACGGTTGACAACATCGACATGGGATCTAAATTGACAGATTATAAGGATTAATGTTTGACTATGATTGTGTGGATGAATAGTGTTGTGCTACTATCGATTGAGTTTTATAGACTTTGGTTATTGCAACGTAGGATACGGGTACGACCGGTGCAATACGGCCGAAACGTCGGGAAACATAAACAGTACACATTAAGACAAAAAAATAATAATGTGTGCAAATCGCGACAGTTTATTGACATGTTTCGATTAACTGATACTATTGTTGTCTCGCAAAGTAGGCACAATGTCGATAAATTAATGTATAAATAGTATTAAAATTTACAACAAATACCTACTTTTTTTTCTATCTATAACCAACCAAGAATAGTTACTTTACTTAACTTTTTAATAGTATTACGTATTTATATTTTTCGGTTGATTTATCTAAAATATGTATGTATTTAGAAATATATAAAAATGTTTATCATTTGTCTGGTTTTCATAGTACAAGCTCTGCTTAGTTTGGGATCAGATGGCGTTGTGTAAGTTGTCCCCAGATATTATAGACTGTCTGTCCCGCGCAACTTCGTATGCGTCAATGTTCCTCGTATTTGCAACATTTTTCATTGCTGCTCCGCTCCTATTGGTCGTAGTGTGATGATATGTAGCCTTTAGCCATCCTCGACAAATGGGCTACCCAACAGTAAAGAATTTTTCAATTCCGACAAACAAACTCTTCAGCTTTATAATATTAGTATAGATTATAGATAATATTAATATACAGGTCAACTATCGATAAACTAACTATCGTTAGTTATCCAACGCTATCGTAGAGCTACTTCAGGTTTTGTTTTTGTTTTAGGCTTATTGGAAGCATACTGGATATTTTAATTATGTTCCTACCATTGATATGTGTATTACAAAATGTGTAGTAGTTTCTAATAAGTAGGAAGCTAAAACAAAATTATGGCGATTGAACAAAAACTAGGCATGGTCATTTATTTGTATATCTATACTAATATTATAAAGCGGAAGAGTTTGTTTGTTTGTTTGTTTGTTTAAACGCGCTAATCTCAGGAACTACTGGTCCGATTTGAAAAAAATGTTGGATAGCCCATTTATCGAGGAAGGCTATAGGCTATATAACATTGTGCTGCAACTAATAGGAGCGGAGTAGCGACGAGAAATGTTACAAAAACGGGGAAAATTTACGCATACGAAGTTGCGCGGGACAGCTAGTTAATATTAAAAAGCTGAAGAGCTTATTTGTCTGAACATGATAATCTCAGGAACTACGGGTCCGAATTGAAAAAGTATTTTACTGTTCAATAGCCCATTTATCGAGGAAGGCTATAGTCTATATAAAATCACGCTACGGCCAATAGAAGCGGAGCAGCAATGAAAACGGGAAAAATTTACGCAAACGAAGCTAGAAGGATATATGCACAAATAGAATTGCTGGTGCCAAATTTTTTGAAATTTGAAATTTATTATATAAAAAGTGTTGCAATCTACGCACGATCCAGAACGCTTGAAATATTTGTTTAGGTATATTGACTTCCTATGTACCTACTGGCCTGAGGCTGGCTACATAATTGGAGAGGCCTATGTCCAGCAGTGGACTGCGATAGGCTGATGATGTGATGTGATGTACCTACTTATAATGTAGTATCATGTCTTTAATTTAACATTTATAAGCACCTAGCTTGATTGCTAAAAAAATCCTATGGCATTAATTCCGCCAGTATAGCATAAAAAGCAAAATAAATCAATTGTAACATAAAAAACCGGGCAAGTGCATGTCAGGCCACGCACAATGTAGAGTTCCGTAGTCCCCCCCCCCCCCCATCCGGCTTTAGACATGGGTTTTTGTAGGTTTTGTTTGTTTCATACTTACAACGTTATACCTACTTATAATATTTTTCAATGGATTTTTTCTCATTTGATCAGCTGTTACTCGTAAACTTGTAAGCCTACTTAGCAGTATTTATTTTAATTTGTAAGTATCGTGGTTTTTTTCACATACCCAATATCAAACATTTAGCTGGCAGGGGGGCAGGGAAGGGCACTTGGCTCTAACAAAATTTTGAACTGTAAAGCTTAATATTTGCAAACGGATCTCTAAATCTAAAAATGGTCTTCATAACTCTCAAACGTTTTTAAAAGACCTATTTAATGATACCCTACACGATGGGGTAGGTGAGAAAAAAAAACACATCCCATATAGGGGTGGTACCCTAAAACAAATGTTTTCAAAATTTTATTCTTTCACTTTGTCGGCGTAAGTAATATGTGTTTCCATGCAATTCAGCCCTCCAGCACTAACAGTCTCTGAGCTAAGCTGCGGACGGGTTCTGTTTTATCATTTTGGCTACGGAACCCTAAAAATAGAAGGCATTTCAAAAAAATTCCCACGTTTTTCGCGGATGACGTAGAAATTTAATAAATAACACCAAAAATTCCGCTTTACATTGCGATTTGCGTTTTTAATGTAACATATAACTGGTCTATTTACCTGAGAGATCAATAAAATCAAACTTAACGCGAGCAAAGCCGCAGGGATTAGCTACTAAATTAATAAAACAAGTCCTTTTAACAAACAAACACAGTTGCATACAAACAGTACATTTTCATACAAGTTCCTGGCACCACGGGACGTATGCAAACAAGAAGTACTTACTCTTTGTTTCCTTAATGTTAAAACTTTTTACTGTTTTCCCTCAATTTTCAATTCCTTTTATGTGGTTCTAAATTCGGTTTATGAGCCACATTTAATGGTTGTATAGAATTGTTCTGTTTTCAAAGGAAACGAATTATGATGCAAGTTTTAGGTCTGTGAGACCAACTATGGTGAATAAAGGGTTAAGTTTGAATGGGCGATGCTAGTGTATTCTTTGTCTTTTTCGAAGTGATTGAATTGAAACGAGAGAAAGATACAACTTAAATATTAAAAGCGTCGGTTCTATTTAAAGCGGCGCAGCGGTAACGTAATGGATAAGGCATCGGTCTCGCAATCGTGATCTAGACTTAATAATAATAACAAAAAGTTACAATAGTCCCAAAAGTAATCTCAACAACTGCAGTCATACCAAAGCAACTATATCAATCCCTCAGCTCCTTAAACCTACCACCGAACACTTACCTTCTTATGCAAAAAGCAGTTATACTCAACACATGCCGAATAGTAAGAAAAAAAAATGTGTGGCACTCGGGGACTGCCGCGGTAAAGCTATTGCATAGTATTTTTATCAAATTAAGCAATTAAAAAAAAAAAAAATTCATTACAAAAAACAATGTTTTTAATTTTTTTTTAAATTACAAAAAAAGGAATTAAAAAAATTTTAATTATAACAAAACAATGTTTTTAATTTTTTTTTTCTTTAAAATTTTTTTTTTTTTTAATTTAAAAAAATGTCATTAAAAGTTCTGCTATGCCCGTCGGAGTGGGGAGCGTGAGGTTTTTTCGTTACGGAATTTCTGGATTCGGTCCCCGCGCTCAAGGCCCGCGATAGAAGCTATGCAATAGCTTAAAAAAATCTTACAATGTGATTCAGACAATGCATACACAGAACACACACACAGTTACTCCGCCAATCATACCCTCTACATCACAGACTTCCAATAATCACACTGATGCCCACTTGGCCTAGGCCCGTGCCATCAGTTCCACCGGCCAATGAGACCGAGTAAAACAAAAGAACAAAATAATAATAATAATAATAATAATAATAGGGTTTGAATCCTGCCCATTATACTACCGACGACGTGAACCCACTCCTAACACAAGCCATTAAGCTTAGCCTCTTGTGTTAGGAGTGGGTTAACAGGATTGCTAGTAATGTAGGACCACATTGCTATTATCTTTTTTTTTTTAAATGAAAGTAATTGAGGATCGATTACGATATTTCGAACTAGCTTTCCACCTGGGGAGATATCATCATTATATTAACTTATAATTTTTCAGTTTCTTTTCTGTATATTTTTTTTAAAGATAACTAGCAATGTGGAATTGTGGGCCCATATTACTTAGCAGTACTATTAACCCCTCCAGCTAAGCTTGTAATAGCAATAGCAATGGCTTGTATTAGGAGTGGGTTCACGTCGGTAGTATAATGGGTAGGATTCAAACCCGCGACCTCACGATTGCGAGACCGATGCTTTAGCCATCAAGCTACCGCCGCTTCATTCATTACTTTATCAAATTGTAACGTAAGATTCGGTGACCCTCCTGGGTGTTAATTAATTACGTGATGCGTTAAAGGAGAAGCCTCAAATGCATTGCGTAATTAATTAACATCCCTGATTATCTCAGACTTTCGACTGCATAGTTTTCATATGGTCGCCTCAACTAGGTATGGTTAAGTTTCGTAGATACATATTTACTCGGTGTTACTAGTATATTAGATTACGGTATTACTCGTATCTTTTACTCGAAAGCGAGTAAAATTGAACTACAAAATTAATACTCCGAGTCCGCTTGTGACCACGGCCGGTGCAACCTTGTCGAAACGTCAAGCAATTTGTGCGTTAATTCCTGTATAATAAATTATTAAAAAAAAAATGATAGTCGGGATACACAGAGCAACATGACTTATAATACCCCATCTATAAAATTTACCTCATCAACATTGCTTAACCTCTTTCGACCCATTTCACGGCTTTTAACATTAGTAATAATAATAATCTTTTAAGATTACTCCAGAAAGCTCACATTTTACTTAGGGATTACATTTTGAAATGCCTTTATAAATACAAATCAGATATACATACCACAAGATATCGTGAGTACAGAAGGCAACATTTATACAAACTCAACATTCACTTTTGTATATTACTTAGACATATGCAACACAAACACTTTGGAACTATTTGTCATCCGGACGTCATATGTAGTACGAAATAAATAATTAGATATACCTACTTATTTGATTTGAAAAAAAAAAAAAGAAATATCTGCAAAGTCGGTTTAAGGTCAATAATTTTCACACATACTCACTGCTCACGAATATGAAATTTCGGACCGGTTTGACAAATAACTGGTCTGGGCCTATGGCCTAGTGGTAAGTCACTCTGACTCCAAAGGCAGAGATCGATCCACACCAGTGGTTTTATTAAAAAGTAACTTAAAAATAATTTATCTCCCTGTTGTATAGTGTGTACATGCTGTTGCACTTCCCTATATGTATACTCAGGTGGGATTTAGGGTTTAGAATAGGGATGTTGCGAATATTCGCTTCCACAATCGCGGAGCTTCCGCGTCGAACTGGACACTTGTATCTGTATCTGCAAGAATCAATATGAATTTTTATGCAAATGCAGATTTTAAATGGTCGACCGTTTATCGAGAAAAATCTAATTTTGGATTGATATACGTAGACTGAGACACATTAGAGAGCTCAATGTAATGTCACAATAATGGGCTTTCGTGTGGTTAAGCAGCGGTATAGTTGCGGCGAATATTCGCATTCGCATCCCCAAATGCTGAGCTTCAGCATATATCTAGACATCTGCATTCGCATCGGCCTTCGGGGCTCCTTGCTGTATAAAATCCGCATCCGCATTCGCGTCCGCGGATTTGTATCCGCAACATCCCTGGTTGACCTTCGCTCGAAATTGCGAAAAGTTAGATACACAGTATACATTTGTTTGGTGTTTAGTCAATTGTACAATTTAACGCCGCCCCCCCTCCTCTCAATTACAAACGCCCCTTACTCCTTTTTTTAACAACCCCATTACTAGGGTACAAGCCGATGTCGCGGGGGATTTGACGAACATACAAATCACGGACATTGTGTATTGCACAAAATGGTGTCCCGTGTGGGAATCGAACCCACGACCTCCAGCTTAGCAGTTAAGGTCACTAACTACTAGACCAACGCGCAACGGGCCAGTTGTACTGCTTCAATAATATTGACCGTGTAAGGACCGCTTATGCAATGTCCACGCACGAACATAATCTATACGTGTTCATTTTTTTTGAACAAGAACGCGTTGTATAAAGCTTACCTTCTGTACTCTCGGTATTTTATGTAGGTATAGTACATGCAGACATACACCAGGATTAAATTTAATCGATATAAGTATTTGAAGATAAAGTTCAAAGCCACAGCTATTAAAATAATGTTGTCTTTAAAACAAATGAGGATTGTTTCCAAAAGCACTAACGGTACGAGATTTCTTTGGGAAAGTCATACGTAAAAACGGCGCGATGCTGGAGCATCGTTGTGTTGTTCAAAAGAACGCAGAAATTATCCATATCAACTTATATAATAGTCTCCATGGGTTTCCCAAATAGAACCTACTTAGTAGGTAATTGCCATAAACGCCACGTTTAGCGAGCAGGTTGGCGATCCCAGTAAGGCTTTAAAATACGCAGAGGACGCTGCTGTCCGTATTCTGGTGTGAAATCACTTAATCACCTTAACGACATCTACGGGAAGGGGCAGTATATGGTATATGAGTATTTTTAGGTAAAAGAAAGACATGACTGGCTGAATCATCAACACACACCTCAAACTTCTGAACGGATTATTGAGTTGTCTTTAGGTATACAAATATATCTGCATGGAAATAGTTTTTGGAAATGCTATTGCCCAATAATAAAAGCGGCGGTAGCCTAATGGTTAAGGCATCGGTTTTACAATCGTGAGCTCACGGATTCGAATCCGACCCATTACACTGCCGACGTGAACCGACCTAACACAAGCCATTGCGCTTAGCTGTGCTAGCTTGCGCGGGAGCCAATCCAACATTGCTTTATTTACCTTTAAAATGTTTGTCTGTGGGTATAGTCGGTTTACGGACGATAATTTTACGTGATAACGTTATAAGAAAACATTAATGACAAACAACCATGCCTGTGATACCTTTTTTTATTTATTTTTTAGTTTCCAATTGTATCGCATGTCGGTGCAATCGCAAAAACATTGATGACATTGTAATAAACAACCATGCATGTGACACCTTTTTATATATATTTTTTAGTATCCAACTGTATCGCATGTCGGTGCAATCGCAAAAACATTGATGACATTGTAATAAACAACCATGCATGTGACACCTTTTTATATATATTTTTTAGTATCCAACTGTATCGCATGTCGGTGCAATCGCAAAAACATTGATGACATTGTAATAAACAACCATGCATGTGACACCTTTTTATATATATTTTTTAGTATCCAACTGTATCGCATGTCGGTGCAATCGCAAAAACATTGATGACATTGTAATAAACAACCATGCATGTGACACCTTTTTATATATATTTTTTAGTATCCAACTGTATCGCATGTCGGTGCAATCGCAAAAACATTGATGACATTGTAATAAACAACCATGCATGTGACACCTTTTTATATATATTTTTTAGTATCCAACTGTATCGCATGTCGGTGCAATCGCAAAAACATTGATGACATTGTAATAAACAACCATGCATGTGACACCTTTTTATATATATTTTTTAGTATCCAACTGTATCGCATGTCGGTGCAATCGCAAAAACATTGATGACATTGTAATAAACAACCATGCATGTGACACCTTTTTATATATATTTTTTAGTATCCAACTGTATCGCATGTCGGTGCAATCGCAAAAACATTGATGACATTGTAATAAACAACCATGCATGTGACACCTTTTTATATATATTTTTTAGTATCCAACTGTATCGCATGTCGGTGCAATCGCAAAAACATTGATGACATTGTAATAAACAACCATGCATGTGACACCTTTTTATATATATTTTTTAGTATCCAACTGTATCGCATGTCGGTGCAATCGCAAAAACATTGATGACATTGTAATAAACAACCATGCATGTGACACCTTTTTATATATATTTTTTAGTATCCAACTGTATCGCATGTCGGTGCAATCGCAAAAACATTGATGACATTGTAATAAACAACCATGCATGTGACAGCTTTTTTTATTTATTTTTTAGTTTCCAATTGTATCGCATGTCGGTGCAATCGCCAAAACATTGATGACATTATAATAAACAACCATGTCTGTGACAGCTTTAGTAGACCCGGCCACAATACTTCAGGCTATCAGCAGGCGGGTTGTGACGGACCGTGATACTTTCTCGTCCTAACCCTGTACTCGATTCATAAGACGTTATCACTTCAAAAAAAAAAGATATCTCTGGCAATGGATTACTGTTACGAATAAAAGTCCGTATACTGAAGGTTAATCAGCTTTTTATAAAAACTTTCCATAGAAAATAACGTCCACAGCATGAACAATGAAAACGCACACACATTATAACAACTAAGCGTTTCTCCCGCACGGAATACTTCGGCATATTTGAACGTAACCGGGCCAATATGGGATTATTGAGATTCTAGATAAGCCGTAAGCCGACATTAACCTGAACGAAAGACACCACGTTGAATAAAATATCTATAATTTAAGTATCGATACCGTGTTTTGAATAAGCATCTTCGTAATTAGGTGAATTTTTAAGTTTATTTCATGTGAGCATAAAGGTAAAACAAATAAGTAGGTATATTAGTTGTTATAAGAGCGAATATGTTATTTACTAGCTGTCCCGCGCAACTTCGTCTGCGTAAATTTTCCCCGTTTTTGCAGCATTTCTCATTGCTGCTCCGCTTCTATTGATCGTAGCGTGATATTAAGTAGATCATAGTCTTCCTCGATAAATGGGCTACATAACAGTGAAAGAATTTTTTGATTCGGATTAGTAGTTCCTGAGATTACCGCGTTCAAACAAACAAACTCTTCAGCTTTATAATACCTACAAGCAGATCCGCGCAACTTCATCTGCATAAATGCCCCCCGTTTTTACAACATTTTTCATTGCTGCTCGGCTTCTATTGGTCGTAGCGTGATGTTATATAGCCTTCCTCTATAAGATATTTATATGCCAGCCCCGGCGTCGCATCGGTGTCACATCGTAGTTTTTTTATACCTTGAGTTACATTACTGTAGTGTTCGTAGGGATCTTGGAGTGGCACAAGCCTACAGACTATTTTACAGGAGTAAAATCGTTGTTTATTGTGAGGTTTAGGTCCTAAACCTAACAAAGAAACATCGATTTTACTCCGGGATCTTACAGACTAATGTGGTAATTGTTTTTTTTTTTTTTAATTTCCGCTTGGGGATAAATCCGCCCCAAGAGGGAGTTTATTGTGAAACTACAATACGCTGGTGTGTGGCTAAAGTAGGTGGTAGGTGGTGAAGAATTAATTTGTAATTTTTTGACGTGATAACACTATATAAGTCGATGACCGGAGGACATGCACGAAAAAGTCACGTTACATACTGGTTGCTAAACAACAGCAAATAGCGATTGCAGCGACGTGCGATAAAATTGTAACTAATTTTAGTATTGCCTGGTATCTAAGCAACGCGAATGGTATCGCCATTCGCGTTGCTTAGATACCAGTCAATGCCTGTGCATAAAAGATGCAAGTTCATCGAGATTCATTAATGCCTCCGACTACATGTTATTATATAAGTATACTAGCTGACCCGCGCAACTTCGTCTGCGTAAATTTACCCTTTTTTTTTTTTTTTTTTTTTTTTTTTTTTTACAACATTTTTTATTGCTGCTCCGCTCCTATTGGTCGTAGCGTGATATTATAACCTATAGCCTTCCTCGATAATTGGGCTATCCAACAATAAAATATTTTTTCAGTGCAACCCAGTAGTTCCTGAGATTATCGCATTCAAACAAACAAACAAACTCTTAGGGATAAGCACAAAAAAATTCATCAAAATCGGTCAAGCCGTTTCGGAGGAGTATGGCAATGAAAACTGTGACACGAGAATTTTATATATTAGATGTAGTTAATCTTGTTTGCATCTTTTATGCGCAGGTGGGTTTTTTTTATTTTTTTTATTTGTGTAAACAGCTTTGAGCTTTTTTTTTCGCGGAGAGCATGGCAAACACGTCTAAATTCCGTAGTGAACTTTGTGGAACATAGAAACCCCAGAAGCCGAGTTGGCGCTGCGTGGTGGTTGCGCGGCAACTGTTCGGTGGCTTCGCATTCGCGGTGAGAAGGCGGTAACGGCGTGTATGCGAATTGTAAGCGTAGTCATATAAACGCGGCCTTATGGTCAAAAAGCAGGTTTTATGGGCCACTTTTCCAATATGGCGCTGCGAGCGGCAAAGATACGAAGTGGTAAAGTTTAAAAAAAAAAAATCGAAATAGCACGTCGAAATCTATATCTATAACCGCCAATTTTAAATCAAAAGATATAATCTCATTTTTGATCACCAAAATTTTTAAGGTTAAATGTACTAGTCACTGGCCTCCACTTAAAGTACTAGGTAGTACAGTGGTCAGGTTTTTTTTTTAAATTACTTAGGAAGCAAATACCTACTGCACTTGTGAGAAGTCGATTCTACATTTACATGTAATACCTTTTCGCAAACAATAGGTAAAGCTGGAGAAAAGAACAGGCAATAAAAACTCGCGGCCACTCTTTTTAAATTGCCAATGTTTACAATGTTTCTTTGTTTATAAACTGTATATGCAGGTAAGGTGCTGCCATCAATAAATTATATACCTTACAGGACTGATGCAAAACAAGAGGTCAAAAATTATTGATAGAACAGTACACGAGATTAGAGATGCCTCAATGAGCACAACATAGTAGGAGCATCCACTTACAATATAAAAACTTTATGTTATATATTGGCCAATTTACTGCTACTTAATGAGAAGAAAAGAAAAAAAAAGTAAGGGTAACCCTAACTTTTTTTTTTTTCTCTTTTTTTTTCTATAAAACACAACAACAAGACTTCCAATTGATTTCGACATTTGGTACTCCCATTTTAAAAAGCTCGCATGGGCTCCACTCGTTGGCCCCAACGTCGGCACCAACGATCCATAAGTTCGACGAGCGGTCGTCGAACTTATGGATCTGGAAAAGTAGTTCTAGATCCACGCTTTGGGACCAACGTTGTGCCCAACGTGTGGAGCCACTGTCGCAGTAAACTCATTCGAATCGGCACATGAAATAGGGTATTTTACTCATATGAACTCATTGTATATGTTAATATTTAAGACTAATATTGATTAATTTAAGGTTAAAATCCTTTGTATTTATAAAATTATAAATTTTGTATTTTTTAAATTTTTTTTATGTACGTCATTTATGGCAATAAAGAAACTTTTCTTCTTCTTCTTCTTCTATTATTATTGAGATAGTTTAGGTAAAAAGCAGCCCCAAAATGTTCATAAAATAAATTTTAAAATACAATTCAAAGTTTTCAGTTTCTTTTATCTGTTTTAAAATACCATGAAATAGTAGCCGCCATGTTATTATGTCATACGGCTGTGTAAACTAAAAAGTGTCAACTGTCAACTGATCAGCGTAATTGTCATTCAAAATGTTATTTATTTACCCAGCCAACTGACGTCATGACCACAGAGAAATATGGCGTCCACGGCGTCCAGCGTTTTCGTCAAATTACGCGGGAAATTTGAAAATGTACAATTTAAATGCATTTTTATGACACTTATCGATTGAATAAAAATGTTTAGTTTTTTTAGCGGCTAATTACCACTATAGAATTTAATTGAGATACTTTTCAAAAATAGGTGTAATACCCTATTGCTGTCACTTTGTATGGGGTAGCCACTCTATGGTACTAAGTAGGTACTATAGAGGTGAGTGTAGCAAGTATGCTAATACTTACGAGTATATAGGAGTGTCATGGCCCTGCTTGTACCATATCACCAGCCCCATACGATCTTCGGGCAAAGCTGGCGTGACGTCACAAGGTAGCTCCACACCGCCCCCTGTCGGCGCGTGAAGGGTTTCGATGGCGGCTGTAAAGAAAAAAAATGAAAATTGTGTTAGAATTTGTTGGAGTATTATAGATGGTTAGACATCGAGAGGTCTCAGGTTGGAATCCCACAGACGTGAATTTGTTTCTTATTTAGTTAAAGGGGTTATTAAAATTGCTAGTAGTTTTTAATACTAATTAAAAATAACAAAAAAAACGTTAACCGTAAACACGATCGGTGCAATTCGATCGAAACGTCGGGTAAATAACAGGTTATTATCAGGACTTAATCGCGTGAATTGTTTAAAGTTACGACTTTAAACAATTTACGCGATTAAGTCTTGATAAAAATCTAAAATGTGGAAATGTGGAAGTTTAAAATCAAACAAAAAATACTACTACTACTAGTAATAAAAAAAAACAAAAATGAAGGTACTTATTTTACTTAAGCAGTAAGTAATTATACGTATGTGATTAGAATAAGTAAAATTTGTAATAAATTTAATGATAATCAAAATAAAAAAAATAAAGGAAATTTAGTTTCCTAGGTAAACAAAAAAATCCAAAAGTCTAATTAGTAAATATAACTAACATTTAAACTACCAACGATTCCTTATTTCATTTTGTGTTAAATAGAATTTTTTATTAAATCATAATTATCATAAAAAAGTAGTGATTTCACTATAAACAAACGAAACAATAGTGACGTCATGGGAAGGTATTTGTATTATATTTCGTATACTCTTCATTTCATAAAGATATCTTATTATGGCTAGTTAGAAACTAATCCATTTAAATAAAGTTTTTTTAAAAATAATAAACCAGCTTTTCACCGAGTTTCCTGAAGAAGTAAACACCTATAACGGGATTCCTTTTAAAGTTATGTAAAGCCACCGACTACAATATATCTTGCAATTTCCTCTTAACGGACCAATTTTTTTGAAGTCAAATTATTATCTTCAAGAACTACAATATACTCGTATATCTCGTATCAGTATACAACCTTCGTTCTTCAAATCATAGTGTTTATCAAAAGATTCGCGCGATAAAAAACACCTTTCATCAAAAATTCGCCGAAAGCGTATTTCGATGGATGTGCAATAATCACTGTTATAAAATACCAGTGATAAAAATACTTGTTAAATTGCTACCCTTGCTTGGAAAAATATAGGGTTAAATGATATAGCAGTATTAGGGCGAGTACGCACTGCGACTTTTGTCATGTAAACGGGCGACTTAACGCAGTAACAGTAGTATAGGCGCTTTAAGCGATTTAACAGTGTACTTTAGTCAAAATGTTTTTTTTTTCTCTTCATTGTACACATAATATGACACTCCAAAAAGTGAGTAAATAATCTAAGACTTTTAGACTCTCAAACAAAAATTTTTAAAATTAAATTTGAAAATTATCGCCCGTAACTTTGTAAGATTAGAAACCAATTCTGTTTTCCTCAAAGTTACCATTATTAAACAAGTTATATTTAGAACTTTATAACAATATTAACATTAAAATATCTGCTATAAAATTAGCCTGAATTTGGCTATTGGGACGAGATTTGTAAATTTACTTTTCTCAAACAAAGCTATTTTTATGCGTAACTTCAGTTTTCAAATTTATGACATTAAATTTGATATAATAATATATGAAGATAACGATAACTCAAAATGATAATCAGTAGTTTTGTAAGATTCAAAACCAATTCCTTTTTTCTCACTGTTACATTTAATAAATCTATACTAATTTTATTTGTTTGCTGAAGAGTTTGTTTGTTTGTTTGAACGCAGTAATCTTAGGAACTACTAATCCGAATTGAATTATTTTTTCTGTTAAGTAGACCATTTATCGAAGAGACTATATGCTATATAACATCACGCTACGACCAATAGGAGTAGAGCAGCAATGAAAAATGTTGCAAAAACGGGGAAAATTGACTTCATAACAATATTAATAATAAAATCTCTGCTATAAAATGAGCCTAAATTTGACTATTGGGACGACATTTGTAAATTAAATTTTGCATTTAGTTTCCATTAAACTTTATAATTTGTCAAAAACTTGTAAGTATAATGGCAAGCGATTGCTTTACAACTTGCGACTCAATCGTCAAATCCTTATAGTACATTGCGGTTGCGACTCAATCGCTGCGAATCCTTAACAAAGTCACAGTGTGTACTCACCCTGGAGTATTATTATAATGATTGCTGTTGGGCACAATTGGTACTGCGATCTTCGATGCCCAGATAATGTTATCTGATGTTGGAGCATCGCGACGTTTTATCTTGCTAGTGCTTTCAAGTCTTGTTATGATAATGATAATTTTGATTTATTTCTATATTATTATTTAACTCCCTTCAGAGGTAGGTTTATTATGTATTTATTGGTGTCATGATGATGTAAGATATTGGCGATATAATAGTGATTTATTTATGTTAATCGTTCTTGTTACCTTTGTATTTAATTTTTATAAGAACACTAGCTGACCTCTACTCTCTCCCACTAGCGTTTTTACAACAATTCTCATTGCTGCCCCGCTCCTATTGGTTTTAGCGTGATGTTATATAGCCTATAGCCTTAAATGGGCTATCTAACAGTGAAATAATTTTTCAATTCGGTTCAGTAGTTCTAGAGATTACCGCGTTCAAACAAACTCTTCAGCTTTATAATATAAGTATAGATTTAAACGCATCACTCTCAAAAACCTGAGGTTTGATTCCATTATAGTAATATTATAGTATTGTACTTGGGTGACCGATGTCGCCCCCGAAACTCCCTGTATACAAAAGTTACCTACCTTATTTTATTATTTTTATAAATTACAACTACCTTACTGATTAAATAGATACTTCATGTTTAGATTTTTTTCTTTCTATTATAAAACGGTACTCAGTTACACAGGCGGATCCAAGATGGGGGGGGGGGGGAACGTGGGTACGTATTGGGCCAATGCGCCAACGTGTGAACACGGTCGCCAAGATCCTTTGATGTGTGCACGAAAACCGACTGTAATCAGTTACCCGGCCAGCATTGGCTCCAACTACCTACATACTGCCAAGTACATCTCTACACATCGGCCCAATATATAGCTACGTCGCGTTGTGGCAGCATAAAGCTGAAGTTTTCAATTAAGATGTAAATAGGTGCTCTTAATCCTTCCCCACGCCCACTCCTCATTCGATATATCCTCTTGGCATAGATGGGATGTACGGATATTAAAATATGCTAGCCTTACTTGAGTAAAGTATATTAAGGTCTATACCCACTTTTCAATCCGAACGATGAAACGCTTTCTTTACAATCAAAGCAGAATTGGATCATCAGATTGGATCGTCAGCTGTGTATATTTCCTAACAGCTAGGAAGCGCCTTAACTGATATATAAGCCGTTCACTTATATATCAGTTAAGGCGCTTCGAATGCCCAAGTTTATTTGGTCAGGGTACGACCTTAACGTGATAAAATATCGTTCGCTATCTACAAATTGTAATAAAATCTATCGAGTAGTTTCAGAGGTAAGCCCATTCAAACAAACATATAACATTATTAGTGAGTTGGAAGTAAAATTCGAACAACAGTAAATTGGTTAAAACTGAACTGAAAGATTCCATTACATTAATAAAAGCGTGTTATAAATATACTCAATACTGATAAAAAATACCCGTCATTTTAAAAACACTTACTTTTAAAATACTCGACCGTTAAAAACGCTTAATTTTTACACATTTTTAAAATTAACGACGCGTATATATTTCAATTTAACCCTTTAAAAGTTCGTTAAAGGCATTCTGTTTAATATTGGCAGGGCCGGCCATTTTTATAGGAAGTGACGTCACGTGCAATCCACGCGCCATATTTTAACTGCTGGCAATGTGCCAGGGCGGTTCGCTCTAAAACTTGCCATGTACTGTCCTGCTGAATAAAAATATGGCTGGAGGATACTAGTTCTAACTAGTATTTTAGGTTTATGTATCAAAAGGAAATATGGCTTAAAGGATCGCATAATATTCCTGTGAACACAGTTTTATAGTGATTATGATTAGGCTAGACTGGTACAGAATTAAATGGAATTATTAACTTTTATAATTAAGAGATCAGAGATATATTATCTATACTAATATTATAAAGCGGAAGAGTTTGTTTGTTTGTTTAAACGCGCTAATCTCAGGAATAACTGGTCCGATTATTTTTTTTTTTTTGTTAGATAGCCCATTTATCGAGGAAGGCTATAGGCTATATAACATCACGCTACGACTAATAGGAGCGGAGTAGCGACGAGAAATATTGCAAAAACGGGGAAAATTTACGCATACGAAGTTGCGCGGGACAGCTAGTTAAATATAATAACTGCTCAGAATCGGATAAGAAAATTTAACATCTCAAACTGCACTGGCCCCGCGTAGTGGTCTTAATATTTTATTGAAGTGAAAACTTTTTTTAGTATGGGAATAAAATGTTAAACTCGCGTCAGGATAATGTAACCGTAAGATTGGTGGCTTGATGGGAAGACAGGTGGGAAATCGGGCGGTCTAAAAACCAGAAGACGTAGATAGAAGAGTTGAGTCTAAATGATTATTTTTCCCCTTTTTATTTTTGTTTTTTAATTTGTGATTTAACATTTCATATTTTTAGTTTAATTGTCATATCGTTGCCATTATCATTTTTTAAATTGTCGTGTTTGTGTATGATAGCGTATAGATGAATATTGTATTAAACCACATAAATGATAGTACTTGTATACTGATAAAACAATATTTTAAAAAAAATCCCTAACCATTCCAAAATATTCAATAAAACCCTACTTACATGCTTACCACACTTTTTGTGACCATCATAATGGAAGAAAATGTAGCCTATGTCACCCGTGCTATTATAACGAATCAATTGACACCTCGTTCATCGAAATCGGATAAGTAGGTTAGGCGCTACAGTGGAACATACAAACATTTATATAGACTGCTAAAAACATTACCCTTCCTTTTTGGCTTCGCCATAGTCGGGCAAAAATACACAACGTTAATGTTCGAGTTTACATTTCTGCCGGAACTTCAGGAGTGCAATCCGTTTTTTTTTTAATATTAATGCTATAGAGAGCACGAGGGTGAATCCGCGGGGAACAATAGAGTTTTAAAGTGTTAGCTTATAAAATTCATCATATTTAGATATCCGATTTATTAACTACTTACTAACAGGCTAATAAACAACTAGAATATACAAGATTACTAATTACAAGCCCCCACATTCATATTATATAAATATCTTATACAACCGCCAATCAATCCAATTACAATCCTCAAACATGTTTATATACAATAAAATATACATAAACCAATACTTTCCATCAAAACATCATCTAGGTATGACAGGCGTTAGCACGATCTGGCTATAACCATAAAGCCGATCTTGATGGCCAAATGTCAACGATGCATAAAATAATATATTCTACGATATACTCGTATTTATAATACGTGTATTCGTTACTGTTGGATCACTTCCTATATTACGCGATGATACTCGCTTCCTCAGGAAAAATTGGAAAATTTAAAACCATCTTTGAATTCATATTTTTTTATGGTTTTCTACAGCGTGGTTCAAAAAGTAAAAAACTACTAGGTAATATAAAAACGAGTTTTAATGTTTGTTCAAAACGTCTGAACAGATCTGGATGAATTTGAAACGAACTAAATTATAGCCTGGAATAGGCATATGCTACTTTTTTTAAATTTATTTATTGCATTTTGGTAACATTGTTTACAAAAAAATGGTCGTTGCCAAACTGCTCGCGCAGTTTGTAGGCGTTCGCACTTTACACATTATAAAATATATATATATAAAAAAAAATGCTTAAGATGTAAGTGCTACCTTTATCTACAACTTTTCTACTTACTTCCTTTGTACAATACTAGCTGACCCGCGCAACTTCGTCTGCGTAAATTTTCCCCGTTTTTGCAACATTTCTTATTGCTGCTCCGCTCTTTATTTCTCCACTATTTAATGGATGATAATATACGTATAAACCTTCCTCTTCAATCACCCTATCTATTAAAAAAACCGCATCAAAATCCGTTGCGTAGTTTTAAAAATTTAAGCATACATAGGGATATAGGGACAGAGAAAGCGACTTTATTTTATACTATGTAGTGATAATAGCATATATAAGTACAGTATTTGTATATGTAGGTTTCTCCAATTGGGTAGTTGACTACAATAAAAGTAAATACAAAAAGTAAATGATTTGACGATAGAAACTTATGACGTCATAGTTTGTAATTATCCGTACACACTTTTATAGAGTGTGTCGTTTTGACATTTCATAACAAAAGACTGATTTGACTTCACAGTCAACATCCCTTATAAGTATACTTTTATAATTATTTTTTACAACTTTTTTAAAGTTTATATTTAATTTTCTTTTCTTCTCTTAATAATTTATTGCATATTTTGGAACTATAACTGGAGAGTTCTTTCTCCAGAATAATTAATTACATTTGGTAATATTTTGTTTTTCAAACTTTTAACGCGTGCGAAGTCGCCGGCAATAGCTAGTACAGTTTAAATTGAATAATCAGTTAGCCCATTTACTTACAGAAACACAATGTAAAGTTGTTTCATTGAGGTCTTCGCCATTATCCAAAATCTCTTAACCATACTGGAAGATAATCAAGGAAGGATTATTGCTGCTATAACGACTACAGTAGGGTTTCTTAGTAAATCAGTTCGCTTTAATATCTTTAACATTCAGATAAGAAACTTTAAGGATTCCACAAACGATTATTTTAATTGTATCTCCTTAAATATGGGTCAATAAATATACCCGCGGGTACCAAAGGAAGTAATAAATAAGGTTGTATAACCGGACCTTTATAAATTCGAATTCGAAATTCAAAAATAAACTGAAAACTCATTGTTATCTTTCGAATTTAAACTTCGAATATGTCATTATTGCGTTTGATATGTTTAGATTACGTTACTTGAAGGACGTGACGTCATAAGTGTGAAGTTAAAAAATAAAAGAGAAGTGAAAGTTTAATGAAGTTGCACAGATTGTTTTAACAAGTTTATTAGCACTGCTGTAACCTATTTCATCCTGTAGTCGTTGTTAATAGTTGAATTTGGATGCATTCATAAATATAGATGTCCGAAAAATCGGTCTCTTTCCAAAATGAAATATTATTTTCTATTTTTAAATTACTTAGTAAAAAAATTAAAGTTGTTAAAAGTAAAAATATGATTTCTGTACTATTTTCCTATAAAAATGGGTAAGAGATCTATAATAAATTATCAATATACGCGTCAGCTTGTTCTAGGTTCCGGTATAGACAATACAAAAGGCGTTTCAGCCAATAGCAGCATATATTTTACGTTTGTAATTTAAAACGAAAATCCAATTTATTTTCTTGCGCTCCGCCATTCATCGAGGATATTATATGGCGAACGAGTGGCGTAACATAACATCAATATGTCTCTTTTATTGATATTCAATCTATTTGGTCCGAGGCGAGGATAGGTAGCAATTAAAAATATTGTTTTTGTTTTTTTTTATTGTGAAAGGCTAATTGGTTTTCATGGCGGGAATGTATGATTGTAAACTGATTACTATATTGTATGTTTGTATGAACCCATTATAAAGCCTTAAGATGTCCCACTGCTGGGCACGGGTCTCCCCAGAAGAACCTACTTATTATAGACTAGCTGTCCCGCGCAACTTTGTATGCGTAAATTTTCCCCGTTTTTGCAACATTTCTCGTTGCTACTCCGCTCCTATTAGTCGTAGCGCAATGTTATATAGCCTATAGCCTTACTCGATAAATGGGCTATCCAACAAAAAAAGAATTTTTCAAATCGGACCAGTAGTTCCTGAGATAAGCGCGTTTAAACAAACAAACAAACTTTTCCGCTTTATAATATTAGTATAGATTCGGGGGGTAATTGCCATAATCACCACGCTTGGCGGACGAGTTGGTGATCGCAGTAAAGCTTAAAAGTACGCAGAGGATGCTGCTGCTCGACCTCCGGAGTGAAATCCCTTAGTCGCCTTGACGACACCCACGGGAAGAGATGGGGTGGCACTATTATTAAGCCGGTACCACACAAAAAACAAAGTAATAATTTAATCGTGAAGAAAGTACACATTACTATTACTTGTTTTGTTTGTTTCTTTGAACGCGATGATCTCAGGAAATACTGGTTCAATTGGAAAAATTATTTTACTGTTGGATAGCCCATTTATCGAGGAAGGCTATAGGATATATATATGTAACATCACGCTACGACCAATAGGAGCGGAGCGGCAATGAGAAATGTTGCAAAAACGGGGAAAAATTATGCAGACAAAGTTGGGCGGTTCAGCTAGTGTTACAATAATATCTAATAATATCTTAGGACAACTCACACAAAGTTATCTGATCCCAAACTAAGCAGAGCTTGTAATATGGAAACCAGACATACTTATATGTTTTTAAATACATACATATTTGTGAGTTTCATGGTGTAATGGCCACCTTACTGGCTTTACTGTATATATACAAATATATTGTAAAAAATGGCATTTAAAAAAAGTGGGCATGAGTTGTTATTGCCAAGTTCTTTTCTCACGGCTTTACTCTTGCGAACTTGGCATTAAATGTAGGATCATTTTATTATTCCAAATTTTGTCTGACGTTTTACGTTTTGCATTTGTAACCTAAATGAATAAAGTATTTTGACTTTGATCGAATTACACCGATCGTGGTCACGGGTCGACTGGATAAATAAAAGGTACGTCGTATCTACCTTTAAATAATTCACGCGATTAAGTCCCGAAATATATCTAATTAAGGCAGAGTCCTTATTTACGATATTTTTTTCGTATTTACTGCAAGCTAGTGCAGAAGTGGACCAAAAAAGTAACGGAATGGTACCCGCGGGACGGAAAAAGGCGTAGAGGAAGGCAGAAGAAAAGGTGGGAAGACGATCTGCCCAAGGGTTGGAGAAGGACAGCGACGGATCGGCACATTTGGAGGGAACTTGAGGAGGCCTATGTCGAAAGACAGCCTGACCTGGTAGCTGATTAAAAACTTCTAATTATAAGTAACTAGTCTAGATTTATTTAATTTTTAAGTATGGTTTCTACTTTTTAATATTTATTTCAATATTGTGTAAAGAAGGTCAGAGTAAATAAAGGCTATTTTTATTTATTTATTTTTATTTTAGTGCAGAACTGTCTAAATCTTGTCATAATGGTAAATAGAGAGCTGCGCTTAGAATTGCATTAACGCGCGGACATTTTGGAACGCACCGCGCATGCGCCTTGATGCATTTGTGAGAACACTTCACTATTTACCATTATGACAAGATTTTGACACTTCCTCATGGGCACGAAATAAAGGTTGAAAATATCGCATATTTGACACTGGCAGAATTGTCGACAACGGCATCGTTGCCATAATAAAAAAAAAATAAAAAAAAGAATCCTGATCGATTGTCAGACTGTCAGACACAGTCAGAAAGTCACGATAGAGAGTTGTAAAAATGGCGGCAAACTGACCGGCCATTATTTTTACAGCTTCGAGTTTAACTTGTAAAAAAATATTTGAATACGTGGTAATTAAATAAGAACGAGACTTTGTGACACTGACACTGGCAGAAATTAGCCGTTAAAACGGCTAGATTGCCATAAACTCAAAGAAGAAGAAAATCCTCATCAGTTTGCGGCCATTTTTACTCCATCGATATTATAATTACGTGAGCAGACTTTACGATACCTTTATAAAAATACGAAATTAAAAAAAAAATGAAAATTATGTCAACAAAGCTACACAAATCATTTATTTAATAATTTACTACACTCCTACTTTACACACTACAACCTACCTACGTCATTCACATTATTTATTACAACACAAGTCATAATTAAATATACCGTAAAATACACTTTTAAGGTAAAAATTCACGCATTATACCAAAAGGAGTAGAAGCCATTCTCAACGCTCTTGTAAAAAAAGGTAAAAAAAAGTTGCAGTTTTTTTTTTTTCAAATAATACCCACCACGATGTTAAGCACTTCTTAGTCAACGATGTATAACGAATGGATGAGTTATTGAGCGTACTATTGTGTATAAAAAGAGCGTGGTTAAATGGTGACTTGCGAAAATATATTTTTAAATTTTTATTGATTTTTAAAGCGTTCCAATATGCAAGTGTGTGTGAGTAGCGTGTTTTTTGTTTTATACGGCCATAACTTTGCCGTTGCGTTAATCAACAATACGCAATAAAGTCGCAGAAGGAATACGAAGTACCTACACAAACGCAATTGAGTGTAAAACACAAATACAACTTTTCCCTCTTCCGTGGTTCGAGAAATGGTCCCCCATTAACTAATAGGATCTGACAATAATAAATTAACTTAAGCACGCTAAACTCACGACATATTCAAACTAATATTATAAATGTGTAGATGAATTATCGTATTTTGAAAATATTTATATTACGGGTCTTAATCGTGTGAATAATTTAAGATAAATACCTTTTTATTGCCTGACGTTTCGACCGTATTAATAATTATAATAATAATATCTTGGGCAACTCACACAGCGCTATCTAATCCCAAACTAAGCAGAGCTTGTACTATGGAAACCAGACAACTGATAAACATACTTATATATTCCTAAATATGTACATACATATTATAGATAAATAACACCCAGACACTGAATAAACCATCGTGCTCATCATACAAAGTTTAATCCTGGGTGAGGATCGAACGACCTCTAGCGAAGCAGTCGGATACACTCCCACCGCGCCACAGAGGCAGTCAACGGCCGTGGTTAGTATACTTATGACCAAGACCGTTGCAATACTGGGGCTGTGGCTATCGAACACTACAAACAGTATGTTCCTGGATAAGCAATAATCAAAGCTGCGATATTAAAGCTCCTTCTATCAAAGAGATTCAGGACATATTGATGCAGTCGGAAAATAAATCGCAATCATTTTCGGGATCGTGGCAATGGATTGGTTGTGTCATAATTTGATCTTATTCAAAAATAAATGATTTTGATTGCACAGACAATAATAATATTAATATACTAGCTGACCCGCGCAACTTCGTCTGCGTAAATTTTCCCTTTTTTTTTTTACAACATTTTTCCTTGCTGCTCCGCTCCTATTGGTCGTAGCGTGATGTTATAAAACCTATAACCTTCCTCGATAAATGGGCCATCTAACAGTAAAATATTTTTTTTATTTAGGACCCGCAGTTCCTGAGATTATCGCGTTCAAACAAACAAACAAACTCTTAGGGGGATGAAAAATAGATGTTGTCCGATTCTCAGACCTACCCAATATGCACACAAAATTTCATCAAAATCGGTCAAGCCGTTTCGGAGGAGTATGGCAACGAAAACTGTGACACGAGAATTTTATATATTAGATTTTGAGACAACTCACACAACGCTATCTGATCCCAAACTAATCAGAGCTTGTCCTATAGAAACCAGACAACTGGATATGGATGTTTATCACATCCATATCCATACTAATATTATAAATGTGAAAGTAACTGTCTGTCTGTCTGTCTGTGACGCTTTCACGCTCAAACAGCTAAACCGACTTAGATGAAATTTGGTATGGAGATAGTTTGAGTCCCGGGGAAGGCCATAGGATAGTTTTTATCGCGATAACCGACATCAACGCGGGCAGAGCCCGACGGGCGAAAGCTAGTATTTATATATTTCTTAATACGTAGGTACATATTGTAGATAAATAACAAATATATGTTTTATTCTGAGATAACACATAACAAACCCTAAATTACCTTTGTGGGTAATTAACACCTAGTAAAGCGTTTGTCAATCTACTAATTAGGATAATGCGTAACCAGTGTTGATTAGACAGGTTTACGGTGGACCGTTATGGTAATTAGGTAAGATGAAGCGTAGTAGGCACATTAGCAAATTATCTAACGTAAGTGCTACACTGATAGCACATTCTGACACTAACGACGAACAAACCCTGAATCCATACTAATATTATAAATGTGAAAGTAACTCTGTCTGTCTGTCTGTCTGTCTGTTACGCTTTCACGCTCAAACTACTGAACCGATTTAGATGAAATTTGGTATGGAGATAGTTTGAGTCCCGGGGAAGGACATAGGATAGTTTTTATCGCGATAACCGACATCCACGCGGGCGGAGCCGCGGGCGCAAGCTAGTGACATATAAAATTGGAAAGAAAAACTTGACAATTAATAAAACCACAGATTATGCACGGACAGATAACTAGCTTCATACAAAACCTTCATGAGTCTCATGACGCACAGATAGATATAAAATTCTCGTGTCACAGTTTTCGTTGCCATACTCCTCCGAAACGGCTTGACCGATTTTGATGAAATTTTGTGTTTCATATCCCTAAGAGTTTGTTTGTTTGTTTGAACGCGATAATCTCAGGAACTACTGGGCTGCACTGAAAAAATATTTTACTGTTGGATAGAGCCGATTTATTGAGAAAGGCTATAGGCTATATAACATCACGCTACGACATATAGGAGCTGAGCAGCAATGATAAATGTTGCAAAAACGGGTAAAATTTACGCAGACGAAGTTGCGCGGGTCAGCTAGTAGATATCTATGCGTGCGTGGGTTGAGAATGCGTCCGTGAGCGTCACGGACACGGAGACTCGGAACAAACTGGAACGAGTAACGAATCAGAGACAGAGCGAGTGAGGATGCTTGAATTGTGCGCGCGTATGTTTAAGTTTGGCTTCTGTACTCTCTTTATTTTGTGGTAAAAATGTGCTGAGCAAGAACAGTATGGTATAATTTATTCATGGCGGGAGGCTATCTATTCTATATTTATCACAGGTAATGTTGTTTAATCTATGGTTTTACCACTGACATAATCTTCGCTATGTTACTAAAAAATTGTATTGTAGTTGTGAAAGTCTGTATATGTAAATCAATTTAAATTAAAATGTTTGACATCGGAGTTTTTCAATGCATTATATTATATAAAATAGCTTTTTTAACTTTAACGGCCGGTCTCAATAATCAGGTAGATTATTGAGACCGGCCGTTTGGCGGCCGTTTGGTGGATCGATTTGGCTACTAGAGGTAGAATTTTGACATTATTTTGTATGGAGCTTATGTCAAATATTTACCTCTAGTAGCCAAATCTGTCGATAGTTAGATTATTAAGACCAGACGTTATATAATAAATATATATAATAGTCACTAAATATATATAATAGTCACTAAATAGATACTTACTGTAGTATTATTTTAGATTTTAGTAAGTACTATAGGATTGTCATTGTCATTACTATATACAAAAATCCTTTTAAAAATAAAGATACATAAAAAAAGAAGTTTGTTTATTTTGTTAATTTAAATCATTATAAATAAATAGAAAGCCTTTTATTTAACGCTGGTTTTATGGTTCCATTTTTTTTAATTATAAATAAATATTAAACAGTGAGTTATGAGATTTCATGCAATAACCGAAAATCCTTTACTTAGTTCTAAATTCTTAAAAAATAATTTTAAATAACAATTACTTTATATCATATTTTTTATTATTGCATTATGACGTCTGACTTGCAATACGGTCGAAACGTCGGGCAATAAAAACAAGGTTTTTTAACTTAAATTATTCACGCGCTTAAGACCCGTGGTATATATAATTTTATAATGTGAATTATTTAGATGGATGATTTAAATATTTTACAAAAAAATAATGTATAAAAAATAATACTTTTTTTTTCTTTTTTGCTAGTATTTTTCGCTAATTTAAATTATTTTCTATTAGGTACCTAATTTTGCTTAACCTTTACGACGTATTATAACCTTTTTTTGACACTTAAATATAATACCTAACTAGGTCATCTTAGACCAACTGGTCTACGTTTTATCATTATGACTTTCCATATAATAGTTGTGAATGTTTTTATGTTTGTCCAGTGAAACCGCACTTTGTCATCATTCATTCACACCCAAAAAACGCAGTCAACCCTTCAATTACATTCACGTCATTCACAGAAACGCATTCATTAGTTTCTCCCATTCACCAAGTGAATGAAACAAAAGATCCGTTCCAAACATACCTTAATACATTACCTACATATCTATTACACAAGAACTCAATCTACCCCAAATGCAGAAGGTTGTGTTTACACTGAAGCCAACTGAGAGGAGAGTATAGCGTATGAGTTATAATGGCGGATCTGTGATTTTTAGGAGAGAGGAGCGTGGGTTTTTAATGAAAGTATCTACACAGTAAAGAAGGACCCTGATACAGAAGGGTGTGTGTGTCTGTGTGTGTGTTTTCATTAAAACTAGTTTAAGGCAAAACCTAGCGCTAGCCGTTTTTTGTGCACTTTTGTAGAGTTATCTGCTCTTTATCCGAAAAGAAATATCAACTAACAAAAATAGATGAAATTTGTACATAATTTTGATTTCAAAATGGTAGATTTTGTTTTTGTTAAAGGAGTATAATGTTTATTTAATCTCCTCACAACGAAACCACAGAAATGAGTAATAATTACATATTAATAAAATGCATCTCCTCGTAAAGTGGCATTTTCTTTGATTTGCTACTTACACTAATGGATAGGCAATTTATTAAAAAAACATTATGCCAGAAACATATTTTCAAACGACCAACATTTTATTTTATAAAGATTTTATTCCAAAAACTGGCGCATTCGCTAAGGTGCGGCGACGAGGGAATGAATGCTCAAGGTTATTTGGCCAGGGTACCGTCTTAACCAGTATTGTTCTTAGATACTTTTTAAAACAAACTAGCTCGTCACAATTCCGCTCCGCTTAGCTTCATCTCAATAGAAACGCAGCCTAATGGGTTACCAACATGCACATACACATATACACACAAACCATATTGTGTAATAAGCCCTTTGTTTTAGCCCCTTCCATTCGTATTAAATCGTTGTGCCGTGTTCGTAACGATATTTTGTGCATATGTAGACCTATTCAAAATTAAGCTTCGTTGAAGGAATGCCTTTGTAGTACAGTTTTACGATCCTACGGCCTATTGGTTAGTGATGGGAAAGGGAGTAGGAATCGATATCGATGTTAAATATAACATATTTTTTAATATTTCTATATCTATTATTGTCGTCTACAACACAGGACTTTTTTCATTTCGGAATTTGTCATTAGTAAGGAGACCAATGTTTTTCGTTTCTTAATTTTTTTTCCCTCTTCCATTTCACTTTTAGTGTATTCAAGTCGTTACTACCAAAAAATACGAGGGAAATGGTTATTCTGTCTGTTTTTGTATTTCAGGTAATCTATTTTAATTAAATAAGTTGGAGAGAACAGGTCAGTCTATCTTTTTTGTATTTAAATCTATTCTAATAAAAAAAATATTAGCATTTTAATCAATTAGGGGGCGTTCATAAAATACGTGAGATCGGCAAATATCACTCAATTTTTTTTCTGATTAAAACAAAAAAAATACTATTTTGGTCCATTTAATCCAGATTGTACATGCTTAAGATTTAATCTTAAGCGTAAACGTAATACGATTAAGATCATTCACTAATTCGTTCGAAAGAAAATAATTACATTCATATTTCTTATATCTTAACCTATTTTGATTATAATTAAAGAGAGACACCGCAAAACAGAAACAACAATAAAATTTTAATTAATTAACAAAAATAATTAAAATTTTATTGTTGATTAGGGGAAAACAATTTAAAGAAACGTAAAATATTTCAAATTGTCTCCTTACTAATGACAAATTTCGAAAAAAAAAAAGTCCTGTGTTGTAGACGACAATAATAGATATAGAAATCTTAGAAAATTCGATTAAAAAAAACAACATTCATATTACATCGATATAAATATCGATAGCCAATATCGAGTACCATCTACATCACGTTTAACTTCAAACGGCCCACGCCAGGTGTTCTCAATCTCTGGTCCAGATTCCGCTCTCTACAAAGAGCCCGTTCATTTCTCGTATAATCTAGTGATCGTTCTACGAAACTGAGATAATCGACTACGTAAAATCGATCCTTTATTCGATTATTTTGTGGAATAATAATGAGGTGCCATTGACGCCTGCTGGTTAAAAAAAAACAAATGAAAAGAAATATGGCCGCGCGTCAAAAATCCTTTATGTGTTCCCGCGCTTTTGTTATTTAACTTTTTTTGTTTATTTTTTCTGGAATTTTGTTAGAAAAATGTCTTGATTGTGTCCCAGATATTAGAATAGGTTTATTAAGTTGAATTTAACGTAAGAATGTCTGTATTTCACAGTTGTTGTGATGGACGAATTATATTTATGGGATGGTGTTGTGAATGAAGCGGACAATTTTGTGTTTGGTATTTTTGGCGTATTTTTGTTCGTGATTCATGGTATTTATGATACCAGTTTTATAGCGAGGATGATAATAAACAGTTTTCCTTGTTGAGGCGTGACTAAATTCTTTATTACTATAAAGTTAGTTTCGGTAACAGATTAGATACATTTTTGACTGTACAGTCATCACGCAAAAAGCTTACGCAGGTAAGATTTTTGACAATACATTTGTAACTTTGACTAAATAATGTCTAGATTTCTAATCCGGCATCTAAAATTGAAGCAAAGAACTGTCAAAAAGTAGGGTCAAATGGACGTACTTTTTGAAAGGTAATAAGACTCCTTTAACAGATGTTATGTGTGGCGCGGTGCGAGTGTATCCGACTGCTACGCATGAGGTCGTGGGTTCGATTCCCACACGGGACACCACTTTGTGTGAACCACAAATTGTTGTTCCGAGTCTGGTTGTACTATGTGTCCGTGATAATGTATGTTTGTAAAGTCCCCTGCGACACAGGGCTTGTACCCTACAGCGGGAGTCGTCTTTTAAAAAAAGAAAAAAAAAATAAAAAAATAGTTATTCTAGCGCGCCATTTTTAACGAGTATCAAACGTCAAAAATAGTAGCTTAATTTTTTTTAGGCTGACTGACACCTTGTTTTTTTCACTAATGTACCACTATATAAAGGAGTCGCATACATGAGGTTGGGTGTCTCGTCGGGGCGAGGCTGCCATGGCGGTGCCGGCTGTGTATAGCTTTGAAGTTTGTTCTAGGGATCCCGTCGTATTACCTACATTCTGTATAAATAAAATATTCTTATTCTTATAGATATTATAAATCAAATTTGTAACAAACTAACAGTCACCCTTCTTCGTTCTGACCGTGGTTACATTGATTGAATTATGTAGTTATGTTAGAAAATTCAACCTATACCACAAATAAAATATAGGTATTTATTGCCACTATGAGTACTTAAAAGATGGTATAAAATATGATATAAGTAGCGCTTGTTGTCATATTTTGCCTTGGCGTGCAAATTTATAGGTTTACAATAAATTAATAATTCAATTCAATACCTAATATAATCTATACTAAAATATTAGTATAGATTATAATATTTTTTATAAAATATTAGTATAGAGTAAACTCTTCTGCTTTATAATAATAAAGCGGAAGAGTTTGTTTGTTTGTTTGTTTGTTTAAACGCGCTAATCTCAGGAACTACTCTTCCGATTTGAAAAATTCCATTTTTGTTGGATAGCCCATTTATCGAGGAAGGCTATAGGCTTTATAACATCGCGCTACGACTAATAGGAGCGGAGCAGCAATAAGAAATGTTTCAAAAACGGGGAAAATTTACGCAGACGAAGTTGCACGGGACAGCTAGTACAATATATTATTGATGCAAAATTATTTAATTGACGTTTGGACCAGGACTGCGCCATCCCTTTCAATTAAAAAGTAAATATTGACTGCAAAGCGTGAAAGAGTGAAAAAACTCGAGCGGCCATTGACAGGTATTGTGCACAAAGTAGCGTTGTCTCTTTCTAAAGAGTGGTCAATTTTGTGAGGTTTTGGCGCAGTCCTGATCTCTATGTCAATGATACATACGTAGTAATGTCAGGTAAAGAAATAGGGCAAGAGTATAACTTCAAAGAATGAACAATCTCTAATCATAACCATGGCTGCCATTTTTGTAGGCAACTAATTAATTGACTGCCTCTGTGGCGCGGTGGGAGTGCGTCCGACTGCTACTCAAGAGGTCGTGGGTTCGATTCCCACACGGTACACCACTTTGTGTGATCCACAAATTGTAGTTCCGAGTCTGGGTGTACTTTGTATCCATTATTTGTATATTTCCAAAAGACCCTCGCGACACAGGGCTTGTACCCTATGGCGGAAGTCGTCTTTTATATAAAAAAAAATGGTTTGAAAATTTAAAAATAGCCACCCATCTCCTTCTAAACCGCGGCAAAGTGGCTTAACCTTTTAATTAACAGACTATATTACACACCTCCATTGCGGGCTTATTTGATCTCGTTAGTACGTACGTAATTTAAAAGATATCGGTCTTTAGATAAACTTGTTTGACATGTTGCCAGTCAGTATAAAGACCACCCCATCGATTTATATGGCTTTTGTGTGGTCATAGATTAAACCATGGTGTCATGGTGTTCTATAATCATTTCGCTTCATAGAGGTGGAGCAAGGATGTCTTATGGATGTCCATATATCTTTGGGTAACAGAAAGGGGCGGTCATATTCATGTGTTTTTTGTACCTAAGATACCTACTAAGTACTTTACATACAGCATTTTTTTTGAAAATCCGAGTACCTACCTTTCGTCAAATATTATTAACTAGCTGCCTGCCCCGGCTTTGCAAGGGTGTCAAGTCGTAGTTTTTTATACCTTGAGTTATTACTTTTTTTTTAAAGATAACTAGCAATGTGGGATTGTGGTCCCACATTACTAGCAATCCTGTTAACCCCTCGAGCTAAGCTCAATGGCTTGTGTTAGGAGTGGGTTCACGTCGGTAGTAGTAGTAGCAGGTAGTATAATGGTTAGGATTCGTACCCGCGACCTCACGATTGGGAGACCGCCGCTTCATACCCACGACCTATTGCGTAGCAGTCGGACACACTCCCACTGCGCCACAGAGGCAGCCAGTAGTTCCTGAGATTATTGCGATCAAACAAACAAACTCTTCAGCTTTATAATATTAGTATAGATGTGTGTGCAAGAACTCGTTATGTGTTTGTCTTCGTGAAAATGTTGTCAAGTTTAATATATCTACTGGCTTGGTTAAAATTAAGGATTTTGCTAGCTCGTATATTTTTAAACTTACTATGAGGTATAAGGATAATTGAGATTTGAGTTCTGAGATTGAAGTAAACAGATAGCCTATATACCTACTAGCTATTCTACTTCTACGATCGCGTAAAAATCAAATATTAACCATATGTTTTTCCGGCATTAAAATAATTCTATTCAGCCGACCCGTGACCACGATTGGTGCAAAATCGAAATGTCGGGTAAATAAAAGGTTCGTACCTTTAAATAATTCACGCGATTAAGTACCGAAATATATCTAATTTCTTTATGTTATTTCAGAATATAATGTATCTTAGTTCCAAATTTAATCTAGCTCCGTTCATCGATTTTTACGTGTAAGTGTTGGCGTGAACCAACTATCATCCATACTGGAAACTGGACAACTGATAAACATACTTATATATTTCTAAATATATACATACTATAGATAAATAACACCCAGACACAGAATATACCATCGTGCTCATCACACAAAGCTTTATCCTGGTTGGGGATCGAACCTGACCTCTTGCGTAGCAGTCGGATACACTACCATTGCGTTATAGAGGCAGTCATAATATAGATGTGAACGTTTCTTTATAACGTTTTCACGCTTAAACCGCTGACCCGTTTAAATAAATTTTGGTATGAAGATAGTTTGGGTCCCGGGAAAGTAAAGCACCTGCCCCACCAACGGCGATGAGCGAGAAGCGAGTAGCGATTTCATCGCTCAAGAAACGTACAAATGATCTATGTATATTGTTGATCTCGTCCGTGTAAACGTGCATTATAGAGCGAGTACTCGCAGGCCAGTGTGAACGATCGGCGATCAACTAATAATATCTGTATCTCTTTAGTGTACACGGGATCATAAGTATGTCCTTTTATATATTTACCCGACGTTGTTATTTACCCGGTGTCGACCCGTGACAACGATCGGTGCAATTCGATCGAAACGTCGGGTAAATAAAAGGTTCGTACCTTTAAATAATTCACGCGATTAAGTCCCGAAATATATCTAACATGTATAAAAATCGCGAAAGTTTAAAAACATAATAAGTATGTCCGTTTCTTAAGCGAAAAATCGCTACTAGCTACTCGCTTTCTCGCCGTTAGTGGGACATGTACCTATATAGATTAGATTTTATCGCAATAACAATACACGCGAGCGGAATCGTGGGCAAAAGCTACTAAAGATATAACAGCTTTACATCCTTATCAGTTAGTAAACAGTTTTGAACCCAGTAGTTATACCTCCCCAATCTTCATTTACGCATTCAAATACCTATCTTAATAAACTATTAAGAGGTTATCAAACAGGAATTTCATTACACCGCTCTTTCACAAAATATCGAGAGTCCAGAAGGTTACTTTCATACAACGCGCACTCAAGCAACGCACTTAAACATCGCTCACGGAAATTGAAACTCAGGACGCCTTCAAATGCAGTGGTCTGAAGTGCTTTCTCAAGAATTCCTTGACTCGACTCATCCTCACACTAACCAAATCTATATTTATAGTTGCAACTGGTCTCCTCCAATTACTCACAATAGAAACATTTTCTCATTTGAAGTGAAGAAACTATTGTCCAACTCAAAATATGAGCATGAGTCGAGGAATAAAAATTATATAATATTTATATCGTGGGACAACTCACACAACGCCATCTGATCCCACACTAAGCAGTACTATGGCAACCAGACAACTGATAAACATAGTTATATATGTCTAAATAACACAGACACAGAATAAACCATCGTGCTCATCACACAACGTTTTATCCTGGGTGGGGATCGAACCACAGTCACTAAGCACTAGTTAAGGAAACGTCTTATAGCGGCTGTACACTCTCCGGGCGGGACGAATGCGAGAGTGTACAACCTTCATTCGCTTAGTCTCGCCTCGCCTCGCCTCGCCTGCTCTCCGTTCCGAGTCGGTTTTTTTTGCACGAGTAAAAGGGTCTCGCTTACACTAACGAGGCAAAGTGAGTGCATTACTCTCTTCATCTCGCGAATCTCAATTCTCATTATCTCGCGTTTTGTTTAGTTAACTTCAAATTTGGAGGTTTTTAAGCTGTAAAGACGTTTGAAGGTGAGGTAGGCACTTACATCATTATGTGGAACAATAAAACTGAATAAAATTGTATAGCAACATAATTATATAACACCGTGTACATATTTTGATTACTTGACCTGTCGCGCGAGGCCCTCGGCGAGACATGACGAGAGCACTCGCGGGAGAGTGTACAGCCGCCATTAGAATATTGGTGTTTGTGTCGCCTCGAGCGAGGAACGTATGAAAGTTACGTTCTGTATTCTAGGTACTTTGTAGCTCATCTCAGTAAGGATTTCTTAACGACAGTTTCAATAACTCTCATATGCAAATATAACAATTTTGGTGTATATTAAGATAGTTGAAAATGAGCTATATTGCTACGGTGATGTTTAACTGACTTGTATTATTAAAGTGTTATGTACTCACAAGGGTTGTTATGATATTGATTTTAATCAAAATCTGAGTTTACTACACACTTGGAACTGCCGACTGAATTATATTTTATAAACGGTATTTAAACATTTAAGATTTGTTTTTATGAAATAAAGATTACCTAATAAGTTTGTGGTTAGGGAGCGTCCATAAATTACGCGAGGATTTGCGGTGGGAGGGGGGGTCGAGCCGAATCTCACCAAATAACACGGGGGTGTGTCGCGCAGCAAATCTTTTTCATGATTTTTGAGCAACATTCCTTCCGTTATGCGAGCAACTCAAACTTGACCAGTATTAATTCAAATGTGAAAATTTGAAATCTACGTAAGAGTGGGGAGCGGGGGGGATGGAGTCAAGCCAAATCTCGAGACAAAATCAAGAGGAGGGGTCTAAAATCCGCAACACGTAATTTATGGACGCCCTCCTACTAGTTTGTGCACTACTCTGCAATCGCTTACGTTTTTAGCCTTTTTCAGATACAGAATTAACGCGATTATGTGCGTGTCTATTAAAAAATTAAAAAGCCGACACTTAAACCTTTTTATCACAGTTCATAAACAAAGCCTCGCTTTAGACCAATTAATTTACAATCTATGATTACAGACATAAACTTCTAATCCCTTTAATGGTAACACCGCTTTAAAAAGTCATAACTGTGTAATATATCCACCAACATCTGATATAATAATCTGAAAATATATAGCTGTTGTGTAGTACCTACTTATAGCAAACGCATTGCCATCAGAGAGGTTAAGCAATGGGGCTGAGGTTAAGAATTTAATGGGTGAACATCGAGCTTTTTAGCTTGAGGTAAGTAGGTACTGTGGCAGGTGCGTCGGAGAACCGACCACATAAAGCCTCATTACTTGTTAATTGTTTGTCTTGACGTTCCAAAAGTTTGAAATAATGAGGAAGAAGAAAGTTAAAAAGAATAATGTATAATCTTGGGACAACTCACACAACGCTATCTGATCCTAAACTAAGCAGAGCTTGTACTATGGAAACCAGACAACTGATAAACATACTTATATATTTCTAAATACATACATATTATAGATAAATAACACCCAGACACAGAATAAACCATCGTGCTCATCACACAAAGTTTTGTGGGAATCGAACCTACGACCAATTGCGTAGCAGTCGGATACACTCCCTTCTTATTTCAAATTTTTCGTTTAATCCCATTTTCCCTTCTTATTTCAATTTTTTATTCGATTAATTCAAAATTTTCTAACAAACAAACTCTTTATAATATTATAATATTAGTATAAATATGTTACTAAGTCAACCCTTTGAAAGTATTATTTCCTTTAAAAAAAAAAATATAAATGGATACCCATCCAAATCGTAACCTAGGTAGCGTTGCTTGACGTCACTTCTACATTATTAAAACAAGTTTATCTTGACACAATCTGAAGCCATATAAACCCTTATTTCCCTTTAAATCTCCTGTTAAATCGTAAAACAAGTCCGACCATGCAATATTGACCCGACCTACATATCCTGTTAATCCCCGTTATTTTAAAGCGTGATGATACGGCTTAATGGCGTCATACGCGGCTTAATTGATATTTAAAACGAACATTGTTCGTTAATGAGTCATTTATTAGTAAAATGTCAAGTTTATAGTGAAAATATGAGGAGATACGTGTTTTTCAATGTTTATATCTAGGTATTATACTAGTTTTTGACCGCAGTGTCGCGTGAATATCAGTTATCATGATAATAAGTTATCTTATGTATACTATCAAGGCTTGATAACTCACTTGGCTGATCCTGGAACAAGCACTGGGGATCAATTCACGTATTTAAAGCAGTGCAGTTACAGTTCAGTTGCAGTTAAGTAACAATAATAATAATAATAATAATATGTTGGGACAACTCACACAACGCTATCTGATCCCAAACTAAGCAGAGCTGATAGACAACTGATAAACATACTTATATATTTCTAAATACATACATATTATAGATAAATAACATCCAGACACAGAATAAATCATCGTGCTCATCACACAAAGTTTTATCCTGGGTGGGGATCGAACCCACGACCTCTTGCGTAGCAGTCGGATACACTCCCACCGCGCCACAGAGGCAGTTTCGATTTAAACGGCCATTTTTGTATTATTGTAACGTTGGGATCGATCTCAAATACGCTTGCGTCAGGTATGCGTCTCCAGAGTGCAATAACGACATCCCAGTACGGTGCGCAAGCGTTTTTAAGATCGATCCCAAAGTTACAAGAATACGAAAATGACCGAATTTAATACAAACTATATTAATAAAACCAGTCTTCTATTTTAGGAGCTTCGAAGCCACACAAACAAACTCAGCAATAGAGGTTAAAAATTCACTAAACGCATCACAAATAAACATAATAAGTAGGGTTTTTGTCCTAAAACCCCAGTTAGGGCATCTCAGGGGAGAGTAAATGGCAAAAAATCCTTTAGCAGTCCCCGGTACATCTTTATGGGCCCCCAGGGACCCTACTGCCGTAAATAACATACAGCGTCGTCTGGAGAAAATGTGTGGCTAAATGTTTTAGCCTTGCATCTCCATTAGAAAGATGTTTTTAAGGTTCTAGAGGCCAGTAAAACTTTGTATCTACGCAAGTGTGTATGGGCAGATTTGGTACTGTGATGTACACTGCCAAGGTCTCATGCAAATACATCATAAAAGTATATTGATGGAACCTTTGTGTGTGAAACTCGTTTAGAAGTTGTTTGAGAAGAGAAGGAAATAAAAGACAGTCTGGAACTGTGAGTTTCATTGCCGACCGCTCAAGTGGTAAATAATCTATACTAATATTAAAAAACTGAAGAGTTTGTTTGTTTGAACGCGGTGATCTCAGGAACTACTGGTCCGAATTAAAAAAAAACTTTCAGTGTTGGATAGCCTATTTATCGAGGAAGGCTATAGGCTATATAACATCACGCTACAATCAACAGGAGCCGAGCAGCGATAAAAAATGTTGCAAAAAAAATTGACGCAAACGAAGTTGCGCAGGTTAGCTCGTCTTAAAATAAAATAGGTCTGAGTCCACGCCACGTTAGGCACATTAAAACGCTCTAAATACCCGGCGCCAACTACTTCGGGATAAATATAGGTCATTCTATAGGGTTTATCTTTATTTTTTCTTTAGGAAGAGATTGCAATGTTTACTTTTTTTATCTCTGATTTAAAAACGAGGTGTTATATTCAGTTTTATTTGCCCGTTCTATTGTTGCTGCACTGTTCAATGAAAAAGGAAAGCTGTTTTGTGGGGGAGTAGTACTAGAGATACATTATAGATAGATTTTTTATATGCGATCTTGGATACACAGGCTTTTTATATTAACACAATTATATTTTACTAGCTGTGCCCTGCAGTGTTACCCGCGGTTTATTAGCCTATGTGTTAATCCAGGATGTCAGCTAACTCCATATCAAATTTTATTAAAATCGCTCCAGCTGTTTAGACGTGAAGAAGTAACAAACATACACACTCACATACTAACAAACTTTCGCGTTTATAATATTAGTGTGATTCACATGATGTTTTGTTGTACATACCTACATAATTGCACACTAATTGTTACTCTGTATTTTGTAACTTGTTTTTCAACGTCAATATGTGTAGGCTTGTTATTAGCAAATTGGTTTTGTACTTATGTTACTCATTGTATTATTAGTCTGTGGAGGGCAAGGTGTTAAGTCCCTCCAACACAAAGGGAGGATCCTCCGACCAGGCGAGGTGATCAGGCCTGGCGGGCCGCGGCCCAACGGTTAACGTTGGGAACTTATATACATACACACATCAAAAGTGTCTAGGGATCAACATATATTTTTGCAATAACTTTTCTCCTGATTGATTTTTTTTTTTTTATTTCTTTAAGGATTCATCAAATAAAGTGTTTTCGTTTGTCACAGTAACGATAAACCAAGTCACCTTTGCATTAATAAAGAAATTTGCCATTTTCCTAATAAAGGGATTTTTGACATTTGAACCACTAACATTAAAGTTCGAAAAAAAGACTGAAATAACAGTTTTCTTTAAAATTTTATTGGGTAACTAAAAACAATTAATAATCCGTGTTTCTACCGCGAACACTAACAACACAAGAACATCGGTTTGGCATACTCAAAATGAGTTCATCCAAATCACGCTGTGGAATGGCCGCCCATGTTCGTTGCAACAACAAAAAAAGGTCTTCTTGCGACTGGATACCCTCCATATTCGGCAGAGCTCTTCTCTGTAGCATATCCCATGCATGCTCAATCGGGTTCAAGTCTGGCGACTGAGCAGGCCAGGGCAGGACATTGATGTTAGCTGCGGCGAGAGTCTGTCTTACAACTCTTGCGGTGTGCGGTCGTGCATTATCATGCATTAACTGAAATAAGGGACCGATTTGCACTTGTAGAGGAACGATGACGTCTGATACAATCGTCTCAGCATAAATTTGAGCGTTGAGGTTGCCTCTGATCCAAATCAACTCAGTTCTTCCGCCGATCCAAATACCCGCCCATACCATGATGGTTCCACCACTATAAGGATGGACTTCCTGGCAGGATTTTAATCGCTGTTGGCGTCCAGGGGTTCTCCAGTGTCGTATACGTCTTGTATCCGGTCTCATACCAAAACGAGACTCATCAGAAAAGCACACGAAACGCCATTGTTCTTCTGCCCAATTTCTGTGTTCAAGAATCCTACGATTGTGCATTGCTATAGGTGGTACCCGTAGCGGTCTTCGGGAATGAAGGTTCACTTCATGCAAGCGGTTTCTGACTGTTTGGTCGCTAATTAAGTTCCCTGAAGAGTGATGAAGCCTCACGGCTAACATCATGGCGGTTATTGTTGGACCTCTTCGAGTTAAGATTTGAATGTATCGGTCTTGTCTCCGTGTGGTGCAGCGATACCGTCCTCCATGGCGCTCAGCCACGGTACCAGTGCTTCGGTAACGTGTCCAAAGTCGACTGATAACACTCTGACTTGTATTCAGAGCTAAAGCCACAGTACGTTGCCGGGAACCAGCTTCTATCATTCCCACGGCTCTGAGCATTTCTTCCCTGCTTAAATGACGTCGCCGCTCCATAATAACGTTGGTTTTAATCAGTAGTAGGGAAACAGTAGCACTAATAATGTCTTCAATGCGTTGTATGTTTTTATAGGGAAAATATTGACAGCTGATTTTCATCTTTTACTCGAATTTGATTCACAGTTCCTGATTCAAATTATGAAATGCACCAAAAAGGATCCATATAAATTTATAAAATCATAAATTTATTACAAAGCCACATCTCAATCTCAAGAAATCCGCATAAAAATGCTTGATCCCTAGACACTTTTGATGTGTGTAACTGTCAAAACTTCTATATCGCGATTCAGGGTTTGACGCGAGCTGTCAAGTGTCAATTTATTTTATATTATTATATGTGGGTACCGCCATATGTCTGTAAGCATTCCAAATAAAAAAAATTGTACTAGGTACAAGGTTGTATCTGCTGGTACGGAGAAGCATCACACTAGTATAATATCTTGAACTCTGAGGGGAAATACGTAGAGCTTGGCTAGCGTGAGGCTTATTTCATCAATTTTGTAGTGACCTGTAATACAGGTTATTCTTAACCTACCACAGGCACCAATCTCTCACAATTACTGTTACAATTATACATAAAGAATGTGATACTGTATAATTTTATCATAATAATATTGTGGGAAAAAAATATATATATTTTTAGACAGCTTACCTCTTAGCTTATGTAAATCTCGGCATATAAATTCTGGCAGTTGAAAATTAGCTTTAACGCGAACTTTCGAGTGTAGGTTTTAGTAAGAATTAGAGTCTCTGAGCTAATTTAGGGACAGCAAGACAAGTGGACATAGCGAAACTATAAGGGTTCCGTTTTGATATTTTGGCTACAGAACCCTAAAAACAATACATACAGGGACGTCTCAAATATTTCTAAAAGGAGGAATTGAGCTCCTTACCCCCTTCTCTTCACCTTCTGTTTACAATATTATTATTATTTATAATATTATAAAGCTGAAGAGTTTGTTTGTTTGAACGCGGTAATCTCAGGAACTATTGAAAAAAATATTTCACTGTTAGATAGTCCATTCATCGAGGAAGGCTATATAACATCACGCTACGACCATCAGGAGCGGAGCAGCAAAGATAAATGTTGCAAAAACGGGGAAAACCTACGCAGACGAAGTTGCACGGGACAGCTAGTCTCTAATAAAATTAGACGACTTGACCTAAATTCTATCAGACATAGTATAATTACGAGTATTTCTCCCAACCATAAACTTAGACAAACAACCTAATAACACGAAATACAAAACCAATCAATAATTGACAGATACGGCGTGAATTAATTCAATAAAACAACATGGCGCAAACCAATTATTCAATCTATAAACTATAGTAATTGGATATCTCGTTACAGTAACGACGGCCGATGGATTGGCCGACTGGTTGTAACACCAGTTCGTAAACTGTGTAGAGGTAAAAAACAAATGGCTGTAAATTGTTTTGTAAGGTTTGCAAAAAAGAATCTGAATCAGAATCAGTTTATTTGCAAGAAAAGAGGTACAAAATTGTTGTTATGAAAGAGTTGCATGTAAGTTGCAGTTGTAAGTGTTTGCATGCCTAAACTGGTGAAATGTGATGATTTAATATCATCACATTTCACCGGTTTAGGCATGCAAACACTTACAATAACATTTTGATACAATGAATCATTAATTATTATTTAAGTTTTCCCAATACCTATCATTATATGTCATTATTCAAATGTATTACATATCAACCCATATGATGGCCCACTGCTGGGCACGGGTCTCCCCAGTAGAACCTACTGGTATGTAGATCCTGGGGGTAATTGCCATAATCGCCACGCTTGGCGAGCGGGTTGGCGATCGCAGTAAGGCTTTAAGTACGCAGAGGACGCTGCTGCCCGTCCTCCGGAGTGAAATCCCTTAGTCGCCTTGACGACACCCACGGGAAGAGATGGGGTGGTACTATTCTTAAGCCGGCACCACACGGCAAATGTATTATTTCAACTATTCCATTTCAAATTCGTCATAAAATTAAATAAATTAAATTTGAAAAGTAAAATATATATTAGTTCATAATAATTATTAACAGATATGTGTATTTTTTTAAATAATATTCAAAAAAAATCTTTGATTGAATAAAAAGTGTGCATTATTAACAACCACTTAATTTTTGGAATTTATATTACATTTTGTCGTGCTTCATTAGTTGACACGGCGAATTTGCTCTGACATTCATAGTACTAGTACGCTAGTCAATCTACCTTCGACAACAACAAGACTTCCATTTAATTATGACATTTGGGCAACCATTTGACAAAATCAAAATGGAAGTCTATACTTGTGCAACAAGGATAACAACAACGGCCATTTGTCACAAGTGTCAAAAAAGTTCTCAAGACGGTCATTCGATTCGGCATTTGAAATTGCTGTCATTTTGTACGGGGTAGCCAGGCCAGCGTACAACGTACAAAATGACAGCATGGAAGTCTTGTTGTCAAAGGTAGCTAGTCCAACGATTTAGCACTATAGAGGTCAAAGGAAATTAGCCGTGTCAACTAATGAAGCATGACAAAATCTATACTAATATTATAAAGCGGAAGAGTTTGTTTGTTTGTTTGTTTAAACGCGCTAATCTAAGGAACTACTGGTCCGATTTTAAAAAATCTTTTTTTGTTGGATAGCCCATTTATCGAGGAAGGTTATAGGCTATATAACATTGCGCTACGACTAATAGGAGCGGAGTAGCGACGTGAAATGTTCCAAAAACGGGGTAAATTTACGCATACGAAGTTGCGCGGGACAGCTATCTAAAATAAATTCCAAAATCAATCATAGCCTACCAGATTCTAGTAGTTCGTAGTTCAACGTTAAAATTGTCGACATCGGCAGAGTTGCCACAAAAAAAAAACACACAATAGAGGTCAGTTGCTAATATGTCACAGCGAACATAAAAATGCCCAGACACGTGAGGTAAGAATTTGTTTATCTTCAAAACTGATGAACGGTTTTTTAACAAACCAAGTGAAGAACAACATCTCAAATTAAGGAAATTTTCATCATCATCATCAGCCTATCGCAGTCCACTGCTGGACATAGGCCTCTCCAATTGCACGCCACTTTGTTCTATCCTCGGCTCCTCGTATCCAGCTCTTACCAGCCGTTTTTCGTAAATCATCACTCCACCTGGCCTGAGGGCGTCCAACACTACGTTTGCCGAGACGCAGTCTCCGCAGTAGCTAATTTTCATCAACATCGAACCATCGTTTAGGAGGTACTGTCACAGACAGACATACACCCCTTTTTTGCATCGGGGTTATTTTTTTTTACAGATCTATCTTTAAAAAAAAAGAATCAATCAGTAACTACAATTTTAATACCCTTTCACAGTTTGCAATTGTTTTAATAAATAATTGTAACATTAATTTGCTGACTGTACAATATTCCAACTAACTATTGTGTAGCAAATGACTTAATTGAAATATCTGAAATAGATAGCTTAATTAAAACTTATAAACTACATAGTATATTTAACAAATAGTAACAAAAAGTATTTCGAACGTAACATGTGTACCATAGAAGTGTGGTATTTTTTTAAAATAAAATAAAAGGAATGATATTGTTTCGTACTACGAACTAATCACCTGGGGGTCAATTCACGTATTTAAAGCAGTGCAGTTGCAGTTAAGTTTCGATTAAAACGGCCATTTTTGTATTCTTGTAACTTTGGGATCGATCTCAAATACGCTTGCGTCAAGTATGCGTCACGAAAGCGCAATAACGACTTTCTAGTACGATGCGCAAGCGTTTTTGAGATCGATCTCAAAGTTACAAGAATACGAAAATGCCCGTTTTAATCGAAACTTAACTGCAACTGCACTGCTTTAAATACGGGAATTGGCCTCCAGGGCTTTATTTATTTTTTTCCAACTTTAATATCATTTTGGTCTGGATAATTCGTCCTATTTAGTCATATGTTTCGTTTCTACATATTGAGCCAATTTTCCGATATTTACCAGCCTAGGGGAGAAAACAGGATTAAAAAAATCCTGATGTCTCCTCAAGGGGCGATTTAAGGGGACACCACAGTTCGAGATCAATTAATTGGACTTTCTTCAATTCGTTGTTAGGAAATGAAAGTGGTTGAATATGTAACAGAAAGGCGTTGTCAATTTGAAGGGTTGTTATGTCAAATTAGAATAAGTCCGGTTTTTTTGTTAACAAGAAAACAAAAAAACCTGACAGCTTAAAAATAATTATCTAAAAAATTAAGACTACCTCTGTGGCGCGGTGGGAGTGTATCCGGCAATTTGTGGCGGCAATGCCGTGGCCGGCAACATGACAGTACTCTCTAATATTGATTTGATGGTTGCCGGACGATCGCTGAGCGATCTATTTTTCCGCAATGTTGCTCGGCCAATTTTGTTGTTGTTTCAGTCACACTCTATTTTATTGTTGCCGGGTTGTGTAGCCTGTTTAGGAGACTGGATCATGCGCCATACAATTGTAGACATATTGCCATTATTGGCCGAGCAATTAGTTGCCAATAGTGCCGCCACCAATTGCCGTAAAAAATGGCCCGTTTAGACGCCTTCTTATACAGAGGAGTAATCACTTAAGTACGTTTGTATGGTAGCATCATCACTTAGGATGCCCTTAAGGAAAAAGTGGTTGAACGAACAACATGTAACAGAAAGGCGTGGTCAAATTCAAGGGTTGTTTCGTCAAATTATTATCATAAATGTTGATAAACTTTCGCGATTTTTACACATTATGAAAATATATATATTACGGGTCTTAATCGCGTGAATAATTTAACGTAAAATACCTTGTTTATTGTCCGACATTTCGAACGTATTACAACGGCCGTGGTCACAGGTAGACTGGTACAACAACCTAAAATTATTCACATATATATTTTCATAAATTATTATCAATCAAGAAAGCAAAATCCTGAGTGCTTAAAAATAATTAACTGAATAAAATGACACTTTACGTGATGAAATCCGTCAAGCCGTTAGGGCTTTAGATCGTGGCTAAGAAATAGCCTTAAAAGTTAGTCTTGCTTAACGGCTTATACCGATATTGGAGGAATGTCTACCAAAATTAATCGGGTTTCTAAATCTACAGATTAAAGGTTTACCGTACGTGTCAAGTTTTGATTTATATTTCAGATATTGGGCGAATTTAGGCTGACTTTAGAAATCTAAGCTTAACTAGGCATGTGTGAAAACCTACCACCACCTTTTTTAGAATAACTAGCGCAAGTCCCACTTGGCCAGTTTTTAAATTATTTGTTCTAGAGTCGACCTGTGACCACGATCGGTGAAATTCGATCAAAACGTCGGGTAAATAAAAGGTTCGTAAATAATTCACGCGAATAAGTCCCGAAATATATCTAATATTAGCTGTCCCGCGCAACTTCGTCTGCGTAAATTTTCCCCTTTTTTTATATCCTATGTTACTTCTAATACCTCCAAGAATATGTGTACAAAGTTTCATGATGATCGGTTGAGTAGTTTTCGCGTGAAAGCGTAACAAACAAACGTATATTCACATTTATATATTAGTAGGGATAGATGTATAAAAATCGCGAAAGTTTAAAAACAATATTTGTTCTATTATTGTAGTTGTTATTCGTTGTTATAATGTAGAGTCAACAAAATGATTTTATAATATCCCATAAAAAATTGGTTGGTAATGCATAAGCATTACCAACCAATTTTGCGTTGAAAAAATGCAAAAAATATATAAATTTATTCAATGTGTATAGGCTTTTTTTTATTGATTTGCCAAGAAAAAAAAAACTAAATCAAAATTTATGAACTTAGGATGCAAAACAAGTCTTGTGATATTTTTGGATCGATCATTCGCAAAAATCGATTACATCGGAATTTTTGCGAATTTGGCATTACATGTACAAGTAATGCCAAATTCGCAAACAATAGGTAAAGCCGATAAGAAGATGGCAACAAAAACCTGCGGCCACTCTTTTCAAATCGATATTTTTAACAATGTTTTAATGTTTATAAAATTTAATTTGGGGGTACCTACTGCCTAATATGCTATACACCTTAAGAGAAGACTAATGAAATTTTGAAGAACTAGCAGGCCCTTACCCTAAACTCACCGAGACATACTCAAGTTCAACTCCTCTTATTCAGATTAACAGAAAGATTAGCCACGGAATCCTGATCAGCTGGCTCAAACTGGACGATATCTGGTCCAAATTGCCCACGAATCCATACTAATCAATACTAATATTATAAATGTGAAAGTAACTCTGTCTGTCTGTCTGTCTGTCTGTCTGTTACGCTTTCACGCTCAAACTACTGAACCGATTTAGATGAAATTTGGTATAGAGATAGTTTGAGTCCCGGGGAAGGACATAGGATAGTTTTTATCGCGATAACCGACATCCGCGCGGGCGGAGCCGCGGGCGAAAGCTATCATAAATAAACGCTACTGTTTCGATAATGCGAGTCAACTTACGCCAGACTAGCTAAATTTTCCATTGCTGCTACGCTCCTATAAATCGCAGCGTGATGTTATTTAGCCTATATCCTTTCTCGATAAATGGGCTATCCAATAGTAGAAGAATTTTTCAGTTCGGACCCGTAGTTCCTGAGACTGTTGTGTTCAAACAAACAAACAAACTCTTCAGCTTTTTATTATTAGTATAGACTAGCTGTCCCGCGCAACTTCGTATGCGTACATTTTCCCCGTTTTTGCAACATTTTTTTCATTACTGCTCCGCTCCTATTGGTCTTAGCGTGATGTTATATACCCTATAGCCTTCCTCGATAAATGGGCTATCCAACAGTGAACTTATTTTTCAATTCGGATATGTAGTTCCTGAGATTGTTGCGTTCAAAGAAACAAACAAACTCTTCAGCTTTATAATATTAGTATAGATTACATATCAGCTACTTACATCAATCCACAAACACAAGTTAATTAAAAACCAATTGCCTCAACTTAAAATAAAGTAATCAAGCGCGGTAGGAAGAATCAATGAATATTTCATACCCACATGTCTATTCAGCCTATACAATATTATACCGCTTCCTATTAATTATTTGAACTCAAACAATAAAATTCAAACAACAATCGCAATAGTAATAAATAATAATTGCTATCGAAATCATTATTACTATATAGAAATCTTCATTGGGATCTATAAATGGCGTTGATTGATCGCAATTAATTGCGGCGCCGAGTCTACACTTGTTAGAATAGTCGCACTAGCCGCCTGGATTTATTGTCATTGGTGTTAATGGGTTAGGAAAAGTTAATTTTGCTTTTTGTAAAGGACTGGATGTCCTAGAAAGATCTGTAGGTCTACTCTCTTTCTTTTAAACGAAATTCATGATTCGAATCTATACTTATATTATAAAGCGGAAGAGTTTGTTTGTTTGTTTAAACGAGCTAATCTCAGAAACTACTGGTCCGATTTGAAAAAATCTTTTTTTGTTGGATAGCCCATTTATCGAGGAAGGCTATATGCTATATAACATCGCGCTACGACTAATAGGAGCGGAGCAGCGACGAGAAATGTTGCAAAAACGGGGAAAATTTACGCATACGAAGTTGCGCGGGACAGCTAGTCATACTTAAACGAATACATTTTCGTTTAATTAAATTTCTTGAGTTTAGGGGGACTAATATAATTGATTTTTGGATAAGCACAAAGAGCTCGAATCAATCTCGAAAAAATCAAAAAGACACGAGTGTGTGCCACTGTATGTCACCACCTCATTTATGACTGAAACTTTTATTAAATCTACACAATTTGTTTTAGCACTCTATTCGCGAAAGTGGACGAATCGATACGGCTTTAGGCACTGTCCGATCAACGGCGAGAAAAAGAGTAGCGAGTAGCGATTTATCGCTTAAGAAACGTACATACTTTTGTAGATCCTGTGTAAACAAAAGAGATACAGATATGAATAGTTGATCGCTCACTGGTCCCACTGCCGGCGAGTACTCGCTCTATACTGCATCTCTTTTGTTTACACCGACGGGATCTACAAAATACATCTGTTGTACGTTTCTTGAGCGATAAATCGCTACTCGCTTCTCGCTTATCGTCGTTGGTGGGACAGGTGCCTTATGGAGGTATTATATAATAATATATATATACTGCTGTAATGTAAAACTAAATAGTGTGGTCATATTCAAGGGTTATGTACATATGATTCGTACCTATATCATTAATATAGGCCGTCAATAAATTGCGATATTTCCATTTAATTAAATATTAATTAAAAAGTTCTATGTCCTAATAATGCCATCGGATTTTACTCCATGAAAGATGCAATACCTATGCCATACTGTCCACTGGAGAAACATGACCACTTTTCTTTTACATGTTCTGTAAAGAAGATACCACGGATTATAGTTTCTGCACTTTTTCTATAGTAAATCAATACTCCATACTAATATTATAAATATGAAAGTTATTCTGTCTGTCTTTCTGTTACGCTTTCACGCTCAAACAACGAAACCGATTTAGACAAAATTTGGTATGGAGATAGTTTGAGTCCCGGGGAATATGTCTAAATATGGACACATTTTTATAATAATAATATAATAATATCTTGGGACAACTCACACAACGCTATCTGATCCCAAACTAAGCAGAGCTTGTACTATGGAAACCAGACAACCGATAAACATACTTAAATATTTCTAAATACATACATATTATAGATAAATAACACCCAGACACAGAATAAACCATCGTGCTCATCACACAAAGTTTTATCCTGGGTGGGGATCGAACCCTCAACCTCTTGCGTAGCAGTCGGATACACTCCCACCGCGCCACAGAGGCTGTCTGGCACGCATTTTTAATGTGCAATGTATATTTAGACCATATTTTAGACAAATTCATTGAAATCATACCCTTTTAATATTTTTACAGTTCAACGCTGTATTTTTATTTCTAACTAGCTGTCCCGCGCAACTTCGTATGAGTAAATTTTGCCCGTTTTTGCAACATTTCTCGTCGCTACTCTGCTCCTATTAGTCGTAGCGCGATGTTTTATAGCCTATAGCCTTCCTCGATAAATGGACTATCCAACAAAAAAAGATTTTTTCTAATCGGACCAGTAGTTCCTGAGATTAGCACGTTTAAACAAACAAACAAACAAACAAACAAACTCTTTCGCTTTATAATATTAGTATAGATTTTAGTGTTTATAAAGACAAAATCTGGCCTACTCCGGGCAATGAACCCCGAGTCTGATTCATGAAAATCTATGTACAAAATCTCATAACGTTAATATATCCAAAATGTTATGTGCCTTTAAATCTAACACGTCACATGTTATATTATGGTAGAATTCGGTCGTAAATAGGGATAATTAAATTTTAATGGATAAGGGAGGGTTGGAGCCCTCTCCCGGAAATGTGGGAGGAGGTAAGAGGAACTTTATGTGTTGAACGTGTTGTTCGGTAAGAATATCAAAGATGTAAAATATTGGTAAATGGAATCATAGAGTTTGGTGTAAAATTAGACATGGATCCTCCATTATTTGCTAGCTATCGCCCGCGGCTGCGCCCGCCTGGATGTCGGTTATCGCGATAAAAACTATCCTATCTCCTTCCTTGAAACTCAAACTATCTCCATACCAAATTTCATCTAAATCGGTTAAGCTGCTTGAGCGTGAAAGCGTAACAGACAGACATAGTTACTTTCACATTTATAATATTCATCATCATCATCATCATTATCATCAGCCTATCGCAGTCCACTGCTGGACATAGGCCTCTCCAATTGCACGTCACTTTGTTCTATCCTCGGCTTCTCGCATCCAGCTCCTGCCAGCCGTTTTGCGTAGATCATCACTCCACCTGGCCTGAGGGCGCCTACACTACGTTTGCCGAGACGCGGTCTCCACTCAAGAACTCGTTTACCCCAACGGTTATCGGTTCTTCGGCTAATATGGCCAGCTCACTGCCACTTCAGCTTGCTAATCCTGCCACTTCAGCTTTATAATATTAATATGGATGTACTTACATCACTGATCCATATTATAGTACAGTCAACGGCAAAAGTACGTGATCAAAAACGAAATGTCAAAATTATTAAATGATTTTTGTGGCAAATCTAGCTAATGTTACAATGTTCCTAAGTAATGATTGATTATGTTACATATAAATTGTCTGATTGTACTGTCGCCAGAACTTGACGATTAAAAACCAACTTTATTGACACATAAGAGTTATGACAAAATGCCGTTGTTGATCAACCTTGTTACACAAGTAATGACTGTCCAATTGTCAAATGGAAGTCTTGTTTGTCCGCGATAGCATAAGTCAGTGACTTGGTATTAGGTATTATAAAATCCAACTAGCTAGGTGACTGATTTACTTTGTAGCAGGGCTCTTTTAACACTAATCAATGCCTGTCAATCTAATTCGTGTGTTATTTAGGTCGGTACACTTATATAATAAACAAAAATAAATTAACACTTGACAGCTCCCGTCAAATCCTGAATCGCGATGTAGAAGTTTTCACAGCTGCTAACTATAGGTATATACAAGTTCTCAACGTTAACCGTTGGGCGGCGGCCCGCCAGACACAACCACCTCGCCTAGTTGGAGGATCCTCCCTTAGTGTTGGAGGGACTTAACACCTTGCCCTCCACAGTATAACAGTACTTTTTGTATTATAGGTAATCCCTGACTATTTTAAAATTAGGATTCTCTCGAGATTAATCTCTCTTCTTAATAGAATACTTCTTTCCAATTAAAAATGGATTTCCGCCATGTTTTGATTACACTTACTCACTGCCCTTCAACCGAAAAACAGTAATAATAGTAATAATATTTTGGGGCAACTCACACAACGCTATCTGATCCCAAACTAAGCAGAACTTGTACTATGAAAACCAGACATCTGATAAACATACTTAAATATTTCTTAATACATACTTAATATAGATTAGCACCTAGACAAAGAATAAATCATTGTGCTCATCATACAAAGTTTAATCCTGGGTGGGAATCGAAAGCACGATCTCCAGTTGTGCAGTCAGGGTCACTAACCACTAGACCAACAGGTCAGTCACACAATTAACATTACTGTTTCACGGAATATTAACTGATACTGTTTTGGCACCGACGAAGACGGCCTATTCAGTCAATCAGTCATAGTATTGAAATAAGTAATTGTCAAAACTACAGGAACTTTTCTCTATTCCTCACAACAGCAGAAAAATACTTCGAACAGTCGACCCGTTTACAAAAACGCCATCGTTATGGCACTACGAGGAAAGAAAAAGTATCGTAAGTTCCATAAATTAGGTGGAAATACATATGAATTAGCGTTATTCATGAGTGGGGATGAAAAAGATTCCTACGTTCTGTGCTTTATTTATGGAATAATTCTCTTCTCTGTCTACCTTAGGCGTACTCGGGGGGGTGATTTGGGGGTTGAACCCCTCCAACCCACTTCAAAATTCTTTGGGGTCAGATGACCGTGTGTGAGTTGTCAAAAAAAAACTTGTATTATTCTTTTATTTACCCGACGTTTCGATCGAATTACACCGATCGTGATCACGGGTCGACTAATGGTAGAAATCTTCACGGAGACATCGCTAAGCTGCCATTAGTCCACCCGTGACCACGATCGGTGCAATTCGATTTAATAAGATCGATTTGTTTCATTATTAACGTTATTTTTTTAATGATTTGTCACTCCAAATACTCCTTTTTTAAACATCACCATTATATATACTCGTATTTTAGAACTCGCTTTTTAATAGCCTTCAATTATATAACGATAGTCCACTTGAAGACGAAAATTATTTTTTCTCAGACCGCACAATAAAACGCATGAAATCCGTCATTAAGATTTTTTAAGAATTTTATGTACCCAGTGACACTCGCGACATCGAGAAGAATCTAATGACGTAACATATATTATAATCGTTTGAGCCGTTGAAGAGTTATGAGCAGACATAGGAACATGAGAAAGATACATACATATGCAGTCGTGTAAAAAAAAATATGTAACGAAGTGTTCCGTCAACGAAGTCAACATACGCGTTGCTCGAGCAAGGTACGTAGAAAGGTTACCTTTCGGAACTCTAGGTCAATTGTGTCGTGTCCTCATTTCGTCAAATAAAAAAAAATGCATTTGCATAAACCATCTCTATTCAGTTCATAATACTAAATGATATCCATTTAAAGGTACTTGGCTCTTGAATGCTTTCCTCAGTAATATTGCAATTCTGTTAGCAAGTATTCGCTTGAATAAATGAAGATACTGCAGTGATCCTTTCAATTAAGCATGAAAGGGAATAAATTCGCGTATAATTTAATACTGAAGATGTGTTCAAACTTACTTTTTTCATTTCTTCTTGGTAAAAGCAATTCTCTCAATAGATAACAAACTCAGTATCACCGAGGACTTTACCTACATACATACAGGCATAGGCGAATCCAGAGAAAAGGGGGGAACACGAAGGCACGTATACCCCCCAGATAGTTGTTTAGTACTAAATTTCTTGTAACCCCCCCCCCCCCGAAACTGGAATGAATTTTTATGCCCATTTGCTTCCTGTACCCCCCTCCCCCCCAGATAAAAATCCTGGATTCGCCCATGCATACAGATACAGGTAACAGGTCCAAAACCCACAATCCCTTACACAGGAGCCGTAAGCTTGTTCTAATACTAACACTTAGCGAATTCACCTAGGTGAATTAAGTCTACCAAATGGTAAACTCCATTCACCCAGATGAATTAGGTGTACTGGAGAGTAAACTCTCTACACCTCTAAGGCAATAACGAAATAATAAATGTGTTTAATACCACGTTAGACGACAACAAAATTCCAAAAGTTATTGTTTATGGAACCGGAACTTGTAAAATGATAAACAGGAGACATATTAAGTTATTTTATCGTCTGCTTCATAACCGGGCGAAGTTGAACATACAAACTTTAACCCCTCAAACATCTGGATTTTACGACAAGATATTTATATTCCAAAGAGTTTTTTATACTAAACGAGACGAGTACGTAACGATACAAGATTTGTTTGCAAATATTGTTAGAATATCGCCATTTAAAGCGTTGCGTTATATCGGGACCCTTGCGAATGTCGGATGCCTTAGCCATTGGGCTAACGCCGACTTTTGCAATGTCGAAGCATCGCCAAAAAATGTGATGCTGCAGGTGCCAATAAATATGCTGTGTTGGGCTATGTAGAAACGCTACTGACAAAGTTTTTATGTCTTTTAGAAGGCTAAGTAGCACATGTCAAACCAACATTTGGAGATATCTTTTAGAAAGAAAGAGATCTCTTATTAGATCTTTTAGGTCGCAGCAACTTCCGGGGAAATTTTCCCGTTTTTTTAAATACATGTGATATACATGTTTACCGGTTTACTAACTAGCTACATCGTTCGTCTTACACGAGCGTGTATCCATTCTTCATCTTATTATGGAATCTCAGTTGTACTAACTACCTTGGTCATTCATCTACTACATGAAGTAGAACTCAGGTTCTCCGTGACCTTGATGAGCGGCTCGTTTGTAGCCATGTCGTGTCCGTGTCGTGTCATCTAAAATGACCTTATAATACCAATACATGTTTCCTTTCTTTTTAGGATGGCTTAGGTGGCAATTGATATTCCTCCCCGACACCCCGAGGACAAAAATTTTAAGGGACACTTACGTGATCTGCCGTTCAAGATCCGTTAAAGGCGTATTTATTAAATTTTTACTCACGATGTTTTTATGGTTTTTTGAGATAAAGTGTTACGTGAATGAGGGTATTAATAATGTATACGATATTTACTTGTATTAAAGGTTAGGGTTGTTTGAGGCAGGTTTTCCTCTCACTGTATGTAATTAATTTTTTTTTGACTGCCTCTGTGGCGCGGTGGGAGTGTATCCGACTGCTACGCAAGAGGTCGTGGGTTCGATCCCCACCCAGGATAAAACTTTGTGTGATGAGCACGATGGTTTATTCTGTGTCTGGGTGTTATTTATCTATAATATGTATGTAATTAGAAATATATAAGTATGTTTATCAGTTGTCTGGTTTCCATAGTACAAGCTCTGCTTAGTTTGGGATCAGATAGCGTTGTGTGAGTTGTCCCAAGATATTATATTATATTATTATAAATGTAACGTTTAGCGATAGGAGAGTCCGAAATGTACACTCGATGATTAATATGGTCGATTGCGATTCATTCGATTGTGAAAACATTCGCGAGGGTAGATACTTGGCTGGTTTTCCTCTCACGCTGATCGTCGACGCTGAATAAATGAAGCTGTATGTATTTTTTTTTTCTTTAAAAAAAGGCATATACCGCTGTAGGGTACAAGCCCTGTGTCGCGGGGGACTTAACAAACATAAAAGTCACGGACACAAAGTACAGCCAGACTCGGAACTACAATTTGTGGATCACACAAAGTGGCGTCCCGTGTGGGGATCGAACCCACAACCTCTTCCGTAGCAGTCGGACTCACTTCCACCGCGCCACAATTTATCGCGCTCATGAATTTATAAAAAATGAAACAATCATGTTTTTTTAAACAAAACAGCAATGTGGGATTGGGTCATGACTAGCAATCCTGTTAAGCTTGGGTTAGGAGTGGGTCCATGTCGGGAGTATAATAGGTAAGATTCAAACCCGCGACCTCACGATTGCGAGTCCAGTGCCTTAACCACGAGGCTACCGCCACTTACATTAAACTAAATAATTCACCGTACGAAAGAATGACGTCAGTGCTTTGTATTTCGTATTAATTAGTAAGTAGGGGGCGCCTCGTGTTGACGTTTGTTTAAAAGATTCTTGTTAAGACAGTCATCTACCCTTATTGTTGTCGAAATGTCTACCATTCGTCCTATAGCAATGATTAGTGTTGCGATAAACATTTTATCTACACTAATATTATAAAGAGGTAAGATTTGATTGGTTGTTTGTATTGAATAGGCTCCGAAACTACTGGATGTATTTGAAAAAATCTTTCATCGTTGTGAAGCTACACTAATTCCGGGTGACATTGGCTTTTTTTAACTCACGGGAACGGGAACAACGCGGGTGAAACCGCGAGGCGTCAGCTAGTATTTAATAATTTGTTACCAGAACTTTGGTCAATATTTAAGCACATATAGTTTTTACCCTTGTCGTAAGAAGATGCTCCTACTAAGTATATTGTACCCACTAAGGCTGCTTTTACTTTATCTTATGTTCCAACTTTTAAATAATATAATTTGCATCAGTCCTTTAACATGGTGTATAGTATATTAGTGGCAGCACTATACTCCCATATCAAGTTTGATAATTAAAAACAACATTGTAAAATTGGCAATTTAAAAAGAATGGTTTTTATTGCCAGGTTCTTTTCTCTGGCTTTCCCTATTGTTTGCGAACTTGGCATTACAACTACATGTATTGTTATGAAAATATATATATTACGGGTCTTAATCGCGTGAATAATTTAAGGTAAAATACCTTGTTTATTGACCGACGTTTCGTCGTGGTGAGTCTACCCGTGACCACGGCCGTTGCAATACGGTCGAAACGTCGGGCAATAAACAAGGTATTTTACCTTAAATTATTCACGCGATTAAGACCCGTAATATATATATTTTCATAATGTGTACAAATCGCGAAAGTTTATCAAGATTTACATGTGTTGTTTTGCATTGTAGTGAAAAGAGTTTTAAATTGAATTGAGGATTGTAGTTATACATTTTGTGATACGGCTTTAATTTTCCTCTCAATTCCACATGAACGATGGCGCGGATTCCAACTAGTCATTCTAAAAATACTGTACCACAATACAAATATAAACCTATACTCCCGATACCGCATTTTATTTGCGGCCTACGGCGACCGCAGTACAAATTATCACTGGTTTATTGGTTTCCTGTCATGGTGGATCAACGTTAGTATGACAGGGTTGGACATGCGAGTTCCAGTTCAGTGAATGGGGGGACCTTGTGCGAATAAACATAGGTTTTTTAAGGGACAGTCATTTGATAGAGATGAGATGTGATTTGTCTGTTTTTTATATTATTTTTTATTATACAGGATGTCATTTTAGTTATTGCTTTTCATAACTATTCGTCTATTTATTATACGGGAATTAACGCGCATTGTTTACCTTAAAATTGCTTGACGTTTCGACCAGGTTGCACCGGCCGTGGTCACAAGCGGACTGACAAACATGCTTGTGATGATGTTTTAGCTGTCACACTTTTAAAACATGTATGATAATTGTGTATTTGCTAACTGGCATGCCTGTATCTGATTTTTAATTTGATCTATTGGCATGCAACCAGCATGCACGCTACTGTTCTGTTTTATAGGGTGGCAATTTAGTGAGTCGAATCCCTTCAAAGGTTAACCATATTTTTTATTTTTAAATTGATTTCGAGAGAGAATCGTAGTGTTTACTCCGCCGCGAGGTTTTGACGTGATAAAGTTTTATAAATTGATGGGGTGCAGGCACGAAAAAGTGTTACGTATTTGTTATGTTATTTTAACATGCTTTCTTAACTTTTTTTTTTTAAAGAGACGACTCCCGCAGTAGGGTGCAAGCCCTGTGTCGCGGGGGACTTAACAAACATACAAGTCACGGACACAAAGCACACCCAGACTCGGAACAACAATTTGTGGATCACACAAAGTGGTGTCCCGTGTGAGAATCGAACCCACGACCTCTTGCGTAGCAGTCGGACACACTCCCACCGCGCTACAGAGTTAGTCAATTATACTGCGATAAAAGTAGTTTTTTTAAGGAAACGGTCACCTCTCTATGAACCTGACCGTGGCAACATTGCTTAACATCACTGATTTCTTGAGCTGCTCGCTCCCCATTGATCGCTATTGACCTCTTCAATTACTGTTTAAGTCATAACACAACGCTTAAAAACCGCAAAATAAGACAGTACTGTAACAATCAGGCCAGCTCTTGAGCAGGCACCGGGGGTGTTCCTCAGAACTTCTATCGGGCTTTTAAATCAAACTTCTGGATTTCCCCAAAGCGAATACACTGTTTATTAATTCAATTCATCATCTATTACATTATCAACATCTATTCTATAAAACACATTTCTTAATCCATATATTATTATTTTATATAATTCTAATCACATTTAAACGACCCGAATCGGTCGGCCATGACACTCGCAATTCTCAGAATGACATCCTTCTTTTTATTCTGTTATTGCGTTTCATCTACTACAATGATGTCTAACGTGAGAAAGGTGGATTATCTTCGACCCACCTGTCACAGTACCTAACAAACCTTCACAATAAGCGCGCCTAGGCACGAAAACAAGGGGGCGTAATAGCGGCAGGGGGCTTTTTTTTTGGGAATTTGAGGCAGGCAATTACCACCCCTTCTCCCTGCGCCCCAGTGGTGGTGGATATGGTGTACCGGTGTTGAATTAAATGCACCCCCCCCCCCCCACCATGCTAGCAACTCACACTTCACCGGTTGAGTTAAATGTTGCCCCCCCAAAACAAAGTTCTGGATCTGCGTCTGAGCGCGCTTGACGCATACATAGCTGTAAACGGAAAAAAGGAACGCCTTCCGAACGAAGAGCTTCAAAGTGGTCTAACATTATTTTCCTTGATCGATGTGATGTGTGTGATACTCGAACGAAGTATGTATTGTATTATCTTCTGTACACTCGGTATTTTGTGGCTTAACCGAATAGAAATTTTAGTCCAGATAAATACGTTCGATAATGGCCGCGAGCTTCAAATAATTATACACATTATCATATAACCAAACGCTAATCCAACCGCTATGAAATTTATTAATCCTATGTGGACTATACAATGAAACCATATGAATTCATCATAGATTCCTGATAATGAACAATAGCCTAATGCCATTACTATTATAATTCCAAATAATCTTTAAGTACTAATATACTAATACTCATCTATACTAATATTATAAAGCTGAAGAGTTTGTTTGTTTGTTTGGACGCAATAATCTCAGTAACTACTGGTTCGAATTAAAAAATCTTTTACTGTGGGATAGCCCATTTATTGAGGAAGGCTATAGACTATATAACATCACGCTATGACCAAAAGGAGCAGAACAGCAATGAAACATATAAAACGGGGAAAATTAACGCAGACGAAGTTGCGCGGGTCAGCTAGTAATATTATAAAGCTGAAGAGCTTGTTTACTTGTTTGAACGCGATAACCTTTGGAACTGCTGGTTTGAATTGGAAAATTATTTTATTGTTGGATAGGTCATTTATCGAGGAAAGCTATACATTACGCTATGAGTAAGAATGAAAAATGGGGCAAATGCAAAAACGGGGAAAATTGCAGACCTAGCTGCGCGTGTCAGCTAGTTATAATATGATGTCAGAATATTCCAATAATATTATAATATGACGTCATCAATACAGTGGCCATGTGCACGGATTAAGGCGGACATTACTCATTGATAATTTATTGCATGCTGTATAAATTTGATGTGTGGATTAAATTAATTACCACGCTAGGATAAATTGTATTCTGTAAAATTTAATTTGTATTATATAAACACGCGAATCTGTTATTTGTTTATTTGTTTATCTATACTAATATTATTAAGCTGGAGAGTTTGTTTGAACGCGGTAATCTCAGGAACTACGGTTCCGAATTAAAAAAATTATTTTACTGTTGGATAGCCTATTTATTACATTTATCGAGGAAGGCTATCTTATTATATTGGAACAACTCACACAACGCTATCTGATCCCAAACTAAGCAGAGCTTGTGTTATGGCAACCAGACAACTGATAAACATACTTATATATTTCTAAATACATACATATTATAGATAAATAACACCCAGACACAGAATAAACCATCGTGGTCATCACAAAAAGTTTTATCCTGGGTGGGGATCGAACCTACGACCACTTGCCTAGCAGTCGGAAACGCAAGAGATGCTACGACCAATAGGAGCGGAGCAGCAATGAAAAATGTTGCAAAAACGGGAAAATTTACGCAGACGAAATTACGCGGGTCAGCTAGTATGAAGGAAATGAAGCTAGCTGTTACAACTAAGGGTTGATAATATTGTTATATCAGGAAGACAATTATTTTATGCTTCAGTCTGAGTCATTGTAGATCTTGTTGGGTCATTCTAGCTTAAGGGACCGTCTCCACAGGCAAATCGCGGCGATATTATCATACTCTTTTAGAACGTGTCTCCACACACGAGTGGCTGAGTACGACGTCATTGTATAGTTTGCCGCGGAACGTGGTACTCTCGCAGCAAGAGCGCGGCGTGCGCGCTGTCAAATGCAGGTGTCCCGAATCTTTTAACAAAGCTTTTGCACAAAGCCTTCTCGCGGAAACGTAGCGACTTCATTACGAGTCGTGACGATACACTGGCGGAATAATCGCTCGTTCGTGAAGACTACCCGACGATAGAAGAGCGGAATCGTCGCTATTCTATCGCCAATGGAGACGGCCCCTAATAATTCGTTGAAATAATATATGAATACGGATGTCGATTATTGCGATAAAATATATCCTATGCCTTTCCCGGGGACTCAGACTATCTTCATACCTGATTTCATTTAAATCGGTTCAGCGGTTTACGCGCGAAAACGTAACAGACAGACAAACAGATTAAAAAAATATCTGTTTTAGCTTTCGCCCGCGGCTCCGCCCGCGTGGATGACGGTTATCGCGATAAAAACTATTCTATGTCCTTCCCCCGGGACTGAAACTATCTCCGTACCAAATTTCACCTCATCGGTTTAGCTGTTTAAGCGTGAAAGCGTAACAGACAAACCGATAAGATGAAATTTGGTATACGTATATATATTTATAAGATAACTAGCAATGTGGGATTGTGGTCCCACATTACTATCAATCCTTAACTCCTCCAGCTAAGCTCAATGGCTTGTGTTAGGAGTGGGTTCACGTCGGTACCTACAATGGGTATTCGAACCCACGACCTTCGTGTAATATATTAAACACGTATTCTTCTTTGTCGTTTCTTTAATTGAATCGAACTTTTCTGTGTTTGACAACAAAATGTTCTTTGAAAAATTCAATCAATCTTTGATGTTGTTAAAATTGCAATAACAGATCTTTTAAAAAGACCACCTACGCACTAAAAAATAATTTCTTTGGTATTTACAAATTTTACGGGAAACAGAAAGCATCCCAGGAAATCGTATTCACTTTGATATCGTACTCTTTGCTTTCTGTGTACTGAATCCACCACACATTGCTACCCAGGTCATAATTGCGACGATCATCAATCACTAGTAGATCCCCTTAGTTATGTGGATATTGGAAAAACATACTTTAAGTAATTATTGACAGAAACACATTATTTTTCAACGTATAAACCTTAATTCACACAATACCTAATAACAACCCATATATCATTACACCATCCAAACAAGGGGGTGGCAGAAACAAATAAAACTACCCCTAAGCTATTATCCATATTAATGAAATACCGAGGGCACCCTAATCTTGTCCATTTGTTCGCATTCTTCATACGTCATAATGACAGTAACGGGAATGTCTGCAATATTGTGGGATATATGGTCACTTTAGTAAGTTATGGGGCAAAGTAAGATCAGTTGCGTGTTAGGGTAATATCGTACATTAGTGGTTATGTGTCAACTTGCCCCATGGGTTTTTGGGCGTGTAAGGGGAAATGTCGTCGTCTTTTATAAGGTAAGGTGTCTTAATTTAGGAGATGGGTAGATATGAAAGGTATAATGAAATATTTCGGTTATTTTTTTCTATGGGTTTGGCAGAAATGTAGTCGGAAATTTTTGCTCTTTTGTTTTATACAGGTGTAGAATTTCCTTAAAGCGAGCTAATGCAGTTGTAGTATTTAATACCGTGTGCTGATTAATACTGCGACCTGACCTAATTACGACAGACAGTTTAGAATATTTTAAAATTATTTTTTACTTTCAGAGCTAATTATACCCCAGCACAAATATTTCTTGCCCCACATTACGTTTCATAGATTGTAAAAGTAATCTTTGCTGTGACTTAAACCAGTTTTTACATTGCTTCGTATAATATGATCATTCCAGAATACTGGAATACTTTCCGAAATCGTATGCCTATACATTGGTATGCCGAATTAATGTATTATCTGAGATATTAAACTCATTCCAATTCATTCAGAAAATCATAATGGTGGAGCAAACATACATATTACTTTATATTACACGGGCCCACGAACACACGAACTTTTTTCTACTGTATGTAAAATATAATATGCCTGGATTACGCAGTTACCAAAATCATAAAGAAAAACCTATAAATGATTTTCATAATTAATTAGCGCATACTGGAACAGAAAACATATAAGCAGCAGTAGCCTTCTGGTTAAGGCCTAGATCATCAATCGAGAGGTCGCTAATTCCAATCTAATAGAAAAACAAACACACTTTAGCAAATCTATACTAATATTATAAAGCTGAAGAGTTTGTTTGTTTGTTTAAAGGGGGAAAATCTCAGGAACTACTGGTCCGAATTGAAAAAATATCGACCAAGGCTATAGGCTATATAACATTACGCTACGGCCAATAGGAGCGGAACAGTAATGAAAAATGTTGCAAAAACGGGGAAAATTTACGCATACGAAGTTGCGCGGGACAGCTAGTCTTAAATATGACATAAGGTCTGTCATCCGTTATCAGGACTTAATTAATTAATGTTAACGTAAACGTTATACCCACTCCTACTATAAGAAGTTCAGCTATTAAGAGAACAACAATGTGTGAACCATATTGATAGTAATCTTCTATTATAAAAGTACCAGTTAGTTACTATTCAATAGTTTTTGCATGAAAAACCAATAAATATTAATCTAATATTAGTAGGGTTAAAAACTGAAAAATAAATTTGTACTATGCAACATTCGATATTTGTCATTCGAGAAATATAAAACCGGGCAAGTGCATGTCGGGCCACGCACAATGTAGGGTTCCGTAGCTACCCATCACAATAATGCAGTATAAAAAGTACTGCTAACAAAGGTATATTAGTAAGTTTATTACTTCTCACTTGGTCGGCTGTTACTCGTAAACTTGTAAAGTCTACTTAGCTGATCAAATATCTTTATTTCGTAAAATCAGGTTAATGATTATTTGAAAACGTCAAATTACATACTACTACTACCTACATACTAAAGAAATTATAAAATTATGTTTGTTTGAAAAAAAAAACAAAATGAGGTTAGGCGGCAGTTCCAAGTGTAAAGCTCATGAGAAGAAGCTGCCAAGAAACTCATGTGCCACTCTTTTAAAATCATCAAGTATTTATAAAATAAATTATATTCGCAATCCCAAAATATTTTTAAAAGACCTATCAAACAATACTCCACATGATGGGGTAGTTGAGAATAAAAACACATCCCGACTTTACGTGAGGTACCTACCCGTAAAAATATTTTATACTTAACTAATATGTAACATGCCAAATTACAGCATTCTAGTACTAAGGATCTCTGAGCTGATAACATAAGACATGACGAAACTATAAGGTTTCCGTTTTACTATTTTGGCTACGGAACCCTAAAAATGTAAAACATTTTTCATTTAATTTAAGGCTTCGACGTTTGATATATTGGATGTGTTAAGCGACTTTTCTCGTCGTACGAATACGAGACTCGACTACACTTTCAGATAAACAGACTAGGTAGTTTCAAAGTATATTAATTTTCCACATGAGATTATATTTTTATATTAGTCTTTTCTGCTTCTATATTTTTATTTTATCGTCTAAGTATATAGAGACTGTTAAATTCTTATCATTATAGGTGGTGCATTCCATTTTTAACCATCAAATACAAATACAAATACAAATAAAAATATATTTATTTGCTAAATACAGGTTACACGCTGATGTTACAAAAATTAATCGTCCATTGTCTGTATTTTACCATGAAAATGGTGTGCAAATATTAAGAAATATCTAATTATAAGTTATTAGTCAAATTATTTCAATGAAAACTATTAGATACTATTAACTATAACAGAAATTACAAGCAAACATTTTTATTACATAATTTGATAGTAGGTATTACAATAATTTATTAAATATAAAAGTGTATTACAAAATCGTTTATTGTATTATATTTTGATTATAATATAATTTCAGTATTAATATCAGTTAAAAAATCATTTATCGAGTAGTAGGATTTTTGATCAGAAAATTACGTAGATTAGAATTCAAGCTGTTTGCTTAGTAATTCTTTAACAAATATTGGTAATTTGTTATATACCTTTACTGCCATACACAATACACTACTATGCATAAGTGCATCGACGGAAAAGAAGTGATATTTATAAGTTTATTTTATTAGGTCTGTCTGTGGCATCGAAATACACAAGCGAATGGACAGTCAAATGCATTGATACAAAAAAGCAATAAATGAAATTGTTAAACTGTCATTAAAGAACACAAATTAACTACTCACTCCGCCCATGGTTTGTTACTAATTAACAACTACATAAAGGCCTAAAAATGCCTACAGTCAAGGAGGAAATATCAAAATACATGCAGTCATATAAGGACATATTAATAATAATAATAATAATTCTTGGGACAACTCACAAAAAGCTATCTGATCCCAAACTAAGCAGAGCTTGTACCATGGAAACCAGACTACCGATATACATACATATATATTTCAAAATACATACATAATATAGATAAATAACACCTAGACACAGAATAAACCATCGTGCTCATCACACAAAGTTTTATCCTGGGTGGGGATCGAACCCACGACCTCTTGCGTAGCAGTCGGATACACTCCCACCGCGCCACAGAGACAGTCATCATGATTGTAAACCATCCAAATATCTTGGCACAAAGTTTATTGAACAATCAGCCTTCAAGGCACCGATTAATTACAAACGTAGAATTCTACAAGATGTGCTTCAATAAAAGCGCATAGGAAGTATTCAGGACAAGACACAGGTCGCGTTTCTGAACAAGACCCATATTAGCCCAGACAAAACTGCAACTTAATGTCCATATAGTGGCGACAGACAAAAAAAAATTAAATACACAAATGATTCCATTTCCATCATAGTGATAGAAAAACAAGTCACTTATTCATCTCGCCACGGAGTGTGATATATTAAAAAAGCCATTTTGCAATTTTTCAACACTGCTCTGAAACTGTCATATTCAAATGATTTCTGCATACAATGTCCGGATTGCGTCAGTATAAAACAGCCTATCTCTAACTAAGCAGTCAATTTTGAACTTTATTCTTCATTATTAAAGTTTGGATTTGTTTAAATGTTGGTGAAATAATAGTCAAATCAAACCTTTTAGACTATTCTATAAATGGAAATATAACGTGTTAGAATGTCATCACTAAACATTTTTAAACCAATTAAATTTGAGCCATGAATTTACTGAAAACGTAGTGGAACTATTTTAAATTGAGGTTTCGATGCTTGTTAATAAAAAATAAATATTTCAATGCAATAATAATAGACCAATGAATTAACTAAAAACTTAGTTTAAAGATTACCAATTGTAGTTCTGCAAATGCGTAGCGTTGCCAGAGCTTATCAGGTTACAAACTACTTGTAAATGAAAACATCACATTTATTGGTCAAGGTCTATCAAGCCGGCTCGAAAGACCATTAGTACGCCATTAGCGGCCGGCTCGAAAGACCAGATGAGTTGCTAGCTTACTACACTTTAGCTACTAATCTCATTCTATACCTAAATTTCAACGGGCCGGTAAAATATTAACCCACTAATTACACCTTTAATTGAACCCAGAAACAAAACATAAATCTAACAACTCACAGTACATTCGCGAAGAAATTAATTAAATAATTAAAATGACTAATATATTTTGTAACTCGTTACAAGTCTAATATAATTGCTTTTAGAATTTATTCTTGATAACTTGTTGGTTCTTTGCTCTTTCCTTTTATTTATGGGTATGCCCCTGTTCTTAGGGGTAATAATATTTTATGGATATAATCTTGGGGTAAGGTTATAAATGTAATTGTACATTTTTGGGGTAACAATGGTTTTGTTGTATGATAAACATGGAGGTGGTTTACGGTTGGGCTGATTATAATTAGTAGATAATTACTTTTGTTGACTGGTACATGAAATTTTTAAGGGACGGAATCCAAAAAAGTGTTTCGTCGCTGCCAAAATCTACATAATGAGTCGTCGGGATTCACATGTACATGTAATGTCAAGTTCGCAAACAATAGGCAAAAGCCGAAGAAAAGAACCTGGCAATAAAAACTCGGGGATGTCATCGAAGTTGAAATAAAGTAAAAAAAAATAATACTACACAAGTGCGGGGTTCGATCCCCACCCAGGATAAGACTTTGTGTGATGAGCACGATGGTTTATTCTGTGTCTGGGTGTTATTTATCTATAATATGTATGTATTTAAAAATATATAAGTATGTTTATCAGTTGTCTGGTTTCCATAGTACAAGCTCTGCTTAGTTTGGGATCAGATAGCGTTGTGTGAGTTGTCCTAGGATATTATTATTATTATTATTATTATGTTCTGACCTCTACCAGCTAATAAATAAATTTCCCCTAAAATCCAATTAAAGAGAGTATTCCGAGAAACGCTGCGGGGCGCGACTGTACCCAACATTTATACGGATTCTGAGTAATAAGTTGATTAATAATAACATTATTTGTTATGTTTCAATCGTATCGGGTTTGATGGAATTTCGTCTTACGGCTTCATAGAATTTATGTAATTGGGGATAACTGATTGAATTGAACGTCACAACTGAAATTTAAGTTAAAGTTGATTTGAAAAGATATTAGAGACAGTCCTTTACCTGCATATACAATTAACAAACAAACATTGTAAACATTGGCGCTTTGATAGAAGTGGTCAACGAAAGGGAGAGGTAATCATTGATGACACAACATAATTTAGAGACTAGATGTGGGGTTAATATTATCTATTTTGGCACAACCTAACTCCGAAATTGCACAAAAGATGAAAAGTTTGGCATTAGTAATATATCAGTGATTCGCTTTCCTTTGCTTAGGTTTAGTAGTAGGTTACAATTAGGATAAGGTTGGAATATACAATTAGGATTAGATAAGGAGGATAGGGACGACGGAGTTGACTTGCCATATGGACAAAAACTCCTTAACAATTAAAGAATAAAAAAAAAAGAAGTGGTCGCGTTTTATTGCCATGTTCTTTTTATTTTTTCTTATTTCTTTGCGAATTTGGCATTAACATGTAGAATCATGTATTAGTATTTTGCTTTTTAAGTTATTAGATATTTTTTAAATAAAAGTATATTTCAAATACATGAACTTGTGTGTAATATTAACATTCACACTAATATAATAAAGGTGAAAGTTTGTGAGTATGTGAGTGTGTATGTTTGTTACTTCGTCTTACGTCTTACGTCTACTTACGTCTAAACGGCTGCAGCGATTTTAATAAAATTTGGTATGGAGTTAGCTGACACCCTGGATTAACACATAGGCTATAAAATAAACAATAAACCGCGGGTAACACCGCGGGGCACAGCTAGTAAATAATAATTGTGTTTTTGGTCAAGAATTCGAATCCTACCCATTATACTACCGACGTGAACCCACTCCTAACACAAGTCATTGAGCTTAGCTCGAGGGGTTCACAGGATTGCTTGTAATGTGGGACCAAAACCTCATATAGCTTGTAAGCTTAAAAAAAAACCGGTTTTGGATTTTTTTTTAAAAGACGTCTTCCGCAATTGTGTACAAGCCCTGTGTCGTGGAGGACTGAATAAACATACAATTCACGGACACAAAGTACACCCAGGCTTGGAAAAACAATTTGTGGATCACATAAAGTGGTGTTCCGTGTGGGAATCGAACCCACGACCTCTTGCGTAGCAGTCGGATACACTCCCACCGCGTCACAGAGTAGCCAAGAGCGGGGGGTCATTAGTATATTAAAAATCACCCTGTATAAATCTTTACTTCTAAATCGGTTCAGCCGTTCGGAAGATCATGCCAATTGTAGCTCTTCAAATGCGTAACGTTGCCAGATCTTGAAGCCTACTCTAATTCAATGAAAACGAAGTTTCGATCGAAATTATGGTTGTAATATACAGAGCCAGGAACAATAATTGAATCCTCTCGTTGCAGAAAATCGTCCGTGGGTTCGACCTTCTTGTGCTTATTTAAAAATTAGTTAGAATAGTTCCCGTAAACTTAAGAAATGTAAGTAAACGAAAATTCATGAATTTCGTTTTAAAGAAAGAGAGTACGCCTGCATCGGATTGCTATTTACTTGTAAATGAAAACATCACATTTATTGGTCATGGTCTATCAAGCCGACTCGAAAGACCATTTGTAGCAAAATGCATTTGAAATCAAATGAGTTGTTAGCTTGCTACACTTTAGCTACCCATCTCATTCTTATATCAATCTCGTTCGGAAGATCATGTGTCCAGGGTGTTTTTTCAAAATATATAATAATATCCTTTAGTACAAATAAACACAACAATAAAACGTAAGTCATACAAAAATTCCCTACACCTAGCTAGCATTAATAATACACGAACTAAGAAATTACAGTTCCAGTAACTTTTCAGAGGCAATACAGGCGCCTAGTATTGCCTATTGGCACTACACCACCGAGTGGCAATAGCGGCATAGGTGCCAATTATAAGCCACACCTGTGCTGATTATTGAACGCCAGACGGCAAATGGCCCAATTGTTCTGCTAACTGTATACTTAGGTATTGCCGTTTCGCATCAAGGGGCCGCCAATTGAGTTGGCACAGTTAGCAAAAAAGGGAGTATTTCACAAATATTTTTGGTGAAAAACTTGACTACAGAAGCTGTGCCAAGTTTCAGTGGAAGTATTTAAAGAAAAAACTGTAGAAATACTTTCGTGTTTAAAGTTTAAAATATCTGTGGAAATGTGTAATATGTTAGTTCATAAAAAGTTTTTATATAAAGGTATTTTATGTAGGCTAAATTTCCAATCATTAAAACAATAGGTTATTTAGTTAAATTTTTGTAAGTATACTAGATAAGACAGCCACTGGTAATAGACTGCAATGTCAGTCACATTGCAGTTTGTTACCAATAGCCATGCCGTCCAGGCATGGTTCGATGTTGGAGTGGTTAATGTTATAGGAATCGTACCCCTATCTTCGCCTACAAGAACTGAATTTTACCTTCTTACAATTAAGAAATACTTTAAAAACCTATTGTGAAAAGCCATGATTTCTCATGTACCTGTAATTCCGGTTCGCAATCAAAAGCCGGAGAAAAGAACAAAGCAGTAACTCGCGATCACTCTTTTCAATTGCCAAAATTTACAATGTTTGTTTGTTTAAAAACTGTATTACTAAGGTAAGGTTCTACCACATACACCATATCAGAGGAATGATGCGAATAATATTAAAAGAGATTATCTCAATGAAAACAATTTAATTTATAATATGTGCCTTTTTTACTATCGTTACTCCGTGGAATCGGCTGATCAGCCAATTTGCGCTGATTGATCACGGCGTCTCTTTAATTATAACAACTGTGAACTGTTGCGATGCACTTTAATGACTTTGTAGGTACTTAGGACTAAAGATTTTAGTTTTAAAAGATATTATGTAACACTATGCTACATGTAATGTATACGAATATAAACCTGAAGACGAACGCCTGGTGATAACAGGAAAAATTTAATGCAAGACTGAGAAGCCGACGATCAAAGCGATGGATTAGATCTCTGAAGTGCTAGAGTTTGACGTCAGCGCTGTACTATATCAAACAAAAGAACGAAGTCTATAGAGACACCTAGTTGACAACTGACACTGGTAACGTCTTTAAACTTCGCGATTTATATCAATCAATCAATCAATTTATTGGAATAGATGGAAAAATTATCATAACAATTCTCTGTGCTATATCTATTTAGCCTATTTTGGGCATGTGAATATACTAATAAAACATTTCAAACAGTTGATTATCTACACACTATACAGCTGATTATACACATTATAAAGTTTTATAAGTTTTAAATTGCATAAATTTCCTAAGTTTTAAACACAGACATGTCTACTCGTAACCGCAGTCGTTGCAATACAGTCGAAATATCAGAAAATAAATAATAAAAATACTAAATAACTTATTTTCAGAATATTAAAATTCCATTCATGTACTTCTGTTAGTAAGAGATAATTAAACTATGTAAGTATTTCTTTTATTGACTGCCTCTGTGGCGCGGTGGAGTGTATCCGACTGCTACGCAAGAGGTCGTGGGTTTGATCCCCACCCAGGATAAAACTTTGTGTGATGAGCACAATGGTTTATTCTGTGTCTGGGTGTTATTTATCTATAATATATAAGTATGTTTATCAGTTCTCTGGTTTCCATATTTCAAGCTCTGCTTAGTTTGGGATCAGATAGCGTTGTGTGAGTTTGCCTAAGATTATTATTATTATTTATGTAGTTGACAGAGATAGAAGACAATAGGACAATCCGGACCCGTAGTTACTGAGATTAGCGCGTTTAAACAAACAAACAAACTCTTCCGCTTTATAATATTAGTATAGGTATATAAGTAGTAACGTTAACTTTGCAATACCCAATCGCTACTGAAACACAGAAATCTTTAATTTCAATACAACTATATCTACATTTACATTATAAACAAAACAGGTGTGCACCCAAAATCCCAAATCATAAACAAGGAACAAATTACCTCCCGTTTTACATTGTAAATAACTTCACTGCCTAACTTCGGTAAACATAACAAATTGCTTTTTATTATTTTGTCGCTGCGTTAACCCTGCGTTTTTATTGTCGCATGCGACAATCGCAGCGCGATACATCAACGACAGTATGTCCTACCATAGCTCATTTTATGGCCACACCCAAATTGAGTACAGTCGTCTACAACATTTTTAACAAAAAAAATGTGTTTGGATCTACTAGTAAGAAGAAAATACAATGACTGGGAGGGAATTCAAACCAGCGATATAGATAACCCGATTCTATAGCATTAGCCACTTTGTCTGGAAATAATGCTGGCCTTCTGGAAATGCCTAATACGCTGGATAAGCTACCGCCAACAATAACAAGACTTTCGTTTCAATAGAGCCTTTGGAAGGTCATTTGACTGCCTCTGTGGCGCGGTGGGAGTGCATCCAACTGCTATGCAAGAGGTCGTGGGTTTGATCCCCACCCAGGATAAAACTTTGTGTGATGAGCACGATGGTTTATTCTGTGTCTGGGTGTTATTTAAGCTAAAAAGTTTGTTTGTTTGTTTGTTTGTTTTGATCCGAATTGAAAAATTCTTTCACTATTGGATCACCGAGGAAGGCTATAGGATATATAACATCACGCTACGACTAATAGGAGCGGAGCAGCAATGAGAAATGTTGCAAAAACGGGGGAAATTTACGCAGACGAAGTTGTGCGGGACAGCTAGTCTATAATATGTATGTATTTAGAAATATATAAGTATGTTTATCAGTTGTCTGGTTTCCATAGTACAAGCTCCGCTTAGTTTGGGATCAGATAGCGCTGTGTGCGTTGTCCCAAGATATTATATTAAAATCAAGTGGATGTCTATACTTGTGTAACAAGACTAACAACAACGTCCATTTGACATAAGTGCCAAAAATATTCACATGACGGTCACTCGATTCGGCATAAGAAATTCTACAATTGTCATTTTGTACGAGATAGCCAGCCCAGCGTTCTAGTAGGTACCGTAGAGGTTCATGCTGGGTTGACTGGAGTTACAGAAAGATACCTAAGTACACGCACAAAGGCGCAATCAGGAGGCTTAGTGGGGGTTTTCTTCGCCCAGATACTAACTAGCCACTCCATCATGGAAAGGTTTTTGTCACAGAATGGTTGAAATCTGGCTTTTATCTAATATGTTACGAATTATTCAATACGCTAAAAATAATAAAAAGTAATGATTTTGGTGTATTAAAAATAATAAAAGTATGGTTAATTAAAAATGTATAAACCTATATTTCATTATTTCACAGTGTTTATTTCATTTAGGCTTTGAATGAATATATTTCGGAATTTTCGAAATGTTTTAGTTAGTACTTAGTAAAATTTTATTTAAAGATTTTTTTTTTACATAATCGTAGTGACAAGAATATCAACAGATAAGAATATCATAAGGTAAAAATATTTTTTCAGGATTATCCACACGTAACATTTTCACATACATATACAGGCATGGTTATTTTAATGTTTGTAATTTTCGAAGAATATTGGTATAAATTTGTCATAAACATAAAAATAAGCTACCATAACAATTTCTGCTTGGTATCTATCATTTAAAAAATTGTTCTAGGGATCCTGTACTATAATACTCTTCGTCGTTCAGAGATTTCGTGTCTGCAAGCGATGTTTATAAAACTTACCTTCTGCACTCTCATGTGGTATAATTGATTAATTGCCATGTCCCGTTCATTTGTACTTTATTTTTACACATTCCCCACGCACCACTTTAAAATATATTGAAATAGTATTGAAATAGACATGTATATTTATTTGCTCTTTTACTAAAAATTTACAAATTGAAACGTTAGGGAATTTATACAAAAAATACATTCATCAACAAATAGAACTACATTTTACAGATAAAAATTGAACTTTGACATTTTTGAGATAAAATATAAAATGGGTATTTTTGCTACATTCTGACGTTTGAAATTAAATTATTTGGTTTGGTATTGCGAGTGCTTTTGTTATCGTACGCTATTTTTCAACACTTTTCTGTTTTTTTGAAAATAAATAACTATTTTTCAAAAGAGCATGTTAATTAAATCAGAGTTTAAAAACCCTAAAAAGGGTTCGTCTCTGTCAATAAGAGTTGTGGATGGATTTCGTTAAAATTTTGCACTAAAATTGTCGTTGGGATCTATTAAGAAAGATTGTTGTAAATTTTGAAAATTCAGCCCTTAAAGGGATAAACGGGGTTCAAATTTAGGGAAGCTGCGGGCGAAAGCTATCTACAATGTTAGTATCTTTAAGAATTAGCTTGGTCACTAGCAGATTAAAAAATAGTGAAGATTTTGTGAAGAGGAAATCTGTATTTTACAATTTGACACATGAATAAACACAATCATAACCTTGTGACCACAGTCAGTACCTACAACCCAGTCGAAAGGTAAAGCAATCAATATGATAAATACTTATTTATCTAGCATGAATGCAATAATGAAGAGTTTGTTTGTATGAACGCGCTTAACCGTGCCGAAAGAAGAAAAAGAAATTCAGTATGAAGGTTGAAGCTTAAAGAAAGTTGTAGTCTATCTTTTTATCGCGATCCACTGAGACGCAGCCCTGGGCAAAGACTAGTATTTGAATTATACAGGGTGTAAAAGAAAGGTGAGGTCAAATTTCAGCAGCCGATAGGGTAATGATTGTGTGTGATGTTGTCAGTATTGCACCTACCATAGTGCCATAGCTGATTGCATTATTATAACATAGTTAAAGCATATTCTTTTTGTCAACATTCAGTAGTGAAAGGCATATGGCATAATAATTATACCTCCCCTGGTACAAAATTCCATTGGATTATTATGGCATAGAACTATTTATGTCTTACTTTTTTATAATAATTTAAGTAATTACTTTGTCATTCATAAATAAACGAATGAAATAATAATTTTTTTTTTAGAGTACTCCGATATTGATTAAATTAGGTATGTGCACTAAGTATCATGGTCACATACGAACCCTTGAATATGACCACACCTTTCTGTTACACTTTGTATATCATGCACTGCAAAAGTTGAAAAATTACAACTCTGCATTCTTTCAAAATATTTACACAATACTTTAAAATAAACAACAAACAACCCATTTAAATACACAACCACAAAAGCTTGTGGTTCATTAATATTCCACCACTTTTGTTTGCGATTGTCCACATTTTCTGACACGGTGTACAGAAGGTATTTCGGTAATTGCCCAGTTATTGTCCGAATCAACTGCCCGGTGGATTTATTACGCACATGGGTTTTATGATCAAACCTGATTAGGGAGAGTATGGTTCCTTCGGGAGGTAGAAAGAAGTGATTAAGGTTGAAAATCGCATCAAAAAGTAATGATATTTATACAGTATTTTATTTATTTATTTATTTATTTATTTAAAACTTTATGCACAAAGTTGTACAAAGGTGGACTTAATGCTAAAAGCATTCTCTGCCAGTCTACCTTAGGGTGATGTAGAAATGGAATGAATTTTATTATCGTACAGGACTTGTTTGAATTGAATAATTTAATGGGAAGATTTTCACAGCAGTCTAAGTTTTACAAGTTTATATTGATCTATTTGCCAACAAACAAATCACTTTTAAAAAAAATTGAATTCGGGTACTTCTAATTTTTTTTTTAAACAAAAGATAACGAGCAATGTGGGATTGGATCCCATATTACTAGCAATCTAGTTAACCCCTTCGGCTAAGCTAAAAAGCTTGTGTTAGGAGTGGGTCCACGTCAGTAGTATTTTGGGTAGGATTCGAACCCGCAACGTCAAAATTGCGAGTCCGATGCCTTAGCCATATATATGATTACCGTAATTTATTTTCCCACTTATTAATTAGATAGGGTAGTCGCACTAAAGAATTTTTTTTTTCCTGTTGAATAATCGATTAGGAATAACCTATGTCCTACCACTAACCCTTATATTTGCTAAAAAGTACCTACTATATATTAGCCAGTTTATTATTTTTAATATCGTAATGGAATACTGGAATCGAGAACAAAAATACCGAACATATTATTTATTCCAGTATCCAGTATTTTATTCAAATTTTCCTCTTGAAGGAAAACACGTATACAATACAAATAAGTTTTTTTAATTTGCCTCATGAAATCTATTTTCATGGTACAAAGGAAACAAAGAAATGTGTATCTAAATTTTTTGTGTGAGGAGTAGTTTTACGTCCGTCGGTATTGTAATGAGTAGGATTCGAACGCGCGAACTTGTAATTGCGAGTCCGATGCCTTAACCATTAGGCTACAGCTGCTTTAATTCATCACAAAACCAACGCAATCAGACAGTAGCCATACTAAATTAAAATTAACCAACCAATTTAAAGGACACACAAACGCAACCAATAAGAGTTTCCGTTACATAAATACACCTATACATATAAATAAATCTCATTTCGGTCTGTTTGTCCGATTAAATCTGCATTACGTGTGTAGGGATTACATGTTTTAGGATAAAATTGGATTGAAGGTATACTAGTATATTAAATTTAAAAAAAAAATATGGAACTCGGGGACGGCCGCGGTAAAGCTATTATAATTATTTTTTATTTTTTATCAACTCATGCAATTATAATACTTTTTTTATTTTTGCAGTATTTTTTTTGTTCATTACATTTCGGAGCAGCTCGTCTCAATCCGTGCGAGCTTAGTACAGTCGTACCATATACATATATGTTAAGCGAATGCTCGGCCGAGCTACATGGTAGGCAGATTGGGGGGTGTTAGGTTTTATTTTCGTTACGGAATTTCTTGATTCGGTCGCCGCGCTCAAATCCCGCGATAAAAGCTATGCAATAGCTTAAAACATTATTTAATTATTACGATGTCAACGAAACCATATTTCTAAAAGTTCTTTTCCCACGAGAGCAAGTAGCGAGCAACTATGAACTATTTTCTGGCTCAAGAAATGTCAAAAAACGGTTGATCATGTAAATCTCGTGTAAACAAAAAATATACGGTAAGTTTAAGGCGATTTCTCGCCGGCAGTGTTAACAATCAGCGATCTACTATTAACTAGTGGTCGCCTAGTGGTCGAAATTCGACCTTTTAATTTATATATTTATGCGATGTATGTAATGCTAGCTGTCCCGCGCAACTTCGTATGCGTCAAATTTCCTCGTTTTTGCAACATTTTTCATTGCGGCTCCGCTCCTATTGTTCGTAGCGTGATGTTATATGCCACTAAGGCAGTCAATTCATAATTCCTCCCTATTACTGTCATTCAACATAATATTCAAACATCACACATAATGTCTCACCTGGAGTCAGAATAAAATCAGCTTTCGTAAAGCACACATTTTTTTTTTTCATACGATTTTTACCGAATTCAAAAAGGAGAAGGTTTTAATACGACTGTTTGTTCTAATGCTTTATGTTTAAAACATAAGAAAAATGGATGTGTCAGTGGATATATACTGTGCAAGTCCGCATTATAATTATCCACGAATTGCTGAATGTCTAGAGAACATACAGAGTCCAAGACTGTATCTTAAGACAGATCGCAAGAAAAAAAACATTAGAACTATATTTCCTGGCATGGACTTCAAAATGTATATTTATTTTTTGTTGTCATACCAACATTAATTGTTGCTTTTAGTTACCTTGTCTTTATTTTTGAAGTCGTTTTAATATTTTTTTGTAAATAACTTTTTTTTCTAAAATTGAAATCTATCAAGTTTGAGGTCTACACGGACTTTCAGTGCCCCAGAGAACAGCATTTTACGATCTACACAAAGTATTGTGCCCGAATCGAACCCATACTTTCTTGCGAAGCCACAGTTAAAATTAAATTCCAATATACCCGTGATTTCACAAAATCATGGTCACCCTACTCACCAAAGCTGCGGGTAACTGATCAAAGGCATCTGTTTATCTATTTGTCACATGAAATTGATTATTGATGTGATCCGTTCCTGAACAACATACATATTAATTATGTTTTGTTACCGTGATTTTTCATGAGGAAATGCTTATCTAAAATGTATGGATATGAAAACAGACCAATGGTCATATACATAAATGTTTTTTTTTTATGGCCACAATGCCGATGTCGACAATTTTTATCATTGCACTATTTGTGGAGTTAGTAGACTGTGGACTGATGTGTAGATTTATGGTCATTTACTGAAATGTTTTTTTTTATGGCAACAATGCCGATGTTGACAATTTTGAAGATATTTTTATTTTTTGTGGTTTATTTGTGGAGTTAGTAGACTGTGGACTGGTTTCTACACAAAAAAAAATGAGTATATGACCATAAGTGTAGAGTTATGGTGGTGGTATGGACTTATGGAGTGTATGACCATAAGTCTAGACTTATGGTCATATATTTAAATGTTTTTTTTTATATCACCAATGCTGATGTTGACAATTCTGTCATTGTCAGATCTGCGATGGAGTAACGTGTAATTTTGAAGAATTTTATCATTGCACACATTTGTGGAGTTAGTAGACTGCAACAAACAGAAAATCAAAATAAATAAGTACATAGTATTTAAATAGGATTAAAATACATGTTATATATGTATTTTAATATAATAATTCACCAATATAAAAAGATGGGCCTTTGGCAGTCTGATAGAATTTTGTCGAATAAAGGTGATTAAGGAAGTAAAAAGTTGAGGAGAGGGATGTGTTAACAATGAGGGGAAATTTATAGTGTAGGAAATTTTCAATTTAATATACTTAAATTTTACTCAACTTCGAGACTTCGGGGATTCTTCAGAGTTTTCAAAACATTACACTGAGAACAGTCTCCAGTGCACACTGGTTTGTGAAAAACTTAGAGATACAAGAGTATCTTGAGATGCCGACCATTAAAGAGGAATTTAAAAACTACAGCAAGAAATACAAAGAAAGACTAAGACTACACAGCAGTACTCGAGCAAAAGACCTGTTAAAAGACCAAAACGATGTCAAACGTCTTAAATGATGGCATATACTCTCAATGGACCACAGAGACTAAGTTGGTCCTACATATTGATGTTGTTACTCGATGGAATAACACCTAAAATCAGTTCATACGAGACAACTTCTGATAAAGGCTGTAAAGCCGATTGCAGATACAAAAAACGAACAAAAAAAACATCAAGACGCCGTTAAGTCTGGAGAAAAGGAAATAAAGTTGAACACGACTCAATGTTAAGTATCGTTTGAGTAATCAAGAGATACAGACTTACTAGGCAGTTATAATTGACATTAGCTGGTACCAAAAAAAAAACCGATTCAAATTCGTTCATGCCACATACAGACTGACATAATATTATAGTCACTATATTATAGTGTCAAACTTTTAACATCCCTCAGTGAAAAAAAGTATATGGTTTTTCTATTTAAAAAAAAATATTTCAATACATTATTTTCCAGGTCTACGTCAAGAATCCTACACAAAAACAAAACATCCTGTGTAATAATACAGGTTACTCTGATTATACAGGTTGTCACAGTCTCGACATTGATTAATGAAACAACCTGTATAATCAGACTTAATGTTACATATTCCGAAGTGTCAAAAGCGATCCATGTAATAAGTGCTACCAATGTATCACATTATAACCTCTCCAATTTTCGAATCAACTCGATTCAAAATTGATACACTTAACACGAGCAATCGATTCAAAACTACCTACAATTTATTCTCAAAAATCGAACAACTTTATTAAAGGTGTGACAAAATAACATCAGCTTTGGTCGTAATATTTCAAAATCGATTCGAATTCCTTTAAATCGATCTCGATTACAGGTAGTTTCGAGTTGTAATTTAAATAAATAAGGGCTGACCGAGGTATGGTCATAAATTTATGCCCGATTTAATGGGCCTTGTTACTACTGTGATCATCGATTCTGTTGGAATAACTTACTTTAGTGTGACATTGTAGGGTAAGGTTTGAATATTGTTGAATGGGATTACAACGTGTTGCGAATGGAATATTTAGGATTATACTGGGTGATTGAGTGGTGTTGTAAAACCTTTATATGTTGTATATTTTATCATAATACATGAGTGAATTGTTGCGGCTATAAAAATAAACAAGCAAGATAGTGTACAAGGCAGTTAAGTTCTTAAATAAATGATTCGTAGAGTTGCAAAAATGGCAAACCGTGATGACATAATTTTCATAGCCTTCTTAGATATTTTAACATTGGAATACGTTTTATGTTAATAACAATCTTTGTGCATTTAAAGTGTTCAATAAACTCACGACACTATTAGAAAAAAAAAATGGATTTTGAATTAAATAAGATTCCCGTTTACACGAAAGGAGAAAGAGATCATCTAAATAAAATATTACCTACCAAAATATGGCCACTGTTTGCCTTCTCAATCACGCAAGCACGGTATTCATCAGTAGGAATTGTGTGTGAAATAGGTTATCTAGCCTACTACTACTACATATATATACCTATCAAACAATTTTTCGAGAGTGTCAGATGTGTCTTAAAACGATTATAATTTATAACCCTCCAAAACCAACCATATTTTTATCGATATCGATCGACAACAATTCAAGTCTCAATCGAGATTTTATAGGATCAAAACTACCCCAAAGCCATGCCGTTTTATGTTATAATTTACCCATAAACTACTGCCAACAGGGCTATCATACCGAGAGCCCGTAAGGCTTTATTCATACTGGGATGGCGGTGACCGGCAGCAGCACGGTGAATACATTTTTAGTGTGGAAGAATTTTAAAAATTGTCTACATACTTAAAGACCAGAGCCCCTGTGCATGTGACATAAACGCTAATCGATAATAGTATGACGTTGGAACAAAACCGCAAAAATGAAAACTTTAACATGAATTTCGCAGTTTTGCACGCGCAATGATGTCATTCCGAAGTCATTCTATTCGATTAGCGTTTAAACTACTTGTCTAGGGGGAAGTATCGCTTACCGCGGGGTTATGAGGCTACTCTAGGCTACACACACTAACACGCGACAGTTTTGAGATTTTAAAGCTATTTTAGTATTTTTAAAATATTCATAAAGTTTAAAATTCCTTGAATTTGGACACGGCTCGCATAGTGAGGAAGTTTCTTTCTTTGGAACCGTAACCACCAGTAGCTTGGTCCCTGTACCCGATGCCGGTTGGACACTATTTTTTATATTTTTAAATATATTTGATTTTAGTTAGCTATATTTAAAAATGTAATTTATATGTATTTAGTTTTAATAAAGAGAATAATAATTAATTTATTCATCAGACACAAGATCAATAAAAACCACAATAAAAATCACAATCTTAATTAAATTAAATATATATATTTACATTAATATATTATTTGTAGCCAACGTCGATACATGTCGGACGTGACTATCCTCTCAGATAGACTTTTAACTATAGTGCTTTTACACTTTTCAACTCTGGCCATGAAACATGACAACGAAGGAGTTAACATGCGCCTCAAAAAACATACTAGAGGCACTACAATAGCGTGTGAGTCCCATCAGTTGCCTGAAGATGTTGTTATAGGCAACACGAATACCATCATCTCACTCTCGTATAATTGGTCCAGAGTTGACATGTAGAACGTTTGACAAAATGTATGTTCGTAAACTTTCGCGATTTGTACACATTATAGAATTTTATAAGCTACGGGTCTTAATCGCGTAAATATTTTATTTTAAGGCTAAACCTTTGTTTATTGCTGAGCTGAATCAATCTACCCGTAACCACGGCCATTGCAATACGGTCGAAACGTCGGGCTAAACTTTCGCTATTTGTACACATTATATAATTTTGTAAGCTACGGGTCTTAATCGAGTAAATATTTTATTTTAAGGCTAAATACCTTTGTTTATGTGAGCTCAGTCTACCCGTGACCACAGCCGTTGCAATACGGTCGAAACGTCGGGCAATAAACAAAGGTATTCCCTTAAAATAAAATATTTACGCGATTAAGACCCGTAGCTTACAAAATTCTATAAAGTTTGACAAAATGACCGGAATAGTGTAACAATGAAAGTGCTCGGCGAGCCGCGCGCCGCTGCCATTCCGGTGTGAATTGAGCCCATAATAGTCATTATTAGATGGTTCTTAGATAAACCCCTTAGATTTTATGGGAAGGGATCATGGGGTTCCAAAACGTTGTTTTATGGCTATATTTGTTACTGTTTAGGTTTAATTTTTATTGCATCGTATTTTAGTGTTGAGGTAAAATATGGCGGCGTTCACGTTATTAATGTTTTCATTGTTTTTGACATTTTATAAAATGTTTTAAAATGATTAGGCTGTTATTTTTTAATTAGAATACACTTATCAAAACGTTAGATACTATTTGAATTTAAAATAATATATGTCCTGAGTCCTCAATATTCGATTATAAATTCATACATACTTATATATTTCTAAACATATTATAGATAAATTACACCCAGACACAGAATAAATAATCGTGCTCATCACACAAAGTTTTATCCTGGGTGGGGATCGAACCCACGACCTCTTGCGGATACACAGAGATTGGGCGCAGGACCGACGGCGTTACGTGCTCTCCTAGACACGGAGGAGTGTGACAATGTTCGAAAACGGTCACCCATATATGGACCAACAGTGGTAATGTTTAATCTTACAGATATCTAAATCTGCTCGGTCGCCACTGAGTCGAGAGCCCCGTTAATACCAGTAAAGCGTCAATATTTTTACCCCTAACTACTAAAGGGAAAAAGGTAAAATATATATTTCACCCTTTTCCCTGTCTACCCTTCCGACGTAAAATATTGCTTGACGATCCCTGACATTAATTAAACATTGATATAATTAAATTAAAAGTTTTGTTCGGAACGACAAAATTGTCTCATTAAAAGCTGACAATCCTTTAATTGTTTCATTAACTCTAATTTATACAGGGTGCTTGCAAAATATTATATGACATTTTTACCCGACAGCTAAAATACGAGGGTTATGTGATGAGTTGTTTCCCAACTGATTTTTAATCACGGCGGCCAGAGATATGCCAATTACCTACGTTTTCTGTTTTTTTTTAGTTCAACAGGAATCATTAATGCCTCCGACTGCACGATATTAAAATTAAATATTAAGGGTTATATATATTATTAAAATTAAATGTTTCAGTCAATTTGCAGGCGGATTTATTTTTTCATATTATAGTGCGCAAACGCAGAGGCACTTTGATTTCCTCGTTCTTATAGTACGATGCGACAAAAAGCAACAGGTCTGATGGCTTATGTACCTCCGAGGCGAGGACCGCTATTGGTAACGTTTCTTAATGACGTTTCTCGATGATCTGTCGACCTACTTAGTCGTCACTAAATCTTGGGTCCTTAGGCCGTTATTTCACTGACGTTTTACGAGCGTTGGCGGTTCTCCCACGTACCTGCGCAGCCAACGTTAAAGCAACGTAATCCTCGCGCGCGCCCATACCTATAAACCACAAACGCGACGTTAACGTTGCGTTTTTTGGCACAAACCTGTTGCCAAAAAACGCAACGTTAACGTCGCGTCTGTGCAGGGTTGTCGCTGCGCAGATGTTGGAAAGACGCCAGCGCTCGTAAAACACCAGTGGAATAGCAACCCTAATGTGCAATATACTATAGCATACCTATTTCTTTGGCATCTTTTTCATTTAGGTGTAAGAAGATTCAAGAGCTCTTGTAATATTACCTGAAAAAAATAGAAAAAATATTATTAATAAAGTGATAACATGAATATACAATTTAAAAAATAACCTTGACCTCGTGACTAACACAAACCAAGTAATAGTTATGTGTCCCGATGGGAAGAAAAAAATATCTGTGTGTAACTTAAATCACATCTGACTTTTCTGATGACATAGGATAACTGCAGGGTTCATCTACACTTATATCTAAAGCTGAAGAGTTTGTTTGAACGCGATAATCTCAGGAACTACTAGTCCGAATTGAAAAAATATTTTACTGTTGGATAGCCCATTTATCGAGGAAGGCTATAGGCTATATAACATCGCGTTACGACCAATAGGAACACAGCAGCAATGACAAATGTTACGAAAACGGGGAAAATTTACGAAGACGTAGTTGCGTTGGTCAGGTAGTTATTACTGATTCCATCGAAGAGAAAACGAACTATGTGGTAACCCTAGAGACACATGCTGCCTAATTGTCTTAATTTTTTGGACCAAAATACTATTTTAGAACAATCTAAATTCATTTCTAAGACTTATCACAAGCGATGCTTATGCTACCTAAGAGAATAAAGTATTCAGAAATCGAGTTTAAGTTTGAAATCTAATTAAGTTTGAGCTAAAGCCATAAAATATTCAAACCAATAGCTACCCCTAAGCTCGGTGAGGCGGCGAGGCAATATTTTATACATTATGAAATGAAAATTCTTCGAGCTTCGATGAGCAAGGTAACTCATTGGTTTCACCTGGCTACATGGAAATAACTTTAAGAAGTATTGATGTACTAGCTTTTACTCGCGGCTGCTATCGTGGATGTTTTTCTTGTTGATGCAGACGAAGCCGTAAGGGGAATAGCTAATAAAGTTCGACCACAAAAATGAAAAAAAAACAGGTTTAGGGGCGTTACCACTGCCGGATCCAGAATTGTCGTTGGGGGGGGGGGGCAACATATACTCTGTACTAGCTTTCGCCCGCGGCTCCGCCCGCGTGGATGTCGGTTATCGCGATAAAAACTCGTGTCTGAACTTGTGTCTAGTTTCATCCAAAAATTAAACCAACGATTTTCATGTTTATAAATATTTCCAAATGCATGCATCCAAATGCGGCCGCATGTCTAGATTCTCTACTAGGGCAAGTCTGCTCTGATTTCAAAATAAAGACACAGTAAGCTGTAGATATATGATTTTTATATAACTTGTCTCAACATTGACGGCGAATTCGTAGATGGAAAGAGTTATAGGTTTATCGTATTGTCGGTACAAGATTCTGTAGCTGAAAAGGTCTGTCGTCAAAAGTGTCGTGAATGAAAGTTTTTGTGTGCGAAATGTCCGTAGGTGAAAAAGTGTGCTGGAGGAACAGACATAAATGAATCATTGCCATTGACTGCCTCTGTGGCGCGGTGGGAGTGTGTCCGACTGCTACGCAAGAGGTCGTGGGTTCGATTCCCACACGGGACACCACTTTGTGTGATCCACAAATTGTTGTTCCAAGTCTGGGTGTAATTTGTGTCCGTGACTTGTATGTTTGTAAAGTCCCCCGTGACACAAAGCTTGTACCCTACTGCGGGAGTTGTCTTTCAAAACAAAAGAAAAAAGAAAAAAAAAGAATCATCCTGTCGGACGAACATTCCAATGGCGAATCGGTCTTAGGAGAACGGTTGCGGAATAGAACCTAGGTGTACTTTGTGACTTGTATGGTTGTATATTAACGCATGATTGGGCTTGTACCCAAGCGCGGGAGTATTACTAATAAAAAAAACAAGCTTGCAACACCGCTCTTTTTATTATCAACATATTACGCATTCCATATCAACCCATATTGTGTCCCAGTGCTGCCGTACGGCTCTCCATAATAAAACCTACTTAATATAGATCTTAACTATGATCTCTGATAAAAATACATTATAATAAAATAGTAGTAAACTATTTCATACAGCAAGTAGCTAACCATTATGAAAAAAATATATATTACGGGTCTTAATCGCGTGAAAATTTAACGTAAAATACCTTGTTTATTCATAATGTGTACAAATCGCGAAAGTTTATCAATATAAGTAACTAACCGTCAATTAACTAATTCCTTCTTTTCACAAAACAAAAATGCGCATTCGATGAACGCACACATACATCACTCTCGGACACGGAATCTCGGAACACTGGTCCGAAGTGATTTGAGATGTGTCTGTAAAGATGTCTGATTCCTACACTGACCATTATTTATGTAGTGCATTTTACAAGTGTTTTATGTTATTCATATAGTACTTAATATGCTGGGCACGGGTCTCCCCAATAGAACCTACTTATTTTACATCCTGAAGGTAATTGAAGCGGCGATAGCCTAATGGCTAAGGCATTGGTCTCGCAATCGTGAGGTCGCGCGATCGAATCCTACCCATTATACTACCGACGTGAACCAACTCCTAAAACCAGCCATTGAGCTGGAGGGGTTAACAGGGTTGCTAGTAATGTGGGACCAAATTCCCACATGTCACAAAAAAAATGGGGATGTTGACTGTCAAGTCAAATCAGTATCTTTTTATTAAATGTCAAATCGACAAGCTCTATAGAAATGTGTATGGAATAGCAACCTATGACGTCATAAGTTACTAACGTCAAATTACTTTTAGTATTCGTTTTCATGCTTTTAAATTCAAAAACATGTTAAATTGTAAAAGAACGGTTATTTTCAGAGCATTTTAAGATCTACTTTTACCTGATCAGTATTAAATAATTTACTTTTATTGTAGTCAACTACCCAATTGCCATAATCGCCACGCTTCGCAAGCAGGTTGGCGATCGCAGTAAGGCTTTAAAGTACTGCGAGGACGCTGCTGCCCGTCCTCCGGAGTGACATCCCTTAGTCGCCTTGACGACACCCACGGGAAGAGATGGGGTGGTACTATTCTTAAACCGGTAGGTACCACACGGTCTACTACTAGTACTTTTTATATTAAAGGTTAAAACATATTAACCTAACCTATTTGTAATTCCTGGGGCTCATAACTTAGTAACAATTCCCAGCTGATTTATAACGCTAAAAGGTTCGTACCCCAATTATTTCGGACCTAGTTTAATTTAAATTAGTTGAAAGCAACTCGTTTGTTTTTGCTTACTAAATTAAAATTTAATCTGTTTTTAGTTTGATATATTAACTTTATCGCGTAAACTGGTTTTTGGGTATGCTGGAAATAGTTTTTTTAAAGACGACTCTCGCAGTAGTGTACGAGCCCTGTGTCGCGGGGTATAAAGTACATCTAGACTCAACTACGTCTGCATCAATTTTCCCCTTTTTCATATGTATTCTCATACTTACCAAATATACAAAAAAACATTAAAATCGGTCGGGTCGAGCCGTTTCGGAAGAGTTCGATCACAAACACCGTGACACGAGATTTTTATATATTTTCTAAAATATAAAAATCTCGTGTCGTCGAAGAAAGAAGATATAGTGAACTGCAACTGATATAATTAGTATACTCGGGCAGATCTGGTATAAACATTATCAAAATTATAAAACACAGACTTTAAAATATTATAACATTTTACCGTTTTAATTTAAGGGAATACATTTAGAAATTTTGCACTTTTTTTACTAAAATGTGCAATATTTAAATCTTTTAGCCTATACAGTTTCGGCTATGAGTTGATCAATCAGATTCAGATCAAACCGTTTTGCCAAAATCAAATCATTTATCTATACTATATATACTTAATATTATAAGGAGGAAAGATTTGATTGTTTGTTTGTATTGAATAGGCTCCGAAACTACTGGACGGGTTTGAAAAATTCTTTTATTGTTGTGAAGCTACACTAACCCCGGGTGACATAGGCTATTTTTTATCCCTGTATTCCCACGGGAACGGGAACTACGCGGGTGAAACCGCGAAGTGTCCGCTAGTTGCAACTAAGTGTACTTACCTATGTTATATTTAATGATAGAGTACTTTACAAACTTAGCGCCTTTAAGCATTGCAATATAGCTGAACTTAAAATTAATGTTAATATAATTTTATTATCTTGTCTTATATTTAGATTATATTTTACAGATTTTATCTAATGAATACATTAGTTAATCACATTTATAACATAATTAACGACGCAAAAGTTAATTATACAACCAACAAAGTACGAATATCAACCATATTTCTTTACAAAGATGGTTCAAATTCAACCATCGCAAACACCGATTCACAACATTTTAATTTACAAATTTTATCAACCCATCAATATCGAAGCCTGTTCTCATTAACCCTACACAGTTAACACTAAAATGCAACGAGAATAATAAACTGGTACGGTAATGTCCCGACATGAACATTTGCACCATCTAAACAGTTATAAACTATGGGCTAAATATATCCCAGCAAATTAACAAATGTTCTACAATTAACCAAGTCGCTTTATTTCGATGCAACAGTAAATTGTCACATAATACGTAAATGTAGAAGGTTAACTTGCATTCTTGGGTTTATAAGATTATATGCGGGTCATAATTGCGTTAATATTTGAGGGTAAATCAAATATTCACACAATTTAGAACCGTAGTGAAACTATTTTTTTTTATAAAATAGTGAGTCTACCCGTGACCACGGCGTTGCAATATGGTCGAAACGTCGGTCAACAAAACAATTTAGCCTTAAAATAAAATATTTACGCGATTAAGACCCGTAGCTTATAATAAATTATAATGTGTACAAATCGCGAAAGTTTACGAACATATGTCGCAAACCGTAGTAAAACGTCGGGCATTTCAATGCCCGACGTTTCGACCGTATTGCAACGGCCGTAATCACGGTTAGATTGTTGATTTACCTTAAAATATTCACGCGAGTTTATCAACATTTATTTAAATTTATTTTATGTATGATCATCTTTTTACAGAGTAATTCGATTTCAATAATTATTTTTAAATACAACTTCTACAATAGGGTACACGATATGTGTGCTGGAAATTTAGAAACAAACAATTAACGATCTCGAAGCACACAAACAAGTAAACACTTTGTGGACGTCATAAAGTGGTATCCCGTGTGGGAATCCAACCAAAATTTTTTCAATTTTATTTTTTTACATTTTTTTTTTAAAATTTACTACCGCATTAGTCAGACTGTCCCAGTCTGACTAATGCGGAAGTAAATTTTGGAACAAAAAAAATTTTTTGCATGTGATAGAACGGTAACGGTATCATAATGGTGTCCTAACCGAAATCGGTTACTGCGGCCAATCTCTTTAGAGACTAGCTAACTACGCAGGAGATATTACAGTGCACAAGTGTGTGCGCAGACACAAGTGCACTCTCTATTCCCTCACTGATGGGACGGAAATCCGACACGACCGGAGAGAGATTAGGCGCAGGACCGACGGCTTGACATGCTTTCCCGTAGGGGAATGTCAATTTTTAAAAACATCACCCTTCTATGGACCGACAGAGGTAACGTTGCTTAACCTACAGATATCTCGACCTGCTCGGTCAACATTGACCCCTCGAACGGTATTATACGATACCAGTAACGTTAAAACATCAATAAGCCTGCTCCACACGTCGGTCCTAACGTCACTCGTCCAACGTTATGGCGCGGTGGGAGTGTGTCTGGCTGCTACGCAAGAGGTCGTGGGATCGATTCCCACACGGGACACCACTTTGTGTGATCCACAAATTGATGTTCCGAGTCTGGGTGTACTCTGTGTCCGTGACTTGTATGTTTGTAAAGTCCCCCGCGACACGGGGCTTGTACTACTACCCTACTAAGGGAGTTGTCTTTAAAAAAAAAATGTGTGGCTCTCGGGGACTGCCGCAGTAAATATTTTAATAAGTATATATATTTTTTAATTTCATAAGTTAAATAATATTTTTTAATTCTTTTTTATTACATTTTGGAGCAGCTCGTCTCGATCCGTTCGAGCTTCGTACAGTCGTACCATATACATATACGTAAAGCGAACGCTCGGCCGAGCTACATGGTAGGCGGAGTGGGGGTGTTAGGTTTTATTTTCGTTACGGAATTACTTGATTCGGTCGCCGCGCTCAAAGACTATGCAATAGCTTAAAAATGTTTGGAAAAGGGTTATTCTAGATCCACACGTTGGACGAGTGGCGTTGGAACCGACGTTGGGGCCAACATGTGATGCCGGTGTTATTACAAACATTACGCAGTAATCCTTCTGTTACATAAGTACATAGTGGCAATAGTTAACTTTTGCACTTTATGAGCATAGTACCAGTTAGTTATTAAGGTCAGAATACATTATTGGTAATTTGATTACAACTGAATTTTAATTCGATTTTAGTTCGCAACATCCCTTTAGTTACTTTTTATGTTGTTAGTAGGGTAGTTGTAACTTTTAATGCGTTTAGTTGACTTTATCTGTTAGTTTGTGTTGGAAGTTGTGGCTGTGAAACGTGATTTTGGTCATGAATGTTTTTTTAATAACCCGACGCAATAAATGGTGTGGGTGAGTATGTTCTCAGTTTTTAGACGAAATAAGATGAGTTAATAATAAATTATAATATAATAATAATAATAAGCATTTATTTGTCCTTTATTTAAGTACAATTACATTTGCCATATTACACAAACAATAAATAAAAATAAAAGACAGAAAGGTCCTGGACTCAGCATATAGTCAGCAGCACAAAACATGCCGACCGCTGATATTCTGTCCAAGCCTGGTGTTAATTACAATTTATATATATTTACGTTTTCAGTTATTTTTTAAACATTTGGCAGCAAAAAAATATCCCTGTATATATATTAAATATCCCTGACCACGACAGACTTTAGTTACAATGATAACATTTGAATAGAATAATGACAATGATTACACAGTAAGGATGATTAACCTGTAAGTTGTATTTATGTCAGGTTTACATTATAAGAAGTGTGAAATATATTAACATAAAATTACATTTTAGGTAGGCTGAGAGCTACCAAAATCCAATGAACGCTTCAAAATGAGCCACTTGAAGCAATGCGTAATATATAATATCTTGAGACAACTCACACAACGTCATCTGATCCCTAGCTAAGCAGATATACTATGGCAATCAGACAACATACTTATATATTTCTAAATATGTATATACATATCATGGACTAGCTGTCCGGTGCAACTTCGTCTGCGTAAATTTTCCCGGTTTTTGCAACGTTCCTCATTGCTCTGCTCCGCTCCTATTGGTCGTAGCGTGATTTACTCTTAGTTAATCTTACTATACAGTATGTATATTTATTCCCTGTTCGACCCGTTAATGTGTTGATATGTATCATGTTCTCATTCAATTAATGTATTTTTTTTTATTTAAAATAGTAACTGATTTATTTTTCTTGATAGAAGTCATACGGGAAAACATGTGGAGGCGGAAAAGATTGTTTTGATTGTAAAGAGGCTTTATGCAAACAATGTTGATAAAAAAACCTTAAAAATTTACACATTAAAAAAAAAATTGACGGATATACTTTTTTTTTTTTGAGCATTGTTATCAGAATACCTACACACCACTTTCGGGTTGGACTGGGATTAATTTTACACCATATATAAACATTCATAAGGAAGAAAAATGTTTTTAATTTCTGAAGCCTACAAAAGCACAACACAACTGTTACAACTCCAAAGTCGACATTTTCATAAAACTCTTTAATTATATTTAAACTTGTTCCCTGCAGATTGTTTAGAACAAAGTTGTGTGTCGTGTGTCGTTGAATACTTCTGCTTATGTTCTTAATGCTGAGATGGGGTGAATATGTAATGACGTAATGAGTTTGTTTATTCAGATATTGTTGGGTTTTGAAAGTTACTTAATAAGGTGTTTGAGTTCATGACCTTATGTTGTCAACCCCTGGCTAAACAATAGAGTCACAGAATATCAAGAGTTCAGAAGGCAACTTTCATACGTACTTCACTCGAGCAAAGGACACATGCCTTTGTGGCGCGGTGGGAGTGTGTCCGACTGCTACTGATTCGATTCCTACATGGGACACCACTTTTTTGTTCCGAGTCTGGGTGTACTTTTTGTTCGTGACTTGTATGTTTGTAATGTCCCCCACGATAAAAGGCTTGTATCTTACTGCGGGAGTCGTCTTTGAAAACAATAAATAAAATAAATAGACGTCGTTCACGATCATTTTGTTTGGATGGCGTGCCCCGATTCAGCGTCCATGTACGATTTTAATGTGTGCGTGCGTCAAAAGCGTATTGACGCACGCACATCCATTGTCTTCTGTATTCTCGATATTCTGTGGTGGAGTGTTATAAGTTAACTTATGTCTGTTGTGGCGATGGTTTCCGAACGGAACTGAGATTATTTTTGAGAGATGATTTATGTGCACTGGTTAGCTTTTAGTAGATCTTATAGGAATTGCCTGAAATATAATATGATAATTATGCAATTTTAATTCAAATTTTGCACCGGTCCTCTAATGTGGTGTATAATACCTGCATAATACCTGCATAATACCTGCTTATACAGTTTATAAACAAATAAACATTGTAAACATTGGCAATTTGAAAAGAGTAGCCTAGAATTTTTAATTGCCTCGTTCTTTTCTACGTATTTACCTACTGTTTGCGAACCGGCATTACGTGTACATGTAGAATCGATTTTTCACAACAGAAGCATTTTGATTCTTAAGTGTAAAAGTCCATATACCTACCTAAGGTTGAGTGCATTAATTTCACTTAAAACTGCAAGTTTACTAACAAAAGGAAATATAACAGATATTTGACATTGTTGTTCCTAACACAGTTAGCTACTTTTAATCTTAGAAGTAGACGACGGTGATAGAAACAGCTCTTTACTAAAAACGTCTCCGCGCCGGATGTAACAACAGACAATATTTATATTTCAAACAATAAGCCGTAAACAATCATCATATATTATTTATGTTCCTAACAACATTACAATAAACTTTATAATACATTGTTTGTAATAAGACAATCCTACACAAACAAACAATTTTATTTACAAAGTAATATAATAAAGATACAATCGAGATCTATAAAAATCTCACGCTGTGACAAAATGGCCGACAATACGTAAATAAATATATATAATGTTAATTTAAGTGAGGGAAATAGGTTTTGAATTAAATTTCATGGTTGGAAGAAATTTGATAGAATTATTATGAGGGCTTTGTTGTGGGCGTTCACAATAATTGTTTAAAGTATCCATTTTTATTATAAGGCTAGCTACAAACTGTGACTACGCCCGTGTAACGCTGAACCCAGAGTTTGTATCTGTTTTCTAAAGGTGATTTTCTACACGGATCTCTAAATATTTCCTTACCTTAAGTAGTATTATGCTAGTGAAATCAAGGCACATCAAAATATGTTCAGTCGTTACAAACTAGTAGACTGTATACAGCTAGCAATAGCAATATTGAGATACTGAAACGTTTCCTACGACTAAGACACTGAGAGCCATCTTTAACATACCTCAATACTTAAGTAATTGAATCATATACCACGACTTGCAATACCAACAGTAAAACAAGAAATAGTGAAGTATAGTAAACACTATCAAAAAATACTTTAAAAATAAACTTGCCTAAAGATTAAGTGGGGTCAAAGGACTGTGATAAAAGAGATTGAAGAGACACGGTGTTCCATATCTAGCGGACTTCATTTCATTAGAATGAGACATTTAATTATTTGTTTTTTTTTGTGGTACAGCTTTGTGAGAGCAAAAAAAAATGTGTGGCACTCGGGGACTGCCGCGGTAAAGCTATTGCATAGCATTTATATCAACTTATGCAATTATAATTATTTATTTATGCAGTATTTTCGATTTTTTTCATTACATTTCGTAGCAGCTCGTCTCGATCCGTGCGAGCTTCGTACAGTCGTACCATATACATATACGTTAAGCGAACGCTCGGCCGAGCTACATGGTAGGCGGAGTGGGGGGTGTTAGGTTTTATTTTCGTTACGGAATTTCTTGATTCGGTCGCCGCGCTCAAAGCCCGCGATAAAAGCTATGCAATAGCTTAAAACCCGAGACCAGATTGTCAGACAGAGAGGTGGCTTATTGTTAATTGCAACAGATTGCCATGATGCAGATAAAACAAAGAAAAAAAATTCCAAAATTCCAGTGCTAAGTCTATTATATGATTCCAAACGCATAACCATAACCATTTTTCATTCGTTATCATAAACTGGAATTACTCAGCATGGTTTACGCATGCAATATTTAAATGCATGCCATGCATTTGGCGTGCAATGTAGTAACATGGCGTGAATTAAAATGTTACGGCACTATGGCTGTAAATACACGCGATGCAAAAATTTAAATTTGTTAAAGCGGCCGGGAAAGTGTTTTGTTTGTTTTACTTTTATTGTTTTTTTCAGGATATTTATTACACGAATGGGAGCGATCTGCGAAAGTCAAAGTACTTTATTTGTTTATGAACGTTTGTCAACATTTGGAAAATATTCATTATATATAAGCTGTTGCCCGCGTCTTCGTTTGCGTGAAAATTTTGAAAAGCTAGTTTATCCCACGGCAATATTTTTCTGGGATAAAATGTAGCCTATGTGCTATTCCACACTACAAACTACTCTGCTCCAAATTTAGTCAAGATCCGTTTACCCGTTGTGGCATGATTGAATAACAAACATCTATCCATCCACACATCCATACATCCAAACTTTAGCATTAATAATAGTAGATTAGGTATAGATTTAATTAATATAGCCCTGGCTCCTGGCCCCGCAGAGAGAGGAGACACAGAGGGGTGTTACATTTTTTAGTAAAACGTTCACCCATCTATGGACTGACAGTAATAACGTATCTCAATTTAAGAGAGATCAGCTCGAGCACCAATAAGCACTTTAATTCCTTACTTAGAAGAAATAATAAAAAAAATCATCGCGACAATGACTAGTCTTCTTTGAAATTGCCCTTGAACGAAATTGCTCATAATTATTTTATTAAATGCATCCTAAATGCACTAAAAGTTATATTGTGGAATGTAATCCATTACACGTGACAGGCAGCTGCTTAGTTTCTATTAAACAGTTTTAATGAAGCTTAGTGTGAGGTGAAATGGAATGTTCAATTAGTAGTCCATTATGGTCTATCATACCTTCTGATAAATTCATAGACAGAATATTTAATGTATTGACGAGTGGGGAAGAGTGCACAATGTGGCCATGTTCTTAACTTATTGGCACCACATTTTGAATTGGGAACATGATAAATGTGACATTTGAAATCATATTATTTGACAGCCTCTGTGGCGCGGTGGGAGTGTGTCCGACTGCTACGCAAGAGGTCGTGGGTTCGATCCACACCCAGGATAAAACTTTGTGTGATGAGCACGATGGTTTATTCTGTGTCTGGGTGTTATTTATCTATAATATGTATGTATTTAGAAATCTGTAAGTATGTTTATCAGTTATCTGGTTTCCATAGTACAAGCTATGCTTAGTTTGGGATCAGATAGCGTTGTGTGAGTTGGCCCAAGATATTATTATTATAGATATTATATTCGTAATCATAACAAGTAATGTAAAAAAGATGTAGAGTTTGTTTGTTTGAACGTATAAGTCTCTGAAAAAAACTGGTTTCAATAAGATGAAATTCAGTAAGGAGGTAGTTAAAAGATTCAGTAAGGTACTAAACAACTTTTATTCAAATCTAAATTTCAAAATAATTGCTTGGTAGGTTGGCGAATAATGATAATAATGTTTTTTTTTTTATTTTAGGAAGTCAAATACGATTCTCGTGAAAAGTCGATTCTACAAGTAATATCAGTTCTTAAACAATAGGTAAAGAACGAGGCAATAAAAACTCGTAGCCAAATTGCCAATGTTTACAATGTTTAGTTGTTTATAAACTGTATATGCAGATAAGGTGCTGCTACCATTATAATATTCACTATATTATAGGACTGATGCAAAAACAAGAGACAACAAATATTTTAAAAAGTACATAAAAATCAACATATGGAAACAAGACAACTGATAAACATACTTACATATTTCTGAATACCCAGGCACAGAATAAACCATTGTGCTCATCACACAAAGTTATATCCTGGGTGGGGATCGAACCCACGACCTCCGGCTTAGCAGTCGGGGTTATCAACGACTAGACCACAGGCCAGTCGATTTTCTTTTACATAAATATTAAATTGTATGGTTAATTGTATAGTAGTATAATCTCGTGATCCTTATCACAACAAATCTAATTTCCATATTACTAGCGCGTACTATCTTACACATTATAGTGCATTTTGACCTCAAAACCAGTCCAACGTATAATTCAACAAACAGATAGACATAACGTACCAAATAAAAACAACTCGATTCCAATAGGAGCTTCGACATCTTATTTCCCTAAAGACTTTAAAGAAAATCGATAAAATTTCAATTCGGCCTTAATGAGTCAATAGTGACTTTATTCCCTTTAATTTTCAATAAAAACGTCTTATTTGCATAACACTTAGGCCGGTCGCAGGCTTACGACTGTAGCGAGTCGTAACTGTTTAGAACGTAAATTTTGTCGCAGCGATTATAAATTTAAATAAAGACTGCCTTTTAAAGTGACTTATACCTGATTTTATTTTAAGTTATAAATTGATGGAGTTATGTCAGGCATTTTTAATTTATTCACGCTTCTTAACGTACTTAAAATTTCTTATAAAATTATTATTTTACGCAGAAAATTTATGAAATTTTTACGTAGTTTTTATCTACCTACTTATTTAATTAAGCAGCGAAAAATGTTGGTTAATTTCATCCAATTTAAATTTTCTTTTTTGCATTTTCTTTAAACAAGAGTTTCTTTTTTAAATATGATTATTTACCACTGATGCTTTTTTTACCATTTATTTTCTTTATTAATAAAGCACTTAAATAAAATTGTAGCCTTCTTGTTAAATATGATGCTTGCATTATTAACACTTTTTCGTCTAGGAAGAGGTGATTGCAGGCCAGAACTAGGTAAGATAGATTTGAATCATTTCTCATTAATATAACCGTGACTGGCTAATTTAACAACGGTTTAAACTGTTCTATTTGGCGCACAAATATCTAATTTTCAATTATAAAAAAATAAAACTTAATGCCAAGATCATAGTTTACTGTCTACTAGACTAATATAGCAGTCAGACTAATATAGCAGATTCTTTGAACTATGCAAGATATTCTAAATATTTTTTTTAATACTATGAAATGGAAAGACGAGCATGTCGTCGCGCCTGTTAGAAAGCGCCACACTGGCCCCTATCGATGCCACTGTCCCTGTTTGGATAAGGTCTGAATGCCACCACACCGCGCTCCTCATTTGAGACATTAATTCATAAACCTCATTTGCCCAGTAATTACACTTACTACAGTGCCCTTCAACCGAAACACAGTGATATATTAACATTACTATTTTAACACACACACTGTTGTGATACCCGCAAAGACGACCTATCTGTTGACAAGATATCTACTTCAAAAAATAGTAATGTGGTACCGTCATTTTTTCTATTTAGTATAAGAATAACGCATAAAAAATAAAATTACATGCGAACCCTAATCCCATCGCTAATACAAGTACCTATATTATAAATTAAAACAACAGGAGCTCGAAAAATAAACAACATCTAAGAACCAGTTCTCTTAATTAAAATACTAAGAATATACATACAAGTACATTGTATTAAATTACTTCAAAGATATACATACACACGTAACATGAGAAGCCCTATACATAATCCTTGCTCCCTCAATTTCCTAAGAAAATCCTCAGCTTAACCACCGAATAAACTTTAATTACATAAAACAATACATTTCGCCGTCGTATAATCGTAAATTTGTAAACAGCCTAATACCGTAGGAGGCCTCTTAACCAAATTTTATGGCCTGTTGCCGCTATAAAGTAAAATATAAAACGCTAAAGTGAATAAAATCATTATTTATTTAAACAAAAGCAAAAAATATATTTTTTTGTGTAAAGGTCCTTACGCATTACCACGATGATGCGACTAAGATCACAGCCGCTAAGATTGTCTCGAATCATCGATCATAAGACTACAAAATAAATTTTCTTATTTCGAGAATGTAATCACGGATTCTTAAGATTCATATGAACCTCAATAAATATAATAACAGTTATTGCAAAAAGTATTTTTTGCTTAGGTTTAAAAATTGCGAGTTCCCCTGACACCACTTTATGTGATCTACAAATTCTAATTTCGAATCTGGAAATACTTTAAGCCCGTGATTAATAAATCTGTAAAATTCTAAATTAGTTGTTCCATAATCTGGATATTATATCTAAAATATCTCCAAGCAAAACTTCAGTTAAAAACAAATAATTATTAGAAACACAAAATTCCTGAATGCTTAAAATTAAATAATTACCTAACTAAAAATTGTAATTATAATGTCAATCACTTCCACAATTAAAACGAATCCAATGATACTTCCTGAGACATAGAAACACTCAAAAAATATTTCCCTCCAAGGCGCAATCGGGCAAAACTACCAACCAATACCGAGTCGATTGTTCGTACCGATGCAGTGGGTAACAATCTTAATCTCAAAGGCACACACGACAGGTGTTAGAATAGGATGGGAGAGATAAGAGTCGGCTTCGGTACAAAAAGAATCAGAATAGTATAATTACGTATTCATGTGTGAGTGAGTAAGCATGTTTCGATTCGGTTTATACGAGTACAATGTCATGATAATTATATTGTGAGGCGAAGTGCAAGGCAAGTGGGACAAGATTGTACTTAGGCTCATTTTGAGATTCGCTTAACCACTGTTTAACTGTTTGTGTTTAACGCGAGAAAAATAAATGACTAAATGCGAGCCGGAGTCCCACACGAAGAGTTTTTAAAGTTCCATAAATAAGCCGAAAAATATACGTATTTAATATGTTTTTTAATATGTTTTACCTTTAAATATTATTTTTAAAGATAATATTTTTTGTTATTATAATGGTAGCTACAATGACTGAAGGACAGACAGACAGCGAAGTCATAGTAATGGGGTTCCTTGGACACTCATAAAGTTTGAAACTCTAAGAAGATTATTGTTTAAAAATAACAAAAAGTATTTGGATGCCTTTTAGCCAAAAATCTTTTTTTTAAATTTAATATACTACAAAATGGAGAGCGTAGCAGGCCGTGTGCCTGATGGTAAGCGTCACGATATTTCATATCAGCATCACTGCACTAGAATCCTTGTTTGGCAAAGATCTAAATGTCACTTTACCACGTCTCATTTGATACATTAGATCTTAAGTCTCATTTGCTAAGTAATAACAGTTGCTACAACGAAACACAGTAACTAACACTGTTGTGGCACGCTGACATTATTTTTGACTTAATAGGCTGAAGTAATGTGGCCGTTTGGCATATGCCCGCGCATACGCCCGGGTCCACTCAAGCTGTCACATGGTAGTTTATTACAATGTCATCAATGTTTTAGCGGTTGCAGCGACGATGTGAAAAATGGAGAAAAAATGTGTCACAGGCATGGTTGTTTATAACAATGTTTTCTTATGACGTTATCACGTAAAATTATCGTCCGTAACCGACTTTACGGACAACCATTTTTTTATTATCTGTAAATGCTGAATATTTGCAATATATTGTCATTGAACAAGGGCAGTATTGAGCAGTCTCCTAAAAATATTTTTCGTAATTGTCTGCAATTCTTTCTGGCATACAATGTTGACGCCGGCGATGCGACACTAACCTTTAAAACTAAGTCATTTGTATACATTTTAAGGTGCCGCTTCCTGAGCATGTAACCTATCTACCCCTTTTTACTTATAACATCATTGTGTCCAGCTATCTTTGTCAAAGCAGTTTTTACAACTAAACCTACAAATGTTATTCCATTATGATATTAATTTAGATACAACATAAAATTTAGCACCATAAAGTAACATTACTCAAAACACGTTCTTGTATGACGGGTGCGCGGGCGCAGCGTGCTTCTCGGAAACACAATAAACATTATGTAGTTATTATCTAATGTGACCGTATTTTATATCGTGTGTTTCATAGAAAGGAGTAGAGTGACTAGGTAGTGGCGTTTTGAGAAACATTTATTTAAAACTAGCTGTCCCGCGCAACTTCGTATGCGTAATTTCTCCCCGTTTTTGAAACATTTCTCGTCGCTTCTCCGCTCCTATTAGTCGTAGCGCGATGTTATATAGCCTATAGCCTTCCTCGATAAATGGGCTATCCAACAAAAAAAGAATTTTTCAAATCGGACCAGTAGATCCTGAGATTAGCGCGTTTAAACAAACAAACAAACAAACAAACTCTTCCGCTTTATAATATTAGTATAGATTTATTAAAAAAAAAAAAGATAAATTGTACATTGGTCTAGTGGTTCGTAATCCGACTCCTAAACCATAGGTGGTGGATTAGATTCCCACACAGGACACCGCTTTGTTGTTCCGAGTCGGGGTGTACTTTGTGTCCGTGATTTGTATGTTTGTAAAGTCGTCCACGACACATAGCATGTACATTTAAAAAAAAAATAACAATGTGTGTCCCACATTACTAGCAATCTTGTTAATCCCTCCAGCTAACCTAAATTGCTTGTGTTGGGAGTGGGTTCACGTTAAAAGTAGGTATTTTTTTTAAAGATGTACCTGCCCTGTATCGTGGACGACTTTACAAACATACAAATCACGGACACAAATTGCTAGTAATGTGGGATACACATTGTAATTTTTTTTTAGGATGTACATCTTAAAAAATAATTACAATGTTTATCCCACATTACTGCCCTTTGTCGAGGACGACTTTACAAACATACAAATCACGGACACAAAGCATTGTGTCCGTGTTTCGTATGTTTGTAAATTTGTTAATCCTTCCAGCTAAGCTAAATTGCTTGTGTTGGGAGTGGGTTCACGTTAAAAGTAGGTAAAAGGGTTGGAATTTATTTAGCAATCTGGTTTTTTTTAAGGGCTGGCTGTAGGCTACAATTCTTGTGTCGCGGGGGATTTAAGAAACATATAATGAACGGACATAAAGTACATCCAAACCCGAGTCTGGATGTACTTTATGTCCGTTCATTATATGTTTCTTTAGCTACAAATAGATTTATTTTTTCAAAAAAGCATAAAAAAAAATTTTAAAGTTTTTTTTTTATTATAAAATATTTTTATTTTCTTTTTAAATTTAAAAAAAAAGTAATTAAAAGTTCTGCTATTCATCGATAGATGGCAAAACTAAAAAGTGTCACCGCTGTGCCCGTCGGAGTGGGGAGCATGAGGTTTTTTCGTTACGGAATTTCTGGATTCGGTCCCCGCGCTCAAGGCCCGCGATAGAAGCTATGCAATAGCTTAAAAGTATGTCCGAGCCAATAACCAGTTTTATGCGGGCGAAGCTTCAATTAGGCATGTTTTTTACTACAATAACAAACTAAATAGGGTTAACGAAACCCTTGCTTCCTTTCTAACAAAAGGTTTGCACAATTACAGTCTATTATATTAATTCCGATCCGGGTTTGTGCAAATGGCACGTGCGCACACTACAACTGATAACTATTGTGTGTCTGACACATATTGTGCATTTTACTGCTGTTTAGTTGATACGTGTGCGATAAACCTTATTGTTTGGGTGAAGTGGCCACACAAGAACAATGTTTTATAATACTAGTGAAACATCTCGGCTTTATATTAGTTGTTTTTACTTTAGTAGTTGTACTGTTAGATATATTGATATGAAATCAACTGATAGATATCTCGGGTGACTGCCTCTGTGGCGCGGTGGGAGTGTGTCCGACTGCTACGCAAGAGGTCGTGGTTTCGATTCCCACACGGGACACCACTTTGTGTGATCCACAAATTGTTGTTCCGGGTCTGGGTGTAATTTGTGTCCGTGACTTGTATGTTTGTAAAGTCCCCCGTGACACAAGGCTTGTAATCAATTATAAAAAATAAAAAAAATCTCGGGTACTAAAAACCACTTCGTAATACGTACAAACGGACATGCGAAAAACGGATATAATTTATGGCTCTTTTATAAGCACTTGCATGTTGGTCTAGTGGTTAGTGGCCCTGACTGTTAAGCCAGAGATAGTGGGTTCGATCCCCACACAGAATAAAACTTTATGTAATGAGCACGATGGTTTATTCTGTGTCTAGATTAAATTTATCTATCTATATATATAAAAGGAGAAGCTGACTGACTGATTGACTGACATATCAACGCAGTGCCTAAACTATAAGGGTTAGAAACTTGAAATTTTACACATGCTTTCTTAGTGCTCCCCTACGTTACAAAAGAAACCCCTCCTTTTATAACGTAGGGGAGCACTAAGAAAGGAATTTTTAATATTTACCCCCTAAGAGGGTAAAACGGTTCTTTCTTAATTTTGATCCTTTTGATAAATAATTTATATTTCAGAAAAGTTATGTCGAATTATGATATTGCCAACGTTAAGCTTCTAGACGATGGTGACCTTGCTGGTTTCCAATAGTGTAGACGACTGTTGCAAACCATGTACCAAGTAATTTGGTTTACAACAGCCGTCTACACTGTTGGAAACCAGCAAGGTCACCTTGGCGGGAAGCCTTGTTTCCAACCGTTTAGAAGACGCTTAATTATTAGTCCGTGTTTCAGATATTTAGTCCCCAAATTTGCGTTGCCATCTAACCTAACCTGACTGCGTAAGAAGAAGCGTTTATGTTTTTCGAGTGTAAAACTAAATGGCAAATATTAGCTTAAGAGGTATCGTTACATTTGTCTCAGTTGTGCACAACTGCACATCAACAGTTCACTGAGTATCAAAATCAGAAAAAAAAATGGCAGCATAATACTTAGTTGGATGCGAGAAGCCAAAGATAGAACAAAGTGGCGTGCAGTTCGAGAGGCCTATGTCCAGCAGTGGACTGCGATAGGCTGAGGATGATGATGGTGAAATTTTTTTTTCTGTTATTAATTTTAAGCAGTGGGGTTTTTTGTTTTGTAATAATTTATTCATGGTTTTTATGGGTTCCGTAGTAAACAAAGAACTCTTATAGTTTCTAAGAGTTTAGTTTCTGTCCCCTGTCTCATTGATAGGGTACCTCCCATAAATGTGAAGTGCAGTTTTATGTAAAAACAAAATTCAACTCTAACATCAGATTTTCAAAAGACACCTTAAAAGCACATTACAGTACATTAGCTGCGACATGACATAAGAGGATTATTGCGTATGTAATTTATACACACTTACATACTGCATAAAGGCTTCGGCAAACGCGCTACTTTTAACTCGCGTTAGTCGCAACAAAAACTATTGGCTGTTGGTAAGTAGTCTTTCTCAAACGACTCACGTAAATATTTTTATGAATAAAACTTAATCAACGATTGTCTAAAAACGGCAATTATAAAAAATTGTTAAGCTGAAATTAAGTTAGCTAAGTTAGAAAAGTAGAAATTTCTAAAAATATATATATAGGCTACTCTTTTGAAATCATAAAATTACATTACATAGTCCAGTTGGGATAGACATTTAAATAGAAAAAAATAGGGGACGCTTTTTGTTTTTGAAACGTCGGAGGGGGGGGGGGGGAGGATGGAAGTCTACATTTCGATTTTCGAAGCAAGCCCGCCATTGGATTCGCCGCCACCTTGATTTGAAGTTATTTTTTTACGATTTTCTGAAATAACTCGTTAATTTGCAACTTTAGAGCTTAAATGGTAGTATCCAAAGTTGTTGGAAATGGAAATTTAATTTCCCACAAGTTTAAAAAAAAATCGCGTCCCCTGTTTTCTATTTAAAGCTATTTTTATGTCTATCCCGACTGGACTATACAATAATTTTATTGAATGAACCAGTGTGCTTTGGCGAATAGTCTACCGTTACTATACAAAGATATATTTTAATTTCTCTTCAACAAAAATCTATCATGATCGATATAAAATTCTTATCCGATACAGTACCTAATCGGAGCCAAAAACCGTGATTATACGAAGATAGTTAAAAAAAAAACAAAGCGCTAAATCGCTAATCGGGCTTTCTGCTTTAACACGAAATAAGCGTTTAATGCAATTCAAACAGCAACGCATTACTATCCTCCTTACTGTGTATAGCAAATCACGCGACAAAACGCGACATAACGCGTTACAATATATGTTCGTAAACTTTCGCGATTTGTACACATTATACGGGTCTTAATCGCGTAAATATTTTATTATAAGGCTAAATACCTTTGTTTATTTCCCGACGTTTCGACCGTATTGCAACGGCCGTGGTCACGGGTAGACTAAAAACGGCAAGTAGTAGTCTACCCGTGACCACGGCCGTTGCAATACGGTCGAAACGTCGGTATAATAACGCGTTACGTTAAATAGCACGTATGTTGTAGCCTTTATTACATATAACTTAACTTTGTAGGGTGAAGGGCGATGTTACCAATTTTCGGTAATCTAATTTTAATGTTAGCTCTATAGTAATAATCTAGGAAATATGGGTTTTGGTGGAACATAATATAGGTCTTTATACGTACTACGAACCTAATGTTGATAAAACTAATGAGTGACGAGTATGTTCGTCTAGTAGTTAGTAACCCTGACTGCTAAGCCGGAGCACAGATTATTTACGTACAGATGGATAGCTTCATACAAAACGTTCTTGACCCACGCACTCATAGATATCGTAACAAAAGCGAAGAATTGGAACGAAAAGGACCAGCGACAGATCGAGTGGCTCATTCAGTGCGGTTGTTAGTTTTGTGCGCGCGTCTGAGTGTAAGTATAAGAGTCGAGGTACATATATGAGCGTTCCTTCTGTACTCTCTCTAAAACCCAGGATAAATCTGTGATGTTTGTGTGATGAAAACGATTGTTAATACTGTGTATTTTATAATTAATTTTGAAGCTATGTTATCAAAAGCAGACAAATGTAGTTCAATTTTGATAAGCTTTAGTATGTAAATAAGGTGAAGATTGGAGATTAATATAAGCTACTTTGTATTTATTTATTAATTGTGATTTCATTAATTACTAGTTGTACTCAGTCACGCTTCACTGTGGCTTTTTGATTAACCCTTGCTTAATCAAAATCTGATTAATAAATTCGGAACGCATACAGGACAAACATATAAACATTATTATTTATATATATAAATAGACTAGCTGACCCGCACAACTTCGTTTGCGTCAATTTTCCCCGTTTTCTGCAACATTTTTCATTGCTGCTCCGCTCATATTGGTCGCAGCGTGATGTTATATAGCCTATAGACTTCCTCGATAAATGGGCTATCCAACAGAGAAAGAATTTTTCAATTAGGACTATTAGTTCCTGAGATTACCGCGTTCAAACAAACAATCATACAAACAAACAAACGCCGCTCGTAGCCGCGCATGGCAGCACGGCCGTCAAGCGATACTGGTCTTTAGCATATTTTGTGGTTAAAGTTTAAAATTCTTTGACACTGAAAGTGCTCGCCGCGCCGCTACCATTACGATGTGAATTCAGCCCAATACTTATCTAATATATAAAATTCTCGTGTCACAGTTTTCGTTGCCATACTCCTCCGAAACGGCTTGACCGATTTTGATGAAATTTTTTGTGCTTATCCGGTATCTATGAGAATCGGTCAACATCTATTTTTCATCCCCCTAAGAGTTTGTTTGTTTGTTTGAATGCGATAATCTCAGGAACTACTGGGCTGCACTGAAAAAATATTTTATTGTTGCATAGCCCATTTATCGAGGAAGGCTATCGGTTATAACATCACGCTACGACCAATAGGAGCGGAGCAGCAATGAAAAATGTTGTGAAAATAAGGAAGAAAAAGAAAAAAGGGAAAATTTACGCAGACGAAGTTGCGCGGGTCAGCTAGTTACGAATATAAATAAGTTTTTATTTGATTTAATACGTTTTATCTCGATAAAAGAAAACCACTGGCCGCTCGAATACCTAGTAATATATTATTAATAGAAGATAAAGAAATCTTCGCAAATATAAAAAAATAAATTAACTTGAAAACCTAATTTATTCTTCATTCAAAAGCCCATAGTAATTAATGTCAGGATACTATCTTAATAAAAGTGGATTTTAATTGAAATAGCCTCGCAAAGATAGTTCAATTTTAATTAACTTCAATCATAAAAATACGGGGCTTTTATATTAAAGGCGACAATTCCCCTAATTGCCTTTAGGTTTATTTTAAAAAATGTGTTCAAAATTACTTCTATTAATTGAGGCTATAACCTTCAAAGATTTAATACTCAGGGATTACTATTTTTAACAATTTAACTATTTTTTAGGCATTTCTTACATCTATTTTTAGAAAGTAAAATAAAAAATTAAAAAGTAAAAGCTAAAACAAAAAGGTGCTTTCTTTTAAAGCACGAACGGTTTTTTTTACCAAATAAAGCTAAGAACAATCCTGCTCAAACTAGTTTTTAATAAAAAAAATCTAGCAAGAGCATGACGGGCCATGCTCAGTGTAGGGTTCCGCAGTGATCACTACAAAGAAATACACTACGTATAAAAAATGCCGAAATAAAAGTCTTCCCCTCCAAAGCATCAATGATATTCATCAATTGCCAGTTCTCTGTTATTGTTTTTAAACTTCCGCGATTTTTATATACCCTACGTTTCGATTTGAATCGAATTACACCGATCGGTGCAATTCGATCGAAACGTCGGGTAAATAAAAGGTTCGTACCTTTAAATAATTCACGCGATTAAGACCGATATAGGTATATAGATAACTAGCTGTCCCGCGCAACTTCGTATGCGTAATTTTTCCCCGTTTTTGCAACATTTCTCGTCTCTACTCCGCTCCTATTAGTCGTAGCGCGATGTAATATAGCCTATAGCCTTCCTCGATAAATGGGCTATGCAACAAAAAAAGGATTTTTCAAATCGGACCAGTAGTTCCTGAGATTAGCGCGTTTAAACAATCAAACAAACAAACAAAGCAAACAAACAAACTCTTCCGCTTTATAATATTAGTATAGATGTGCCCGTTCTCTAGTTGGTTAATATATTTTTTTTAGACTCTGGTTCAACTCCTCACACTGAAAATTTTAAAACTTTAATATATTAAAAAAGCTCCTCTGTTTGCGTCTTCGCTTATTGAATATTTTATCATTTCGATGAATGAAAATACGCCTTTTTACCTTACTTGAAAACTAAACATCAAACTTTGAAGAACAGGTATCCAATTAAAATATAGGTCTTTCTACGCGTTAAAAGCCTTGGGCATTTTCTTTACAGAATTAGCGTTCTAATTGGCTGAACTAAATTGTACTTTGCAATCTCTACTTACTGTTTAATAGGCTACGTAAATGTAGGTAAATTCAATAATGTTGTGTACGGTACAAGAGTGAAGAGGGTTTTAATCTATTCCATCCTTAAGATTTAGTCAAGATGGGATGCATGGGATGTATAGGTGGCTTTTAAAATTTATATAAAACAATCTACACTAATATTATAAAGAGGAAAGATTTGTATTTTTGGATGTAACGAATAAACTCAAAAAGTACTGGACCGATTTTAATAATTATTTTTTTGCTGGATAGCCCATTTATCGAGGAAGGCTTTAGGCTATATAACATCGCGCTACGACTAACAGGAGTGGAGCAGCGACGAGAAATGTTGCAAAAACGGGAAAAATTTACGCATACGAAGTTGCGCGGGACAGCTAGTATTTTATAAAATTGTCTGGCTCAGAAATGACCATGGCAACTTGAGTACGAATGCCTTCAAAAACAATTGAGAAATGTGTTACTTGTCGAAATGACAAATTAACCGTTGCCTTCCTCGATAAATGGGCTATCCAACAGTAAGAGAAATTTCCAATTCGGACAAGTAGTTCCTGAGATTATCGCGTACAAAGAAACAAAAAAACTTCAGCTTTTGTAATATGCGCAATCGTGAGGTCGCGGGTTTAAATCCTACCCAATATACTACAGACGTGAAACCACTCCTAACACAAGCCATTGAGCTTAGCTGGAGGGGTTAACAGAATTGCTAGTAAAGTGGGACCCAATCCCACATAGCTAGTTATATATATTTTTAAGAAAAAAAAAATGTAAATCGCTAACCGCTTAAACAACATACCACACAATACATCCCAAACGGCACAAATTAAAAATATAATTAACTCCATACGGCGAACAAAATTTTGTACTCATTATAAACGGCTTCCATACAATATCCATATGTAAGATAACGTAATTATGTTCTTTTGTACATTGAAGCATTCTTGCATGAATACGGCCCTCGTGCATGAAAATGAAAATGTAGCAGTGAGTTTTGGATGTAACAAGTTTTCAGGAACATTTCGACGAAATATCAACTTGTAGCATTTTGTATCTAATTAGGATGAAATTGTTTTCGCTTTGTTAGGTACCTTTTGCAGTACCTATAAGTGGGTAACAACATTAGCTAACTCACTATCAACCTGCGTTATTTCACTGACTATAGAGGGTATATGTAGGTGTTATCCGTGTTATAAAATTTTAATTAACTGGTTGACAAGGAATAACTTAAAAAATAATCTTGCTAAAATAAATTTAATGACCATTAGTCAGTTGAGTACTAGTATTATACTATAGTATTTTATTATCTGTGGTTGAGGTAAGTAGTTTTATCTCGCTACCCAAGATCCAAGATAAGGACCAACTATGGCAAAAAAATTATCAAAAAACTGTAGATACCTCGGTTGTGTTAACAGCATATCATGGTCAGGTTGCACCTCTTCTAATATACGAAGTTATGTTCAATGACAACTCCTACTTATCTTATTTTTATTAATTATTATTTAATTTTTTATTTTTTACTGGTGTAATCATATTATTTTCTTATTATTTTTTGTCAATATTTGTTGACCTACATGCGGAAGTGTGTAAATAGCAGTATTTATAAATGTTATTTTTAGTCTGCAAGCTTTCTGTAATCCATGCCATTCTGTAAATGTTGCAAAAACGGGGAAAATTTACGCAGACAGGGATAGCGCGGGATAGCTAGTTTATAATGTTATTATAAACTAGCTATCCCCGTCTGCGTAAATTTTCCCCGTTTTTGCAACATTTCTCATTGCTGCTCCGCTCCTATTGGTCGTAGCGTATGTTGTATAGCCTATATATGGCCTATAGTCCATATAAAGCCCTTCCTCGATAAATGGGCTATCTAATAGTGAAATAATTTTTCAATTCGGATCTGTAGTTCCTGAGGTTCAAACAAACAAACAAGTAAACTATTCAGCTTTATAATATTAGTATGTCTAAGTAACTCAGTCTGTCTATTACCTTCTCACGCTTAAACCGCTAAATGGATTTAGATTAAATTGGGTATGGAGATAGTGTGAGTTACGGGGATAATTTTTATTGTGATAACCGACAAATACACGGACGGAGCCGCGAGCGAAAGCTAGTAAATAAAGTTAAAATAATGGTTGTCTGTAAAGTCGGTTAAACGGACGATAATTTTACGTGATAACGTCTTAAGAAAACATTGATTACATTGTAATAGTAGTCTGGTTCCTATCGCACAGGCTCTGCCTAGTTTGTGATCAGATGGCCGCGTGTGAGTAGTCCCAAGATATTATAATTGTCATTAATATCACGATTTACGATACAAAGATCAAATTGTATACACATTAAACTAATAGATATACTTGTTGAAACATATTTTATTGTTACGAGTACAAATTATATTAATATTTGATTAATTATCTTTGTACGTGATCTAATTGTTTACCATGTTTAACAAAAGGGCATCAGCAGGGAATGCAGTCTCATATTATTTTTAATTGTTTATGGGTTTTATAAATAATGGCCATAGTTCCACGCCCATAGATGTAGCAACGATAGATGCAATACAACGCGTGCGCACGTCCGTCAACATGTTTTTTTTTTACATTTAAAGACAGTTCTCGCGATTGTCCGTATGTTTGTTACCTTTAAACGACATAACCGCTGAAATACGGCAAGGAGACAGACGGTAGTATCCTGGGTACATATTATTTTATAGATATACCTAGGTAATTATTGTTTTTAAACTTTCGCGTTTTTTATACACAATAGATATATTTCGGGACTTAATCCGCAATAACGATTAATAAACGTCGGGTAAATAAAAGGTTCGTATCTTTAAATAATTCACGAGATTAAGTCCCGAAATATATCTATTAGGTATATACCTAGGTACTATCTGACCGTCGCAAATTTATCTCTGCGTCAATTTTCCCTGTTTTTGCTATACACAAAAATACTGAAATTACGACAAAAAGAACTTTAAATACAAAAACAATGGTTATCTGTAAAGTAGCTTTACGGAAGATAATTTTGCGTGATAACGTCATAAGAAAACATAAATGACATTATCACCATTCGCATTGCTTAGCAACCAATCAAAGCGCGGGCATGCGCACGACGGCCACAATATTTCTGTCGGCAGGCAGGTCGCTATCAGCAGGCGGAACGTGACGGACCGTGACACTAAGCCTATCAGCAGGCGGAACGTGACGGACTGTGACACTTTTTTGTGCATGCCCCCGGTCAACGATTTATAAGTCGTTATCACGTCAAAAACATTAAAATCGGTGCAGCCGTTTCGAAGGAAACCGATTTTTTTAATTATTAGAGATTGATATAGGTACTTTTTATAACGACCACCTTTATTAATGCAGGCAGAGCCAGTTAGTGAAAGCTAATATCACAATTGCGAAAGTATATCTGTCTGTCTATTTGTCCGTTACCTCTTCGCGACTAAACGACTGAACGGATCTTAATAACATTTGCTAGTTCTTAATCATGTTCCAGACGGTTGGAAACAAGCGTACAAACCAAGATGACCTAGGCGGGAGCTTTGTGCGTCCCACCGTTTTTACTTGGTATTTGGTTTGCCACAGCCGTCTACACTGTTGGCAACCAGCAAGGTCACCTTGGCGGAAATGCTTGTTTCCAACCGTCTGGAAGACGCTTTAATCATTTTAGGGTTTTTTTATAGATGGGAAATCATCAAATGACTTCTCTCGCTGTGGGCACGAGCGGGAGAGCGTGTCAGACTCTTACTGAATAAAATCCGTCTGTGTTCCTTCTTTCGCCCTGGTGTTCCGGGAGCACGGTAACTCTTTCGAACGATCCCGCACTCCCGGTGAGCGCCGGCCCAATGGGGCCCCGTCGCTTGCTGACACCTCTTTGAGGCGCGCGTGGAACACTAGCGCGCCGTCGACCCGGGCCTGGTCCTAAGCTGGACGGCAAGCTACCCACTGTTCGTCGTCCGCAGGCCTGCGCCTAGGGTGGCATATTAATTTTGCTTAATCATTGCACATAGTAGATAAAAACACATATGTTATAAATTACCAAGTATTAAAGAACTCGTCTAAACCTGCTTACACTATAATTAAACCTATAAAAAGCGTTAAAGTAAACAGGGAATTAATATTCAAAGTTTATAAAGTAAAATCGATCGATTTGCATCAGATATCAGTCCGTCAGTGACCATTCTGTATGTCTACGACAGGTACGGTTCATGAAAATCTTTATGACCGATAAGCATGTTGCGCGAGTCGCTGCGCAGTAACGTATTTAAAAGAAGATCGCCGGCATTCGGACCTGCGCAATCGCCCGCCTATATAATAAAATAATATCTTGGGACCATTCACACAACGCCATCTGATCCCAAACTAAGCAGAGCTTGTACTATGGAAACCAGACAACCGATAAACATACTTATACTTATATATTTCTAAATACATACTTATAGATAAATAACACCCAGACACAGAATAAACCATGGTGCTCATCACACAAAGTTTTATCCTGGGTGGGGATCGAACCCACGACCTCTTGTGTAGCAGTCGGATACACGCCCACCGCGCAACAGAGGCAGTCAAAAGAAGAATCGTATATAAAGAAGATCGCGGGCATTCATACCTGCGCAATCGCCCGCGCTTATGTTCAGAACGGTCATAAAGATTCTCACAAACTATACAGTTGTCTCAATGTAACTTGGCACTGAAGGTAGGGGATATTAGGTGAATGGGCAAAGTGCGACGAAGTTGTACAAACTTTACTGGTCGCCATTGTAGAGTAGTATACTGGCTTTTGATATGTCCAAAGCAATATATAGTGGTCGGAAGTGTCTGGAGCGGTCACTGAGCCCAAACTTGTATGCGTCGAGATTATGAGATAGTTATGGTACATTTACACTAGAGTTACTCTTTGTACATTAAGTTACTTACTATTGGTAGGGTAAGGTACAATTTTCACGGAATGAATATATTATTATACCTGCAATTTTAATAAAAAAAACTCACAATGTAAGTCAGACTCGTGTTATGCGTGTTTTTTTTTGGGGGTTCATTGGCCCAAAAAAACCGTAAACCTCGCTTGCCGATGACGTGTGAAAAAAAAAAAATGTTCCGTAAGTAATATGTTTGCTCACTTACAATGTGCTTGACTGCCTCTGTGGCGCGGTGTGAGTGTGTTCGACTGCTATGCAAGAGGTCATGGGTTCGATTCCCACACGGGAAAACACTTTGTGTGATCCACAAATTGTTGTTCGGGGTCTGAGTGTACTTTGTGTCCGTGACTTGTATGTTTGTTAAGTCCCCCGCGACACAGGGCTTGTACCCTACTGCGGTAGTCGTCTTTTTTTAGATAAAATAAAAATGTCAAAAATAATTGGTGAAAACACGGCCTTATGCTTTTGATTAAGTTCAAGTTTGTTGTCATAGAAAATAGCCTCCCAGCTACTAAGACTGCCCGGGCAAGTCCATTGCCCACCCAAGAATAAACCAGTTCATTTTCTCCATAAAAAAACTCTTCAAGATCTCTTTTAATTATAAAAGACGGCCCTTCAATTACATTTTAATTTGATCATGATTTTTCTCAATTTATTTTTCCAAGTGTTCACCTTTTTCCTAATTGAAGGCTTTCATTGGTACTTTTAGGGGTTAGTGTTTCTAATTTTAGCGTTTACTGTTAGAAAAATTGTGAGATTCCCGCCAGATTGAGGTTAGGGCTGAGTAAATTGGATTTTAGGAATGCTAGCAGACAAGCAACTTTTAGTTGACTGATTATTGAATAACTAAATAATACTTTTAATGTGGTCTTCGGTCAACTTTACTTAAGTTACTATATTTAATTGTACGCAATTAAAAAAAAAAAATATCGATTTTAATACTATTGATGTCTATAAAGTATGTCCCTGTAGTCTATACTAATTAAATGTTATAAAGCTGAAGAGTTTGTTTATTTGAACGCGAGAATCTCAGTACCAAATTGAATAATTATTTTACTGTTGGATAGCCAATTTTAGGCTTTATAACACCACGCTACGACCGATAGGAGCCGAGCAGTAATGAAAATATTGCAAACACGGGTAAATATTTATTTAGGAAGTCTTATTCACCCACCTAGTCTTGCCTTGGTCATTTTATGAAATGACTGCGGTGCATCCTAAACGATTTAATGAAAAAATGTTTTTAAAGATTTTTCTATAAGTAGACTTAAAATCGGAATCTTGACCACATTTTTATTTTATTTTAAAAGGACGACTCCCGCAGTCCAAGCCCAGTGTCGCGCGGGACTTAACAAACATACAAGTCACGGACACAAAGTACACCCAGACTCGGAACAACATTTTGTGGATAACACAAAGTGGTGCCCCGTGTGGGAATCGAACCCACGACCTCTTGCGTAGCAGTCGGACGCACTCCCACCGCGCCACAGAGGCAGTCAAAAAAGGGTTTATAAAAGCGACTATTAGTTGCCCAACTTAAAATTGCTAGCTTGCGATCGTTATAAATTGATTGTAACAAAGATTTCAGTCATTCTGTCTCGTATCTGTCTAGTTTTAATAATATTATCTTAGAATGGAAGATAAATGGCTATTGGAAGTTGAAACGAGTTGGATTGGTTGGTTTTAGAGTTGGATTTAAGATAGCACTCTGTAGACTGGATCAGATTAAGTGAATGGTTCTCAAAGACGTAACTTGCGCTTCTCTAGAACTTTCTTTACAAATCTACAGTTTAAGATAAATGAATGAGTAATGGATTGAATGAACTAATGAATTAATTACAAGAAGTATAATCTGTTGGCGATCCAGATAAATAAAATATAATTACAGATTGTTTTTTTAACGTTTCCATCGCTGGTAAATAAAGCTGGAAACATACTACTGTATCGTCGACTGTCGCCACGCGGTAAAGCGTCAGATCGGGTGTGCACACTATGACACTATGAGGCCGCGCGAGCCCACGCGTGCTGACGTTTTTTCTGCACTGTGTCAATCGAAATATTGCACCGATACCACGTTTCTATGAGGACCTTAATTTTTTTAATGTTGATGATCATTATTTTCAGCATTACCTACTTAAATAGGATTTTAGATATTTCTTACAAAACTCTTACACGTGCGTTGCGTAATATCTATAATATCTATTTGGTGGTCCTCATAGATATATAAAAAAATAGAACGAAAAGAAAGGAACTCTCGATTTCTATACGGCGGCGTATCGATATCAAAGATCACTGTCTCTGTCACTTTGGCTGGCTGTTGGTCTAGTGGTTAGTGAACCTGACTGCTAAGCCGGAGAACGTGGGTTCGATCCCCGCCCTGGATAAAACTTTGTGTGATAGCCCTATGGTTTATTCTGTGTCTGGGTGTTATTTATCTATAATATGTATGTATTTAGAAATATATAAGTATGTTTATCAGTTGTCTGGTTTCCATAGTACCTACAAGCTCTGCTTAGTTTGGGATCAGATAGCGTTGTGTGAGTTGTCCAAAGATATTAATATAATACGTCGCTTCGATGAAAAAGATAAGTAGGTACTTATTTTCATATATTATCCAAAGTTTATTTAAAAAAAAGATAACTAGCAATTTGGTCCCACATTACTAGCAATTTTGTTAACCCCTCCAACTAAGCTCAAAGACTTGTGTTAGGAGAAAGTGTTAGAAAGTTGTAGGCCTTTGCTTCAGTGTACACTAATGTACAAGGAGACGAAACCGTGGAGAACAACTAGTTCATAAACAAAGGCACATTTATCAAATCAAAACAATAAATGACTCATCTAAAAATTATTGTTCTAAAAAACCGGTTCGAACTAGTTCAAAATATCCAAATATGGCCGACGTCAGTCATCAATCAAATCGTGATTTATTTCTATACTTAACCTTAAAATGTGTGGAGATTTATAACAATGCTATTAAAATGACTATAACAAGAATAGATTTTATTGGTGCGCTCTTGAATTTAATATGTAAATTAGGTTATAACTTTATATGAATATTTTTGTGGTCGTTTTAACCCGACTAAGGAATTTAAAGGGTTAATGTTTGACAGATGTTTCTGTTGATGTTCGTATTAAGGGCAGATGAGTTTAAAAAATGAAGAGTTTGGACTGGTTTTTGGATTGTTAACAGAAAATGAATGAATAAAGTAATAAACTCGATTCGTCGGCGAGTAGAATTACCTAAAGGGTTAGACTGCATTATGAAAAACAAAAAAAGAGAGTGCAGAAGATAAGTTTAATATGTACTTCGTTCGCGCAACGCACACTTAAGGACATGGAATCTGGGAACAAAGAGGTCCGAGGTGGTCCGAGACTCCATGTCCGTGTACGATGTATATGTGTGCGTTTCTCGTGTGTATTAAAGTTTCCTACTGTACTCTCCGCAATTTGTAATGAAAATGTACAATTACACTACAAATACGTAGTTTAGGTCATATTATTATGATACTAACATTTAAACTTTCGCGTTGCATGAATATAACTATTAATTATACGGGAATCAACGCGCATTGTTTACCTTAAAATTGCTTGACATTTCAACCAGGTTGCACCGGCTGAGGTCACAAGCGGACTATCGCAGCGATGTTAAGACTCCATAAGGCCGATGAATCTTCATCTACCCTCGCTTTTTTGTTTCTCGAAAAGTTAGGGTCACTGCACACTACACTGATTGTGTCCATGTTAACCGACTACTATATAATTATGATATTAAACACTTGCTTTGGAAGTCTAAATATACCTACGTAGACTCTGTGGATGAGACACAAAAGATTTAATCTCATTAATGAGACGAAAGGGTTTCGCCAACCGTCCCGAAAATAAACTACTTATAAAATTAGCACCATTTTGCTAGAGAGAAGTACCTCGATGAACTAGTCCGATGCTTAACTACCTATCGCGCAAAAACCATTCAGTTTTCTTGGATAAAAGCTAGCCTATGTGTAATTAGGTACAAACAATAATCTTTGTGTTCAATTTCATCCAAATCCATTAAGCCGTTCAGGAGGCTGATTCACGTATTTAAAGCAGTGCAGTTGCAGTTAAGTTTCGATTAAAACGGCCATTTTCGTATTCTGGTAAATTTGGGATCGATCTCAAAAACATTTGCGCACCGTACTAGAATGTCGTTATTGCGCTCTCAAGACGCATACTTGACGCAAGCGTATTTGAGATCGATCCGAAAGTTGAATCGAAACTTAAATGCAACTGAACCGCAACTGCACTGCTTTAAATACGTGAATTGACCCCCCCCCCCCCCCCGTGTTATTGAAAAACAAACTTCCATCCATTCATTGGTAGGAAGTAGGATGAAATGAAAGTCGTGACTCACTTATTCATCAAAGCTTAGTTCAAACCCCTAAATTTAGTAATTTGCAATGGAAACCTCCATTGCAAATTTCAGCTTATTTAATTTAGGCTTTTGTGATTAAATTCAATTATTTAATTATTTATTCATTAACAATTTTTACACGTTTATTATTTATTCTATATTATTTATAATGATTTATTAATTAAGAATTTTTACGTGAATACCAGCAGGTTTATCATAATAGTAAATTAATTTAGAATAATAAAATAAAAAATAATAGAATGATAATATATACAAGGATTAAAAAAAAACCATCTGTAATGAACACGCAGAGGGAGCTAAAAACTAAATATAGTATTTAAATAAATCTGTTGTTATATTGAACTCTGCCGATAACTGTAACCTTTCATTCAGTGCAAACGAAGTTTAGATCTGGCTCCCAGCCAAATTGTGTACGAGGCTAGCTTTAGACAAAGTTGGTCAAAAGGTCACTTGAGTTAGATCTAGGAAATCTATGCTAAGAGACAAAGCAAAGAGACGAAACAAACGTACGCTTAACATGCTCTCCGAAGCACGGAGGGGTGTGACAATGCTCGAAAACGGTCATGACTGCCTTTGTGGCGCAGTGGGAGTGTATCCGACTGCTACGCAATAGGTCGTGGGTTCGATCCCCACCCAGGATAAAACTTTGTGTGATGAGCACGATGGTTTATTCTGTGTTTGGGCGTTATGTATTTAGAAATATATAAGTATGTTTATCAGTTGTCTGGTTGCCATAATACAAGCTTTGCTTAGTTTGGGATCAGATAGCGTTGTGTGAGTTTTCTCAAGATATTATTATTATTACCGATCTAGGGACCGACAGTGGTGAGGTTCCTTAACCGAGGTATCTCGATGAGCTCGGCCGCTACTGAATCAGGGTAAAATACATTTGTAACAAACTAATATAAATTGACTCACTAATCTGCCTACCCTTATGAGATATTATCTAATCTAAAACTGACCTTTCCACTCCTCAAATAAATCAACATTACGAACCCAACTGAACCAATAAAGTATCAAACATAGACTGTCATAAATTCTAATAGGATTCGTTTTAATACCTTTTTATCAAATTTCGCTTATACCCCGCAGCTAAATAGGTGTCTTGCAAACTATGACACTTTTCGTTGCGCAACTGTTGCTTCAGGTTGGCAACATTTTGACAGCATGCCGTAGTGAGCTTCAAAAGACACTTGGCCACTGACAATCTACGCCCGGCTCATTCACACTACACCTTTTTCGTTCCAAAGTAACTTCCCTCTTATTTTATGTGATTTTTTTATGCTTTTAGTAAAACATGCCGTAAATTCCAGTGTTCTCTATCTATCATTTATATAATATCTGTATCTTTATAAAAATTACCAAACAATACGCTTTGTAGAAAATTGTATGGAACAACACACAATGACGTTATATGTTCATATCATCAAATCATTGCTTTTAGTATCCATCATTATTATAAATTAAAAAAACATGTTGAATTGTAAAAAAAAACTCTTATTTTTGGAACATTTTAAGATCTACTATTTTTTTTTAAAGACCACACTCGTATTAGGTTCAAGCCCTGTGGTCGCGGGAGACTTTACAAGTCACGGACACAAAGTACACCTAGACTCGAAACAACGATTTGTGGATCACACAAAGTGGTGTCCCGAGTGGGAATCGAACCCACGACCTCTTGCGTAGCAGTCGGACACACTCCCACTGCGCCACAGAGGCAGAGTCAATCCACTATTGCCTGATTAGTTTAAAATGAATATTTTCTACTATAGTCAACTATTAGCTACGTGTCGTTCAATTAATTATGATTTTTTAACTCTAAAAGATTCGATTTCTGGATTCAAATCCGCAACCTGCAGGCATAGAATAGAGCTCCGGTTGCTAGATTACCTACTGCCATTTGTCTTTTACTAGATTACTGTTTGTAATCTTACAAAATATATGTGTTTTAGTGTGTGAAATTCCTTATCTTTCCCCGGGATTTCACAATTACGCTACTTCGACTCATATGACGAAGTTTTGAACCCAACCCTGGATAAAATATTGGTTTATGGTTTGAATATGAGTTTTTTGTTGACTGACTACTGATATTGAAAGTTATAGTTTTAGATAGAAATAGTTCTATCCTATAATATACTCGTATATTTAAACACATATAGATATTAGTACGATATGACCACAGAAATGTTAGTTAATTGAAATTATTTTCTCGGGGGGAGATGCAGCATAAAGCCTTAATTATTGATTGTAACTGCGTAGGTGGCGCGGTGGGGGTGTGTACGACTGCTCCGCAAGAGGTCGTGGGTTCGATTCCCATATTGGACACCACTTTGTGTGATTCACAAATTGTTGTTCCGTGTCTGGGTGTACTTTGTGTTTGTAAAGTTCTCTGCGACACAGGGCTTGCACCATACTGCAAGAGTTATTAAAAAATGACGCATAGGATCATGTTAACTCTTCCAATCTATACTAATATTATAAAGCTGAAGAGTTTGTTTGTTTGTTTAAACGCGGTAATCTCAGGAACTACAGGTACTAATTAAACAAAATCTTTCAATGTAGGATAGCCCATTTATCGAGGAAGGCTATAGGCTATATAACATCACGCTAGAACCAATAGGAGTGGAGCAATAAGCAATGTTGCAAAACCGGGAAAAAAATACGCAGACGAAGTTGCGCGGGACGAAGTTGGGGGGGTCTAGTATCATCATATTACCAAAGTATTAATGTTTGACTGCCTTTTTTGTGGTAGGAGTACCAACAACGACGGTACGTATTTAAATCTAGCATCAAAACAACAACACTCATTTTTAAGCATCTATAATAGTCATAGGCAGATCCCCCCCCCCTCCCTCTTTTATGTACCGAATTGCTTGGTATTGAAATTCCTTGCCCATTTCCCTGGTGTGCTCCTCCCAGAATATTTTATTTTGGGGCATCCACTCCCCGTCGTGCCGGCTACACACACTTGGCCGGTATTGAGCGAAACGAAATGCCCCCCTCGTCGTCGTAAGCATGTTACATCCAGCACTGCCATTGTGCAGCCCCCCAATAAAATCCGGGATCGCCATCATCGCCGTCATCCGCATGATGATCAGTTGCGAAGGGTTTAAATATTTCTAAGGTAACCCGACAACATATATATATTGACTGCCTCTGTGGCGCGGTGGGAATGTTTCCGACTGCTACGCAAGAGGTCGTGGGTTCGATCCCCACCCAGGATAAAACTTTGAGTGATGAGCACGATGGTTTATTCTGTGTCTGGATGTTATTTATCTATAATATGTATGTATTTAGAAATATATAAGTATGTTTATCAGTTGTCTGGTTGCCATAGTACAAGCACTGCTTAGTTTGGGATCAGTTAGCGTTGTGTAAGTTGTCCTAAGATATTATTATTATTATTATTACATATAGCTATCTTAGCGGAAAAGGTTTTTTGTACCTAAAATATTAAGTAACTACAATTGAAAGGGAATCCGAAAAGAATGGTGTTCTTGACCCTCCGCCATTTTTTTTTTTTTTTTTTTTTTTTTTTTTATTATTAAAAGGTTCACAAACTGGTTATTACACATCACATATGTTTACAGTTCTTTTGCTAATAAAAAAAATGGTTTGTGTATAACCTACTAAGAGTGAACACAGCATGCAAAAAAAAGAAAAGAACACAATTTATGATGATAGAAGTACAAAATATAGCATACAATATGAACAATGTTCAATTAGCGGCTACTGAATGTTTAATAAGAACGGGAAATGGGTATACGGGTTCTCGTTATAGTTTCAACTTTGTTTTGAGTGGGTCCTCAGTATGAGCGATGTTACTGTCTGGCTGGGAGTGCATTGTAGTGGCTAACCACATGTGTATTTTATACTAGCTGACCCACGCAACTTCGTCTGCGTTAATTTTTCCCGTTTTTATGATGTTGTGATGTTATATAGCCTATAGCCTTCACTGATTAATGGGCTATTTAACAGTAAAATATTTTTTCAATTCGGACAAGTAGTCCCTGAGATTATCGCGGTTAAACAAACAAACTCTTCAGTTTCATAATATTACTAGATGACCCGCCCAACTTCGTCTGCGTAAATTTTCCCCGTTTTTGCAACATTTTTCATTGCTGCTCCGCTTCTATTGATCGTAGCGTGATGTTATATAGCCTATACCCTTCCTTGCTAAATGGGCTATCTAACAGTAAAATAATTTTTCAATTCGGACTTGTAGTCCCTCAGATTATCGCGGTCAATATAGGTATGTTGATGACTATATGCAGTTTTTATCACAATGTAGGTAATCGCGACTTGTAAGAGGCCCACTATGTTTTCTGGGACGGCAATACTACCGAAAGGCAGCCCTGAATATCTTCATACAAATTGATACCCGGAACATAAAAGCGTTGAAGAGCTTGTCATTTTTAGGGTTCCGTACATCACATGGAAAAAAGCGGAACCCTTATAGCATTACTTTGTTGTCTGTCCGTCCGTACGTTTGTCTGTAAAGACCCTTTATCTAGGGAACTTTATATCGGTGGAGGTACCGAGTTGATATTAAAACCATATACTCATGTCTACAGTCCCTTGAAGCTGCGAAAAAATCAAACTTCTAAGTTCTCTTTAAAATAAGATACGGCCGTTTATTTTTAAAGCTGCGAGTCTCGTTTCCTGAACTATTTATAATATGTACCTAAAAATTTGTACGGAACACTCGGTGGGCGAGTCCGATTCGCACTTGTCGGTTTTTTTCTATTTCTAGAACTGCTATATTGCACTGTACACAGTGCTGAGCTACTGCTTAAAACTTTTACTTGCTTAAAAGCCGCCCGTCGACTTACCACTGAGCTGTAACAGCTCAGTGGTAAGTCGACGGGCGGCTTTTAAGCAAGTGCGAAACTTTATGTGAAGGGATTCGTCAAAACTATTTACAAAAGGTGAAGTAAATATAGCGGGAAAACCAACACCAGAACCACCAGAACCAGCATTACCCTTTCTCTTTCTAAAGTCATAGTAGTTAGAACAGTACAGTAGGATCAACGTAACTTGACCGGATTGAAGTTGGGGAAAAGTGGTTGCGCAGATGCATTTTTTAGTAGTAAATAGTGACAGGAAGCGGGGGGCGGGGCGGTAAGTAAACCAAGGGAATTAGAGATGAGATTACGCTTAACATTGTCCTAATTAGTATTACTAACTCAGGTTTTTTGTAATTTTTTTCGTAAAGAAATTGTTTTTCAATCTGACTTTAGTACCTATTTACTGTAACTGTTCAAAATTTAAACTTTTATGGACTCTCAATTTTAATTCAACAATATAAAAATACTATTATTATACGTAGTATTTTTATATTATTGAATTAAAATTTTGTTAGTATGTTTAATCGAATAAACATAATTAATCGTTTTCGTAAGTAATTTTAGGGTCGCATCTCTATGACATGCACGAAAGTGATAAGAACCTAACTTCAATCCGGTCAAGTTACGTTGATCCAACTGAAGTAAGCAGTCTAAACGGTCACCTAACATGTTAGTTTGTTGTTCTAACATTGCTTATCCTCCAAGTTACATCGCCCAACTTCAAACAATTGTAACTTTAGTCAATTCGCGTCTATTATCTTCCCCAATAAAATTAAAAACATACGAGTCATACTAAGTTAACAAAATGACTTACAAACATCAACAAAACATATAAACTTTTAGTGTTATTACCATGTATATGTATAATTTTAATAAAATTTTATCTCGGGCGTCGTCTTACGCTTCGAAGACTTCGCTGGGGATAAATCTGAGCCTCAAGTGAAAAAGGGGTATAACTCAAAAAATGAAATTTTACAGGAGGCGCAAAAATGTTCAGTGTGGTTAAAATATAGACAATTACCCTTTATCAACAAATAGGTGACTGCTTGTGTGGCGCGGTGGGAGTGTGTCCGACTGCTACGCAAGAAGTTGTGGGTTCGATTCGCACACGGGACACCACTTTATCGTCGGGGTGTACTTTGTGTCCGTGACTTGTATGTTTGTAAAGTCCCTCGCGATACGGGGCTTGTACCCAAATGCTGGAGTCGTCTTTTAAAAAAAAAAAAACTTCGTCTACGTTAATTTTTCCTGTTTTTGCAACATGTTTTTTTTGCTGTTTTGCTTCTATTGGTCGTAGCATGTATATTCAGGGTGTAACAGAAAAGTGTGGTCAAATTTCAGCAGCGGATAGTGTATGTTGTCAGTATTGCACCTACCATGGTGCCATAGCTGGTGGCATTATTATTACATAGTTATAGCATATTCTTTTTGTCAAAATTCAGTAGTGAAATGCGTATGGCATAAGAATTATACCTCCCCTGGTACAAAATTCGATAACATTATTATGGCATAGAACTTTTTAAGTCATACTTCTTTTAATTAACAACTTTTTCATTCACAAATAAACGAATGAAAAAAATAATAATTTTTTTTTAAGGTACTCCGATTTTGATAAAATTTGGTGTGTGCACTCAGTATCATGGGCACATACCAACCCTTGAATATGACCACACCTTTCTGTTACAGCCTGTATAGCCTACAGCCTTCCTCGATAATTGGGGTACGTAACAGTAAAAGAATTTTGCCAAGTCACCCAGTAGTGCTTGAGATTATCGCGTTCAAACAAACAAACAAACTCTTTAACTTTATAATAATAGTATCAGCAGCGAGGACTGACAGACAAAGAAAGTTAAGCTGAACCATAGGCGTAAGCAGGTGTGAGGGGATTTGGGGTTCACCCCAGATATGTATAGATATTTGTCTACAGGTATCTAGAATTCGAAGGGAAACCGGAAAGAATGGTGTTCTAAAGACCCACCGCCACTGATTAGTATAGATACGTTCGTAATAAACAGCATTTTAATTAGCGAATGCTTTGTCTCTCTCATTTTATTTTGAGAATAGAATGGAAGACAAAGACATAACATTCATTCATTCGTCTTTAAGTAATAAACAAAGTAGTTTCTCGCTGTCTGTCACTATTTGCTTTTGGATTTTTCAAACTAAGCAACGGGTTTTCTGCTCTTCCTGTGCATGAGTTTATATATGTATATAACACACTTATAATATGTATAATATATAGTGGGCTAAAGCTCATGCGAAGATAGTGCTTGCCACTAGTTGCTCTTACAATGTGTATGGTTTTAAAACTTAAACTCCTTTATTTTTAGAGATAACCAAATTCTGAAACACCAATCGCTAGAGCGTGTTTTAGGAACATTTAAGTATACTAAACTTATTTTCGTCAAATGTGGACTTATACCCCTTTTCCCTAGTGGTACAAAAATGTGTACCTCGTACACCAGATTGCATACGCTATGAATTGGAATATTAGATTCGCTTGCAAATATTTTATTATGCGTTATATGAATTTCCAATAAACTTGTTTTAAGTACTTAGCAGTATGAAATATTTTACCTAAATGTTATGATGATGTATAATGAAAGAAATAAACAAAAGAGTAAATGAGATTGTTTTATAACTAGATGAATCTTAAATTTACCTACAATAATTATAGATTTGGTTTTCTTTGATAACAATTATTATTATCAGAGGAAACCGGGTCTTACGGATACATCAATGAACAGTTCAAACCACTGAACAGCAGGGGTTAAATTTAGAAGACATAATAATTTTATTATGATATGACATATGAGCCAAAGACTAAACACATAAATAGCAGCAACTGCTATGTTAGCAGTAAATCAGTGAAATTTCCATTATTGCTTGATTTAATTTTTCCCTTAATTTTACAAATTGTTTGTAATATATTTAGATGGGAGGACAAATAGTATTTATCTAGAAGCTTATAAGTGTGTTTAGCAGTTGTCTGGTTGCTGTGTGAGAGTAGTTCTAAAACATTATTATACTAACTGTTGCCCAAGACTTCGATCGCGTGACAATTAAAAAAAATGGTAAGTTTTTTATGTAAATTAAAAACAATAACGGCCCGAGAATAGAACCTTGCGGACTCCCATTTTGACCACAGACCCCGGTGAACGTTTACCATTAAGATCAACTTTCTGAATTCTGTAACTCAGATTGGACGTTAGAAGATTCAGAGCTGTGTTTTTAATGGTGCAATTTCCTGATTAATGTTTCATGCAGAACACAGTCAAATGCCTTAGATAAATCACAGAACATGCCTAAAGCATCGTGCCATTTCTCCCAGGCGTCAAAGATATGTTTTACAAGCTCCACGCCAGCATCGTTTGTAGAGCGAACCCCAATAAAACCAAATTGTTTAAAGTGTAATAATTGTGTGTATGTGTAATTATTTTTGCAAAAGAAGTTCTGCATCTGATTATATATGTATTATTTTTGAAAAGATTTTACTAAATGTTGATAGTACTGTTATGTGTCTATAATTAATGGAGTCGGACCTAATACATGATTTATACAAAGTTATTACTTTACTACTTTTATTAAATCAGGAAATACCAATGTAAACACTAAATAAATATAAAAGCTAAGTCCTGTGCAATAAAATAAATTAAAGACTTCAAGACAAGTGATCACAACTGAGTGACTCTAAAGGTCGAAAGTGTTCTTAACATTAATATAATTAAAAGCTTTTATGACATCCTACATGTTTAACAAGATGGACTCAGCTGCAATAGGTGATTAATTCAATGACTTTGTAGTGAAGACCGGAACGTCAGTAAATATTTTTAAAAAGCAATGGCTACTTCTATGTCAGATGTGATGGTTTTATCATCTACTTTAAGACAATAATCATTATTGTTTCTTTTGACTCTTGCAGTCTCACAATTTAATTAGGTTTTTAAGTATTCATGTATGACTAGCAGTCCAGCGCAACTTTGTCTCCGTAAATTTTCCCCGTTTTTGCAACATTTCTCACTGCTGCTCCGCTCCTAATAATCGTAGCGTGATGCTATATAGCCTATAACCTTCCACAATAAATTAGCTATCCAACATTTAAAGCTATTTTTAATTCGGATCAGTAGTTCCTGAGATTACCGCGTTTAAACAAACAAATTAACTCTACAGCTTTTTATTCTATACTAATATTATACAGCTGAAGAGTTTGTTTGTCTGTTTGTTAAGGCCATAGGCTATATATCATCACGCTACGACCAACAGGAACAGAGCAGCAATGAGAAATGTTGCAAAAACGGGGAAAATTTACGCAGACGAAGTTGCGCAGGACAGCTAGTATTAGTATAGATAGATTAAATTCTCGCCTCCGTTGTAACTGGTACCCAGCCTTTCCTAACAAAGTTGTAGAAAAGTTGGTCCGATATAAGTTTCCCAAGTTAAAACTGATATGATCATAACAGTTACGAATATTGAAAATGCTATGTGTTCACATTATGGGACTTCTCTATGGGGTTGTGAACTTTCAATGGGTTTTATAAGTATGGTCTTTGATGTTAAGATAATGGGGCCTTTGAAACTTTGGAGTTACGAGTTTGGATATGCTTGGTTTAATATTAAAGAGTTGTAAGGTTGAGTATACACTTAAGCATTACAATGTAATGTAACGTTCTTGATAACGATCGACGCTGTGTTCAACGTAATTACAAGTAAATGCTGTAGAGCGACTGAACATGTTCCTGTAACATTTCTTTCTGTCTTGCATACACTCCCGTCACCCGCGCTCGTGCCTTTGCTCGATAAAACGTTACACCAAAACGTTGGTAAAACATTAAACGTCATGTTGGAAGTGTGGTTCGAGTAAACTTTAAATTCTCAAGTGTATACTCAGCTTAAGAGGTAACTTGATAAAAGCGTAATAACTCGAGCCGAGCTCGTACGGACTCAGTTTAACTCGCAACAGCAATCTTCATAGAAGTGCTTCTACTGTAAAAGAGCGGAAGAGGTGTAAATCTGAGAAGCAAAAGTGTAGGTACAAACAGTTACAAATGGTTTGATTTTTTTCTCTTTCATCACTTTTGACTAGCATTAAAAAAAATGTGGACTTACATTGGGAGCACTCGTGAGGAGAACTTTGAGAGTTGTTTATTCATATATAATGCATTTATTTTCATTCATTCCGTCCCCTTCGTAATTCATACTGATCAGGGTCCTACTCCAGGGTGTCGCGGGGGACTTTACAAACATACAAGTCACGGACACAAAGTACACCCAGACTCGGAACACCAACTTGTGGATCACACAAAGTGGTGTCTCGTGTGGGGATCGAACCCCCTTTTGCGTAGCAGTCGGATACACTCCCACCGCGCCACAGAGACAGTCAGTTTGGGGGGGAAATTCACATGGTCATATGGAAACACTGGTCAGTACTTACTGAATTATATTTATCATCATTCATTAACATTTCCATAACTTAATAACCTTATTCATTCCTTATTGTTTTTAAACTTTCGCGATTTTTATACATATTAGTTATATTTCGGGACTTAATCGCGTGAATTTTATTTACCCGACGTTTCGATCGAATTGCACCGATCGTCGACCCGTGACCACGATCGGTGCAATTCGATCGAAACGTCGGGTAAATAAAAGGTTCGTACCTTTAAATAATTCACGCGATTAAGTCCCGAAATATATCTAATTATTCATACCTCTACGGTGTAAATAAAAACGAGCCATCAATATGAAAATCACGCTCCTCTACTGCCTAAATTCCTTTCAATGTTCGACTTGGAATCGAGTTAGAACCGAGTAATCAAGATCTATTGATTGTGTTCATGAACATTTCGCTGATCTAATCAAGGGTTTACTGAAGATGGTGTATTCAGACACTTGGTCTTTTACAGTTGTGAGTTTTAGAGTTAAATGGGAACATGTTTTCGCAATTGATTTAAGTTTGGTTAAATAGTCGGGGAACGGGTCAGCACCCGTTCCCCGTTTTTGCAACATTTTTCATTGCTGCTTCGCTCCTATCGGTCGTAGCGTGATGTTATATAGCTTATAACCTTCATCGATAAATGGGCTATCCAACAGAAATATAATTTTACAATTAGAACCAGTAGCTTCTGAGATTACCGCGTTCAAACAAGTAAACAAACCAACTCTTCAGCTTTATAATATTAGCATAGATGAGGTTGTTATGTACCCTAAGAAAATCCGTCAGGGTCGTGATTCTAATGAAAGTTTGGCGTGCAAATAGAGATGTTCACGCGCGGATCAAAGGGGGGCCAACTGCGGCAATTACCCCCCCCCCCCCTCCACCATAAACTCATGAATTTTCAAGTGTTCGCCAAACATTTGGTCCGCGTTGACGGGCAAAACTATTCACACTAGGCTGGTATTGGGTCAAAGTACCCCCCCACCCCAAAAACATGATCTTAGATCCGCCTGGATGTTCAACAACTATAGGCCGACCGCTTAACTCGTATATCGCCTGCGCGGTGAGAAGGGAGCGCGGGGTGATGTTAACGGGTGGGTGAGCGGGGTGCGCGGGACAGAGAACTTCCCGCGCACCCCGCTCACCCACCCGTTAACATCACCCCGCGCTCCCTTCTCACCGCGCAGGCGATATATACGAGTTAAGCGGTCGGCCTATAAGTAGGACATCATGTATGGAAGACATACTGTCATTGTGTTCACAATTCCAAACGTGCAACTAACGTTTGCGCGTTCAATTTGCATGTCACTTAAATAAAAACATTACAAGTTCAAACCTTCGTTCATACAAATTGTAGCTTGGATTGCAGGTTTGTTCAAGTTGTTTGCTATTTGCAACTTGCTTACAAGTAACTTGCCAAATGTATTCGCGCCTAGATAAAGTTCTACGCAATGTGACGTCATACTTGTTGACAAAACATTATTTTGCCTTGCAATGTGACATCACAACACGGAAGTGAGGCGGAATTAGCCCTAATTGCTGCCAGAAATGTGGCCAAAAAGTGACCAAACTTTCTTGGCAAGTGAATTAATGGTTACAAACAAAACAAGCATTGGTACTTTTACTATAATGTTAGTATAGACCACGACTTGTCCTATTGGCAATTTTATAATTCATTTTTAGTACATTCATAAAACATGATAAACGTAAACTTTGATCGTTGATGGGCACTGGTGCAATCTAATGCCCGATTCAGACGCGCGGCATGAAGCTCGGCGTGCATGATGCTCGCGGTCAAAGCGACATTAAACGGGCACGAACACTACCGCAAGCATGTGAATGGGAGTGAATGTGTTTTTTTTTTTTTTACAAAAGCGACTCCCGCAGTAGGGTACAAGCCCTGTGTCGCGGGGGACTTTACAAACATACAAGTCACGGACACAAAGTACACCCAGACTCGGAACAACAATTTGTGGTTCACACAAAGTGGTGTCCCGTGTGGGAATCGAACCCACGACCCCATGCATAGCAGTCGGATACACTCCCACCGCGCCGCAGAGGCAGCTCGGCTGTTTGTAAACAGCTTACTTGTACTGGTGAGCCGTGTCGAGCTGCTTGCCGGACTGCGTGCCACTTGTCTAAACGCACCATAATGACGCGTGTTGGATATGTCTCAAAATAAAAATAATGATTTTCTAAACTGTCGGAAAAAGTTTTATTTTATGAAAATATATATATTACGGGTCTTAATCCCGTGAATAATAAAATTTAAGGTAAAATATCTTGTTTATTGGCCGACGTTTCGACCGTATTGTGTCTACCCGGGACCACGGCCGTTGCAATACGGTCGAAACGATTAAGACCCGATTGACACACATTATTAACTATATTTTATTAACACATTATGAATATATATATTCATAATGTGTACAAATCGCGAAAGTTTATCATCAAGTATTATCTTTATATAATTCTTCTGTGCGTGTGAATGTCACTGAACTCCTCCTACTGCTGGACCGATTTTATTGATTTTTTTCTGTGTGTTCCTGTAGAATCTAGAATGGTTTAGATTCATAATGGAACCCGATTCATAAAAAAGAGGCGGTACGAAATTCACCGGGACAGCTAGTCTTTATCTTCTTTATTTATATACTAGCTGTCTCGCGCAACTTCGTATGCGTAAATTTTCCCCGTTTTTGCAACATTTCTCGTCGCTGCTCCGCTCCTATTAGTCGTAGCGCGATGTTATACAGCCTATAGCCTTCCTCGATAAATGGGCTATCCAACAAAAAAAGAATTTCACAAAAAAATAGGCGGTACGAAGTTCACCGGGACAGCTAGTTTAAATATAATTCTTCTGTGCGTGTGTATGTCATAAACTCCTCCTAAACGGCTGGACCGATTTTAATGGTTTTTTTGTGTGTGTTCCAGTGGATTCGGGAATGGTTTAGAATCACAATTGAACCCGATTGACACGATACGAAGTTTGGCAGGATAGCTAGTTATTACTATAAAGATAGAAATTGCATCCAAGGACAAAAAAGCGTTATAATGCTGTTTTCCTTTTCATCTCTTACTGTCATTTCTCTTATATTCTATCTGTATTGCAGGGAACATCTGGTATGTGGAAATGATTGTTTTTTTTCATATTGCCTGATATAAACAGGATTGCAATATGCGGCGACATACAGGAAAATGTTGCATTTAATATTGTAAGTATTAGTAGTTATTGTTTGTAACTGGCTGTTGGTCTAGTGGTTAGTGACCCTGACTGCTAAGCCAGAGGTCGTGGGCTTTGTTCCTATCTTGGATAGATTTTTGTGTGATAAGCTCGACTGTTTATTCTGTGGTTGGGTGTAATTTATATACAATGTTAGCTTTCGCCGCAGCCCCGCCTGTGTGGATGTCGGTTATCGCGATAAAAACTACCCTTTATACTTCCAGGACCTTAAACTATCTCCATACTAAATTTCATCTAAATCGGTTCAGCTGTTTAAGCGTGAAAATGTAACAAACTGACTCACTGTCGCATTTATAATATTAGTTAGGATTGGGATATAGATATATATATTTATATATACCGTTTTTGCAACATTTTTTATTGTTGCTCCGCTCCTATTAGTCACAGCGTGATGTTAATGATGCCTTAAACCTTCCTCTATAAATGGACTATCCAACAAATAAAGATTTTTTCAAATCGGACCAATAGTTCCTGAGATTAGCGCGTTTAAACAAACAAACAAACTCTTCCGCTTTATAATATTAGTATATATATATATATATATACATAAGTGTGTTTATCAGTTGTCTGGTTGCCATAGCGGTGTATGAGTTGTCTGATGATATTTATGTATTTACTTGTAAGAGCAGTTAACTTAGTCAATATTACCACTCTCAGTTCTAAAGATAGGTGACCGGTTTCTAAAATCTCTTAGGCCTCAGACTGAGATCGATAAGTTGTTGATCCCGTGCCTAGTCTCTTTTCTATCTAATCGGTCACTATTATGGAATTGGGTTTTATTTAATTCAATCGAATTTCAATTCGACCAAAAAGCCTGTCAAAATAAAATTCAATTTAGTTGGTATCTACCGAGCCAACAGCCACAGGATTCACTGCTGGGCACGGGTCTTCCAAGTAAAACTTACTTATTTATAGATCCTGTGGGTATTTGCTATAATCGCCACGCTTGGCGAGCGGGTTGGCGATCGCAGTAAAGTGTTAAATTATGCAGCGGACGCTGCTGCCCGTCCTCCGGTGTGAAATCTTTTAATCACCTTGCTGACACCCACGGGAAGAAATAAGATGGTACTATTCTTAAGCCAAACACGGCAAACATTAAGATAATGAAAAATAAATGCACCTACACTTGCTCACTACATTTTTGGCGATAATCTTTTAATTTTAAATAAGTGAAATATTCGATAGTAACAAATCAATATTTTGTTAAAAACTTTTTTGAGAACACAGTTGAATCCAGGCTTTAATTAAATCCAAGTTTCACTTTGGATTAAACAAATGCGGATATGGTGTAAGGCTGAAGACATACCTAGTAGCAGCACACATAAGGGCGAAAGTACTCATGCCTATATTAAGCACACTTGCATAACAGCCCCTTGCACGTGCTTCCATTGTCATGTGTACGCTAATTGGCACGCCTGTATCTCATGATTTACTGGCATGCAACTAGAATGTACACGCGTTTTGTAAGCGTTTTATGGCAACGTGTGTTGTATATCTATACTAATACTAGCTGTCCCGCACAACTTGCTCTGTGTAAATTTTTTTCAGTCTTTGCAACATTTCATATTGCTGCTCCGCTCCTATTAGTCGTATGTGTCGTAGCGTGATGTTATATAGCCTATAGCCTTCCTCGATAAATGGGCTATCCAAAAGTCAAATATTTTTTCAAATCGGATCAGTAGTTCCTGAGATTACCGCGTTTAAACAAACAAAGAAACTCTTTAGCTTTACTCTAAGTACCTAATAACTACTGGTTCGAATTGATTTTTTTTTGTGTTGGAGAGTCCATTTTTCAGGAAAGGCGACCAGTAGGAGGGGAGCAGCAATTTAAAGTGTTGCAAAATCGGGGAAAACTTACGCAGACGAAGTTGCGCGTTTCAGCTAGTATTTTATATATATAACTATAAATTATCAAAGCACGTGAAACACTCAAAACCTCAACAACGCACGGTAACGATTTGACCTAGCGTTTGACTCAAGTTCTCAATAATAACTTCTCTTAGCAGGTTTATCCGTTTACACAAACACAACACTATCTAACTGCAGTCTAAGTCCATCATAAGTCTACAATAATCTAGAAGTTACTTCCAAGAACTTAGTAACTTGCATAAACATTCCATTTCTACATCACCCTAAGGTAGACTGGCAGAGAATGCTTTTAGCATTAAGTCCACCTTTGTACAACTTTGTGCATAAAGTTTTAAATAAATAAATAAATAAACAAAGCCCCAAAATCCAAAGGTACAATCTGGCTTCCTACAACTAGCGAAAACAGGTACCTACTCGCGCACATTGACGTACTCATAACCTGTGATGTCTGTCAAGCTATTTTCAGACTACGCTATACTATTCCGATATATAGCACAACATAAAAAGCCACGAAGCTGTACTATAATAATAATAATATCTAGGGACAACTCACACAACGCTATCTGATCCCAAACTAAGCAGAGCTTGTACTATGGAAACCAGACAACTGATAGACATACTTATATATTTGTAAATACATACATATTATAGATAAATAACACCCAGACACAGAATAAACCATCGTGCTCATCACACAAAGTTCTATCCTGGGTGGGGATTGAACCCACGACCTCTTGCGTAGCAGTCGGATACACTCCCACCGCGCCATAGAGGCAGTCGAAACTATGGCGATAACCAAAGAATAAGTTTATAGCAAATAAGAAACTCAGGAACGTGATGTTTAACACTTCCTGATTAGTTATTATATTCTATTAAATCATGCAAAATTAACACAAACGCCCAAGCATGTTTATGTAAGAATTGTGAATTTATCAGAATACCCCCATGTCTTATTATGAATTCATTAGCTTAGAATTGAGTATAAATAGTTTTGTTTCAACCAAAATAAACTTGTCAATAACTATATTATGATTTCGTCTATTACTATAACATCTCGCTATAAATGGTTACCCTGACGTGATATACCTAGCATTACGTTCACACACGCAATTAATAGCAAGCAAATATGACATTGACAAACCCAGTTTATCTCGTTATTCCTATAAGTGTAAGGAGACTAAGAAATGTCACAACGGAGGACAGCCAGCAGCGTCCTCTGCGTACTTTAAAGTCTTACTGCGATCGCCAACCCGCTCGCTAAGCGCGGCGATTAGCAGAACTCGTCAACACTTTACGCTCGGCATTCGAGGCGCACCATGGGAGTCGGCCTGATACACCATCGGCAACATCCCATGGCATGAAAACTTTATACTCAGATAACAAATGAGACTCGTTCCCCGGATATCCTTTAAATTAGGACCAATCCGGGGAAACCCGGACGGATGGTAACCCTGCGTACATAGCATCGCTCAATTTCATAGCGTATAGCAAGCCAATAATATATAGTATAGGTAAGTGTGAAAGTGTTCTAATTAATGTATGGTGAGTAATATTGTTGAGCTATAAACTATGTGCTATATGCTATTATATTATAGCGTACTCATAATGCACAAAACTCGGTCGAATTCCAACCGAGACTGTAATTGACTTAGAGATTATACGAGTGCGTCTATGAATGCGTGGACTTGTTTTTGACCTATGAGCCGGCTTATGTGCCAATGTATTACATCTAAAAACATATATTTACTATCCGATTCTATGAATCCAAGTAACGTATAATATACTGACGGCAAAAGGAAATTGCACGAAATTAAATATGGCGGAAAGCGCTTTGTCTTCAGTCGGAGAAACAACAGGGATTCTCTTAAATGAGTTATTCCCTCACGCTGTTGTTTAAAAGAAAGGTGAGCAGAAATTTTGGGTTCAAGAATTTACTCTCGAAATTAGAAATGTTTTTGGATGAAAATTTCTTAAGAGCAAACAATTTTGGAACTCAATATATTTTGTTGTTCTCCAATGGTATTCTGTAAATTCTATTAATAGGGATGATGAGAGGTTTTTGTTAGATTTTTGTTATGCTTGTGATCACTGAATGATTTCAAATTAAATAAATGACTTATCTAAGGCAAAATTAATATTTCAAATCCACTTGAAATATATTTTGCCTAGTTATTAATACGTTTTGTGAAAACCTTCAACATCCGTTGCGAAGTAATGCATGAAAATAATTGAAATTTTGCATAAAAATTCCATATGCTTTTACATATAGAATCTTTATGTAAAATCTCAGTCCATAGGTACTAAGAAAGGAATACCAAAACTATTCCCAATAGGACTTTAAGATCGCTAAAAGCAAAACCTACTTTCATTTAAATAGTTTGAGTTTCATCCAAATTCACCTTTATTTTGAAATATAAAATAGTACAATACTCGGTTGTATTATCAGCAATATTAATTGCAGCATCACAAGATTTCCCTATGGAACGATAAGGTTTTACAGACCAGATATTTATCACCACTATACCAAATGAGACAAAAGGGAAAAATGTTCTATATAAAGTACACTGCAGGGTAAATTATGTTGGCTTAAAAAAGTTTTGGTGAAACTACTTTGATGGTGTTTCTGCGAGTGAATGGAGTTGTTAGAAGTCATTGGGGAGAGTATTGTACTGGTAACAGGGGAAAAGGTCAAATAAATAAAATGTCACAGTAAAAGCCCTCTTAGGTTTTACCGGTGAATCTTAGTATTTACCGTCATGCGTTGGTAAATGTTTGTTCCGGACTTTTACCATTAGAGTTTAGTACTTGCTAGGTTTTACTATGATGGTTGGATGATTTGTATTGGTTTCGAGAATTTCAGTTTTGGTTCATTTTAGTTTTTAGATAATTTTTAGTTTTTAATTGATGTTGTTTTTTTTAGTATATATTAATTAATTAATTGGCCAAAGTACTGCTAACGAATTAATAAATATAAATGTTAATAGCAATATCAGAATGAAAAAGAGATTTTGATTTTAGTTTACTAAAACTAAAATTATAACAACAGTAAACTAATAATGTTTGTTTTTTCAACATTAACTACCTCTTCGAGGATGCCATACGCAATTTGAGCGAAGCGAAAAGGAAGCGAAGCGAAAACAAGTTTCTCAAAAAGCGCTTTGGACTACATGACGTTGATTTACCTACTAGAAATCTAGAAAGATTCAATCTTTGAAACATTTATAGCACTTGCTCAGTTCAACTACGCGGATTCTTCATTCATCGGATTGATTACAAACGATTAACTTTTATAAATAACTAGCGGATGCCTTGCGGTTTTACCCTCGTAGTTCCCGTTCCTGTGGGAATACAGGGTTAAAAAGTAACCTATGTTACCCGGGGATAGTGTAGCTTCCCAACGGTAAAAGATTTTTTTAAATCGGTCTAGTAGTTTTTAAGTTTATTCGTTACATACAAAAATTCACAAATACAAATCCTTTTTCTTATTTATAATGTTATTATTAGTAAGTATAGATAAAGATACTACCAATATGGGCTGCACAAAAGGTAACAACATAATTCTTACATAACAATTATTGCAATTTAATAACAAAATTGCATCCAAATTGATCATTTTACACCCATAAATAAAGGCAAAAAGAGCTACTACAAGACAGCGTCGTATTGTCCAATACAAATGATATTCGCCCAGTGAGCCATTTGTCACTCCATATTTGGCCCACATTGTGGCAATATTTTTTTTTCTACATATACGGTGTGTTTGATAAATGGGGCAAAGTTGTTACATTAGTGAACCGTCTTGTGGTCTGTATAAGGGACATTTAAGACAGATATGTATAGGGTTTGCGTAGTGCCTTTTGCTTGAGGCATTCCTCGTGTACTCAGTTCAGCATCAATCAGAATGACTTCCTACTAGGTTTGGTTACTAAGTTATGGTTAGGCTAAGTTTACACTAAGAGGCTTTAGCCGTGTGGCAAAAGGATTTGCGTCAATTTTACATTTGGAAAAAAAATCACTCTGACTTTGATGTTAAAGATTCATTTCCGCGCATCGCAGGCGAACGCAGCCCCGCGCGGCTGACGACACGCGGCTGCTGCGCGCGGAATATGCGACAATAGTAAGAGTGCGCGCGCTGTCTACGACAGTCGTCGGCCGCGCGCGTCAGTCGCATACCTCAGAAATGGCGCCATACATTCTCATAGTCTGACTATTGACACATCGACTGCGTGCGTTAGCCGCACGTCAATAGCCGCACGCGGCCGCGATGCACGGAAATGAATTTTAAGGGTAGAGAATACGAGAAACAGGATTCGGTTCAGTCATAAATTAATATAGAAAACTGTCATATTAAGACATAGAAATGTGTGACAAGCGAAAGAGTAGAATATTAAGTAGATAAAAAAAGAAATTTAAAGATATGTCTTAAAATTAACTCATAAAAAATCTTGAAGTGACGCAAAAAATGCATAAAACGAGGATTAATATTATAATTGTACGAACAAATATTCGACTGTGCACTGTGAAGTAATGGTTGCATACGTGAGTGCGGCCGTATCGCTGTATGCATAACGCTAAATGATTATTTTCGGAAGCGCTTTTCGTAATGCCTTAATGTTCTTACAATTCAATTCATAACTATTAATAAACATGCATCTACACATGGAATATAATTTAAAATTAATGCTAAACCTAATATTAACACAATATTATGGTTTCTCTAGATATTTGTCATTTTTAAGCAAAGTCCATTTTGGGTCTTTATTCCTATTTATAGGTCAAAGTAAAAAGCCACACAATATTTACTTCCTAATTAGATACCTACGTAACTACAACCGCCTTTTTTAAAGTAGCAAATCGTTCCAAATAATGGCTTAGCAGTTAGAGTCACTAACCAATAGACCAACAGGCCAGTCATTAGGAGATTAGCCGCCGTAAATCGAATAAAGGAACCAATCTCAGATGATAGTATTTACTTACATGTCGTTTAGAAACAAATGGATACCATTTTACTTTTATCTATACCTAGTAGAAGTATCAAAATGATTTATTTTGATACTTTATTTTGTCTAGTACGATCACAAGTGGGCGTAAGATGGGAACCGCTACAAAAATGTACAGAACAATGGTATGGCATATGGTGTAAGTATTGGATAAGCTTGTAGGAATGTTAATCTTTTTTTTTCATAGAAAACTAAGAGAGAGGTCACTTTTAATGTAAGCTCGATCTTGTATTTGTAAATATGTACATAGGTATTATATTGAAGCGGCGGTAGCCTAATGGCTAAGGCATCGGTCTCGCAATCGTGAGGTCGCGGGTTCGAATCCTACCCATTATACTACCGACGTGAACCCACTTCTAACTCAAGCCATTGAGCTTAGTTGGAGGGGTTAACAAGATTCCTAGTAATGTGGCACTCTATCCTACATTGCTAGTTATCTTTAAAAAAAAAACCGGGCAAAAGCATGTCATACCATATTTTTTTATAAATGTTGATAATCTTTCGCGATTTTTACACATTATAAAATTATATATACTACGGGTGACCACGGCCGTTGCAATATGGTCGAAACGTCAAGCAATAAAAAAGATATTTTACCTTAAATTATTCACGCAATTAAGACCCGTAGTACATACATTTTTTTTTAATTATTTAACTATCAAACTAAGTAGCAGATTATACATGACACCTATGCTCCAAAGCTCATCAATATTCATTGTGTAGTTTTTGAGTAAAATGCCTGTGACATATGGAAGGACGGATAGACAAACGGACATGACAAAACTATAAGGGTTCCGTTTTTGCCATTTGACTACGAAACCCTAAAAAACAATGTAAATCTAACTTTCAGTTATTAAAGTTTAATAATAATAATAATAATACATTTATATGCGTAAATATGGGTATATCACATGGAATCTTTAGTATATTTAAAAAATAGTTTTACCATAGGTGTCGATGTATCTCCCCCCCCCCCCCCCGCCCCCTAATGGATCACATAGCGTGCCCGAATTATGGTAACGCATGCCATCCGTGGCACGCGTGTCACGGATAATAATTTTTACTTTTATCCAATATTAGTCGATTATAATTAAAAATACTTATTTTATTCCTAGTTTTTTACGTGGTTGGTAATAAAAACACAATGGCAGCACTAACATCTGCTAATATTCGTTCCAAATTTAAAATCAAAAGCTTTTTTTTTTAAATCGTACCTGCCAGCTTCAAACCCTAAGCTCTAATTCAATATCCCATACAAAAGGGCCCACCGCGGGCGGTCGAACCCAATAAAATGAGAACGCCCTAATGTAGAGCCTATTTTTTTCTTTTTTTAAAGCAAAGAACAATAAGTTTTTGTGCCTACTGCATACAGCGTAGGTGTTGATTTATAATGTTTACAAGAAAGTTTAATGTTTATGTTCATGCCATTTGGTTAAAAAAACATGTGTTTTTAACTGTATTAAGAGTTTTTGGTGTTAAACATGCTTTGTTATTTAAGAATTTAAATTTAGGTTATTGGTTCCAGGTGAAGCGTAGTTAGGATGCATTACTATTGTCAGTCTTCGTATAGTTGGGTAAGCTTTTCTATAATTTTTTTTTAATTATTTTATATAAATACTTATTGATGTTGTAATATTACATAGAAAAATGACAAGTAGATCTTATTCTAAATGCCCTTAACATGTGAAAAACATCGTATTCTGCAGGCTATGTGCCTATGTAATACATTTAAACAATCTTTAATCAAATGTAACACGAGTGAAAATTCTTATAAATGGCTAACAGCTAAGTACATACCTGTGAAACAGTTAATGAGGGCATTGCAGGCACAACATTACATAAACATTTTAATTTTCTATTAATGTCATACCCTTTAGCCATTGATTTTGCTCCTAATTACTCTCCGGTTGTGTCGAATTTTCGTGACCGTCACAACGGACTATGAAAGAGGAAATAGAGTCTACTTTTGTCTGTTCAAATATAACAGTGGCTTTTTTCATCCCGATTGAAGTATTAAGTTAGGTTGGTAGGAGTCACGATGGCCAATGTCATTAGAAGAATACCAAATATGCAGGAAATATTATTGTGGATAATATGCATAATAAGCATCGTGCTCATCACACAAAGCTTTATCCTGGGTGGGGATCGAACCCACGACCGATGCGTAGCAGTCAGATACGGAGTGTAGGTATCTGATCACCGCGCCACAGAAGAAGAAGAAGAGCCATACAATTCACAAGTGTCTAAGCCTTATGCCGTCTTGATGGATACCATAACAGTTATTCTTTAGTGAAATCTTTCTAATTTAAAAAATTCTCGTGTCACAGTTTTCGTTGCCATACTCCTCCGAAACGGCTTGACCGATTTTGATGAATTTTTTTGTGCTTATCCGGTATCTATGAGAATTGGCCAACATCTATTTTTCATCCCCCTAAGAGTTTGTTTGTTTGTTTGAACGGGATAATCTCAGGAACTACTGGGCCGCATTGAAAATATATTTTATTGTTGGATAGCCGAGGATCGAGGATTTATCGAGGAAGGCTATAGGTTATAACATCACGCTACGACCAATAGGAGCGGAGCAGCAATAAAAAATGTTGTAAAAAAAGGAAGAAAAAAGAAAAAAAGGAAAATTTACGCAGACGAAGTTGCGCGGGTCAGCTAGTATTAATAATAATAATAATCATTTATTTGTTTAAACATGTGTAGTAGTACAGTTACAGTGGTGTTAAATTTATGATGAGTTTCAACATGTTTTGCCATATAAATAGCGTACAAAATTAAACATCAAAATAATTCAAATAAAGGCATGTAGCATTTAAAAAAAACAAACAATTTATAATCATGCGAAAATAACATAATTCAAATACCAATAATTAAAAATTAATACAGCGCAGTCATACAGAAAAAAAAAATATTTTTTTTTTATTAAAAGATAACTAACAATGTGGGATCGAGTCCAACATTACTAGCAATGTTGTAAACCCCTCCAGCTAAGCTCAAAGGCTTGTGTTAGGAGTGGGTTCACGTCGGTAGTATAATGGGTAGGATTCGAACCCGCGACCTCACGATTGCGAGGCCGATGCCTTAGCCATTAGGCTACCGCCGCTTCAAATTCAAATATTAATTGTCAGTCAAAAATATCTATATTAATAATGTCAAAGAGATATAAATTAATAGTAATTAATTTAATTTAATTTTAATAATATTTAAGTCCTTCATAAAATCATCATTCATTAATGATGTGTTTCGGTTAAATGGCGCTGTAGCTAGTGTAATTATTGGGCAAATGAGACTTATAGCGTATTGCTATATTTATTGTGAGTCAATGAGAAGCGAGATGAAGGGTTGTAGATTATATTGACTTGACTTAATTGACTAGCTTAATAAATCTTAAACCTAAGTATTTATACACGTAAAAATATAGGAAGTAATATTATAATAGGAGGGCGATTTGTTTATTCAGCGCCTCTTAGCAGTACGTGTAGATTGCGTAATTTATAAATAATAAAATAGACAATTAGGAAGTGCAATCTAAACACGTACTGGTGTTTCATTATTTGGTATAGGAATATACTATGGCGACTGCCATAAGACTTATGAACCAATGTCTCAAATGAGGAGCTAGGTAATCCAAGTCGGAGAATTCAGAACTTAGCCAAACAAGGATTTGGGTGGCACTGATACTGTTATGAACTAGTGTGACGCTTACCATCAGGCGCATGACCTGCTCGACTCTTCATTTCGATAGATTAAAAAAAGCCATTGCTTGTCTATACTTTTAAAGACTCCTCCCGCAGTAGGGTACAAGCCCTGTGTCGCGGGGGACTTTACAAACATACATGTCACGGACAAAAAGTACACCCAGACCCGGAACAACAATTTTTGGATCATACAAAGTGGTGTCCCGTGTGGGAATCGAACCCACGACCTCTTGCGTATCAGTCGGACACACTCCTACCGCGACACAGAGGCAGTATCCATGCAAATTTACAGCCTTCTAGCACTAACAGTCTCTAAGCTAAGCTGCTGAATGAACGGACAAACGGATGGACATGGCGAAACTATAAGAGTTCCGTTTTGCTATTTAGGCTACAGAACCCTAAAAATGTTGCAAGAACGGGAAAAAATGACGCAAACAAAGTTGCGCGGGTCAGGTATCTTCAAAACAAACATAACATTGCAATGTCTAGAGACAAAGCAAAACAAAACCCATAGTTTACTAAATAAAAGCTTTATACAGCGTTTTAAAACAATGTTTAACATGGTCCCGATGCACTTTTTACTATTTTTTTCATCCATCCAAAGTGTTTTGAGCGCGAATTGAAAAAACAACAACTTTTGAAAGCAGTTTCGTAGTTTTTATAACAAAAAAAAACAGATTGTTGGCACAATCTGGTGTATAGACTTGGGTAGTTTCGTTTGGAAAAAAACAATAATGAATTAAAAAACTGGTAGGTGGAATGAAGTGGATTATCAAACTTTCATGCTATCTTTATCACAGTGTACTTTTGTGTAGAATTGTGACAAACTCTCAGAATCAAATTTATGGAGATTAAAGAATATAGAGAGTACAGAAACTACCCTGAAAGTGACAATGCGCGCTCGATAGTCATAGTCATAGTAATTTATTGGTAAGGAATTCTTACATGTCACAAAATTTTAATTTAATAAATTAAGGTACAAAAATAAAAATAGTCAATATAATACAGGTTATGTCAATTCATTAGGATTACGAATTAATCATAGAAAAACTTATAGCTATTAAACAACAAAAACTAATAATAATAATGTCAACAAACGAATAGCATAGCATAGCATGTCAATAAAATAGAAAAAAATAAAAGTAAAAAGTAAAAAAGGCAATAATCGAATAGAGTGCATAATGTCAATAAAATATAAATAAGTCATACAATAAAATAAAAAACAGCAAAATATCAGTTACAATAAAATTATAAAATAAAAATAGTAGGTAATGTCAATGAAAAATAATTATAATAAAAAAAATATATCATCAAGTTAGTAATTCGTCAAATGAGTAAAATACGACATAACCATTGCTCACGGACACGGAATCTGAGACCACTTTAGACCAATGCAAACGCGAGTGCTACCTGCTACAGGCGTGCATTTTGTGACGAATTGATGTTCAGTGTTTGGTTCCCAACTTCTCCCAGTAGTAGACATATGGCCGTTTTTATTTTTTTTACCCGACTGTAAGGAAGGGTTATGTTTTTCGCGCGTATCTTGTATGTATGTATGTAATATTCTTTATTAACTGATATCTCAAACCATTGAACGGATTTATACAATTAAGACGTAGTTAGATTCGTCTTAATCACCCACGTATTCTTAGATATTTGACGTTTAAAAAAAACATGGGGGCTATGAGATGAAAAAGAAAATATTTTAAATACTGCAATATGGGTAAAAAGATATAATATTATTATGACTGTTATACTAAAAAAATTAGTTGGCAATAGCTGTGATAAAAGTTTATTTTTACATCGGTTACATCCTACAACTACTAAAAAAAGAACACGCCTGCACAAAAAAGATGGAAACAAGATCCCCTACATAATTATATAATTTCATGCAGTCGGAGGCACTTCACTAAGTTCATCGAGATTCATTAATGCCTCCGACTGCATGAAAATATATAATAAGTATGTAGGGAATCTTGTTGTTTTGTGTGTAAACCTCCACGGGTTTAACTTCATTAAAAAACCAACGATCAAGGGGAAAGGTGGCAATGATGGCTCACTCACTCTACTAACTCATAAGAATTTCTACAACTTACAAATTCAGGTTCGAGTATGAACTTACTCCTAAAAATAAGCAATCTTACCCTGGCTAGGTTTAATAAGATTGCTAGTACCTAGTATGTTAGTTATCTTTTTTTAAAAGATTGCTGAGATAATAGCACAAGATTTAACTATTACCAAAGATTTTAGTCAAATCTGCATCTGTAAGAAGCGTCGGTAGCGTAATGGCTAAGGCATCGGACTCGCAATCGTGAGGTCGCGGGTTCGAATCCTACCCATTATACTACCGACGTGAACCCACTCCTAACACAAGCCTTTGAGCTTAGCTGGAGGAGTTAACAACATTGCTAGTAATGAGGGACTCAATTCCACATTCCTAGTTATCTTTAAAAATACTTTTTTTTTAAATATTTAACTTATCTCCATTCCACCTGATGTTATGTGGAAATAGAGTCCAAACGCAAGGCCAGATAGTACATCACTATGAGCAGCTCTGGTGTCCTCACCTTGCTCACCTGCAAGGTGCTTTTTCACCCCTGTTTTGAAAGACCCCATATCGTAGGGAGGGAGCACATGTGCTGGTAGAGAGTTCCATTTTTTTGGAAGGTGAAGCGAAGACATGTGTCACCGAATTTCTTCGTTCGGGATGAAATTATATCCACGGTCAGATGGTGATATCGAAAGTCAGCACACGTGATTCCATTTAGGAAGGGGATTTTTAAAAAAAAGGTTATTGGAGCACTCGCCGTGGAGAACTTACCTAGTATTTTCAGCCATAATCTATTTAAACCTCTACATTTAACATTGATTGATAAACCTCGATTAAAAAAAGTAATTATAAAAGAAAAAATATTAAAGAAGTAGGTACTTAATTACTTTTTCGTTTCCTTATATCCCAGTAATTAGTAACCATTAACCAACGAAGCGATAAAAAGTTTACAGTAAAATGACGTCATAATTTACAATGGCTTCGTGAATTCGAATTTCAAACGTAAATTCGTTTTTTAAATGTTTCTCAGGTGTGTAGGTATGTTTTTTTGTTTTTAGAGTTCCGTAGTAAATAAAGAATTATTATAGTTTCGCTATGTCCGTGTCCGTCTGTCCGTCTGTTCCTAAATCAGCTCAGAGACCCTTAGTACCAGAAAGCTATAATTTGGCATGGATAAAGGAAATATATATTAGTTACGCCGACAAAATGGTAAAATAAAATCTAAAAAAACATTTCTCTCCTTTAAGTAGGTAAAGTGGGGGATGTGATTTTTTTATAAACGTACCAGTGTCAAGTATATAATGTACACTAACTGCATAAAGATTCGACCTTAATATCGATTTAACAAGCATTTTTCGCCGAAGATTATGGCTGCTCGGTTCGGCGCCATCTTTACAACTTCCGATAAAGACATTATTTAAAGGCATAGGTAATTATGTCGTTAACGTCATTTTGATTTTGAAAATCCAAGGTGTACGAATAGGATGAAAATTTAGGGAAGAAGAGGCAATATTGACTCAATTTCGTTTGTAGATCCTATGCAAAGAAACAAGGTGTTTTCTGCTAAAATTTAAGCACCTAAATAGACAAAAGACAAAAATCTTAATAATAATAATATTGTTTATTTCAATTTCTTTGGTTACTTTACATTAAGCAATTCTGAATTCAAAACCGTCCACGGTTATATATTAAATATGTAATTAACTCGGTTACCTCAAAATTAAATAATTGCATGTTTGTAGAAGTTAATTATGCAAGCATACGTGTGTGTATGTATAATATCTCCGGTGCGATTGTGTGTGTGTGTGTGTGTGTGTGTGTATGTGTGTCTAAAAAACTGACTATAAATATTCATTCACCGCGTTCCTAATGAACTTGTACGGCTCAGAATACAAGTTTAAAGGAACAAACCAGAAAGAGCATGCATCATTGGTGCCTGTACTGATGTAGACATTTGTCACAAAATATAAAAAAACAAAAAAAAATTAAGCACTGAACGCAAAACAATAAAAGCGTCGACAAAACTCCAACAACGAAATTCACGAGCGCAACAAAAATCAAAAACTTCATCGAATAATAAATCACAAAGAATTTTCTAGAAATAATTCAACGTGTACCAAAATAAGGTCACCGAAGTCTCTAAAGTATTCCGCGGTTCGTAGTTATTTATACGGATATAAGAGAAGGGAAGATTCCCGGCATTTTTTACAATTTTCTTCTATAGTACATGGAAACTCACTCCCCATGTAATGGCCTATTATTTAGACCGTGACATGACGTATATTAGGGGCAATGACGTCACGAGAAAGCTTCCTTTGATGGTTAGACACTTGAGGATTGGTTGAACTTTACGGTTGGTTTTTGAATATGGAAAGGGATTGTGGTTACTTAGGCAATTTATAATATGTCTAAAACGTATAGATAATGTATAAAACATGATTTTTAAGGTTTCGTGCCTCAAAAGGAAAAAAAACGTCCATCTGTCTATGCCCTTTATCTTGGGAACGTGTGGAGGTATCGAGTTGAAATTAAAACTATGTACTCAGGTCTCTTGAAGCTGTGATAAAATCAAACTTCTAAGTTAAAGTATGAAAATCTTAAAACACTCTCAAGGGAATCAACATTTATAGGGTACTTTCCGTTGACCTAGAACTATTAAATTTGGTAAGCAATACTACTCAATACTACTAGTCTTATACTACCAGTATATGCAAAAGTCTGTAATTAAATCATTACCAATTTAGTCTCTAATATACTGCGAAACTCGATTCCTGAAATATTTATAATATGTACCTACAAATTTGTACGGAACCCGACTCGCGCTGGTACGGTGTTGTTTTATACTTTACCTAGGCATTGTATTTCAGGTAATATATCAAACATCATAAATTACATACTTTTCTAGGGCCTATTGTGTACTATACCGAATGCTTGTTAGATTATAATGTGTTTCTCGCAGGCAAATTCTATAATTCGCGCTTTCATGAACAGCGTCGTCAGTTTAGCAAATGCCGTACACAGCATTAGTGTCGTCATTATGTAATATGCTATGAGTTAAGGAAATCATTTACCGTCTTATGCTCTTTACCTTTTCTGGGCCTATTATGTACAATACTGAATGCTCGTTAGGTTATAACGTGTATGTCGTAGGCAAATCTGTAATGCGCACGTCAATAAACGGCGTCGTCATTTTACAAAAATAAAATACGTTTTACAAAATGCCGTACACCTCATGTAGTGTCGTCATTATGTAATACGCTACGAGTTAAGAAAATAATTTACCATTTTACATCCCGTGATATTAGAAGGTAGCCTTTACCAGATGATGATGAAATAAAACGTACCTGAAAAAAGAAAATATAAATTAGTTAAAAATAATATTAGTATTATAGAGCACAAGCGTACTCAGGATTTTTAGACCAATATTTTTATGATTAACTCACCCAAATTTTCTTTTATTTCATAAAAGAAAAAGAAAAGAAAATAAACATTTATTTGTTGAACCACATAAGTCACAGCTTCAACAGAAAATAGTTAAAAATAATATCATAAAATATATTTAAAAAAAAAAAAAATGTGTGGCACTCGGGGACTGCCGCGGTAAAGCTATTGCATAGTATTTTTATCAACTTAAGCAATTAAAAAAAAAATTTATATTTTTAAGTTTTTTTTTAGTATAAAAAAACAATGTTTGAATTTTTTTTTTATTTAAAAAAAATGTTTTTTTTTTAATTTAAAAAAAGCAATAAAAAATTTTTTTTTTTTAGTTTTTAAAAAAGTATTTTTTTTTAAATTAAAAAAAAATCATTAAAAGTTCTGCTATTCATTGATAGATGGCAAAAGTAAAAAGTATCACCGCTGTGCCCGTCGGAGTGGGGAGCGTAAGGTTTTTTCGTTACGGAATTTCTGGATTCGGTCCCCGCGCTCAAGGCCCGCGATAGAAGCTATGCAATAGCTTAAAAAACAGAATATTCCATACAAAGTCGCGAGTAAAATCTAGCAATCTCAATAAACGTACAAAAAAACATCATTATAGAAAGGACAAAAGGAAAAATTTTCAACAAAAGGCCGTCGCAACTTACTATAATAGGACGTTTACAATGCGCACTCAGTTTTTCATTTGAATTTTTTCTGCTTAGTCACACACAAATGGAACTAGGCCAATTTTGGGTAACCGTTTGTTAGTATAAGTTTGTTTTGTGCATCATTAAAGTGGTTTTGTAGTTCAAGGTTTAAGCGGCGGTAGCCTAATGGCTAAGGCATCGGTCTCGCAATCGTGAGAGTTCGAATCCTACCATTATACTACCGACGTGAACCCACTCCTAACACAAGCCATTGAGATTAGCTGGAGGGGTTAACAGGATTGCTAGTAATGTAGGACCAAAATCCCACATTGCTAGTTATCGTTAAAAAAAAAAAAAAAGTTTCAATGGTTTATAGATTTTTGTGATAACACTAATAAAGTGGCTAACAGGGCCAGTATTACAGGCCTTTATTTTACTGATAGATGCAGTCTGTGAAGCACGGGTGCCTTGAGAACTACAGGAAACAGGACATATTGGAGTGATATAAAACGGAAAGTGATTCACCTTTCAAACTAGACATAACCTTTACTGAGTGATGAACGCGAAAAAGAAGAAGAAGATACAGTCTTTAATTCCCCAATGGGTTCTGGCAACTTTAATTACTCGCATCACCAAACATCGATAGCACAGAAGACAAGCTTAGGATGTACTTCGCTCGAACTAAGCCCCTAGTGGCCGCCAAAAGACATTTTTGTGCTGCCATATACCCGGCTACAATTAGCCATCAAAAGCTAAAATGGATGTAATTTTTTTGATAATAAAATTGCTTAACTACCATTTTCAATTTTGTGTGTAACTTTTATGTGTGTACAATAACAAATTTAAAAAATATTCAAGAATTAATGGTTGCTTAGCAACTTTGTTATTAGACATTTCACATCCATTTTGGCTACCACGGACTGCATGTAGTTTAGAAAAGGCCACTCGATCAGTGTTCGTCGATACTATAAAATGGCTTCCATTAATTGAAGCGGCCATTAGTGGCTAAACTGTGGCCGTCACTGTTGGCCAATTTTGCGGCAGCATTTAGACATTATTCATGGACGTGATTCGGAACACAATGGTCCGTTATTTCTTGTCGGTGAGCGATGTCTATGTAAGCGTTGCTCGAGCAAGTTTGCTTTAAGCGTTTAGCCAGAAAATCAAGAGACTTTTATACCCATACACACGCGCGCACAAAACGAGCAGCGCATGAGCGTGCCACTCACTCTGTATCTGGTCCGTCTTGTTCCGATTCTCCGCATCTGTGACGATATTTATGTGTGCGTGCGTCAAGAGCGTTTAAATAAATAATAATAAAAAATAAATATTTTGGGGAATATACACATCATCATCTGATACCAAACTAAGCAGAGCTTGTACTATGGCAACCAGATAACTGAAAAACATACTTATATATTTCTAAATACATACATATTAACTATAGATAAATTACACCCAGACACAGAATAAACCATCATGCTCATCACACAAAGTTTTATCGTAGTAGGGGATCGAACCCAAGATATCCGGCTTAGTAGTCACTAGACCAACATCATACGGTATTCTGTGGTTTAACCTTCTGTTCTCTCAGTGTTTGATATTCGCAGTATTCAAGTTGTATCCCCAGTTAGGCTCTGTAATTAAATTTCTATGAAAAAGAGTAAAAATTGAGCATTTTAGTCCCACACAAATGAAAATTTATAATTATATTTTACCAGCGAAAGCTTGTGGTTTGATGCAAATTGTATTTAAATTCATTGCGGCTTGAAATTAAAACACGTTCGTCATACAGTTATTTAACGTTGTTTGCTTTCAATATTTGTATCGGAAAATATTTGTTTTTTCATACATTTTCATTGAATTTCAAATTGTGGCAGACCGATGTATAAAGTATCTATTATTAAGAATGGAGAACTAACTAGTTTCTACACGGGCAGTAAAAGAGTTCAACCACTGTCGGTCCAGAAAGTCGTTTCATTAAATTTCGACTGCCTCTGTAGCGCGGTGGGAGTGTTTCCGACTGCTACGCAAGAGGTCGCGGGTTCGATCCCCAACCAGGATAAAACTTTGTGTGATTAGCACGATGGTTTATTCTGTGTCTGGGTGTAATTTATCTAAAATATGTATGTATTTAGAAATATATAAGTATGTTTATCAGTTGCCTGGTTTCCATAGTACAAGCTCTGCTTAGTTTGGGATCACATAGCGTTGTGTGAGTTGTCCCAAGATATTATTATTATAGTTGAGTGCGAAGAGTTTTGACCAAGACCTAGAAATGCTGGCGTTGGGCAGGGATCGAGAGCTTGATGCAGAAGACGCTACCTGCTCCTCGACACGGCTGGCATTTCGCTCGACAGGCTCGTTTAGGGGTTATGAAGACTATTTTTAGATTTAGGGATCCATTTGTGACATATTAAGTTTTAAAGTGCAAATTTCGAGTCAAGTGTCCCCTCCCTTACCAGCTAAATGGTTGATGTAGGGTATGTGAAAAATTCAGGGTAATAGATAGTGAAATTAAATGGAAAACTATCACAGCTAAGTAGGCTTTACAAGTTTACGAGTAACAGGTGCTCAAGTGAAAAGTAACGACATTTTCGTACAAATTTCATTGAATATTTTGTTTCAAACAATGTAAGTAAGAAACAAAAACAACAGAAAACCCACTTCTTAAGCCGATGGGGAGGGGGAAGGGAACTACGAAACCCTACATTTTGAGTGGCCATGCACTTGCCCGGTTTTTTTTTAAACGAAAAAAAAACTAGACTTCACGTACTTTTAAAATCCTAAACCGTCAGGAAGAAATAATTGTGTTCAAAAATTATTATGAGTCACACACCCTTTTTTTTGTATTTTGGGTAATTGTATACAGTTGTCAAATTACAAACTCTTTCTTTTCTATTTTCGTGTAATATAAAAACACTATAATAACATAGTTTCGTAATTGAGAAACTCCAACTTGTCCATTTAACCCCGAAACTTTCCCCTTTTCCTATCTTCTAAATATTCCTACAAAAATTGTATATAAAATGCTGCTAAATTTGATTACCATGACACCCTATACTACTGTATCCTTAAAGGTCAAGGTCACAGAAACCAGTTTGTTAGAAAACTTTGGCTAAACTGTTTATATCTTGCGCAGTATAAAAATGTTCATAATAACATAGTCACAAAATAAAGAGAATACAGAAGGAAAGCATAACATTCCGAAAGTTGCATAGGTAACCTTAAAAAATATATCCAAATATAAGATCTCGTGTCACGGGGTTTGTGGTCGAATTCCTACGAAACGGTTCAACCATTTTGATTTTGTGACAGCGACACTTTTATGTGCGTGCACCTGGCACGCAAGAAAAAGTGTCGCTGTCACGTTCCGTCTGCTGATAGGCTGAAGTGTTATGAACGTCGGGCGCACGCGCCCGGGTCTGCTACAGCTGTCACAGGCATGGTTGTTTATTACAATGCACAATGTCATCAACGTCTTCTGATGAGGTTATCACGTAAAATTATCGTCCGTAAACCGACTTAACAGACAATCATTTTTGTATGGGAATAAAATGTTGAAGATTTAAACATCGCATCGCGGACATAAGTATTTTTTTTAAATCGCAATTTTAGTATTTTTGTATGATTTGTAAAATCGGGGAAAATTAACGCAGACGTAGTTGCGAGAGTCATCTAGTGATATATAAATTAACAAAATGCGCGTTCGACGCTTGCGCACATAGAAATAGGCCACGGATACAGAATCTCTAAACGTGAAGACAAAACAATTTATTTTTTAACCGTCTTCAAAAAAGTGGGTCTCTGTTTAACCCGTATATAGTTTCAAAGCTCGTGATCCAATTTAAATGGGGTTTTCGCTATTCGACTGCATACTGTTCTGGGAAGGTTTTAGTGTAAAAAAACATTGTCCTAGCTTAAAACATCAGAGATATAGACTAAAACATGAGAATAAGTCAGCGAAATTTGCATTCGGTGATGTGCTTGATATTTTTTTTCCTTGAAGGGGGCATTTTTATAAAAAAAGTTATTTTAAATAAATAATTTTGTTTTTCATCTATGAAAGTTACCTCCAGTACTCTTGGTACTTTAAACAAACGCATTCGGAAGGAGGAAGTCTCGGACCACCTCGGAACACTCAGTTCCGAAGGTGTTTCGAGATTCCGTGTCCATGATCGATGTCTATATGTGCGTTGCTCGAGCGAAGTACGTATGAAACTTACCTTCTGTACTCTCAATGTTTTGTAACATAGTTTTAAAGAAAATTTGTTTTTATATTGTTCAGAAAATTTAGATAATGTTTGAAGTGACTTTGAAACTCGTTTGTGAACTTTATATTATTTGCTTGTCTCGGAAACGTTTTTCGAACACAATTCTAACAAGAAAGAAGATGGAACTAATTTATTTTTAAAAATAGGATTGGCAACCTAAGGTGAAAAACATTATAAGATAGATATAATTTAATAATATCTTGGGACAACTCACACAACGCTATCTAACAACGCTAACTAAGCAGAGCTTGTACTATGGAAACCAGACATCTAAATACATACATATTATAGATAAATAAAACCCAAACACAGAATAAACCACCGTGCTCATCACACAAGTGATGACATCACACAAGTTTTTATCCTGGGTGGGGATCGAACCCACGACCTCTTGCGTAGCAGTCGGACACACTCCCACTGCGCCACAGAGGCAGTACATAGCCTTCGTCATTATTATATTGGCACCGACATAAGTGAGAGCATTTATTTTCTTTGGTTTGTCATCTATCTCTATTGTCGTATTAAAGGTATTTTCTTATAACACCTAAATCGTGGTGAATTACAGATACCGTGAGTCGTGGTTCCCTCGTTAATAATACATTTTTTTTATTTATAGACGACTCCCGCATTAGGGTACAGGCCCTGTATCGCGAGGGACTTTTACAAACATACAAGTCACGGATACAAAGTACACCCAGACTCGGAACAACAAATTGTGGATCACACAAAGTGGTGTCCCGTATGGGAATCGAACCCACGACCTCTCGCGTAGCAGTCGGACACACTCCCACCGCGCCACAGAGGCAGTCTTGGCTTTGGTCATCACATTTTGATAATGTGTACCAACTTCCAAGTCAAACAACAAGTCTTAAATAACCATATTACAGTTAATTTAGGACTAATATTATAATGTATGGCAGAAAGAACACAGTAAACACATTAATGCCTACACGACACCCGATCTATTATATAATATATTCTGCCAACATTTCTCATTCCCTTTTGAAGATTGATTCCTTTCAAAGTTCGGGGAAAAGAGTATCTATTTCTTAACGATTAATTACCGTCCTTTCCCGAAATTGTATTTGAAGAAGAAATAATGGAAGGATCGTTGTATTTACTTTGAGGAAACAGTAGGCTAGTTGACTGATAAGCCATTAAATAATGGGAGTGCAGAAGGAAAAGTTTGTACAAACGCGCACGAGCAACGCATACAGATATCGCATAAGGCAAAACAGAGTTTGGCTCTGTCAAAAATTTATGTAGAAAACTTAAATATAACGACCCAAAAAACTGTGTGATTAGCCAAAGAGTTCTTCTACAAGATGATAAAAATAAATTTAAGGGTATGTCTTAATATTAATCCGTAAAAAAAATAAAGTTTCGGAAAATGCTTAAAAAGAGGATTTTCGTGTTGTCATAGTTATGGCGTTCGTAATCTAACTTAAGCACGTTTTTATTTTGACCGGCGCTCCTGCGCACTGGCAAGTAATGGTTGTGTGTGAAAAAGCGAGGCAGGCGGTCGAATATAATTCACTCGGTGTAATGTTACCGGACAAGGAATCTTAGACCGGCCAGGACCGCTTTGTTCAGAACATGTACAGTCGACCAAGAAAGTAACCGTGTAACCAAAATATTGTTAAGGTTGACCTTAGTAACTGTCAGAATAAAAAAACAAGACATTTTTTTTTTTTTTTTAATCTTTTTTTTTTGTTTATTGGGGATTTGATTTTAGTACGCAGTACGACTATGTCAATCCCATCGTGCTTAAAAAAAAAAAAAAAAAAAAAAAAAAAAAAAAAAAAAAAAAAAAAAAAAAAAGACAAGACATGCAAATAACCTTTAACCGTAGAGTGAGAGACCATATTTTTGGCCGACAGCACATTTGTTTTATACAACATCCAGGATTCCGTGTCTTCTCTCTCACTCCCTGAAATTCTGTATGTCATTGTCAAATTAAACCATTTTGCCTAGAAGAGATATTCCATCTCATTCTACGGCCGAAGACGTCGAGACTCCTACTGACGATAGAATTTTAATTTACAAAATTTACTTTCTATAAAATATCGCTTCATAGTATCTTCATGTACCTATGACAAAATTTATGATTTGAATTATTCTTGAGATTCAAATACCTACCTACATAGAAATAGAGATCGATCAAAACGATTAGAATTGCAAACGGCCATTTCTTTTTTTTGATTACCACTGCCCAATGACACCTGAACATTGTTTTTGCTCGAGCGAAGTAGTTGTAATGCTTACCTTCTGTACCCTCGGTGTTTTGTGACAAAGTCACGTGAGTCACCTTGTCAAGATGACAGATTTTGTTAGAAATAATAAGGTGTAATGTCGTATTGTCTAATTAAATTGATGTTACGTGGTTAACACGAATTTATTTGGATTTAGTGGAAAAAATACATTATCTATTAGCTATAGAACCATTATAAAGTATGTATTATTCCATGTCCGACACATTAATGTGTTGTTAGGTATCATGCTTCCATTCGATTTCTATCATTTTTTTTTATAGATCTATATTATCTATACTTATTTATACTAATATAATAAAACTGAAGAGTTTGTTTGTTGGTTTGAACGCGGAAATCTCAGGAACTACTAATCCAAATTAAAAAAATATATTTTACTGTTGGATAGCCCATTTATCGAGGAATAAGCTATATAACATCACGCTACGACCAATAGGAGCGGAGCAGCAATGAGAAATATTACAAAAACTAGGAAAAATTACGTAGACGAAGTTGCGCGGGACAGCTATGTCGTGTATGGGAAAACATTTGGAGACAGAAAAAGATTGTTTTGATTGTAAAGAGGCTTTATGCCAACAATGTTGGTAAATCTTGAAAATATACATATTTCTACGAAATTGGGTAGGTACTTAAATCATGAATTTTAATATTTAATAAAAAAAAAACATTTTAACGGATTTTTCTTTTTTTCAGCATTGTTAACAGAATACCTACATACCGCTTTCGGTTCGGACAGGGATTAATTTACACCTTGTATAAGTCCTAGTAACCTATTAGAATAAACAAAAGTATTTTGTTGTTTTTAAACTTTCGCCATTTTTATACCTACATATTAGACATATTTCGGGACTTAATCGCGTGAAATATTTCGTATAACGTTTCATTTCCACGGTGCAATTCGATCGAAATGTCGGGTAAATAAATAATTCACGCGTTTAAGTCTAAATCTCCAATCTATATCTAAAAAGCATTTTAGTCGAAATCTGGCACTCTAAACAAAGAATTAGCCTGCGTACATTGGCGAAATTAAAATGATTACGTTTTCGCGCATCGAAGCCACCACCAGAAAAAGTGTACCAAAAGAAATGTAATGTTTTCACGAAATCTCGGAACACCTTTGAAACAAAGTGGTCCTAGATTTCGGGTCCGTGAACGATAGAGGGATTTAATTTAAAGGTTATTTTCTGCTACTTTACGACGTATGCCTGTCTTAATAAATTTCAATAAAGCTGAAAGTACACAATCAAAACTGTGCCCAAAAATAAAACTTTGATTACGCAATGAGTCATCGCCCTCAATTCAGGGAGCTGTCTCCCAAAAACATTCCTTGAATCTCACACTTGGTAGTTTTCAAGATATCCTTACTTCACCCGTCCCTTTCACACCAATACAGAATCTGCATTAGAGTGTGAGAGAGAACAAATTATGTAACTAGTGCTGTTCGTCGGTCCGCATTTGTAATTCGATATCCGTGTGCGGGAACGGGTGATGGATTATAGTGTTGTACTTCTATCGATTTATCGATAGTCGATGTTGGATTAATTAGTCGCGTATGTGGTTTCCGTGACTCGGACCGGAATTGTGCACAGATTAAGTTCGGAACTTAATTGGTTTGTTGCGTTTAGTTTTAGTTACAAAGTAAATGTCGCAGGCTTTTGGGAACCGTTTAGTTGTTTTATAAATTAAGTTTGGAACGGTAAATGTTGCTACTATACGTAAAAGTGGAATTGAGTATTGAGAAATACATTTATAAGTAGGTTTTTAAGAAGTCGAACTAATAGTACCTACGTATTATTATGTCTGATAACTGCCTCGATGGCACAGTGGGAGTAAGTTTGACTGCTATGGCGCAGGTTGTGGGATTGATTCCTAAGCTTTGTGAAATTCATAAATATGCTGGTTACGATTCTGGGTGGACTTTATGTTCAACAGTTATATGTATAAAATATAAAAACCCCATGATACAGGGCTTGCATCTTGATGCAAGAGTTGCCTTTTTACCTATTAAAAACGTTTCACATCATAAATCTTACGGTGACAATGCAAACGTATACAGGGTGATTTGTATATTAGTGATAACCTCCAATTCGTTTCTTTACATTACGTACACTAAATACCTTTATAATATCGGTTCTTTATAATATATTATTACTACGATATAAGTAATTAAAGTTCAAATGTAAAAAAAAATAAAGCAACTAAACAATTACTTGTGCTTCCTGAAAACAGCGCAGAAAATGGAGAAAATTCAGAGTGCATTAAATTAAAAGCTGTTATGTGCCACAGTATGTTAAAAGATTTGACTTAGTTCAGTTCGCAGAGGCATTTAGTAAGCTTCTTTATATTTTTTTATAAATATATTCTCTTTGATTTTCTATATGAACGTAGTTTATAAATAGATAGTTTTTTGAGAGCGGATTAAATGTAAACTACATTTCGCTCTCGACTCCGTTCTCAAATCGGTCGAATAATTCCTTCGCTTCTATATAAAAATCCGTTTTATTGACTATCAATTAAATACTTACTGAGTAAGGTAATAACAGTTTACTATTACTTAAAACAATAAACCTAATCAAAAGTCTTCATTAATTTAAATTCGAGCAAGGCCTAAAGACTCCGTTCTTATCACTTTAGCCAACTACAACTTCCCGGAATGAGAATCCTAAATAAGATTAAATAAAGGATTAATGGCGTCAAAGGAAACAATTAATAAAAGTGAGCAACGACTGATTTTATCACTCATTATTACGCACCAGAAATCAATGCGCCCACATACATGACCAAATTACAGCACCACAGCAACGCTCATATGCTTAGTGAACTAACATTTATACCGGTTACTGAGCAGGTAGACCGAATCACTGACCCGTTAGGAATCAGAACAGCAAACCAATTAATTTAATCCGTAGCAAATCAACGTGTCGACAAATCGTTGACAAGTTGTGACGGACGGATGTCGGCGGATAATATCGATAAAATCCAATCCGTACCTACATCACTAGCGACGACTTGATCCCGTTAATTCAAACAACACTACTTACTACATGTCAATTGTCGTTGTCGTGTATTTTTGACACGTGTGTAATATCAGGGATGGCAGAAATATTTTTTGGATTTTTTTTAATTCAATCAGCTTGTTAGATTTGGATGTCTTGTGATTTTAACTGTATTTATAACTAGCTGACCTGCGCAACTTTGTATGCGTAAATTTTCCTCGTATTTGCAACATTTTTCATTGCTGCTCCGCTCCTATTGTCGTAGCGTGATGTAATATAGCCTAAAACCTTCCTCGATAAATGGGCTATTCAAAAGTAAAAGAATTTTTCAATTCGGACCAGTAGTTCCTGAGATTATCGCGTTCAAACAAACAAACTCTTCAGCTTTATAATATTAGTACAGATAATGTCACTGGTTTTCAAACAAGATGTGTGCTAGAAAAGCGAATGAAGATAATGGACTATCACTAAATGGTCTTTGTTTTTAAACGTTTTTGAGTGCCTCTATGGCATCGCGGGAGTGTGTGCGACTGCTACGCAAGAGGTCGTAGGTTCGATTCCCACACGAAGCACCACTTTGTGTGATCCACAAATTGTTGTTCCGAGTCTGAGTGTACTTTGTGTCCGTGAATTGTATGTTTGTAAAGTCCCCCTCGATACAGGGCTTGTACCCTACTACTAAAGTTGTCTCTATTAACAAAAAAAAAACTTTCGCGATGTTTACACAATTATTGGTATATTTAAAGGTAAGAACCTATTATTTACCCGACGTTTCGATCGAATTGCACTAATCGTGGTCACAAGTCCCGATACAATTCTAATATTTAACGGTCTAATGATCTCTCTCAAACGCAACTCAAATTTAATTACCCATTATAAATATTGTTCGAACGCGCCGAAATATAAAACGATGCCAATTCATACCAAATTTGGTATTAACATAGATTGCGGCTTAGGAAAGACAAGACCTAGATAGTGTACTCGCACGAATGGCAATTTCTCAAGCAAACAGCCTAGATACAAGGTCTTTTAGACCAACTTTCAAGGCCAGTATTAAGGTTTAATTCACCCAAACCCAAGCACATCACCTCAGTGACGTATAAATCCTATATGACCTTTTTACAACCCTCCAATCCACATCAGGACATCGTAAACTCCGAGCTAAAATAATACAAAGTCTAAGTGTAAAATACGGAACATATTCACCTAATTTGCCTACCCCTAGCACATCTTAAGGACTTACTAAAATTACTTATGTACGTAGATATATTTTACGAGAAACAGTCAACGTTTAATGGTGTAGACATAATGAATATTGTTCACTATAGCGGCAATTAAAAGGCTTGGCTGTAACACCTATCTTAGTTTACGGTGCACAAACTCTAATGTGTTTCATTTCTGTTGTAAAACTTTTATTAATGTAATGATTATGGAGTTGTTTTAGTGGTTTTATTCCCTTTTAGGGTTCCGTAGCCAAAATGGCAAAAAAAGAACCTTTATAGTTTCGCCATGTCCGTCTGGCTGTCCGTCCGTATGTCACAGGTATTTTACTCAAAACCTACTCAATGAATCTTGATGAAATTTGGTGAAAAGGTAGGTACTACAAGACCGCTACATAGTTTGATAGCTAAACATTAATAATAAATATGTTTAATAAATATATTTTTCAGCAAATATCAACGGGTGGCCCATCATTCGACAGGTCTTTTAAAAGCATCTTGAGATTTTTAATAAACTCTTTTGATTGAGTGCGTCAGAAGGAGGGTTATGTTTTTCGTGCGTATGTTTGTCGATTTCTTTGGCTAAATAGTTTAAAGACTTTCATCATGGAAAGTGTCGTTGGAGTTACTACGCTATATTTTTTTTTAAGTTAATTGGTTTTAAGTTAATCAGTTGTTTTTTTTTGTTTTAAGCAGACTTCCGAAAGGGAAGGAGCGTTCTCAAACCAGATTCGGATTTTTGTCTTCTAAAGAGATTTATTTCGAAATGGTCCTATAAAAAAATCGTTCAGATTTAACCAAAACTTCTCTATACAAGCCAGCAAATTTATCGTTTTTTTTTTTTTAATTTTAAACAGTGCATTAAATCGATTTATTTTTCATTTTTATGTGCACATAGTATCTTGTTTTAAATATAGTAAAATTGATTGAAGATTTAACATTATTTTTAGGTACAAGTTAAACGAGATTTATGAAATTGACGACGTTAAAATTTACCCGATCCCAAAAATTCCGAATATTCGTATTAATCTATACTAATATTATAAAGCTGAAGAGTTTGTTTGTTTGTTTGAACGCAATAATCTCAGGAACTACTGTTCCGAATTAAAAAAACATTTTCCGAATTGAAAAAATGTTTTAGTGTTGGAATGCCCATTTATTGAGGAAGGCTATAGGCTTATATTACATCACGCTACGACCAATAGGAGTGTAATGAAGTTGTGCGAGTCAGCTAGAAATTATATAAAACTACGTTTGAACGTAGTTTAAGACGCCATTAACTCTCATATAGCAATAGAAATACTATTCAGCACGATTCAGTTCACTACTACTATTAAAACAAGAAAATTCAAACTACAGGTGTTTGAATTTTCTTGGCTTTGAGAAATAAATATAAGAAATTTATCATAAAAATATCATAGAATTTTATAAGCTACGGGTCTTAATCGCGTAAATATTTTATTTTAAGGCTAAATACCTTTGTTTATTTCCCGACGTTTCGACCGTATTGCAACGGCCGTGGTCACGGGTAAATACACGGGTTTTGCCGAAGAACCGACAACCGTTGGGGTAAACGAGTTCTTGAGTGGAGACCACGGCACGGCAAACGTAGTGTAGGACGCCCTCAGGCCAGGTGGAGTGATGATTTACGCAAAATGGCTGGCAGGAGCTGGATGCGAGAAGCCGAAGATAGAACAAAGTGGCGTGCAATTGGAGAGGCCTATGTCCAGCAGTGGACTGCGATAGGCTGATGATGATGATGATGATGAAATAAATAAAGGTATTTAGCCTTAAAATAAAATATGTACGCGATTAAGACCCGTAGCTTATAAAATTCTATAATGTTTACAAATCGCGAAAGTTTACGAACATAAAAAATATCATCACAAGAATAAAAATATTACGCCTTTCATTCTCCCGATGCTTCAACCGAATTGGTATTCTACCGAACAATTTACTACAGATTTAAACATAACAATAATATATATTTGATCGTTTTTACAAACGGGTCCTTCTGCCAACCCTGAATGTAATCCAATATTGTTTGTACCATTTTGGGTACAGCCCATATATGGGACGAGATTGAATAGGAATGTAACCGTATATAGTTTATTCTTCATACTTTTTATATCTCTGAATGGTATTGAATTAGGATGTAGGAAAATGGCGTTTTGTTTGAGTAAACAATATTTTTGTACGTATTACTTACTAGGTTTTGTTTGCGAGTCTGCTTGCTTTATTTTCGGTTGCATTGTATGTGGTAGGTTTACGAACATGATTGGTTAAACCGTCTTTAATTTATGGTAAAAAACTGAGTTTCTTAACAAAAGGGCTTAAGTGCGATGAACATTAGCTCAATACTGCCTCTGTGGCGAGGTGGGAGTGTGGCCGACTGCTACGCAAGAGGTTGTGGGTTCGATTCCCACCGGGACACCACTTTGTGTGATCCACAAATTGTTGTTCCGAGTCTGGGTGTACTTTGTGTCCGTGACTTGTATGTTTGTAAAGTCCCCCGCGACACAGGGCTAGTACCATTGTGCGGGAGTCGTCTTTAAAAAAAAAAGTTTTAATTTTTTACTGCCAAATATTTAAAAATTTAACCGAAAACGTATATAAATAGTGCTCCATTTACACAAGGCTTGGACAGAATATCAGCGGTCGGCATGTTTTGTGCTGCTGATTATATGTGATTCCGGGACCTTTTGGTTTTTTATTTTTATTTATTGTTTGTGTAAAAAATGTCAAATTTAATTGTATATAAAGGACAAATAAATGCTTATTATTATTAATAATAAGCATTTGACGATGATCTCATGAAGGCAAAAAAAAGATAAAGAAATAAAATATTTGGACTTAGCCCGCGAGATTGTTAAAGTGTGTGATGTGGATTCAGCAGTCATTGTGCCGATAGTCGTTTCAGTCAATGGACTAATCGCCAAGAGCCTCGACCTATACCTCCAAAGGCTCGCGTTAGGTAGCTGGATCAAGAGTCAGATGCAGAAGGCGGTAATACTCGACACGGCACGCATTGTGAAGAGGTTCCTATCTCTGGAGCCCTAACCACCGGTAGCTTGGTCCCTGTATCCGATGCCGGTGGGACACTATTTTTTATATTTTTAAATTTATATGTTTTATGTAGTTTTAAAAATTTAAAAAATAAGATAATGTGTTTAATAAAGAGGAATAATGTGCATGTCTGATTGGTCGCACGCCGCAGCCCTAAGCCATAAAAACGGCGAGACCAATAGATATTCACGGAGAAGCGCGCGCGCCATCTTATTTGTATTTTTGCCTACTGATAATATCAATGTAATTGTAGTTATGTAGTCTGTGCTCAAATCGCGCGTTTTCTTTTATTTCTTTTTTTTTAAATTTATTTATTTCATACACAAGGTTCACATTTCATTTATTACAGTACTACTAATACATAAAATATATAGTTTAGAAGTGGAACTAGTGGAAGTGGATAGAGAAATGATTGTACTATAATTTAATTATTATTATTATTAGGTGATGCAATTATTCAAGGCTGCGGAACCCTACACTGACCATGATCCGACATGCTCTTGCCCCATTTTTTTCCAATTTAATAATACTAGGATTCGCCTAATTTCCCCCCCTTTAATATATCTTATCTGTAATTATCAGTTCCAATTTAATACATCCAATCGGTTCAGTGATTTAACATGATTAAGTGACAAACATTCCAACCCATTTCACATTGCCATTAAGCAGAATTGGTACATTTACTACTAGGAAATTTAGGAGATAGCATGCACCATGTTATTAGGCACCATGTACATACTATAAATTATGATGACACGCCACTACATCTCAGGATATTATTGCAGAGAATGTACACAGTTGCGATGTACTTCATAGTCAAATATTTTTTATATCTATACTAATATTATAAAGCTGAAGAGTTGGTTTGTTTGAACGCGGTTATCTGAGGAACTACTTGGTCAAATAAAAAAAATGACTTAGTTGGATTATCCATTTACCGAGGAAGGCTCTAGGCTGTGTAACATCACACTACGGAAAAATGTTGCAAAAACGGGGAAAATTTACCCAGACGAAGTTGCGCGCTTCAGCTAGCTTATAATATAAGGTATATTTGGATATGTCATACTTTTTTGCAACATTTTATTTCGACCCAGTAGTTCCTGAGATTATCGTGTTCAAACAAACAAACTCTTCAGCCTTATAGTAGGTATTAGTATACTCGTAGATATGAAAGTAAGTCTGTTCCGTTTTCACGCTTAAACTGCTGAACCGATTGAGATAAAATGGTATGAAGATACTTTGAGACTCGGGGAAGTACATAAGATAGATTTTTATCGGGTGGAGCCGCAGGCGAAAGCTATAAATAAGAGCTTGTATTCCTAAACAGACGATTAAGCTCGCCCGCGATATTAATATTGGTAAAATGTCATATGTCCTATAGTGCCATATAACTCAAATTCTATTAAAACCCGTTTAGGCGTTTTGTGTAAAATTCGAACAAATAAATAGTCATGTACATTACAAAATTTTCTACTAAAAACCGCATTGTCATATTAATCTCCTGCCCTGTTTAATCTTATCCACAGAAAACAAAAATAAAATAGAACGACCAAATTTAACCCTAAAATAAAAAGATACAACACACAGTTCCCACGTCAAAAAGAACCTCTAAAAAAAACCGTAACTAAAGATACGATGTTGATAAGCGTTTCAATAGTATATTTGCATTGTAAATACCGCTGTAAAATGCTAACAAAACAATGCAAAACTCTTGGGAAATTGCAAAGTTTTAAGCACGCTACTATCAACTTTATTACTAAAGCAATAAAGCTCAGTGTTCTCGGTGCAAAGTTTACCGTTCTTAAAGCCAGTTGTCTGACATTTTATGGTAGTAATAAAATGACATGACTGATTCCCACGTTTGAAACTGCCCTCCGAATCAAGGTATACAATGGTTGGGTTGGAGAGAGCACTGTCACAATGTAGGCGTGTAAGGATTTGAGTTGGTTTCCCGCCCCAAAAAATATAATTTATCATTTTAATAATATTTTTATGATGAAATAACGCATTCATGTATACCACCAGATCTGAAATTGTTTTGTTTTTTTTAAAAGACGACTCCCGCAGCACAAGCCCTGTGTCGCGGGGGACTTTACAAACATACAATTCACGGACACAAATTACACCTAGACTCAAAACAACAATTTGTGGATCACACAAAGTGGTGTCCCGTGTGGGAATCGAACCCACGACCTCTTGCGTAGCAGTCGGACACACTCCCACCGCGCCACAGAGGCAGTGTGAAATATTACAACAATAAAAAATTACTCTTTAAAAAATACAAATAACAAAATAACCCTTCAATTAAATCTTGAACACTTTTTCTAAACTACTCGTACTTGTGTCTGTTCTCTCTAGTTTTTTTACCCGACTGCGTAAGAAGGAGGGTTATGGTTTTTGTCCATACATTTTAAGCATTGTCTTTAACATAAAAAAAGAACTTGTAAATCCTTGTGCTGGCAGCACATTTTGGCCAAATCGTTAATAACTAATTTCAAAATAAGAATGATAATTAATTTTTTGTCGTTATTTCTTTTATGTTATATATGCTCGGGAATAAGACTTACACAATACAAAATCCGTTTTCTTTCTTTTTTTCCATTCAAAAGCGCAGAAACATACCAACTTCAATATTTATTTTTTTTAGGCAAGTAATTTTCCGCTACTCTACTCGCTTCCAACAAGACCTAAACCTTTCTATAATAGATATGCCGACTTAGACAGTACTGTGGTCAGCCTTTGGCAAGCCTAAGTACATATTGAGACATTTGCACAACGCTGAGTTTGCAACGGTTTACCGTAGTATACAAACTGTTTTGTTGTTGACCTGTTTGTAAGCTGTTTAGAGCTTTGTTATACTTGTTCCTATTCAAAATGGGTTGCAGTGACAAACCTGTCAGCAATAACTGTTGGATAGGTAGTTATACTGTGGTTTTATGTGTCTGGTAGTTAGTGTTGAGAAATACAGACAGCCTGTGTGGCGCGGTGGGAGTGTATCTGACTGCTACGCAAGAGGTCGTGGGTTTGATCCTCAAAACTTTGTGTGATGAACACGATGGTTTATTCTGTGTCTGGGTGTTATTTATCTATAATATGAATGTATTTAGAAATATATAAGTATGTTTATCAGTTGTCTGGTGTCATAGTACAAGCTCTGCTTAGTTTGGGATCAGATAGCGTTGTGTGAGTTGTCCCAAGATATTATTATATTATTATTACTATTTAGACATTATCTATTCGACAGCTTTTGTGTTGTTGTGTTAGTACGTGCGATTGCTACGCAAGAGGTCGTAGGTTAGGTCTCCTACGCGTGACAAAACTTTATCTACTGAAAACAGTGTGTAATTTTTATATATATTTTAAAACAAAAACAATAGCAGCTACTAAACTATAATAATAATAATAATAAGTTTATTTGGAACTTACAACATTTTATACACAGTACAATAATATAGAAACGATGATACCTGTAGTAGTAAATTACTGCGTCACAGATATCAAATAGAAAGCTTATTTAATTAGGATGGTTCGTAGTTTTGTTTGATGAAAATCCGTTCAGCCGTTTAGAAAATAATCTACTTTTTGTTTCACAAATCGAAGTTATTTTTAATATTAAGTGTGTTAAACTAACTAGCTGATCATAACAACTTCGTCTGCGACAATTATCCCCGTTTTTGCTATTCATAAAAAAAAATTACGACCTTTTCTCATATCTACCAAATACTAAAAAAAACATTAAAATCGATCGAGCTGTTTCAGAGTTCGACCACAAACACCCTGACACGAAATTTTACACAGGGTGATTTTTTAAATACTAACAACCTCCTACTCGTGGCTTCTTTACATAACACTTAATAACTTTGTAATATCAGTTATAAAAATATTTAATAAATTAACCCTGTATCACCTACCACTTGTTTTTGGAGTTATAAACTGACGTAAAATTATTATTTATTGTGAGGTTTAGGCGATCAATCTGACAAAGGAACATCGATTTTACTGTACTGTGGTAATTGTTTGTGTGACAAAAGTAAGTGGTAGGTGGTGAAGGGTTAATTTATACTTATTTTTTAAATATTTGGTTAACAAAGTTATTTGGTGTAATGTAAAGAAGCCAAGAACGGGAGGTTATTATAATAAACTAGCTGTCCCGCGCAACTTCGTCTGCGTAAATTTTGCCCGTTTTTGAAACATTTCTCATTGCTGCTCCGCTCCTATTAGTCGTAGCGCGATGTTATATAGCCTATAGCCTTCCTCGATAAATGGGCTATACAAAAAAAAAATCGGACCAGTAGTTCCTGAGATTAGCGCGTTTAAACAAACAAATAAACTCTTCCGCTTTATAATATTAGTATAGATATTTAAAATCACCCGTACAGGGTGATTAGAAAGAAGAAGCATATCATATAAACAAATCAGTTAGGTTTTGATATCTACAGATATTATATTATATTATATTTATCTATAAGATATTTCGAAATGGTATATTTAAATCTCGTAAAGTGTCCGCTTGCTTGTACACACATACACACACACACAATACCCACAGACACAAAACAAATACTAAAATTCTTATCGGATAACAAGATTCAAGCGTCAACCGTTTTTATCCGTAGTCCTTTATCAAAATACCTTTAAGGTAATTCTTGTTATCAAAGGGTTGGACAATACAAGGGCCTGTCCTTGCATAGCAATGTTAATATTGACTCAGGGTCCTTTGGTACACAAAATAACGAGAGTGCAGAAGGCAACCTTCATACTTTGATTGACTGCCTCTGTGGCACGGTGGGAGTATGTCCGACTGCCTCGCAAGAGGTCGTGGGTTCGATCCCCACCCAGGATAAAACTTTGTGTGAAGAGCACGATGGTTTATTCTGTGTCTGGGTGTTATTTATCTATAATATGTATGTATTTAGACATATATAAGTATGTTTATCAGTTGTCTGGTTTCCTTAGTACAAGCTCTGCTTTGTTTGGGATCAGATAGCGTTGTGTGAGTTGTCCCAAGATATTATTATTATTATACGTACCCGCTCGAGCAACGGACACTGCCGCCTGCCCATGTGGTACAGGCTTAAGAATAGTAGTGGGACGTAATAGGGTTTGATATGTTTAATCGGGAGCGGAGAAACGAGGAAATATTAACCAATAGGATGGTTTACTGCAGCGGAGCCTTTAGTACCCGGAGATTTTATGCAATCAAATCTATACTAATATTATTAAGCTGAAGAGTTTGTTTGTTTGTTTGAACGCGGTAATCTCAAGAACTACTGATCCGAATTGGAAAATTGGACAGTTTTTTTTTTAAATATTTTGGGACAACTCACACAACGTTATTTGATCCTAAACTAAGCAGAGCTTGTACTATGGAAACCAGACAACTGATAAACATACTTATATATTTCTAAATACATACATATTATAGATAAATAACACCCAGACACAGAATAAACCATCATGCTCATCACACAAAGTTTTATCCTGGGTGGGGATCGAACCCACGACCTCTTACGTAGCAGTCGGATACACTCCCACTGCGCCACAGAGGCAGTCATTGGATGCAGTGTTGGATAGCCAATTTATCGAGGAAGGCTATAGGCTATATAACATCACGTTACAACCAACAAGAGCGGAGCAGCAATGAAAAATGTTGCAAAAACTGAGAAAATTTACGCTGACGAAGTTGCGCGGGACAGCTAGTTCAGTAATATTATGAACTGGCTTGTCCTAAAGACATCAGACTCGCAATCGTGAGGTCGCAGATTTGAATCCTACCCAATATACTACCGACGTCAACCCACTCCTAACAAGCCATTGAGCTTAGCTGGAGGGGTTAACAGGATTGCTAATAATGTAGGACCCAAAATCCCGCATTGCTAGGCATCTTTAAAAAAAAAACATTGGTAAATATTTTTGCGTTTCTTCGTTCCACAACCTTGCTCCATTTTAATGGATAGGCAGCCTTGACATCGTTCACGGACAAGAATCTTAGACTATTTTAACCCGGCTGCAAGAAAGGGTTATGTTTTTCGCGCTTATCTTGTATGTATGTCTGTAATATTCTTTATTACCTCATATCTTTCAAACCACTACACAGATTTAAACTTTTAAAACATAGTTAGCTTTTCTCTTGACCACATAAGTGTTATTCGATAAGTGACGTTTGAAAAAAATCAAACATGGCGGCTATGACATGTCAAAAACAAGAGGGGTGAAAATGGAAAAGTTTTTTTTAAATACCTCAAAATGGGTATCATTTTAAAGGGTTCATCGTAAGCATTACAAAAAGATATAACACGATTGTCACTGTAATACAAAAAAATATATAAATAAAAAAAAACTAAATCCGCCTGATAAAAAAAACATGGAAACAAGATCCATTCCATGAAATATTCCATCTTTTTGAATAGGTGGGTTTATAGATTTTTTAATTGACAACGTTGTTCGGAAGGCGTTCAGGGAGTTCGTGTTCCTGAACGATATCTTTGAGTGCCTTATCTATGTCTGGTAACGTATATCTACCTGGTAACCTAATCATCTATGTGTGGTAACTTCTGGACTCACTGTAAATTCCCCTCCATTCATTAGGATGTCTAAATCCACTGGGGGATTTATTTGATTTTTTGTCCACAAAGATCCCTGGTTAGAACTACAGACCAGTTCAGACCATTTTGTTCAGAAGGTGTTCCGAGATTCGTGTCCATAAGTGATATCTATGTGTACATTGTTCAAGCTCATTGTATTTTGTTATACCACAAAATGAGGAGCAGGCGTGCGCCTGATGGTAAGCGTCACGCTAGCCCATACCAGTATCAGTGCCACCCAAATCCTTGTTTGGCAAAGATCTAAATCTATACTAATATTATAAAGCGGAAGAGTTTGTTTTTTTGTTTTGTTTGTTTGTTTGTTTGTTTGTTTAAACGTGCAAATCTCAGGAACTACTGGTCCGATTTGAAAAAATCTTGTTTTGTTGGATAGCCCATTTATCGAGGAAGGCTATAGGCTATAAAACATCGCGCTACGACCAATAGGAGCGGAGTAGCGACGTGAAATGTTGCAAAAACGGGGAAAATTTACGCATACGAAGTTGCGCGGGACAGCTAGTAATAATAATAAAATAATATCTTGGGACAACTCCTACAACACTATCTGATCCCAAACTAAGCAGAGCTTGTAGTATGGAAACTAGACAACTGATAAACATACTTATATATTTCTAAATACATACATAATATTACAGAAAAATAACACCAAGACACAGAATATACTATCGTGTTCATCACACAAAGTTTTATCCTAGGTCGAACCCACGACCTCTTGCGTAGCAGTCGGATGTACTGCCACCACTCCTCATGTTGAGGAGACATAGTTAGTAAGTCTCATTTGCCCAGTAATTACACTTCCTATAGTGTACTTCAACCGTTATATATATATAAGTATATATATAACACTAGCGGCCCCGCGCAACTTCGTATGCGGAATTTTTTCCCGTTTTTGCAACATTTCTCATTGCTGCTCCTCTCCCATTGGTCGCAGCGTAATGTTATATAGCCTATAGCCTTCCAAGATAAATGGGCTATCTAACAGTGAAAGATTTTTTCAATTCGGATCAGTAGTTCCTGAGATTACCGCGTTTAAACAAACAAACAAACTCTTTACGTTACTCTTCAGCTTTATAATATTAGTATATTAGTATATATTACTATTTCACGGCCGAATAACCGACACTGTGGTGGTACCAACCAAGACGGCCTATAGCTTAGGCCTACCGCCGGTGCTAAGTTGTATGTAGGTAACCTTCTGTACTCTTAGTTTTTTGTGTCTGGGTGGCAAACTCAGGGATATTCTGCAAGAGAATATTTTCTCTAACTGTAAAGGGACGGGGTCAAATGTATTTTGCTTTTTTTGTTTAAATTACATGGATTTGAATGTGTTTACATGGATTTGTTTGTGTTTGAGATTTTGTTGTTTTTATTTTTTGTTTTATTGTGGTTTTTAACAAGGTTAGATTTACTTGTAGATTCGAAGCTTAGTTTATTAATATAGGTATACTTTGGGCTGTGTAATTTTAATAATTGTGTAATTTATCTATAAGCAAAGTATAAAAACCGGTGCGAGTCGGACCGGGGTAGTATTTGTTTTTTTTTCTACTAGAGTGTGTCCGACTGCTACGCAAGAGGTTGTGGGTTCGATTGCTACACGAGACACTTTGTGTGATCCACAAATTGTTGTTCCGAGTCTGGGTGACTTTGTGTCCGTGACTGGTATGTGTGTAAAGTCCCCCGCGACACAGGGCTTGTACACAAATGCGGGAGTCGTCTTAAAAAACGGAATCCAAGGGTTTCGTAGAAAAGTAACCTGTGTTTTCTCAAACATCACACATTATATACGCGGTTGCCTGCGTAGAAAGAAGAATAAAAAACTCGTTGAATAATATGTCCGGTTAAGAAAATTCTCATTTCATTAGAATTACCTACCAAATGAAAAAGGTATTTGGTGTTAACAGTGTGGGAACCCTTGCCCTACCCAACACTTCTCATTATATTGCATTATGAAATCTATGACAATACCTACCTCAATAGTTGAATAAAAACATGAAATGTTTCGGTTCCGTTTTTTAGGTTTGATTAATAAAAAGTTGAAATATTCCCTGACAAAATCTCTGTTAATATTTCCACGCAACAAGTGAAAAAAGAGGAAAAATAAAGAAAATAACTGTTTTTTTTCGAAATTTTCACCGTTCCCGGTTCCGTACCCAAAGGGTAAAAGCGGGTCCCGTTTTTACCCTTTGGGTACGGAACCCTAACAACGGTATCCCAATCTTATATCCTGTTTTCGTTGTTTTACCAGTAGGTAATTATAATGTTATTTAATTCAATTATATTATTCACTATTGATGTTTTAATAATTTGAAATTTTACAAAAAACTTTTTTTTTAAACCTAAAACCAAATAAAAACATTTGTATCAAACCTATATTTTTGAAATAATTTTTACTGCAAAAAATATATATTCGGTAAGAGGTAAACCTACCAAAGAAAATAATATCATAAAAATCAGCCCACAATTCACCGCAGCATTCTACCTACCTAACTAAAAATAAAATAATTGATAAAAATTAAACTTCTTTTTAAAAGTTGAATAAAAATAAAACCCATATTAATTTTAAAATAATGATTCGCAAAGTGGCGTTTTTGGTAGTAAAAAACCACTTTATCCGCCCCGCGGTTTCCCCTGCCAAAATGCATTAAACCCGACACCATTTCTGCCAAAAATAACAATTCATTTGGAGCCAATTTGCCTGAGGCAACTCGTTACGTCATGATTCGTGACGTCACTTAATTACTTCATTTAACTGCCGGTAACGAGCGTAGTAATAAATTATTTTCTTCCTATTGCGTTTTAATTTAAAACGATGATGTAGTGATTAAGTTAAACTAAAGCGGCGGTAGCCTAATGGCTTAGGCATCGGACTCGCAATCGTGAGGTCGCTGGTTCGAATCCTACCCATTACACTACCAACGTGAACCCACTCCTAACACAAGCCACCGATTCATTTCACATTGCTAGTATTCTTTAAAAAAAAAAAGCGTTGCAGGTTTGATCCCCATTTGAGGCAAGGATGATTCCAGGACACGGTAGTTGGAGGTTATGAATAGCGTCTGGCGTAGGTAGTATCATTTAGGATCAATGACCTCAAATGCTATGTTAACATGGACTTACCCCGGGATTCTGGGATTTTTAAATGGCTACAATTTAAATGCTCACCAAAATACTTTTTAGACCCTAAGACCAAGTTCTAAGTAAAATACATTATCGTCATATAAATTAAACCCAATCCAAGGTGTTCAAATTGCAACATTTTGAGTTCAAAAATTATTTTGGAACTCAAAATGTTAAATACACAAATTTCTCATCGGTAGTTAAAATAGTATATGCATAAACATTTCCGGAGGAAGAAATTAGATTGAAGTACGTAGAACCACCCCCTGAAGTAAGGAATACACTTTGGTAAGAAGAGAAAAAGACGGCGGCCAGCTAAATTCATCTTCTTCTACTTTAGTATTTACTGTAACTGTTTTAAATTTAAGCTATAATGAACTCGTATAAGTATATTTTATATTGTTGAATTAAAATTTTGTTAGTATTTTTAATTGATTAAACATAATTAATCGTTTTCGTAAGTCAATTCTAGGCTCGCATTTTTATGACATGCGTGAAAGTGTTACGAAGCTAGCTTCAGTCCGGCCAAGTTACATTGAGACAACTGTATGTCCACGTTATGCCACGGTTGATGAATCCCGCTGAATGCCACTACCTACGGCAATTATTAATTATGGCCTCGAAATAGTAGTGTTTTAGATCCTCCCAGAATTAAAGGCCTAGCTAATCCCAGTACCTCGGCCTATTCATTTTTTTTTCAAAACCTTTTTATATGTTCCTTCCATATGACTCCTTTCAATGCAAAACAACAAGCCGTTGAGCTTAGCTAGAGAGGTTAACAGGATGGCAAAGTTTTTTTTTTACTAATCACTGTGTGACGCTAACTGCTAAGCCGGAGGTCGTGGGTTCGATCCCCACCCAGGATATAACTTTGTGTGATGAGCACGATGGTTTATTCTGTGTCTGGTGTAATTTATCTATAATATGTATATACATTTTTAGAAAAAATGAAAGTATGTTTCAGTTGTCTGGTTGCCATAGTACAGGCGTAGCCGTTGTGTGAGTTGTCGCATGATATTATCTACTCCTACGACCGCAAAACACCTTGTGATTCAACCGAAACACAGTGATGTGTTTCGGTTGAATAGGTAAGAATAACTGATACTTTTGTGGTACCCACCAAGACGGCTGGTCTAGGCCATGGCCTAGACCTACCACTGGTGAAATACCCCACTGGGGGTATTTCACCAGTGGTAGGTCTAGGTGTACATTAGATGTAAATCACTGGATTTACATCTAATGTACGCTTTTTGAGCGATAAAATCGTTTATAGCAGCTCGCTTTCTCGCCATTGATGGGACAAAAGCCTTATGACCTACATCTAACACCCAAAAGCCTCAGACTGACAATTTCCTTCAAAACTAAATAAAATATCACATTGAGTCACGTTCTTCGATCCTGTAATAGCTTTTTGGGCGTAAAAAGCAAATAATATAATATTTTGAGCGAGCAGACGTGCCTAGCTGACAAATGCTGTCTCAGACACAACACGACTGAAAATAGATTTCAGTATGAAATCATATATATTCTATTAAATATTATATCCCCTAAGGTTTTGTAGGTTTTCTATATAAATTGTGCTGAGATTGATGTTTAGAAAAAATCTGTATTTGTAGTTAGAATTGAATAAACAAATTGGTTGTCTCCCCCTTAGGATTTGAAATTCTATGGAATTGGTAAAAAAGGAAAGATTATTATGGATATGCTAAATAGCTACTATTATTATGTAAAGGGGTTTTGTGTTTGTAGGAGTAGATTCGGAGGAGTAGATAATATCATGCGACAACTCATACAACGGCTACGCCTGTCCTATGGCAACCTGACAACTGAAACATATTTATTCCGTGTCCACGGCAAACCCTGACAAGATTTTGACAGTTCCGCATACTGTCAAAATCTTGTCATATTGGTAAATGGGGAGGTGTGTTGATGCATTTCTAACGGCAGCAGCAGGAGACTAGCAAACAAAGTTGCCATCTTATAAATATTATTTGTGAAGATGATGAATAATAATTTCAAATAAATAATTTTAGTATTCGAACCCGTGAGCTCACGATTGCGAGTCCGATGCCTTAGCCATTAGGCTACCGCCGCTTGAGATAGAACCTAGGCGAAATATTTCCACAACATGTAATCATGTACCTATAAGGCACCATTAATTTATTACGTAAGGCGTTTTAGGGTAGGAGGGGAGTCAACCATGCCTTTTTTTCTTACAAAGGGATGGGACCCCCCCTATCCCCTTGTTAAAAATAAGCCTGAGAGAAACCTGAGGATTCATAAGTTAGATCACAAAAAATACTTTTTTTTTGTTTGTTTTAATAAAGATAACTAGCAAGTGGGATTGTGGCCCCACATTACTGGCAATCCTGTTAACCCCTCCAACTAAGCTCAATGGTTTTTGTTATAAGTGGGTTCACGTCGGTAGTATAATAGGCAGGATTCGAACCCACGACTTCACTTACACGAAATTTCCAAAATATTGATTCTTTGAAAAATTAAAAATTAAAACAAGCCTAAATAGTACATTAATTTTTCTTTAAAATCTTACATAATAAATAAATATTAAACAGGGCGGGAGGTGGTCGGCCGATTCTTGTTTTTTCTTACATGGGGGAACGTAATAAATGAATGGCGCCTAAGAGAGAACGCTGTTAAGGTATATGGGTTTTAGGCTCATACTTTTACATCGAGGTTTAGCCCTTTATACACGTAGGTACCTAACTTATTTACATCTACCCTAATATTATAAAGAGAAAACATTTGTCTTTTTGTATGTAACGAATTAACGTAAAACTACAGGACCGATTTTAAAAATTCTTTCACTATTAAAAAGCTACATTATCGTGGAGTAACATAGACTATATTTTATTGTCAACAAAATAAGAGATCTCTACGAAAATTGCAATAATGTAACTTAAGGTATAAAAAAACTACGCTATGACACCCGTATGAAGCCAGGCAGCTATACGATAATATATTGTTTAGGCAAATTCTTTTGGGATCTAAATCGTAAGTAATGTGGGCGAGTATTTTCAATGTTGTTAACCCTCGGGACGTTGCTCGTGTAACATTAGCTGTTGATGTGAAATCACGAACCCATGTTGGGTTAGTTGATGGAGTTACGAATCGTAATCCATGGACCCTGCAGAATAATTTATAAGGCATACATTTGTGAGGAGTGATAGAATTTGCAATACTTTTGCTAGATTTCCGAAAAGCATATCCACACTCACCTTTTTCAAGATAAGTAAAATAAACCGGCTTCAAGTGAAATAGTTCAACTTCTATCAAATAGTTCAACGTTAAAAATTCAAAATTGTTACTCTATCGCACGTCTGACTTTGGCAGAATTGTCGACATCGACAGTAGTGCCATTTAAAAATAAAAAAAAAGTGAAATCAAGGAAGTGTTATGTGATATAATAGTAATAAGTACGTAATTTCTATACGAAGTTATTGACGGAATCATCACAATTATAGTAATCTATGTTTATATATGTATAATATGTATGTATTTGTATAGTTATGAGTATGTATCATGTATGTAAATGTATGTATTGGTATGTTGTGTGTGTATGTATTATTATTACTTTTTTTTAAATCACTTTCTTGCTTATTTAGCATTAGAAATATAAGTCGATTAAGCACCCATCTCAAACAGTTCTCTGCATCACCCTAAGGTTGACTCGTAGATAATGCCTAAGGCATTAAGTCCGCCTTTGTACAAATAAATAAATAAAATAAATATAAAAACAATGAATAAATGATCAAGTACGTCATCGATTCATATACAACACTAGTTGATACGCGCAACTTCGACTGCGTAATTTTTTCCTGTTTTTGCCTTATAGCCTACCTCGATAAATGGGCTATCCAACAGTTAGTCGATCCAGTCATTCGGACCCGCGCAACTTTGTCAGCGTACATTTTTCCCGTTTTTGGAACATTTTTCATTGCTGATCCGCTCCTGTTGGTCGTAGCGTGATGTTATATAGCCTATAACCTTCCTCGATAGGGTTTTTTTTTTTCAATTCTTGAGATCACATATAAAAACATACAATACAAACAAACTCTTCAGCTTTATAATAATAAGTATAGAAGAGAGATTTTCTTAGAAATGTGGCCAAATATTTGAAATGTATACCCCTATAGAAGACATTCAAGGAAAACCTGTTGACATTGCTAGATAAATAAGTAAATTAAAATTTACCTATTTGTTGAATAATGTTGAGATGTTTTAGGGACCGTCTCCACCGTCTCCTGGCGAAAGAATCGCGGCGATATTATCGCCGTCCCAGCTATTTCTATACACTCTCTTAGAACGTGTATCCACACGACGATGCTATCGCGGCGTTGCGAGGAGTGACAGCGAGCGCGCTGTCAAACGCAGGCGTACCGCCTCGAAAAAGCGATTCTGTTACGAGTCGCGGGGAATAATTATTTGTTCTTAGAGACTATCTGACTATAGTACAGTGGAATCGCCACGACTTTCTCACCCGTGGAGACGTTCCCTTATTTGCTGATTAGTTAAACTTAAGTTGGTGAAACTGAAACGTGAAGGGATATAAGAATTCTTGCTGACACTAAAATAACTTGTTGTGACTAGTCATAAAAGCGCCTTTATTCGCGTTAGTTTTGTTTAGCGATTTTGTATAAAGTTTACAAGTTTTGTTTTTTTTCTAATAAATAAAAAATGGATTCACTTTTTTGCTTTATCTCATGTTTCATCCTTTTGATCATACAATTTGCATCAGTTTTATAGTATATTAGTCGCAGCACCTTACCCCCATATCAAGTTTATAAACATTCAATCGTTGTAAAATTGGCAATTTGAAAAGAGTGGCCGCGATTTTTTATTGCCAGGTTCTTTTCTCCGGCTTTACTTGTTTGCGAACTAGGCATTACATGTACATGTAGAATCCCGACGTATCACAAGAGTTGTTTTGCATCCTAAGTGAATAAAGAATTATGAATTTTGTTTCTAGTTCTAGTTTTTACTCCTATGCTTTAGTCTTAGCCTACGGTGTATTATAGTCTAGGTCAACGTTTCATGTGTCAAAACCTTTCTAGAAAAAAATGCAGTCGCATGGCAAAAACTCCGTATAACTCTGATTAGTAGTTTTTGAGAAATTCACGAACCCATTTTTCAAATCTACTGTAAAGTTTCAATCAAGTTTATGTTCGTAAACTTTCGCGATTTATACACATTATAGAATTTTATAAGCTACGGGTCTTAATCGCGTAAATAACCTTTGTTTATTTCCCGACGTTTCGACCGTCTACCCGTGACCACGGCCGTTGCAATACGGTCGAAACGTCGGGAAATAAAGGTATTTAGCCTTAAAATAAAATATTTACGCAATTAAGCCCCGCAGCTTATAAAATTCTATAATTCAATTATGTTGTTCTTTTTACAGCGTAGTTCTTCAAACTTAACGATATCGTAGGAACATTTTAGGGCATTTTTAGTTCTTTTGGCTATTTTTCTTGGTCCAGCATAAGGTTACTTTAATTAATGTAAATGAAGCACTTAGAAGGTTACCTACCTTCCTAGTGCTTCATTTACCTCGTAATTTTACCCTAAAGGGAGGTTTTTAACCATTGCGAAAATAAGAAGTATCCTTACCCTTCGATACTTAAAATAATCTTGCATTATTTTTTGTGCATCTTGCATGTTCTTGAATTTGTGTCCGTGACTTGTATGTTTGTAAAGTCCCCCGTGACACAGGGCTTGTACCCTACTGCGGGAGTTGTCTTTTAAAAAAAAAAAAAAAAAGAATAAGAAAAAAATAATTGTATCCAATACTTTTATCACTAACCCCACGATTTGCATAAGACAAACAGATTGCAACACATTTTAATAATTCCGCCGAGAGATTTATTGTTTCTTTCGGTACATTTGCGTAATATACGACTGTTTTACGCGTGTGGTTAGTGGTTAATAAATCAGTTATACGACTTTCCGGTCGCACAGTGTGCTCTCGCCCTTAAGAGAGGAACCTAAGGGTGTGACGGTAGAAAGATAAAAAAGGTTGTAAAATTGCCAACGGCATTCGGATGGGAAGAGGAAATTGTAAAAAATGTGAGCCCAGTTTGTTATACCTACTGTAAGATGTTAAAAATTCAGAGACTTTTTGTACAGTAATAACTAAAAACTCTAAAAAGTGATTAAATATAGGTACAGTAAAAGTTAAAAAACTGGTAGACACTATTATGACTATCTATTGAGTAGTAAATATTATAATTAAAAAAAGATAACTAGCAATGTGGTATTTTGGGTACCACATCACTAGCAATCTTGTTAACCCCTCCAGCTAAGCTCAATAGCTTTTGTTAGGAGTGTAACATAGTCCCGATAGATGGTTTGATTCCGGCCCCGGTTTAGCATACGGAAGTCTCAGGTTCGATTCCTGAGTCTGGAATAAAAAAGTGAATGTGACTCAAAAGAGCGCACACATTTTTTATTAATTTTTCTTTTTCTGTACCTACATACTTTATAGATTTTGTTAGTCTAGGCCGAAATAATAATATCTTGGGACAAATCACACAACGTCATCTGATCCCAATCTAAGTAGAGCTTTTACTATGGTAACCAGACAACTGATAAACATACCTACTTATTCATTTCTAAATTCATACATATTACAGATAAGTGTATTTTCTTTCTATTTTTAAATAATAATAATAATATCTTGGGACAACTCACACAACGCTATCTAATCCCAAACTAAGCAGAGCTGGTATTATGGAAACCAGACAACTGATAAACATACTTATATATTTCTAAATACATACATATTATAGATCAGTGGTTCTCAAACTTTTTAAATGACGGAACCCTTTTGGGAAGCAAAATACTTGATGGAACCCTACAATAAAACAATTATTTTTATAAGTGTATTCTTTATTAATCAGCATAATAAAAGTACAATGTATCAGTTACTAATTATTATTTACTTCACCACTTGGTAAGGACAATAATAGAAAACATTAAAAAAGAAAAAATCTAACTAGTGGGAGGTATGAAACTGTTTTTTATTTTTCATCAATTGCTTGATATCAGGTTTGATGGAAGAAAGTTGGAGTCTCATATCAGCTTCGGCGTCCAGTCTATTGCGATATTTTGTTTTCGTGGCTGCGTAGGTAGAGAATCCTGTTTCGCACAAATATGTAGTTGGGAACGGGAGAAGAATATCCAGAGCCATTTGGCCAAGCATTGCATATTCATCTTGGATTCTGCACCAAAAATCATTAAGAGGCGTCGTTTTGAACAATGACTCCATACTTGTGTCTGATGACATTTCTAAAAGAGATTCATATAACTCATTTGACATGTTTTCAGGCTTTTCCAAGTTGGGTAAAAAAGGATTATGAATCCAGGAGTTCACTTTAATTTTTGTATTGTGTTCTTCGGGAAAATACTTTTCAAAAGATGCGCGCATCGCACTGAGATATTGGACCAATTCTTCAAACACATTATCTTCAAACATTTCTGAGTCGTTTTCGCTAACAAACTCACTGAGTAACGTAAAACTTTCTATTTCTTTCTTACCAATGCAAATGATCCAAAAATCTAATTTTCTTTTAAAAGCAGTTATTTTATTATAGGCCTGAAACACTGTTGTCTGTTTACCTTGCAACGATAAATTTAATTCGTTAAGTTTTTGAAAGATATCCGCCATAAAAGACAATCGGAACAACCAAGTTTTATCATACAAACGGTCCTTCAAATTAAAAGAAGTATCTGCTGAAAGAAACATTTGTAACTCGGCTCTAAGTTCAAATAGCCTTGTTAAAGTTTTTCCCCGAGACAGCCATCGCACTTCTGTATGGAGCAGCAGTGTTTTATGTTTGCTGCCATAATCTTCACACAATAATGAGAACAATCGGGATTGTAGTGGTCGTGATTTGATAAAATTAATTATTTTTACCGCTTCATCCATAACTAATTTTAGATTAGACGGCATTTGCTTCATCGCAAGTGCTTGTCTATGCAGAATACAATGACTGGAACTACAATTAGGCGCTTTATTTTTCATTCGTGACACTGCTCCTGCTGTTTTACCTGTCATCGCCTTGGCCCCATCTGTACAAATGTCAATGCAATTGTTCCAACTGAGATTATGTTCTTCAAAAAATATATTTATTTTATTAAAAATTTCTTCCCCGGTAGTGTTTGTAAGCAGCGATGAACACATAAGCATGTCTTCTTCAAAAGAACTTTTATATGGATATCTCACAATAACCAGCAGGATAGCCAAACCAGCGACATCAGTCGACTCGTCCATTTGCAAAGCGAATCGTGTATTTTGTAGACGTGTAACTAGTTCTTGTTTGACGTAGCTTGCCAGATCATGGATTCGTCGTGAAACAGTATCGTTTGATAGCGGAACAGTAGAAAGATGCTTTGCAGATTTTTCATCAAGCATACATTTTGTTATGTCTAATACACATGGTTTTATTAATTTCTCAGCGATAGTGTGCGCTTCACCTGCTTGTGCAATGCGATAGCTAACTAAATATGATGCCTCCGTGGCCTTTTCGTTGGTAGTTTGTGTTACATGCATCATATTTTTTTGACTTTCTAATAACTGATCTTTTTTGCGAACAAAAAATTCTTTATTCTTGTCTTTAGTCTCGGGGTGTACGGTTTCTAAATGTCGACGCAATTTGGCAGGTGCCATGGAACTATTAGGAAGCAGTTTACTACAGAGCATGCAGAGAGGTGAGCCGTTGGAATCAACAAATCCGAAACTGATATAAGATTCATCATACTTCCTTTTTTTTGTCTTTGAAACCGTCGAGCTTGACGTCGTGGCACTCGTGGCATCATCTTCTGGATCGATGATTGCTAAATTCTCCGCGCGCATTGCTTTTGAACATTCAGCGTCATTAGAAGATGTTGTTGGAACACGTTTAACACCTTTAAGCCAACGTTCCATTCTTCTTTATTTATAATGTTACAAGTCAGGATAGTGGGGTTTAAATAATGCACAATCGTTACTGCGTATAAGAGACTAAATTTAGAACCTACAGGGAAGAAATGTATAAAACTGAGACAACAGAATACAGCAGGCAGTAAAACAATGAACACTAGTTTCTCGCTAGCGAGCTTGTAAGTAGGTAGTAACTTATCGCTCCGAACGCTAATCATCAACTGACGACGCCAACGCGCGATCGCCGCTTTTATACTTAGTCCTAGACTCGATCTCAAATATTCTCGAAAATACTCGAGTCGGCACCTTTGATAAACAAAAAGCAAAAATAAAAACAGAAATTTAAAAATAGCGTTGTAAACAATATCGACTTTATCCTTTAAAGTTAGAGACGAAAGTCGCTTGTTGACAACTATAGCGTCTAATTCAGAGGCGGCTTTTATCAAAGAGACTGAGCGCTTACAAGTATACTACCCGCTCGTTTTAAGTTTGCCGCTGGCGATAGGTATGAGTGTATGACGTTCGAAATTTTTTATTTAATTGTAACAATAAAAATTGTGTACGGTAGATATTTGGGTAAAACTATGACACATTATAAGTTTTGTTGTTACGTGGGGGAGGGTACGCGCATTACACAGACCGGCAAACTTAGAGCGAACGCGTTGTACAAGTATAAAATTGTTGAGACCAAACTTATAAGATATTGTACCAGCTAATGTAACACAAGCTTATACAAATACAAATAAATAAATAAATAACATTCATAGCGTTTTGTCTCCGCGCGGCCGCGGAGTCCGCACAGCCGCGGAGCGACCAGAGAGAGGTGTTTTGATTTTTTTATTTCTAAATTCTTGCGGAACCCCGACAGAGGTATCACGGAACCCTAGGGTTCCGCGGAACACACTTAGAGTATAGCTGTTATAGATAAATAACACCCAGACACAGAATAAACCATCATGCTCATCACACAAAGTTTTATCCTGGGTGGGGATCGAACCCACGACCTCTTGCGTAGCAGTCGGATACAGTCCCACCGCGCCACAGAGGCAGTCAAATTTAATTGCATAGGTACTAAAAATAAATTCCGAAAAACTTTCCATCGAAGTCGCGTTTTTATTTAATTAAAACTAAAATAAAAAAAGGGTTGTCTGTAAAGTCGGTTTACAGACGATAATTTAACGTGATAACGTCATAAAAAAACATTGATGATATATCGCCATTTGCGTTGCACAATCAATCAATAACGTTAGTTGCAATTGTATCGCATACCGTGTCGCTGCAATCGCCATTCCCTGTCGATTAGCAACCAATCAATAACGTGTCACACTTTTTTTTTTGACAATTTTTCGTGAGAGCCGGTCATCAATTTATAAGATATTATCACATCAAAAACTATAAGTAAATCTTTTAACTTCAAACAGATAAACAATCATCTACAAATAACAATGGCTATCCTTCCTGGAATAATTTTATTCAGAAGTTAAATATAACATTTTTAAACTCCGTTGTTAGGCTGACAATAAGGTTAATGCACCAATTACCGTCCGTTCGTAATTATAGAAACTTTTCATTGGACCGTTAAATTTTTGAACAGTGCCCGCCGCTCTGTGATAATTGTTTTCTGTAAGAGAACGGAAGAGCAATAGAGCGTTTAATTATCTGTTTTCAATTATTTTCGAGTGTCAGACGAGATATATTTTTATATAAGTGAATTGCAAGGTTAATTAACGCCTTTGACATTAATAAGAACTGCATTTAAATTTTTAAGCACACAAGTATGCTTCTATAAATACAATAATTGCATTTTTGAAAGAGAAAAATTTGAAATCCAGACTCAGCAATCGACCCCGAGACTTCCGTATGCCAATCCGGGGCCGGAATCGAACCACCTATCTGGACTATGTTAAAATGCCTTTCTCCTCAACATTACACTATGCTTCTTTAGTTTTTGTTGAGTTTCAAAGCATCATAAATTATGTGTACACACATTGTATTTAACTTTTACAAAAAAGTCAACATCAACGTCGCATTTGCAGTATTTTCTGAGCTAAGTTCGGTCGTATTTCAGTTGTTTCGTATGTCAGAGGTTAGTATCCAAAACTTGTAGAAATGACGCTGAGCAGCATCAGACTATAGTTGTAACGTTGGGAAACGGATAAATAAATAAGTATTTAACCTTAAAATGAACAACCTGTAGTTTATAAAATTGAAATCGAAAAACATAATGATGGTAAATGTTAAATTAACAAACGCAGTTGTCTCATTTTATCATTCCTCGAGGAAGAAACATACAAAAATAGGTTAAGTTATGTAAAAATTGTGAATCTAATTAAAAGTTTGAGTTAAAACTATATACAAGTTTATTCGAAAAACATCCAAGTTAAGATTTCGTATAAAAATACTTCAGTCTCGATTATAAATGTTTTTGAAGAAAATTGACTTGCTTGACTGAATTTTCTTGCTGATTGAAAGTTTCTATATCGTTAAGTTTAAGTCAATAGACAAGTACTTTCATTACGCAAGAGGTTGTCGGCTAAATTCTCATAGTGTGTTTACACGCTCGCGTTCAAAGCGACATTTGTTTTGAACGACAAAGCGGCGCAAATGTGCTGCTTTATAATAATAATATAATAATATCTTGGGACAATTCACACAACGCTATCTGATCCCAAACTAAGCAGAGCTTGTACTATGGCAACCAGACAACTGATACATACTTATATATTTTTAAATACATACATATTATAGTTAAATAACACCCAGACACAGAATAAATCATCGTGCTCATCACACAAAGTTTTATCCTGGGTGGGGTTCGAACCCACGACCTCTTGCGTAGCAGTCGGATACACTTCCACCGCGCCACAGAGGCAGTCATGCTATGTTGGTTGCGAACAGCTTCTTTGGGTTTTTTTCTGTTTGCTACGCGTCTAAACGCACCATCACGCGGGACATCACTTTGTGTGATCCACAAATAGTTCTCCCCAGCGACACAAGGCTTGGTCCCCTTTAATAATCAGTTATGAACTACATTAAATAGGTTAGAGTTACAAACTACGCAGAAACGAGTAACCTAATCAAACTTTGTTTCAGTAGAAACTTTACGAAGATAATAAAATTATGAATTTTGTTTGACTGATGCATTCCCTTAGTTTTCAAAAGGAAAGAGTTTCTTGTAAGTTGGAGTAAGCTCAAGTTTGCCTTTTGACTTCGCCTGTCATAAGTGCTTAGTTAACTTGGAAAGCTTAAGTTAATGAATGTGGAACTTTTTGCCTCTCGAGTGTAGGAAAGATCAGAATTATTAATTTTCAAAACTGAACTTGAGTGGTCAAAGTCTTTGAAATACCGACGCCTTTTCGTATCGCTTCGTGATGACATTTAATAATTTGTTAGAAAAAATCATTTTATTACGTCACACAACGTGAAAATTTAGATGTTACTATAAAATCAAACAAAAGTTTCAAAATAAAATCGTGATTTTTTTTTAAACTATTTCTCTATTGACAAAGCTTTTATAAAAAGTTGTGTCCAATTGTAGCTTCAAACTAAAGGATTTGACTGACATACATACAAAACTACATATAAATTGGCGGCCATTGTTGAACTACCTCGCGAGGGCTTACAGCAAAAAGAGTAAAACTTTTTATTTATTTTTTATTATATTTATTGGTCGTGATAAAATAACATGGTGATTAATTGGCTTGTCTACCCTAAATGTTGTATCGTGTTGAATATATGACTTAATTATGGATTTTCGTTTTAAAAAGTAACGTTCGTTAAAAAAGTAACTACTCTTTTCAGGTCCGCCCGCTTCTCAAATTTTAAGCTAATGCTATAACCAAATCAAAAATCGATAAACAAAGGTAACTAGAGAACGACTTTACTGATTTCATTCATTCTTATTTTTTAGGGTTCCGTAGCCAAAATGACAAAAAACGGAATCCTTATAATTTCGTCATGTCCATCTGTCTGTCTATCTGTCCGTCCGTATGTTACAGGTATTTTACTCAGAGACTACTCTATGAATATTGATGAAATTTGGTGAAAAGGTGTCTTCTAGTAGCCGCTACTTGGTTTGATAGCTAAATAATAAAAATAAATATTTTAAGGACAAGCCAATTGATCACCATGTTATTTACTCCATACATGTAACAGAAGCAGATTTTTTTTCGGCTAATATCAACGTGTGGTACATCATTCACAGGTCTTTTAAAAACATTATAAGGTTTCTAATAAACTTTTTTGATTGAGTGAATATTTTTTATATTTTTTTAATAATATTATAATAATATCTTGGGACTACTCACACAACGCCATCTGATCCCAAACTAAGCAGAGCTTGTACTATGGAAACCAGACAACTGATAAACTTAGTTAAATATTTCTAAATACTTACATATTGTAAATAAATAGCACCCAGACACAGAATAAACCATCGCGTTCATCACACAAAGTTTTATCCTGGGTGGGGATCGAACGCACGACCTCCGGCTTAGCAGTCAGGTTCACTAACCACTAGACTGATTGGTTTTTAAAAATCTTTATTTTGTCAAAATATTTCTTGCTTAGCAGATTGGAACAATTTTACAAACATTATTTTTATTTTACAAGGTATAAGAATGAAACTCAAACCAGGAATCATTGGTTGCCTCATTGTAACTATTGTGACTCCTTTGTGGCACGGTGGGAGTGTGTCCGACTGCTACGCAAGAGGTCGTGAATTGTTGTTCCGGGTCTGGGTGTAATTTGTGTTCGTGACTTCTAAAGACCCCGCGACATAGGGCTTGTACCCTACTGCGGGAATCGTCTTTTCAAAAAAAAGAGAAAAAAAAAAAACTTGAGAGGTGTCAAGGGACACCCGGATGGAACGATTCCTTGAAGAAGTCTCTCGATGAAATTCCTTTCGATTAATTAGTGAAGGAATTGTAATTTTTTTTTTTTAAGTTATAATAATATTTTTTTTATTATTAACAAATATAATGTAATATTAACTTAATCAATAGGCTCAATTTTAGTAAGTCTACATGCGCACGCCGCACGGCTTACAATAGCTTACTATAGCAAAAAGTGTCGTTACAACTTTTCGTATGATTTTTTTTCCGAGTAGCCCCCTTTCACAACGCGCGATAAGGAACTTCGTTCCAAAAAGAAGTTACAATGAGACAACCATCTAATAATGTCAGACGAACGATGTATCTTGGTATATACCAAGATAGATCGTGCGTTTGCCCTTTGGGGGAGTCTATTAATTAGGTATTTAGAAGGGACGGGGCTGGAGCCGAATCTCACCAAATTTCACGTGGGCAGGGGAGGGAATATTGGCAAAACTGACGTAATTTTTTATTTGCAAGAAACCATCTTGAACTGGATTAAATTAAAAAAAAAAATCATAATTTTGTGCCATTTTGACATAATGTGAAAACTATCAGGGGAGAGGGGTCAAGTCAAATCTCACGAAATCCCCCCAGAGGGGGTGGAGGGTCTAACATTCGCAATTTATGGACGGATACCTTTTTACTATATTTACGGTTGCATAGCAAAAGACTGCCTAAGTACCTAGTAGATAAGCGATGACAAACTCTACCAGTGACCTACTTATCTCCGCTTGAGTTTGTGTAAGTGGGGGCAGAGGAAATCCCAGTAGTGATTCTGCGAGATTTTCTGCATTATAAGGATAATTAGAAGATTTTTTGGAAGTTCAAAAGTAAAGACGACTCCCCCAGTAGGGTTCAGGCCCTATATCGGGAGACTTTACAAACAAACAATTCACGAACACAAATTACACTCAGACTCGGAACAACAGTTTGTGGATCGCACAAAGTGGTGTCCCGTGTGGGGATCGAAAACACGACCTCTTGCGTAGCAGTCGGATACACTCCCACCGCGCCACAGAGGCAGTCTTTAATTGTCATCTGTAGTTAGAAAAAAAAACATTATAATTCTGTTCATTAGTTAGTTATTACAATTTATCATTGCGAATATCAAAGTTAGTTTAATATCTCAAACTGAACGAATTTAGATTGTGGCAAACAGACTGAGTTTAACATTTGAACTGAAAGCTTTAAAAGTAAAGTCTCATATGGGCATAATTATGAGATAAACCATATGTTTGAAAATCTTATAAACTTGGGCAACAAATAAGTGACGAGTTATTTACATTAACTGCTAATCTAATGAAAAACTAGCTAACCCGCGCAATTTCATCTGCATCATATTCCCCGTTTTTACAACATTTTTCGTTGATGCTCAGCTCCTATTGGTCGTAGCGTGATTTTATGTCGCCTATAGCATTCTCCGATAAATGGGGTATCCAACACTAAAATATTTTTTCAATTCAAACCCGTAGTTCCTGAGATTATTACGTTTCATTAAACAAACAAGCAAACTCTTCAACTTTTTAATATTAGTAGGTATAGATGATACCTAATTTCAACAAATTTCTATTAAAAGATTTGACAATCAAAGTAATGATGTCACAAGTCGCTATCACGTACAAATCTAATCTTTTGACGTCAATCGGAATCCATTTGAGTTAACAGTCAACTACCCTATCAACAAGAACAATAAAGCCTGTCATTTAATTCTTCATTTGAATTTAAGTTTTGAATTCCAAATTATGGAATAATTTATTCCTAATATTTATTCATAACACCTATTTAACTTTTATAATTGGACTTGGAATTCCAAATTATAAACTTCAGTAATGACATCACAATCAAGTTTTATAAACTAATCCGACATTTTGTCACACCGTTTGTGACAGTTATCCAAACTATTAACAAACTAATTAGAAATTTATATCTAATTTAGGGGATAAGATCTATTTTCGATAATCATTAGAATTTATTTCTAAATTTTAGTAGACATCAATTATGTAAAATATTGAATTAAGTTTCATGAAGACTAAGATACACACGATATATTTAACGTCATTTTTTGCTATCGTCTGCTAGAACACTTGACGCTCGCTTAACTTGTCATTATTTGAAAAGAAGTTTATCATGTTAAGTTGTAGATATAGCAACATGCCATCTCCCTATAGAGGAAATAACTAAGCTTCATCATCATCATCATCATCATCAGCCTATCGCAGTCCACTGCTGGCCATAGGCCTCTCCAATTGCACGCCACTTTGTTCTATCCTCGGCTTCTCGCATCCAGCTCCGGCCAGGTGGAGTGATGATCTACGCAAAACTAAGCTTACGACCGCAAAAGCAAAACATATAACAGAAACAGACAGACATAACATCAATAAGTTATTTTTTTCGTGACGGTAAATGGTAGACCTGATCAATTTGGTAAATTTGAGGGAATTCTTTTAAAAATATTTATTCAAATATGTTCGGATAATGGAGTTACACAAATGTGCGAGCTTCGCCGATGCATTCAGTGTGCTTAGTGTGAGTTTATGTTACGTGTCAGGATGTAGGTTCGAATAAAAGGCCAAATTCCGCAATGACGTATTTATTTACACTATTCCACAAAGAACACTACTACAATTTCCACTGATCAACACTAATAATAACACCAAATCGCTGCACAAAATACTGTAAACTATCACCTCAATCTTTGAGATCGTATTCCAAACTGAACTGATTTGCGTCGAGGGACCGTCCTTATATACAAAAACTCCATGATTTAGAAAAGTCGACCACATACTAGTAGCCAGATTCGGGAACGTCACGCACACAAACAAGTTGTTTACATTTGGCTGTGCGTAGGCACGCGCGTCTCACGCACACATACATACATAGTTGTTTTTGTCGAACACTCGAGTCGTTCGTTCGTAACATTATTTTACGTTAACGCCATATTGTAAAAACAATACGCATTCTAGGCGCAGATCAGAACAGAGAATAGTCTAATACATACCCACATACCACTTTTCATTACTGTACGTAGAAGTTTAAATGTTCACATTTACACTACAGGTAGATACCAAAATAACTGCTGACCGCAGATGCAAAAATATCAAGTGTGCTATTCCCCTACAATATTGAAATAACTTTCAGACTAATCGGTTGGATGAAAAACTTTTATTGATAAATGTAACTCGTGATATCAAAACCAATGTAATACTTTTACTGTTAGACCTTCACTTTGACAATAATATTGGAGTCTAGGAGATAATATCGTTTGCTGAAAAAGACAGTGTTCAAAGTCGAGAGGGCAATAATCTGGATTCTAGAGAAATCGGTCAAGCGCTTGACCTAATAACGTTCATATCAAACGAGAGAGTTTATTCTCCTTGTTGTACTTTGGATTTCTATCGCTGCCGTTATTAGATACTCGCTTCTGTTCATGGATTCGTTCGTCGAACGTCTTAATTCAACACAAACTTTTTCTCTTCATTACCCGACTGTAAATAAGGGTTATGTTTTTCGCGCGTATCTTGTATGTGTGTATGTATGTATGTTTGTATGTATGTATGTAATATATATTACCTGATATCTCACAATCCACTGAACGGATTTACACAATTAAAACGTCGTTAGATTCGTCTTGATTACCCAAGTGTTCTTAGATATGTGACGTTTGAAAAAAACAAACATGGCGGCTGTGAGATGTCAACATTAAGAGGTGTGAAAAAAAAGTTGATTTGAATACTGCAATATGGGTATCAAATTCAAGGGCTTATCTTAAGCATTTCAAAAAGGTATAACATGTTTATGACTGTAATACTAAAAAAGTTAGTTGGCAACAATTCTTTTTTTCATTTTCAATACTAGACAGTAGCTGTGATAAAAGTTAGTTGTTCATACATCGGTTACATCCTATAACCACTAAAAAGTATTAAAAAAAAAAATAAAAATATAAAAATAAAAAAAAAACCCGCCTGCACAAAGTTTCCATCTTTTTCGTGCAGGCGGGTTTTTTTTATTTTTATATTTTATTTTTTATAAACCTAATCTACAAATAGACGCAAATTTACAAGCAACGCGTAACTATTCTGTGTGTTAACAATATGAGCTATTAATTAAGCTAAATATAAAATTGTATCAAATCCCAATGTCCACTTGAATGCTCCGAAAACCACGGGTTCTCTCCGAAGCTAATGCTTCTAATATTCGACCAAATCTTGTTATACCAAAAGCCGACCCTAATATGCTTGGGATAATAAGACTACACTATTTGGTTAAACACAAAGACAATTTTATTAAAAGCACTCTCCACATGGACGCAAAATGTCCTCAGCCCCAATAAAATCTTCTTTTATCTAACGAAAGGAATAAAATTGCAAAACAAAAACACTGACTTTCAAATACTTGCCAAAATACCGATCCAATTTATTCAATTGCTAAGTAAAGATACAAAGAACTCTGTGATTCTTTGTATCGATAAATTAATAGCCTTGCCCGTCGCCTTTTTATAAAGAAACCTCTCAAAAACCCTCATTTTAGAGTCGAAAATCTGTGTGGAGGACTGGAAAAATCTCCTTACTCTAAACGGGACGACACCGTGCAATTTCCATTTCGACTTACCTATTAATTATTGCGTTAAAAGATTTTCGAATTGGGTGGGAGGTGTCTATACGATTTATCTATTTCCAATTTTGTAAAGTTCCTAACTACCAAATAAAATACAGTATACTGTTCCAAAACAAAGGGCCATAATTTCACTAGACCATTCGTTTATGTTAAGGACTTTTACATAATTAAAGAGATTTAAATGAAAATAGCCCATTTTAAATTACAATTATTTGTCAATAATTTTGAATTGTTATTACTCATTACGATAAGCAAGATACGGTGTACTTTGACAAGCTTATTCAAAACTTATCTGTGAAATTAACTAATTAGAAATCAATTAATTTTTATGACTATTATGTTTGATTTCTTACTATTTTCTTCAACTGGAGCCAGTGGTGACCCAAAGTTCTGACAGGCGTATATTCAGTAATAGTGTAATTATCCAAAAAAATGGTCGACTCCACTGGTGAGTCACCGTAGAGCTGGCAGCTTCCTCGCACAACGCATCAGTATTGCTATACAGCGAGGAAATGCCGCCAGTATTTGTTGAACCATGCCCAGAAGTCCCAATTTTTTGGATATATTTATTTAGTCTTATTTTCTAGTTTAATTATAGTTTTTAATAGTTTATATAAAATGTACTTACTACACGTACTACATAGTGTAATGATATAGTGTAATTTAAATAGTTAAAGAAAATATTGCGAAGAAAGGGCGATGTTCTGGAACCAAAAAATAGAAAATTTGTGACGTACGTAGTCTTTTATGGTGGATCACAGCCTATACCCCTTCTCAAAGAGGAAGCTTGTGTTTTTGCAGCGAGAACTTAATAAGGCTGAATAAAATAACTGTTATTTTGGACTTTTATGGAGTCTCCGTTGATTTACGTTTTCATGAGCTCGAAAGTTACTGACATAGTTTATCTTTTTAGCAAACGTTCTGTCACACTTTGGGCATTTCAGAACACCGTCATCATAATATTATATTACATTTTGAGGTTTGTGGAGTCTATTTTAGACTTTGATCTTGTGACGTAACGGTGAAAATTTAATAGATGACTAGATAATGGCGATAAATTAAAGCCGTGTCGGTGTCGTATCGTCAATCCTAAAGAATATCTCGTTTCACAAAATCACTCGTCCGTTGACAACGGTCAAAACATAATTTCACTTCGAATCAATTCCACATTCATTTTCTATAAACCCGATCTTTCGTTTTAAAACGAAATTCAGTAATTTAATTTCTATATTGTATACTTTTTGTTGGAAATGTTTTCTGTTTATTGATTGAAAGAGCTTTTGAAATACAAATGGAAGATCTGATTTACCTAGATGTATTTAAGTGACTTGTAAATAATATTCTACCGATAATAAATGTACATAAGTTTCTAATGAGGATGGGTGAATGTTAATACACCAAATAAACGATTCACGCACCTTTTTATTTATAATTATTCTTTCTAAGTATATTTACTTATTGTAGAGTTACTTATAGTGCTATTATTTAGTTACCCTTGATTTATAAACATTCAACAAATACACTGATTCGTTCAATAAAATTATTTCTGTGTAGAAAAACTTGATGATTTAAAAAGAGTGGTCCATTAGTTTCTTGGCAGCTTCTTCTTATGAGCCTTCACTTGAAACTGCCGCCTAACGTTGCGCGGGTCGGCTTACTACACTACTACACTTTATCATGATGTTGTGGCTGAACTAAATGAACTAAATTCATGGCACAAAATCTTTACAGATGGGTCAAAGAACATCATAGGTTTGGGAGCAGCGTATTTTGACTCTAGATTTAAAAAATCGGCTTTATATAAAACTAGCTGCCCGCGCAACTTCGTCTGCATAAATTTTCCCCGTTTTTGCAATATTTTTCATTGCTGCGCCACTCCTTTTGTTCGTAGTATGATGCTATATATATATCTTCCTATAGCCTTCCTCGATAAATGGGCTATCCAATAGTAAAAGATTTTTTCTATTCAGATTAGTAGTTTATAATAATAGTATAGTTTAATAACTGTAAGGAATCGATTATGACTTTGAAACTCATTGCAATCTTAGAGGTTGTGTATAGTATTCGGGATTTAAACGTTGGCAAAGTTGTAATCCTTACAGATAATAAGAGTATAGCAACATATAGCTTGATGAACCTCAGCTTTTCTGATGCACCGATAGCTTAAAAAATTTAAAGCAAATTTTAGAGTTCAAAATTAGTGGAGGTGAAATACCTATGATTGCAATGGGGTCATTTGACAATATAAAAGGGAATTCTTTATTTGTCTAATACAGATAACAATAAGTTGTTGTTGTTATGACAAATATTTGTCATTTGTCATAAGTGTCAAAATTCAAGGATCGGTCATTCGATTCGGCATTTGAAATTGCACTCTGTGGCGTGGTAGGAGTGTATCCGACTACTACGCAAGAGGTCGTGGGTTCGATCCCCACCCAGGATAAAACTTTGTATGATGAGCACGATGGTTTATTCTGTGTCTTAGTGTTATTTATCTATATTAAGTATGTATTTAGAAATATATAAGTGTGTTTATCATTTTGTGCGGGATAGCCAGTCCAGCTTACTAGTAGGCACTATAGAGTCACGTTGGATGGTAGCAGTGCAAGGATGTACGGCTTCGATAATAAGAGACTCACAATGCAAATAAATCCAGTATTTTAATTTAAGAGGGTTGGACTTCACCACGCTGAGAGTGATTTTTAATATCAAGGTTTTTAAACAAAGATTAATTATTACATTAATCTCATCTCACTAATATTATAAAGGCGAAAGTTTGTGAGTATGTGAGTGTGTATGTTTGTTACTTCTTCACGTCTAAGGCTGGAGCGATTTTAATAAAATTTGGTATGGAGTTAGCTGACACCCTGGATTAATACATAGGTTAATAAACCGCGGGTAATACCGCGGGGCACAGCTGGTACAATTTAAGTATTGCTTTATACTCCCACATACAGTTCAAAATTTAAATTCTACGTTTCGTGAATAAGTAACTCTTTGTATTGAAATACAACGTTAGTTTTGGATTAAGTAATTAATACAGTATTTGTTTGGATTAAGAATTATATTAACCCAAACTAGTACCTACTAATGTAACTTAGTTATAACTTAGCAAAAACTTTGTAAATACTTTGATAGTTGATTTGTTGTTGTTTATAAATTATTCTACAAAATTTCGTTTTATCCTGGGTGGGGATCGAACCCACGACCTCTTGCGCGTTATTTTTGCCTTTAACGCGTTTAACCTAGGTCCTATATCAGAATAGGCACCCGTCGGTCGACTTACAGAATAGGGACACGGTTAATTTTGTGTGGGGGGTACTTGGAAGAAACAAGAAAATGTGAGGGTGGATGAAGAAACGTCCGCCTCACACACGGAGTCGTGACGCCCGACCTGCCCCCCCCCCTTAGCCACCTTGTGACCACGGTCGGTGTAACCCGGTCGAAACGTCAAGCATAAGGTAATAGGTAAATACTTTACCTAGGTTAAACGCGTTTATTCCCGTGTCAAATTGTATTTTTAATGCAACGCGTAAGTTTAAAACTTATAAATATGCTTATACTTGGAATACTCTTCCACAACATGATCATCAATGCTTTGGAAGCGTATGGGAAGGACCTTTTCCCACCATACAGAAAGACAAAAATGAAACTTATCCTTCAGTTAAAAATCAAGTAATTACTTCACTCATCTGCACTAAGTACTTATCCCTACCCTACAGCGCCCTCTAGCGGAGCCGCCTTGCCCATTACATCTTATTCAAGATAAACTCGCATTATCTTCAGATAGAATAGTAATCCTCCTATACAAAATGCTAAAGATTAATTTTCGAACAATGACTTTGCAATCTCAATTTCCAACTGAAACTACCTATATAATACTTAAAGTATAATTATACAGAGTGTAATCATTCAATGTGGTGTTTCCATTAATGTCAAATTATGGTGGGTTCACACGCTCGCGTTCAAATCGATATTCAACTAGCACGAATATGAGCGGCTGTTTGTGAGTAACCAGTGCCGGATAGCTTGCCGGGCCGCGGGCCACGCGTGTGAACGTACTTTAAGAAATATGCAGACCAGAACGGGCGTGGTGAGAGACAAAGATATTACACATACTTTTGCCCACGGCTTCGCCCGCAATATGTTTATTTTAATATTATATAGCCGATTTCCTCTTCTGATGTATGAACTACATTACTGGAAAGTTTCATCAAAATCTGTTCAGTAGTTTTAGGGTGAGAAAGCAATAAACATCCTCAATACACATGTGAACATTTCCAACCTTAGTAGGTCCGATAGAGTATAATCTATACTAATATTATAAAGCGGAACAGTTTGTTTGTTTGTTTAAACGCGCTAATCTCAGGATCTACTAGTCCGATTAGAAAAATTATTTTTTTATTTTTGTTGGATAGCCCATTTATCGAGGAAGACTATAGGCTATATAACATCGCGCTATGACTAATAGGAGCGGAGAAGCGACGAGAAATGTTTCAAAAACGGGTAAAATTACGCATACGAAGTTCCGCGGGACAGCTAGTAAACAATAAATAGCGAACAGACGATGGACAGACGTACTGGACATGGCGAAACTATAAGGGTTACGTTTTGCCATTTTGAATACGGAACCCTACAAAATAGAAACGGTTTGTACCAAAGAAATTGTAGTAAATTGCTCTTTTTTTCCCTGACCGTAGCTCTTTTCAAAAATCTGTTAAGTCAGTATCGAAAAAACCATAACAGTCTTCTAAAATAATATTCATGTAACTATTTACTTTACCCTGTGTACATAAACCAAGAAACAATCCCAATTTAAATAATAAATCTAACAGACAATCCAAACATAATCATACATCAATAAAACAAAAAGGTAATATATTTATTCAAAGAAAAACAATACCTAACATCTTCCCTTATTACAAGTAAACAAAATTATAAGGTAAAGAAAAATATTTATTCATGACTTTTCCCCTTAATACATCCCATTTTAGTCCAAGAGAGGTCAACGTAATTTAATAATTCAATTTCGTGAAACTCTCCCCTTACGGAAACTGTCGAACTTTGCCGAATGTTTACGAACGATGACGTAAAAGATTGCCTGTGGTGAAATGGGAAAACATATCCATTACTCGCTGTACTGCATTTTCTTTCGGATGTATTCGAGTAATACAATAATGTGTGCACAAAATTTTCAACAGCCAAAGTTACTGTATGCAAGAGGAGCTAAAGCCAAAAATGACCACTAACTATCTGGCCTAACAGTTATTAACCCTGACAGGTAAGGCTTTCTGCGATCCAAAAATGTATGTACCTAGTCTGGGTGTTTTTTTTTAAAAGACGACTCCCGCTGTAGGTTACAAGACCTATGTCGCGGGGGATTTTACAAACATACAAGTTACGGACACAAAGTACACCCAGACTTGAAACAACAATTTGTGGATCACACAAAGTGGTGTACCGTGTGAAAGACAAACTGCTAGAGAAACTGGCCTGTTGGTTTAGTGGTTAGTGACCCTGACTGCTAATCTGGCTTAGATCGTGGGTTCAATCCACACCCAGGATAAAACTTTGTGTGATGAGCACGATGGTTTATTCTGTGTCTAGGTGTTATTTTTCTATAACATGTATGTATTTAAAAATATATAAGTATGTTTATCAGTTCTCTGGTTTCCAAACTCTGCTAAGTTTGGGATCACATAGCGTTATGTGTGTTGTCCCAAATTGTATATATATCATCTTCTTTAGTAGTGTCAAAATTTTGAGCACAATAATGTTATCTCGACTTAACACCAAAAAAACAATGTGGCAAAATACAATATAAAGAATAGGTTGCATCGTAAAATTCGAAATGTTTGGTTTGTAAAAAAGTCGAATAGTTAAAAAACAAACACTGCTACTGAAATAATAGTACTCCACAGTGGCTTTCAAAGCACAAAAATTAATCCATGTATCATGCATCTAACTGGCGAACATTTCATTCTGCGAACAACGCAATTCCAAATCCTATATAACATTCATCATGTAAAGCCATAAATACTACAACACCATTCCCTCTTGCCAATATTGGAATGGTTATGTAAACTGGGAGACTAAAGCCTCGATTTACGGAAGTGTAATTTTCGGAGATTGCATTTTTGTATTGTACTTTTTATTTTTCTAAATTCTATATTGATGTCAATCTCATCAGAGATGCGGCCAACTACGCAGTAATATCTATACTAATATTATAAAGCGGAAGAGTTTGTTTGTTTGTTTAAACGCGCTATCTCAGGAACTACTGGTCCGATTTGAAAAAAAAAATTTTTTTGGATAGCCCATTTATCGAGGAAGGCTATATAACATCGCGCTACGGCTAAAAGGAGCAGAGTAGCGACGAGAAATGTTGCAAAAACGGGGAAAATTTACGCATACGAAGTTGCGCGGGACAGCTAGTATTAGTATAAGGTTGGGGCAAAAGTATTTTCGTTTTAGTTTTAGCAGTATCGTAGCTACTCATATGCCCATCTTGCTCCACTTTTTCATAGATGGCACTGTCCAGAGCCTAATTCTTCACACTAAAATATCCAGACTTGAAACGCTTGAACCACATTTGTGCTACTCGTATTGATACCGCATATATCCGTAAACCGCACAAATTTTATTCGCGGCGTTCGTCGCATTTTTACCTTTTTTGTAACAAAACTTTAAACTGTTTTTTTAAAATTTATTGCGTCTTCAGAATGTCAACATTTAATAATATTAAAACCAGCCAGTTACATTCAGCAAAACCAAAAAGGTTTCATTACTAAGAATACATTCAAAACACGAAAATACTTTTGCCCCTACCTATTATCATCTATCACTATATTATAGTGCAGAAATATGCGCGCAGACAAATTTGCACATTGTTTGCTCACTATCATAGTACAATGGGTCGGAAATCCGACATGCCTGGAGAAAAAAGACCAAGGAACCGAGGCACTTTTATTATAAAAATTAACTACTAAACTTCACGAAAATCCACTATCACGGACACAATGTACTTCCAGACTCGGAACATCCATGTTATAGAACAAACAAATGGTGTCTAACTGTGGCAATGTTTTCTTAAATTGTGGGTAACAAAAAATATCTTACACAGCAGTCACATTCATTTGGGAATGAATGTGACTGCTGTGTAAGATAGCGAATGACTGCCTCAATGGTATAGTGGGATATACCATTGAGGCAGTCATTCGCTAATTAAAATACTGAAGCAAAAGGGCTAACGGTCGGTTTTAATAATCTATCTATCGATGGATTTAGCTACTAGAGATAGAATTTTGACATATTTTGTATGGAGCTTATGTCAAATATATAACTCCAGTAGCCAAATCCATCGATAGTTAGAGTATTGAGACCGGCCGTAAGTCTTCAAAGACATAATCTACTGAATTCTGTAGACTTAGATCAGCTTCTAATTTAAGCAAGGCAAAGTCACGTCAATTCGATTTTCTACATTAACACAGTTTCAAAGTTTTACTCAGTGATTTTTCAGTTCGTTTTTATTACAGAAATTGCTAAGAATAGAAATCTAAGTGCCTATAAATCAGCCACTCACTTCAATAGTTTCCGCTGGCAATTCCTGGCTAAACTACTTCTTTAAGAAGTGTAGCTAAAGATACTAAAGTTAAAATGGATTTAATAGAATTTTCTTTAATATATTTTTGGTCTGCAATATATGTTTGTAAGCTTTCGCAATTTGTACACATTATAGAATTTTATAAGCTACGGGTCTTAATCGCGTGAATATTTTATTTTAAGGCTAAATACCTTTGTTTATTGCCCGACGTTTCGACGTATTGCAACGGCTGTGGTCACGGGTAGAGTCTACCAGTACAGTAATTTTATAAGCTACGGGTCTTAATCGCGTAAATATTTTATTTTAAGGCTAAATACGTAGTACTAAGGGTAGAGTCTACCCGTGACGACGGCCGTTGCAATACGGTCGAAATTTTGGGCAATAAAGAAAGGTATTTAGCCTTAAAATAAAATATTTACGCGATTAAGACCCGTAGCTTATAAAATCTAGAATATTTTTGGTCTTTCAAAGGTTGGTTTGGTCGCTTTAAAGTTGTATTGAAACTGATATTTTAGAATCGAGACTAGTTAAAAATCAATACATGTTCCATAAAAAGTTTGGCATTATATGACGTCACTAGCTGACCCGCGCAACTTCCTCTGCATCAATTTTCCTCGTTTTTGCATCATTTTTCCTCCTATTGGTCGTAGTGTGATGTTATATACCTTATATTATAGGCCTATAGCCTTCCTTAATAAATGGGCTATCCAACAGTGAAAATTTTTCAATTCGGATCAGTAGTTCCTGAGATAACCACATTCAAACAAACAAACAAACTCATCAGTTTTATAATATTAGTATAGATTACTACTAGCTGTACCGCGCAACTTCGTCTACGTAAATTTCCCCCGTTTTTGCAACATTTCTCATTGCTGCTTCACTCCTATTGGCCGTAATGTGATGTTATATAGCCTATAGCCTTTCTCGATAAATGGGCTACCTAACAGTGAAAGATGTTTTCAATTCGGATCAGTAGTTCCTGAGATAACCACGTTCAAACAAACAAACTCCTCAGCTCTATAATATTAGTAGGTATAGATATTTTTCCAAAATAGTGAAGTTATGTATAATGCAGTTTTAGTTTCTATCGAAATCGGCCTTTATCTGAATATTTTTACAACTTTAAGCGATTTTCTTGAGTGCTTATAGTTTTATATCGTTTTCTTTATTGTACACGAGCAAGGATATATCAATTATAATGATGAATAATGGATGTACTAACTTATATTAGTTTTACAATCTATTTAAGTATGTATCTGGTTTCCCAGACGGTAGTTTAGTGTAAGAAATTTCTTAAATTGTATTGATTCTTCATCCATTTGCCTCCTGTGACCACAAGGGTGATTTTTCGTAAATGTAGTAATTAATACTAATCATGCGTGCAACCGACACATGGCCGATATGGCTGCCTCTGTGGCGCGGTGGGAGTGCGTCCGACTGCTACGCAAGAGGTCGTGGGTTCGATTCCCACACGGGACACCACTTTGTGTGATCCACAAATTGTTGTTCCGAGTCTGGGTGTACTTTTCTTGCTTATTAAACCTCAGCCCTATTTGTACAATATTTACACTTTGCAACACCACAGAGGCAGCAAATAAACAAAAAAATACCCAAGTTTACGACCAATAAAACTAAGACACGTGTTTAATTAAATTCACCATAGATATCCCACAAATTAACCATAGAGATAGACACCCTCATTACATCATAAAATAAATAATCAAATACACTACTGTTATTGGAAAAACAACCATAAGTCATACACATAGAGTCGTGTTTTGTTCAACTTAAAGAACCCGCATGGCTCTTCCTGATTAAAAATGGCCGAAATTTGACATAATCATGTTATTGCCCAATTAAGTGTAGATGGTTTGATGGCAATAGAAATTATTTGAATGGAAGCATTGGCCTGTTTGCCTCAAGGCAATCAATTTGTATGAGCTACTGTGTTTAGTGTTTGACGTTAATTGCTTTGTGGCTATATATTTATAACCAATAAATCAGTTTTTTTTAGATTATGAAGAAGAAGAATGTATGTCGCGTTTTAGTAATAACCTTGCAATGTAGTTTAACTTTCCAATAAATCAACATTAGAGACTTTTTACTTAGATACAACATGACACGGTTGTGGCAATGGCGGTAGTAGCTAAGGCATCGGACTGGCAATTGTGAGGTCGCGGGTTCGAATCCTATCCATTATATCGACGTGAACCCACTCCTGACATAAACCATTGAGCTTAGCTGGAGTGGTTAGTCAGATCTTTGCCAAAACATATTTTGGGTGGCACTAATACCGGCTCGTCTCTTCATTACTTAGTACATAGCTATATACAAAAATTACAACAATACATACGGGTCATTTAAAAACATAGCCAAACTCTAATTAGTTCCAAACTGTTCTATTAGCATATTTTGTAGATGACCCTATAAAACAATTGTATCTTATTCGTAAAAATGTGTGGCACTCGGGGACTGCCGCGGTAAAGCTATTGCATAGCATTTTTTATTAACTTATCCAATAAAAAAAAAAAACCATTACATTTCGGAGCAGCTTGTCTCGATCCTTGCGAGCTTCGTGCAGTCGTACCATATACATATACGTTAAGCGAACGCTCGGCCGAGCTACATGGTATGCGGAGTGGGGGTGTTAGGTTTAATTTTCGTTACGGAATTTCTTGATTCGGTCGCCGCGCTCAAAGCCCGCTATATAGCTATGCAATAGCTTAAAAATACATCAAACATTTTATCACTAGCTCATTGTCGCCAGTTCAATAACCTAACTTAAACTTTTTCCGACGATAAGTAGAATAAGCTTGCTAGGTTTTGGCTCGGGACCAAGCCACGTACAGGATTTGGCCAAGAGAACTTAAATCGTGTCCAATTTAAACGGCTACAAAGTGTCAATAGTGGCCACTGGTATGAATATATTAAAGTGTATTGAATTGTATTATAGCACCCAAAGAGAATTTGTAACAACTTTTTTTAAGAAAAACGCACCGCCTTCAGTTCAAAAAGGGTGTGATTAAGCACATCACCGATTTAGTCTATAACTCCGGTGTCTTCTAACCTAAGACAATGTTTTACATATTAAAACCTTCCTAGAAAAATGGGCTGTCGAATAGCAAAAACCCCATCCAAATCGGATCAGTAGCTTTTGAGAAAATCGAAAACCTACATACATATCAACCCATATGATGGCCCACTGCTGGGCACGGGTCTCCCCAGTAGAACCTACTAGTATGTAGATCCTGGGGGCAATTGCCATAATCACCACGCTTGGCGAGCGGGTTGGTGATCGCAGTAAGGTTTTAAGTACGCAGAGGACGCTGCTGCCCGTCCTCCGGTGTGAAATCCCTTAGTCGCCTTGACGACACCCACGGGAAGAGATGGGGTGGTACTATTCTTAAGCCGGCACCACACGGCAAACCTACATACATACGGGTCAAACAACACACTGGTTCGTTCAGCAAAATTTATTTCTCTAAAGAAAACTTGTTGATTTTAAAAGAGTGGCACATGAGTTTCTTGGCAGCTTCTTCTCATGAGCTTAACACTTGGAACTGCCGCCTAAACTCATTTTGGTTTTTTTTCAAACAATCATAATTTTATTATTTTTTTTAGTATGTATTAAATCGACGTTTTCAAATAATCATTAACCTGATTTTACGAAATAATGATATTTGAGTTTGAGACAACCTCCATTTTAGTTAAAGTCGAAGATACTTTTACGGAGGACAGGAGAACTAACTGTGTGCACAAACGTTATATGTCCTCGCTTTAATAGTCTAACTTGCTTTTTCACGCGTTGTGTTTGATTTTCCACCCGGGTGCATATCGTTAACGCGACGAAAATCCTGTGTCCTTTTCTAAAACTCAATATATCTCCATACCAAATTTCATCTAAATCGGTTCAGCAGTTGAGCATGAAAACGTAACAGAGTTACGTTCACATTCATAATTTTAGTTTTTTATGTGCGTATACTATTCTGATGTAGTTATAAACTACATTACTAAAAGTCATCAGAATCCGGTCATCCAACCGCGACTCATACTTCAGGGGGTCAATTCACGTATTTAAAGCAGTGCGCACGTACAAACGCTTGCGCACCGTACTTAAATGTCCTTATAGCGCTCTCGAGACGCATACTTGACGCAAGCGTATTTGAGATCGATCCCAAAGTTACAAGAATACGAAAATGGCCGTTTTAATCGAAACTTAACTGCAACTGCACTGCTTTAAATACGTGAATTGACCTGCAGATGTATAATATTATTAGGATAGGATGTAAATTCGATAAGACTGTAGAAAGACGCATTATGACTTTACGTACACTTGCGTAATGAAAAGGTTCGTCACCTTAAAGTCCACTTTTGCTTGAACCGGGTCAAAGAGTAGCAACGTTAACATGTCAATGTTGTCAAACTAATAAAAAGGTTTTAGTTCAACTATTCATAGTTGGTCTAAATGAATTTATACTCTATTGTCAAACAGCTAAGCATAATTTATAATATACGGGTATACTGTCCGTTGTGATACATAGTTTGAAAAGATAACATGTGCTTGCAAAGCGTTAAATGAGTGTATTTAAAAACTGTCGAAAATTTTCATTCCGCAACTGTGCTTTCTAACGCACAGTTTTGAAATAGAAATGCCGTGTGGTACCGGCTTAAGAATAGTGCCACCCCATCTCTTGCCGTGGGTATCGTCAAGTTGACTAAGGAATTTAACACTGGACGATGGGCAGCAGTGTCCTCTGCGTACTTTGAAGCCTTACTGCGATCGCCAATCCGCTAGCCACGCGCGGCGATCATGGCAATCACCCCAGGATCTACAATAAGAAGTAGATTCTCCTGGGGAGACCTGTGCCCAGCAGTGGGACATCATATGGATAGATAAAGTAAAGTAGCATAAATAAATAAATAACCATAAATCCTTTAAAAAGTCGAAAGTAATTCGTCACAATTTACATTGGCCAAAAAGATCGCGTTACCGTCACCCATTACCGTACCGGTTCCGGCTTTCCTAAATCCGGTATAGAATAAATAAGGCCTCCAACATTAATCTTATAGGATTAATCAACAAATACAATAGTAGGGGAAGTCCGAATTGGGCCAAGTCCACGATTTACTTTAGGTGGCATTACTTGATTAGATATTTTTTCCTATTAATTCGGGAATTGACCGTGAAAGTTATTTAAGACTAAGTCTTATTTAAGACTATTGAGATGTTCTGACACTGCAAACTAAATTTAGGTAGTATACTAAAGGCGTCAAGCACACTGCAAGCCTAGAGTTATGCGGTAGTAGGTCTAGAGTTATGCGTTTCGCGGTTACTAAGATCTATGGGGGTGGCTTAGAATTCTGCACACACAAAAGCAGTCAGACCGCGACGGTCTTTTTGCTCTTGTTCTTTCTTTTTCGGCTAACATCAATGTGTGGCATATCATTCGACAGGTCTTTTAAAAACATTTTAAGGTTTCTAATAAACTTTTTTGATTGAGTAAATATTTTTGGAAATAATCGCTCCTAAAGTTGCATAAATTGTTCCCCCCCCCCCCCCCTTTAACTTTTGAACCAAAAAATATGTAAAAAATCCCAAAGGTAGCGCTTAATAAAAACTTTAAAAAAAAAGTTTTTTTGGACATGATCGGTATTGATAGAGTCCGTCATTGAGTTATAGCCGAAAAACTGCTTTTCTCAACAAAAGAACGTAAGGGCCATGAGCATACGCTCTTTTGCTGATGCAATTATTTAAAGCTGCGGAACCCTTCACTGAGCATGGTCCGACATGCTCTTGCCCGGTTTTTTTTATTAGCATCGAAATAGTCAATATTTCTGGTATTTAAAAAAACCTAATCAAGGTTATCTACAGTAGCGTCAAATATGTTTGATCTGAGGTGGACGTGATCACGTGAAAGATGACCATCTCATGCATCGAATTTCATCTTCTGAGGTCTAGTATATTACGTATTAAATCAGCGAGTCCATGATTACTTCATTTTACACAATAAACAAAAGATTTTAATGAATTTAAATAAAACAGTCCTTTTTTCGACTCATTTTTTCTGGCCCCAGTTACTAATCTGGGTCACAAGGACCTTTACAAACATTCAAATGACGAACACAAAGTACACTCCAACTTGGAACAATTATTTTTAATGTGAACACTGTTGGTAAATTCATCAAAATCCGGTGAATAGATTTAAAGACATCCAACCGTACATTTATCTTTACAAACTAATATTATAAGTGCAAAAGGTTGAATGATTGTTATTCAATCACGCAATAACGGATGACACCCGTTATTGCGTGATTGAATAACAAACATCCAACCTTTTGTACTTATAATATTAGGTTTGGTGCAAAATGCATGTTATCTGTGGGTAAGATTTCCACACGTCCAAAGTCGAAGGCAACAGCTTGTCTTACCTAAAGAACGAACGCAAAAGGACCTCACTGCCTATTACAATTTGAAAGAACATGAGTGCAAATTAAAATAGACATTCCTAATCGTGTTTTTGCACGTCGTGAACATGGAACAAACAATTTGTTTTTTTTTTAAACCAATTCGGATTGTTTTTAGACCTAACCAATGAGTTCTAATGATTTTCTTGTTTTTGTATTTTTTTATATATTCTGGCTTCTTTATGAAAAACTATGTACGGGAAAAATAATTAAACAATGAAATAATCTAAGGGTGCATCCACAAGGAAGTTACCTACTTTATGAAGAGTGACATTAAGTATCAATTTTATAACTTTATTGACCACTTGTTGCTATGTTTTGATTTTATTCACTAAAACAAAGTATAAAATTATAAGTATAATTTATTTATATGTTTTTATTGTTATATATTTATTGTATGTTAATTTAAGGCTATTATTTTTTGTAAGAATTTAAAGTAGTATGACTTGCACGTCATATTAGTATTGCAACATTTCTCTCTTTCAACGTATAATGAATATTTTCAAAGGTGGACAACGTTACAAAAACTTTTTTTGTTATTCTTTGTAGCCAATTTCCACCTGCTAACAATTGGCTTCAAATGGTTTCGGTGCTATAGTTCATATAGCAGTGTTATTTTAATACTTTATTTGGTTATAATACCAATACTGAAACTACTTATATTTATAAAGGTTTTCATTTACATTTTTAGGCTATGTTTTGGACACATTTTATTTTTTTATACAAAATTTATAGAAATAAAAACAATAAAGTTGAGACCTAAAAACCGAACCCAAATCTTCCGACCGACATACCGAGCTGCAAAAGCACATCCCGTTTTATGAACTATATAGGTAGACCACTTTTTTCTTGACTTTTCAATTTATTTCGTTATTTTTATCGATAGAAAACTAAGGGAATAACTCACCTGTTTCCTCAATGAGATTCTCCTGTTGACTCTCCACACAATACTGCAAGAGTATGGTGAACAACACACCAGAAAGAACGTGCGATCTAAAAAACGACATTGTCACACACTACCGGTATTTATCGGTATCACACACTTTTTTATTGCACATCACTAGCACTTTTGTTACACTAATTCACTTCAGTTTAGAAAATCCATTCGTTCCTGAAACAAAAATAAAAGTTTAGTTAGTAAATTGTTATAAAAAACCCCAATAAAATGTAAATAATTTAACTGTTTATTAGTCAATCTTCAACTCGTTACATACAGTAAAAACGTTTTTAAACTAAATAAAATAAAACATCAAACAACCTTATACTAAATACAACACTGCATCCATTTAAATCCGGTATCCATCAAAGTAGCAACGAAAAATGTTTTATAAACAACCAATAACATTTGTTTATCGAACATAATTCAAACGTAGAACATTACGTCTCGAAACGTTAGCGCAGACGCAGTGATGCGACGCGCGAGCGCCGCGGACCGGAGTTGCAATCGGAGTGAGAATACCGACCGGGCAATATTGGTGGGCGGTACCCGCGGGAACCACCCCGCTACCTGCATTGATACAATTATAATTGTGTGCGCAGGAGCTTACAATGCAAAACTTTCGTTTTGCATGTGCGTAGAGTGTCTGCGGTTGCGTTAAAGTATTTTTGAGGCGGATTGAGTTTGTGTGACTTTTAAAGTGCATTTAAAAGCCACACAAACTCCTGCGCTTATTACACTACACTGAATCAAGGACCCTAAATAAAAAGAGCGGTGTAATAAGAGTTAGGGCAAATTTTCAAGGCTACCTCGATTTAGAGCCCTGATTCAGGATAGTGTAATAGCCGTTTAAATCCCAGGTATAGGAATTATCTCTTTAGCATTACCTCTTCAACAAAGTGTATAATATAATAATATTATTCAAGTGCATTTAATAAAACACTGATTTTTTAAAAAAATCAGTAAAAAAAGAGCCTTGAACGAACAAAACTATTTCGTACGAGTTATTTTACAGACGGCAGTCTTTGTTTATAATAAAAATACAACATTTCCTGCAAAAACTAAAATAATTTTCGTAGTCACACGGTACAGTCGCGAGCAATTTTAGCAGCACTCAAATTCTTTACTAAAACCTTGAAATGTTTAGTTTTATGTTTTTGTTTGGTCAGTCAAGTACAAATTTTTGCACTGACATTTATGGAGCGGTTCAAACGAATACGTGCATACAAAACCATCGTAATTTATGCGGCATTTTCATAATACTTGCTGGTATTTTCATACAGAGTAATCAGTTTAATTTTTCAAGTGAATGCCACTGTTTAACTTTCTAGAATGTGTGTACTAAATTTGTGTTTTGTTGATGACACAGGTACAAAAAATACAATTTAGCATTTAACTAGATTAATATTTTGAAAGAGCAATAAAAATTGTTAAAATAAATAAATTATTATTATTTATTATATTAATAAATTTAAATTTAAGAACTAATATTATAAAGCTAAAGAGTTTGTTTGTTAGAACGCGATAATCTCAGGAACTACTGGTCTGAATTGAAAAATTATATGTAATTTTATATATGCTACATAAAATCACGTTGTGACTAATAGGAGCCGAGCACCAATTCAAAAATGTTGCAAAAACGGGGGAAATTTACGCATACGAAGTTGCGCGGGTAAGCTAGTCTATAATTTCAAATTCTCGTCAGGCAATTCTGGTTTCAAAATCCTAAATTAAAAAAAGAAATCCGGTATCAGTTAAATACTAGTTCCGCTTCACTTCCCCACCACTACACTACGTTAAAACTCCAAATTACCCGTTCATTACAACAATGAGTTGTCACCTGTCAAGTTAGCAAGACAGAGCGCATTTTAAACGTACTACATTTGCAGTGGGCACTGATCCAACATGGTTGAACACGAGAGATTAATGGTCTTGTTCTGATAATGATAAGGAATAGTGTTAGTTGATATAACTGCCAAAATACGCCGAGAGTATCCACACACATATCGTACCAGACGTGAAATCTCGGCCTATTTTGTTCCGACGGTGTTCCGAGACTTCGTGTCCATGATGGACGTCTATCCAAGCGTAGGATGTAACTCACTTTGTATATGCTCTATTTTTTTTAAAGACGACTCCCGCATTATGGTACAAGCCCTGTATCGCGGGGGATTTTGTAAACATACAAACACAAAGTGCACCCAGACTCGGAACAACAATTTGAGGATCACAAAAAGTGGTGTCCCATGTGGTAATCGAACCCACGTCCTCTTGCGTCTCAGTCGGACACACTCCCACTGCTGCGCCACAGAGGCTATATCTATATATCTTTTCTGTATGCTTAATACGAGTTTGTATTACGTTAACGCGATCGAAACGTATACAGCGTTTGGCTCTCTGATTGGTTAAGAGGTTGTAGCGGGCCAATCGGTCGTCAAACGTCCTTAACGTGTCAATCGCGTTAACTTTTTTTTTTGTCTATGGTTGGCAGACGAGCTAGCGGCCCACCTGATGGTAAGCGGTAACCGCCGCTCATGGACTACAGGAATGTCAGGGACACACCCAAGCCGCTGCCTACCGTGAAGTGAAAACTCTCTTTAAACCTCGTTTGAAGAAAGACATGTCGTTGCGCTCAGGAAACACCGCAGCAGGTAGTTCGTTCCAGAGTCCACACGTTCGTGGAAGAAAAGAACGCCGGAATCGATTCGTACAGGACCTACGATGTCGAGTGGTGCGGTGGTAGAAAGGTGACGGTGGCACCATGTCAAACAGTTCCTCAGAGCACTCCCCGTTGAACAGACGGTAGAGTACGCAAAGTGCACCAAAGTAACTTAAAACAAACTCGTATAAAGCACACTGTACTCTATTAATAACACATTAAAAAACCGAGGTGTTTTTTGCACGGAATAAAAACCAGATTTTCGGCAGAAATACTAAACGGATTTTCTTCAAACCTAAGAACTATCCCAATTTAACCAGTTTTCAATAAAAGAAACCGCATTGAAATACGTCTGTTCGTTCGTTGCCAAAGACTATCTGTTTTTGGCATCGTGGCGTCAGACAGATAAAAACTTTACACTAGTAGCCTGATTGTGTCGAAAGTTAAAAAGTAGGTGAACATTGAAACACGACATAAAACTTTGTCTCTGAAATCAAGCGGAAATCCTGGGTATAATAGCTAGGTAGCAAATGTTTTTTTATATCATAATAATAAAATATAATAATATCTTGGGACAACTCACACAACGCCATCTGATCCCAAACTAGGCAGAGCTTGTACTATGGAAACCAAACAACTGATAAACATACTTATATATTTCAATATTATAGATATATAACACCCAGACATCACACAAAGTTTTATTTTGAGGGGGGATCGAACCCACGACCTCTTGCGTAGCAGTCGAATACATTCCCACCGCGCCACAGAGGCAGTCATTAGTATGATAAATACTCCAAGTCTTTTATTAAATTTGGGTTTTTACTGTTGTGTTTTTGCACTCGGGCACTGTACGCAATTTGTAACCCATTTTTTGCACTTAAATACGATTTTATCACTTTTTCGTAGTCTCAACACTAGTCAACAACCAAAATTTACATGCGAGTGACGTCACGATGACAAATCAGGCGCCATATTGTCAGGAAAAGCGTAAAAATAACACTTGCAATATTTGAAAGCGGCGGTAGCCTAATGGCTAAGGTATCGGCCTCGCAATCATGAGATCACGGGTTCAAATCCTACCCATTATTCTACCGACGTGAACCCACTCCTAACACAAGCCATTGAGCTTAGCTGGAAGAGCTAACAGGAGTGCTAGTAATGTGGGATCAAAAATCCCACATTGCTAGTTATCTTTTATAAAAAAAAAAAAATATATATATAAAGGAATGTAAAATATAGACTTTCTATAGAGTTCTTAGACATCAGTGATTAGTGTAGAGTAGATATTTACAATATCATGTTTATTAAATTTATAATTCGCACTGATAATGACATTATTAACTCCATATTCCTATCCATACACAAATATAGATACATGTGTTATTTGTTTTTTAAGGTTAATACACAAGGGTGCGAAACCGGAATTAAAGAAGCCTTGCATTGGATCAATTCGCATCCCATACGTAAAACCAGTATTAAACTGGCTTTTTGCTAGAATTAGCGGCGGTAGCCTAATGGCCAAGGCATCGGTCTCGCAATCGTGAGGTCGCGGGTTTGAATCCTACCCATTATACTAGCGACGTGAACCCACTCCTAACACAAGCCTTTGAGCTTAGCTGGAGGTGTTAACAGGATTAATAATATCTATAATATCTTGGGACAACTAACATAACGCTATCAGATCCCAACTTAGCAGAGCTTGTACTATGTACCAGACAACTGATAAACATACTTTATATATTTCTAAATACATACATATTATAGATAAATAACACCCAGACACAGAATAAACCATCGTGCTCATCACACAAAGTTTTATCCTGGGTGGGGATCGAACCCACGACCTCTTGCGTAGCAGTCGGATACACTCCCATCGCGCCACAGAGGCATTGTTAGTAATGTGGGACCACACAGTACTCTGTGTGGTCCCACATTACTAACTAGGACAACTAGTACCTACTGGTACTAGTTATCCTACAAAAAAAAAAAATAACCACGCTGCTTATTCCACACCATATTGCTCAAAAACAAGTCCACGTCACTCAAAGTCAGATAATCCCTTACAACAGCTATTTCGGTAGCGATTCCCACAATTACTGCCGATACCTACATAACTTCAAAACGTACAATTTACCTCTCCGTAGTTAAAAACCTTTGATTAAAGTTTTAATTCAAGGGGAAAATTAAGCCGTCCAATGTGACAGCAGTACTGTAGTTAATGATGACGTATTCGATGCTCGTTAATATTAATAGACGGGCGACTTTTTGTCGCTTTTTAATACTTTTAGTTGCCGGTTAGGGTTGCTGTTCACATAAACGGGTCGACATTGGTTTAACAAAGCCGATCCGAAGCAATTTTATCTACTACACAAAATCGGCCTCATTCTTCTCTGTCCGTTTTGTGTTTAGGAAGAATGTCAACAAACAATTGTCATCGGTTGATAGCTTTAGGCTTTTTATAGTTGATTGCATTATTTACATTAACAACACATTTTTTTATTAATTTACTAGCTGACCCGCGCAATTACGTATGCGTTAATTTTCCCCGTTTTTGCAACATTTTTCATTGCTGCTCCGCTCCTATTGGTCGTAGCATGATGTTTTATAGCCTATAACCTTCCTCGATATATGGGCTACTCAACAGAATAAGATTTTATACCGTGTTCAAACAAACAAACGAACAAACAAACTCTTAAGCTTTATAATATGTATTAGTATTGATTATTCGCAAGGTCTTGATAAATCTTTAATTTGCAAGAATGTAGTTAAAGTAACCTACCCAGCTTGTCACGATGTGAGATGTTTACCAACAAACCAAATTGTAGGGTTGTCACTACACGGCAATTTTCGTAAATCTCACATTACAAAGAGGTGAACTTTGTGAGGTTGGAGGGGGTAATCTCTGGATTTACTAAACCGATTTTGTTTACTAAATTACCATAGAAAGTCACGTTATTTTTTAGTGTTTTAGGCTATATAACATCACGATATGACCAATAGGAGCGGAGCATCAATGAAAAATGTTTTAAATTATTGTTTTTAAACTTTCGCGATTTTTATACACATTAGATATATTTCGGGACTTAATCGCGTAAATTATTTAAATGTACGAAATCGACTCGTGACCACGATCGGTGCAATTTGATCGAAACGTCGGGTGAATAACCTTTAAATAATTTACGCGATTAAGTCCCGAAATGTATCTAAAATGTTTTAAAAACAGGGAAAAATGACGCAAACTAACAACTACAATTCGCTTTCGCGTGTTATAATTTCCCATTATCAACAGACTATGTAGAAGTAACCACGGAACATATATATAGAATAGATAATTTAGCAATTTTCAAGTTTGATTAAATAAATGACAACCCTAACTTTGAAATTGTTGTTAAACATTTTACATCCGTTTTGAATTTAGTATGATCCGCATCGCCGCGGCGATGCGGATCATACGCCGTAGCATAAAAAAGTAAAAGCGGAATCAATCGCTGAAATAAAGGCAAATTATAGCCAATAACGTCTTTGCAATTATAGCTAGGTATAGACGGTCCGAATAGAAATTAGTACTTACTTCCAAGGAAATGATTTCTATCATAAAATAAGTATAATGAATAGTATTCACAGCTACAATTTATGAGTAACGGATGCTTTAAAAAGTTACAAGGTGGTCTTAAATTTACCAAGAATTTTACATTTATCCATCGTCCACAAACAGAATTCAATAACCGCCATGCTTTAAATATATGAAGGAAATACGTTAGCTAAGAATTGCACTTACATGATGAAAAAAACCCCAAACTGCGATTTATGCGGAGTAGAGGATACAGGAGTACAACATGTAATGATGGAATGTGCCAAGAATGGAAGAGAAAGAAAGGCTCTGATAGAAACACTGAATTTTAACCAGACTGATGTAGGAATCGCGCAAATGATACTCTCATTACCTATATCCGAATCTGTAAAAGAACTATGTGTTACAGGTAAAATACCTTGTTTATTGCCCGACGTTTCGACCGTATTGCAACGGCCGTGGTCACGGGTAGACTGGTTGAGCTCAGCGTCGTCGCCTCATTATTCACACGATTAAGACCCGTAATATATATATATTTTCATAATGTGTACAAATCGCGAAAGTTTATCAACATTCATGTGTTACAGCTTCAGTGTTCCCACAGTGATTTGGCAATTGTAGAGGTCTCAATGGGATTGACATATCTTTACAGATAAAAATCCGTAATTAAAAAAAAAAGGAATAAAAAAAAAAGAATTGCACTTGGAGTATATGTATGGCAATACAGTGCATAAGAAAGTCAGCACTGTGGAAGTACACCTGGAGGCCTACTCTAATTTTAAGAAAGAAAAGAAAGAGAAAATATATTTATTTTGGATTCAACACACGAAACAAGAGCAATAACAGGCAATATAAAAAGAAAAAATAAAATAAAATAAGTGCAATTAATAATTAAAAACTATTCACATAAATAATAATTGAAACATACAAATTATAATTACAAAATTAGCAATAAAATAAAAAAAAAAAAAAAAAATAACAAAAACATACAAGTAATAATTAAAACTTCGGAAAGTAATTGGGCGTCAATTCAAATAAAACGAAGTTTTGATCAAAAATGAGGTGGTAAAATAAAGAATCAGCAACATCAATTCAATCCAATATGTTCCAAAAATCGTCTGTGAGTTCTGACTTTGTGCTTAAATCCAAAAATAATTTGAATAGTCCCCGTAAATTGAAGAAATTGAAGGTTAGGAAAATTTATAGATTTCGTTTTAAAGAAACTGTGCACCAAGGTGCATAGTTGACTTTATAGTTAGACTAGCTGACCCGCGCAACTTCGTATGCCTAAATTTTCCCCGTTTTTGCAACATTTTTCATTGCTGCTCCGCTCCTTGTGGTCGTAGCGTAATGCTAAATAGCCTATAGCCTTTCTCGATAAATGGGCTATCTAACAGAAAAATATTTTTTAATTCAGACCAGTAGTTCCTGAGATTACCGCGTACAAACAAACACACTTCAGCTTTGTAATATTAGTATAGATTAAACTTAGGGAATATACTATAAGAAGAATATATTTGGGAATAAACGCAAGATACATTAGATTTTTTTTTGTGGCAGCGACTTTAGGGCTTTTTATCTGGCATGTTTTCAGATACAATACAATCTACACGACACTAACTAAGTAATACAATAATTGCATTTTTGAAAGATAGAAAAATTTCGATTCCTGAGTCTGGATATCAAATTTTTCTATCTTTCAAAAATGCAATTATTGTATTTGTAAAGTCTAAGAAATGCCTATAAAAATTACTTCAATATTCGGCCTGCGTCATCATTCACTCACTTCACATTAATTTGTTAAAATGCTCTCTGTAACGAAGCAATAACAAAAGCCGTGATAGTTCTTTAACTACCGACTAGATGGCGCTGCGGGGGCCTAACCCGCAAGCATTAAGAGATAGAGAAATTTGAGGTCTAGTAACATAGTCCACATAGGTGGTTCGCTTCTGGCCACGGTTTGGCTACGGAAGTCTCGGGTTCGATTCCTGAGTCTGGATTTAAAATTTTTCTATCTTTCAAAAATGCAATTATTGTATTTGTAAAGTCTTTGGCAAGAAATGCCTATAAAAATTACTTCACTAACTAAGTAACTTATCTTTACAACTTAAATTTGTTTCTCCTCATCCAGCGGTTCTTTAAGCATTGCAAACATACATTTTTTTAAGCGTCGGTAATGTACTGTACAAAACATTAAAGGATGAGGACTTACAGAATACAATCTCATAAAACTGGTAAAATTCGAGGATTATATGTAAAGGCCTTCCCTCACCGCGAGCATTTGCCTGTAATGTAACGTTACAGATCCAAGCATTACATCAATGAAAGAGGACAGCAGAGCATTACAGTGCGCAACCTATATTGTTACAGATCCGAACATTACATCAGTGAGGGAGGAGAATCAAGCATTACAATGTAATATTAAACTGTAATATTTTGATACAACTTGTAACATCAATAAAAAAATTAAACGATCGATTCGAAAATCGAATCGTAATGTTCTGTTACAGAGGAATACTCGTCAGTCAGGTATCGCCTGGTATTGTAACGTAATACTCGAAATCGAATCAGTCATTACAAGCACATGCTTGCGGTGAGGTCCTTAAGGAAATAATTAATGACATTTTAGGGTACCTACACAGACTTTGTATTAGTACTCAGTATCTTGGGTACCCTTGAATTCGACCGCACCATTCAGTTACACACTGGTATAGGTATCGAATATCGAATACGTAATTAGAATACAACAATCGTTTTGTGTTGATCGATTGTGCTGTAATTAGTTAGGCAGTGTTGTGTTCGGTAACGATGCTATTTGAGCTTTCAGGAGACAGGGTAAGTATCTCAGTAATTTAGAGGCGCCATCTTTTGTTTATTGAAAGGCTTTCTTAGAAGATAAGCCGGAGTTGTAATTAGGACGTCGATATTTGTGGTTGATATAGTACTCGAGTTTGAGTTTTGGAGATGTAAGGTTAAGCAATTATGTTTGTCCGGTATAATGATGGGTGGGTGGTTTTTGAAAAATGTAGGTCAAGACATAATATGCTATGGTCCGTGTTTATACTTACACATAACATTTTATTAAATTCTGACAGATTTAATATTAATATACTCGGTATTATTTGAGGCATAAACATGACATTCCGACATTTCATCAGTTTGACGTGATAACGTCCTATAAATTGATAACCGAGTGCACGCACGACAAAGTGTCACAATCTCGTTCCGCCTGCTGATAGGCTGAAGTTTTGTGACAGTCATGGTTGCTAAACAACAGCGAATTGTTAATTACAATGTTATCAATGCTTTCTTATGACGTTATGAATAATATATATATATATATATATATATATATATATATATATATATATATATATATATATATATATATTCCGGGTTTTACTCGCGTGAATAATTTAAGGTAAAATACCTTGTTTATTGCCCGACGTTTCGACCGTATTGCAAGTATCGTAACGTTTTATTGGCCTGTTTAAGTGGATGCTATGTATCCAATCTCGTGTACTCTTCTAATATTATTGCCCTCTTTTTTTTGCATCAGTCCTCTAATATGGTGTATAATATAATGGTGGCAGCACCTTACCAGCATATACAGTTTATAAACAGAGAAACATTGTAAACATTGGCAATTTGAAAAGAGTGGCCACAAGTTTTTATTGCCTGTTCCTTTCTCGGGCTTTACCTATTGTTTGCGAACAGGCATTACAAGTAAATGTAGAATCGACGTTTCACAAGTGTAGTATTTTGCTTTCTAAGAGAATAAGTTATTTTTATTATTAAAATTATCCTCCGTATTCCGACTTTATAGACAACCATTTTTTGACAAAGGAAATGGCTACAAATCATCAAATTGTCAGTTTGTTTCTAAAATTCTGAAGCCAATTTTATAATTTTTTAGCCTAAGCTTCGTACAAGAAAATAGGCCACAGTTCTATTCACCCACGCAGAAATTAAGGCCAAACGGTTAATAATTCCACTAATAACGTCCAAATCAATACGGTTGTGTATTCATCCCCAAGTCCTCTGCCCCAGAAAACCGAAAAGGCATTCACAGAATAGAAACATCCCTTTGTGGTTATTGTAATTGTGAATCCGGCTGTAAAAGTTATAACGGTCAGTTGGTCCGTAATGTACCTACAAGTATTATGTAGTCAAACGAATGGCCTCTGCTTTGTAAATGTTGTTAGGTTGATGTTGTCAGCGTCAGATAGATTTAAATATGTAAAATCTATATCTATATTAACATTATAAAGCTGAAGAGTTTGTTTTATTGTATGTTTGAACGCGGTAATCTCCGGAACTACTGGTCCGAATTGAAAAATTCATTTACTGTTGGATAGCCCATTTATCGAGGAAGGCTATAGGCTATATAACATCACGCTACGACCAATAGGAGCAGAGCAGCAATGAAATGTTGCAAAAACGGAGAAAATTTATGCAGACGAAGATTCGCGGGTTAGCTAGTCATAAATATGACAATCGAAGCGGCAGCGGTAGCCTACTGGTTGCTATTCTTTCACAGCTTTTATATATTACTTTTTATAGTTTAAAGTAGTATTCTAATTTAAACCGCTTTCAATGGGTAATGTATCTGTGCAAATAATATACAGGCTGATTTTTAATATACCGACTATTAACGTCCCGCTCGTGGCTTTTCTACATTGTACCAAATAATTTTAATAATAATAATAATATCTAATAATATCTTGGGATAACTTACACAACGCTATCTGACCCCAAACTAAGCAGAGCTTGTACTATGGAAACCAGACAACTGATAAACATACTTATATGTTTCTAAATACATACATATTATAGATAAATAACACCCAGACACAGCATAAACCATCGTGCTCATCACACAAAGTTTTATCCTGGGTAAGGATCGAACCCACGACCTCTTGTGTAGCTGCCGGATACACTTCCACTGCGCCACAGAGGTAGTCTTTGGAATATCGTTTTGAAAAATATAACTACCTAACTACCACACGTCTGTGAGACCCCGGAGTAAAATTGTTATTTTTTACATATTAGGTAGGCATATTTCGGGATCGAACCTTTTAAATTGTGGTCCCACTTTACCTACTAGCAATGCTGTTAACCCTTCTAGCTAAGCTCAATGGCATGTGTTAGGAGTGGGTTCACGTTCGGTAGTATAATGGGTAGGATTTGAACCTGACAGCAAGAAGAGCCTCTAGTCAAATGGACTGGCATAACAATAGAATAGAATGTTGTCATTGCGCATGCAAAACCGCGAAAATGATATTTTATAATATGTGATTCGCCGTTTTACTAGCCCTGTCGATATACGATAGTAAACTTTCGCGATTTTTACACATTATAGAATTTTATAAGCTACGGGTCTTAATCGCGTAAATATTTTAAGTCTAAATACCTTTATTTTATTGCCCGACGTTTCGACCCGTGGACACGGCTGTTGCAATATGGGCAAAACGTCGTCGGTCGGTTACGCGGTTAAGACCCGTAGCTTATATTATTTTTTTACATGTCGTGCTTTAAAGAGCTCAAGTAGAATGGTCGCAGTAAACGGCATATATACGCAGCCGCGGGCATAAGATATTACAATAAAATATATATAGAGCTTACTACACAAAATAACAATCAGATCAAGTTCATTTCTACCTATCAATTAATTCACACGATGCTCTAATCGTTTCAAACTCCTTTGAGAACTCGATACCCAACCACGATCTTAATCGATATTCAGTATCGAATATCACATTCTTGACTCGAGTAATCGAGTGCTTCATGTCAGGGACTGACTGACCTTTCCATTTAAGTGGGTGGTGCCACAAAACACCGACAATACCGAAAGTAAGTTTCATAAAAGTACTTTGCGAAAGCAACGCACACGTTATCATCGTAATCTCGGAACACGGCATCTTTTGACACTAAGAATCTATTATTGTATCTTTTACACCAGCGGTTCCCAACCTTTTTACATAAACTTCACTTTTTACATATTTATCATTAAACGCTTTTACATAACTATTATTAGGCACTACAAAACAAAAAACCCGATTGCTTAAAATTAATAACTGAAATATTTGCGGCAAAAATTTAAAAAATCCGCTACGGTAGCCTAATGGCGAAGGCATTTGTCTCGCAATTGTGAGTTCGCGAGTTCGAATCCTACCTATTATACTACACACTTGAACCCACTCCTTTTTTTTTTTTTTTTTTTTTTTTCTTTTGGCGGGAAAAATTCCTGACGAACACCCCACCGTCCGGGGAAGACGGTAGGGGTAGTGTGGGGTTTGCACCCACTAAAAAACCCGCCGTGTATCGCTCGCCACCTTCGCGAACGGGCCACCGGAATGTGTTATACCGTCGGCGGCCCGCCCAGTGGCAATGCCCGGACGCGATGTTGTTGCGTTCCGGGCATTTCACACCCACGCGGCCCCTGGATACACACAGGGTTCCGCGCCTCCACGGAAGGCCGCGGGCGGGACAGATTACCCCGTACGCCCGCCCGCAGCCCCACCTAAGGCGGCATCAGGCGCAGATATGCGCGCCGACGCCGCCCGGTTCGCCGGCGACGGAGCGGATCCGCCAGGGAGCTCTCTTCCCTGACGCGCTCCGCCGCCTCCTTCTGCGAGATGATGTCCTCGCAGAAGGATGCGACCGCATTCCACGACCCCTCGCTCCGGACCATGGACAGAACCACGGCCGGCAGCGAGAGGTCACTTCCGACCACTGCGGTGAGAACTCGACGTTGCCCCTCCCAAGCTGGAGAATGATTTTTTTGGGTGGCAGCGACTTCCTAGGTTTTTATCTGGCAATACATGCCAGATAAAAACCTAGGAAGTCGCTGCCACCCAAAAAAATGTAGATTGTATTGTATCTGAATACTCAGATACAATACAATCTACATGACACTAACTAAGTAACTTGTCTTTACAACTTAAATTTGTTTCTCCTCATCCAGCGGTTCTTGAAGCGAGTGAACATGCATTTTTTAAGCGTTGGTAATGTACTGTACAAACCATTGTAGGATGATGACTTACAGAATACAATCTTATAAAACAGGTCAAATTTTTCCCTCACCGCGAACATTTGCCTGTAATGTAACGTTACAGATCCGAGCATTACATCAATGAAAGAGGACAGCAGAGCATTACAGTGCGCAACCTATAATGTTACAGATCCGAACATCACATCAGTGAGGGAGGAGAATCAAGCATTACAATGTAATATTAAACTGTAATATTTTGATACAACTTGTAACATCAATAAAAAAATTAAACGATCGATTCGAAAATCGAATCATAAATGTTTTGTTACAGAGGAATACTCGTCAGTCAGGTACCGCCTGGTATTGTAACGTAATGCTCGAAATCGAATCAGTCATTACAGGCGCATTGTGGTGAGGCCCTTAAGGAAATAATTAATGACATTTTAGGCAACCTACACAGACTTTGTATTAGTACTCAGTATCTTGGGTACCCTTGAATTCGACCGCACTATTCAGTTACACACTGGTATAGGTATCGAATATCGAATACGTAATTAGAATACAACAATCGTTTTGTGTTGATCGATTGTGCTGTAATTAGTTAGGCAGTGTTGTGTTCGGTAACGATGCTATTTGAGCTTTCAGGAAACAGGGTAAGTATCTCAGTAATTTAGAGGCGCCATCTTTTGTTTATTGAAAGGCTTTCTTAGAAGATAAGCCGGAGTTGTAATTAGGACGTCGATATTTGTGGTTGATATAGTACTCGAGTTTGAGTTTTGGAGATGTAAGGTTAAGCAATTATGTTTGTCCGGTATAATGATGGGTGGGTGGTTTTTGAAAAATGTAGGTCAAGACATAATAAGCTATGGTCCGTGTTTATACTTACACATAACATTTTGTTAAATTCTGACAGATTTAATATTAATATACTCGGTATTATTCGAGGCATAAACATGACATTCCGACATTTCATCAGTTTGACGTGATAACGTCCTTTAAATTGATAACCGAGTGCACGCACGACAAAGTGTCACAATCTCGTTCCGAATGCTGATAGGCTGAAGTTTTGTGTCAGGCATGGTTGCTAAACAACAGCGTATCAATGCTTTCTTATGACGTTATGAATATATATATTACGGGTTTTAATCGCGTGAATAATTTAAGGTAAAATACCTTGTTTATTGCCCGAGGTTTCGACCGTATATGCAAGTATCGTAACGTTTTATTGGCCAATATTTAAGCACATAACGTTTTTACATCGTAAGTGGATGCTCCTACTATGTTGTGCCCATTGAGGCTTATGTATCCAATCTCGTGTGCTCTTCTAATATTATTGCCCTCTTTTTTTTTGCATCAGTCCTCTAATGGTGTGTAATATAATGGTGGCAGCACCTTACCTGCATATACAGTTTATAAACAGAGAAACATTGTAATTATTGGCAATTTGAAAAGAGTGACCACGAGTTTTTATTGCCTGTTCTATTCTCGGGCTTTACCTCTTTCTGTTTGCGAACAGCCATTACAAGTAAATGTAGAATCGACAATGTAGAATGTAGAATCTATTTTTATAATAATTATTAAAAGTATCGTCCGCAATCCGACTTTAAAGACAACCATTTTTTGACAAAGGAAATGGCTACAAATTATCAAATTGTCAGTTTGTTTCTAAAATTCTGAAGCCAATTTTATAATTTTTTAGCCTAAGCTTCGTACAAGAAAATAGGCCACAGTTCTATTCACCCACGCAGAAATTAAGGCCAAACGGTTAATAATTCCACTAATAACGTCCAAATCAATACGGTTGTGTATTCATCCCCAAGTCCTCTGCCCCAGAAAACCGAAAAGGCATTCACAGGATAGAAACATCCCTTTGTGGTTATTGTAATTGTGAATCCGTCTGTAAAAGTTATAACGGTCAGTTGGTCCGTAATGTACCTACAAGTATTATGTAGTCAAACGAATGGCCTCTGCTTTGTAAATGTTGTTGGGTTGATGTTGCCAGCGTCAGATAGATTTAAATATGTAAAATCTATAGCTATATTAACATTATAAAGCTGAAGAGTTTGTTTTATTGTATGTTTGAACGCGGTAATCTCCGGAACTACTGGTCCGAATTGAAAAATTAATTTACTGTTGGATAGCCCATTTATCGAGGAAGGCTATAGGCTATACAACATCACGCTACGACCAATAGGAGCGGAGCAGCGATTAAAAATGTTGCAAAAACGGAGAAAATTTACGCAGACGAAGATTCGCGGGTTAGCTTAGTCATAAATATGACAATCGAAGCGGCGGCGCGCGGCGGCGGCGGTAGCCTACTGGTTGCTATTCTTTCACGGCTTTTATATATTACTTTTTATAGTTTAAAGTAGTATTCTAATTTAAACCGCTTTCAATGGGTAATGTATCTGTGCAAATAATATACACGCTGATTTTGAATATACCGACTATTAACGTCCCGCTCGTGGCTTCTCTACATTGTATCAAATAATTTTAATAATAATAATAATATCTAATAATATCTTGGGATAACTTACACAACGCTATCTGACCCCAAACTAAGCAGAGCTTGTACTATGGAAACCAGACAACTGATAAACATACTTATATGTTTCTAAATACATACATATTATAGATAAATAACACCCAGACACAGAATAAACCATCGTGCTCATCACACAAAGTTTTATCCTGGGTGGGGATCGAACCCACGACCTCTTGCGTAGCAGTTGGATACACTCCCACTGCGCCACAGAGGTAGTCTTTGGAATATCGTTTTGAAAAATATAACTACCTAACTACCACACGTCTGTGAGACCCCGGAGTAAAATTGTTATTTTTTACATATTAGGTAGGTATATTTCGGGATCGAACATTTTAAATTGTGGTCCCACATTACCTACTAGCAATGCTGTTAACCCTTCTAGCTAAGCTCAATGGCATGTGTTAGGAGTGGGTTCACGTTCGGTAGTATAATGGGTAGGATTTGAACCTGACAGCAAGAGCCTTTAGTCAAATGGACTGGCATAACAATAGAATAGAATGTTGTCATTGCGCATGCAAAACCGCGAATATGATATTTTATAATATGAGATTCGCCGTTTTACTAGCCCTGTCGATATACGATTGAAAACTTTCGCGATTTGTACACATTATAGAATTTTATATGCTACGGGTCTTAATCGCGTAACTATTTTAAGTCTAAATACCGTTATTTTATTGCCCGACGTTTCGACCCGTGATCACGGCCGTTGCAATACGGTCGAAACGTCGAACGGTTCCGCGGTTAAAACCCGTAGCTTATATTATTCTTTTACATGTCGTGCTTTAAAGAGCTCAAGTAGAATGGTCGCAGTAAACGGCATCTATACGCAGCCGCGGGCATAAGATATTACAATAAAAGATCTATAGAGCTTATACACAAAATAACAATCAGATCAAGTTCATTTCCACCTATCAATTAATTCACACGATGCTCTAATCGTTTCAAACTCCTTTGAGAACTCGATACCCAACCACGATCTTAATCGATATTCAGTATCGAATATCACATTCTTGACTCGAGTAATCGAGTGCTTCATGTCAGGGACTGACTGACCTTTCCATTTAAGTGGGTGGTGCCACAAAACACCGATAATACCGAAAGTAAGTTTCATAAAAGTACTTTGCGAAAGCAACGCACACGTTATCATCGTAATCTCGGAACACGGCATCTTTTGACACTAAGAATCTATTATTGTATCTTTTACACCAGCGGTTCCCAACCTTTATACTTATACTTAACTTTTTACATAATTATCTATCATTAAACACTTTTACATAACTATATTACTACAAAACAGAAAACCCGATTGCTTAAAATTAATAATTAAAATATTTTTCGCCAAAAAATCGCCATATTTTAATAATAATGATAAACTTTATTTCCAAGAATATGGTAGTTTACAGGTTTTATCAAGTGTTAAGTTACAGAATATTCTGCCCATGATGGCGTGCAAATATTTTTACATTAATTAGGAACAAATTACAATAATAATTTAAATTAGTTATCATATGAAAAAAAAATAAGAAGAAATAATAATAATTACATAATTTTTGTTTTTACATTACAATATATTAAGTCCATTAGTAAGAAAAGTTAGAAATAAAATTAGCCAAAAATCCACCACGGTAGCCTAATGGCTAAGATATTTGTCTTACAATAAATTGTGAGTTCGATTCCTACCCATTATACTACAGAATATGTGAACCCACTCCTAAAACAAGCCTTTGAGCTTTGTTATAGGGGTTAACAGGATTGCTAGTAATGTGGGACCTGAATCCCAATTTGCTAGTTATATTTTCTTGTTAAAAAAAAAACAGATAAAAAAGATTTATTTTTTTCTAACTTTGATGTAAGTACCTACCCAGTGTCACTCTCACATCTAAGACGAATCTACCGATACCTCTCCAGCTAAAATCCATCAAGCCCTAGAGCGAGCCATAGAAATATAAGAAGAGAAGTAACAATAACTCGGCCGAATTAAAGTTTGGTTCATATAACTTTCGCGCATGTCATAGAGATGCGACCCTAAAATTACTTAATGAAAACAATTCATTATGTTTATTCGATTAAAATTTTTCATTCAACATAATAATAATACTATTTATACGAGTTCATAAAAGTTTAAATTTAGAACAGTCACAGTAAATACTAAAGAAAAACAATTTCTTTACAAAAATAATCACAAAAACATGAGTTAGTAATACTAATTATGACAATGTAATGCGTAATCGCATCTCTAATTCTCTTGGTTTAGTTACCGCCCCCGCTTTCTGTCACAATTTCCTTCCAAAAAATGCATCTGCGCAACCACTTGTCGGCAACTTCAATCCGGCCTAGTTACGTTGATCCAAGTGTAATTGCCATAATCGTCGCGCTTGGCGAGCGGGTTGACGGTCGCAGTTGAAGGCTTTAAAGTACACAGAGGACGCTGCTGCTCATCCTCCGGTGTGATATCCCTTAGTCGCCTTGACGACACCCACGGGAAGAGATGAGGTGATACTAAATTTAAGCCGGTACCACATATATACATACCCAGTAGGATCCAGTTGAAAACCAGCGTCAGGCGCATATAATATGCGCTCAGCAATAAGCTGAACTGGGTTCCTATTTTGGTGCAGCCACGAGACACCCATTTATTTTCCGACGTTTTAATTATTAATTGTATGATTTTGTTACTTTTATTGCTGATGATTTAACTAAATTTGTATCTCAAATGTTTTTAATTATTAATTGCACTGATGTTTTTTTTTTGTATTGTTTGATAATACTGTTCTCTCGTGTGATAGTTCCAAAATAAATGTATTTTCTTTCTTTTCTTTCTTACTCTTGAAAAACATCCCTTCTTTGCGCAGTCGGGTAAAAAATGGGTTTTCCATGTAGGAATCGAATCCACCACCTCTTGGATAGTAGGCTACCGATGCAATCGTTATTATACAATTGATAATACCTTAATCTTTTTTCTACAGCCAATATGTGCCCACCTAGTTTAGCAAAATATCTTCTAACAAATATCATCTAAAGAATTCATGACAATGAGTTCATCAGCCCTTACCACCGTATCAGTCAATGTACAAGCGACAATGAGACCTATTGACGTGACGTATTCGTTGTTAGAATACAATAGAAAAGAGGTTGGAATTGTACGACCATGCTTAAAGGCTATTATAGCTTGCTTTGTATGGATGAGAATGTTTAAATTAATGTAGTGACTATTTTTGGATAGTTTGATTGTGTGTAACATAGAAAAAATTAAGAACAAACCTCAGAAAGTACTAAGAAGATGTAGAGAGGTTTATTTAGTGATGTAGGCACGTGTCCCACCAACAACAATAAGCGAGAAGCGTGTAGCGTTTTTGTTTTGTTTTAAAAAGACGACTCCCGCAGGTACAAGCCTTGTGTCGCGGGGGACTTTACAAACATACAAGTCACAGACACAAAGTACACCCAGACTCTGAACAACAATTTGTGAATCACATGAAGTGGTGTGGTGAAAATATAAGTGTCTGTTTGTAATGTCAAAATAACAGTTTTTTTAGTAAAATGAGAATTAGTTCATTAGTATTTATGGCTTATCTCCGAAACAGATAGACGGATTTTGACGAAACTTTCACTGTCAGACAGCTGATGACGTAAGGAGTAACTTATGTAAAGGTTTACAGGGAGAGAGCACCACTGCAACTTCACGCGGAGGAAGTCGCGGGCTCAGCTAGTTTTATATAAAACAAGGTCGCTAGTTATAATATAAATAGTAGTTATACTACATTTGTATTTCAAACACGAATTGTTTGTAATCAAAGGGTGCGATGTCGCCTACCTAATGTTGATAACTTCGATAAAATAAACATTCCTGGTCTTATAGTCAAACGAAGTTGAGAATCTCTGTCCTTAAGGACGGTGCCAGACATGTTACAGTGATCGACGTAGGTATTTATAAAGTGTATGTGTCTGAGGTATTGTTGATTTAGAGCTGATTTAGACCACTGTGGTACTCTACAAGTTTTTAAAATATTTAAAAAGTTGTACAGTGTTATATAAAGTTTAATTTTGGTTGCTCTTGTTGTGACAACCCAATTTTTATGACTCGGTGTCGGGCATATTGCGTTACTTCAATGGCATTTTAGTATTAGATTTTCTTTTTTAGTATTGGAATTTTAGTTTAGATTCACTATTATTAGTGACACATATAATGGTAGCTATATAGGGGTCGTCCATTAATCACGTGAGGCCCGAAAGGGAGGGGGGGAGGGGTCCGGAAAAAAAATCACACGAAATTTCACCTGGGAGGGGCTCTAATTTTGAGCTGCTGAGCTTTCTACATAATCTCCACCGTTCGCTAGATTAGTGATCAAACGAATGAAAAAAAATAGCGAAGATACTGTCAATAGTGCAACTTATCTACGCGTTGACTTGGATTGATCACGTGATATAAGATCAGTTTCATACATTTTGTACCTACTTTTCATGTACTTATCGCTATTCGAATATGACCCTCATCAAATTAAAACAAGCGGTTGTATTCGCTTACATCTTTTTAATGTGAGCTTGTCTAGTTGAACGTCGGACACCGCCTTTACATCTTCCAAAGTAGAATCTTAAGATTTTACGTTTATTATAATAGGTTGGAAATATCGCGGGACGTGTTTCATAAGGTTGCCCTATCAATTGGGACAAACGAGATCTTGTTAGGCCCAAAATCGTCGAGGTTTTCCGGTTTGGTCCAAATTCGTTTTGTGTGAACAGATGTCGAATATACTTGGATTGAACGTGAAATTATGTTGTGGACAAAAATGGGAATCGATTTGAGGTTGATTATGTCCAAAACTTGATTTTTCTGGCCATTTATCTACATACTAAATATAGCTGTCCCGCGCAACTTCGTCTGCGTAAATTTTCTCCGTTTTAGCAACATTTCTCATTGCTGTTCCGCTCCTATTGGTCGCAGCGTGATGTTATATAGCCCATACCTTTCCTCGATAAATGGGCTATTCAACAGTGACAGAATTTTTCAATTCGGATCAGTAGTTCCTGACATTAGCTTGAGCAAGCTCTTGAGCTTTATAATAGGTATTAAAATAGGTATTAGATTATAAGATTCGCTTTAGGGCTTATGAGCAACTGCGTCAAGAGTATATATTATAATAAACTAGCTGACCCGCGCAACTTTGTCTGCGTAAATTTTCCCCATTTTTGCAACATGTTTCATTTCTGCTTATAACCTATAGAACGAGATAATTTCAGGAACTACTGGGTCGAATTGAAAAATTGGTTTACTGTTTGACCATTTGTCGATGTAGGCTATAGTCTATATAACATCATGCTGTGAATAAAAGGAGCGGAGCAGCAATGAAAAATGTTGCAAAAACGGGGAAAATTGACGCATACCAAGTTGCGTGCATCAGTTGGTTCGTGGTCACGGGTGGACGACAGATGTCAGCATTAGCAGAAACGTCGAGTAAATAAAATGTTAATACCATGATTAAGTCCCGAATTATATCTAGTAAAATAAAAGAAAAGTTAATTAAAAAGCTAATTAACTGCCTTGTGTCGCAGTGGGAGTATATCTGAGTGCTACGCAAGAGGGGGTTGATTCCCACACGGGACACCACTTTGTGGGATTCACAAATTGGTGTTCCGAGTCTGGGTGTACATTGTGTTCGTGACTTGTATGTTTGTAAATCCCCGTGACACAGGGCTTGTACCCTAATGCGGGAGTCTTCTTTTTATAACAAAAATTTAAAAACTTTAATTAAAAATCTTTACAGTATTAGATGTATTTCGGGACCTAATCGCGTGAATTATTTAAAGGTTCGAACCTTTTCTTTACCCGACGATTCGATGAGTCCACCCGTGACCACGATCGGTGCAATTCGATTCTAAGAACAGTACTATAACAAGTATGTAGGTGGTCTTTTGAAAGGCAGGACCACAGTCGAGAGGTCATTCCATCTCATAAAACCCGACAAAAGGTTAATTGGTCAACATAAGTACAAAAAGCTATTATTTAACTTTAACTACTACATTTAATAGTTCATATTATTGTTGTTCTATTGCACTGTGCTATATTAATGCCAACAAAAGGTTTAATGTCTTTATTAAAGGAAGTGTATGATGATTACTATTTTGTGCTACTAAAGTAGTCTATAAACTGTCTCGTCTAATTGTTTGGAGATACCGTAGCCTTAAATAATAATAATATGTTGGGACAACTCACGCAACGTCATCTGATCCCAAACTAAGCAGAGCTAGTACTATGGAAACCAGATAACTGATAAACATACTTATATATTTCTAAATACATACATATTATAGATAAATAACACCCAGACACAGAATAAACCATCGTGCTCATCACACAAAGTTTTATCCTGGGTGGGGATCGAACCCACGACCTCTTGCGTAGCAGTCGGAGACATTCCCACCGCGCCACAGAGGCAGTCAAAAATAGATGCTAGTGAGATCAGTTTTGGTGGAAATGAAGTAAGGACTGGTTCACATTAAGCGGCGGGAGTCTAATGGTCACCCATTAGGTATACTACCGACGTGCACCCACTTCTAACATAAGTAATTTAGCTCAGCTGGAGAGGTTAACAAGATTGCTAGTAATGTGAAACCCATAGTCCCACAATGATAGGTGCCTTTAAAATAAATGGTTGTCTGTAACGTCGGTTTACGGATGATAATTTCACGTGATAAACACTCATGCCTGTGACAGCTTTTTTTCCAATTGTATCGCATGTCACTGCAATCGCCAAATTATGCCATGTCCACACATGCACCCGTCGGCCACAATACTTCAGCCTATCAGCAGGCGGAACGTGACAGACCGTGACACTTTTTCGTGCATGCGTTAGTGGTCATCTAGTTATAAGACGTTATCACATCATAAAAAATGCGAAATCTTACAGCCCTTTTTTCTTTTTAAACATTTATTGGCATTAAACGACATACCGTGAATATTAAGTCCCCAGTGATCTTAATGACACTGTAATTACACCAAGAAACTACCTTTTATCCTGGGGGGGGGGGGGGGGTTCTTTTTTTATTATTAAAAGGTTCACAAACTGGTTATTACACATCACATATGTTTACAGTTCTTTTGCTAATTAAAAAAATAGTTTGTGTATATAACCTACTAAGAGTGAACACAGCATGCAAAAAAAAGAAAAGAACACATTTTTTTTTTTTTTTAAATAAACTAAATTTAAATTAAGGTATTAATCGAAGTTTTGTTGAAAACAAAATTTCTTGAAAACATTGATTGATGCATTGAAAATATCGACGTGGCTTCCAATACTATTATAGACAGAACACATACGATGCATAGGTGAATGAGTGCCAAGGTTAGTTCGGCACCTGGGTAACATAAAAGTTCTTCTATTGTGAAGACGACTACCTGTCCATGGTACAGAAAAAAATAGTTAGTCTAATAGAAGAGAACAATCAATTTTATTATTTACAATTTTATATAAGAAACAGACTATGGCAAAGCCAAAAAGGAAGGGTAATGTTTTCACTAGTATACTTATTCAGTGCTACTTTTTTATCGTTTTTAACGAAATATACGCCCACCTGCAAAAGCTCGTACTTAATGTATAATAAAATCGTGAAAAACTAAACGAGGGCAAAATACTTACAAAATCATACCCCAGTCTCATAAAAAAACAATGATTATCATATTATTGAGTCACACGAGAATCAAACCCGCGATATTTCACACAAGTACCGCTAGATCAAAGAAGTGGGCGCATTATATTTATAATCATTAGAAACAAAAATAGCCAAAGAATATTTAAAGAATCCGGACTAATGTATAGAAAACTTGTGATTTATTAATTCTGTGTAATGAACATAGTTCTCGTTTTATCACCAAATTCTATCACAATATAAGTCATAAGATGATGGTGATTTAATAACGTCAACACTTATTTACAATATATGTTCGTAAACTTTCGCGATTTGTACACATAATAGAATTTTATAAGCTATGGGTCTTAATCGCGTAAATATTTTATTTTAAGGTTAAATACGATATATACGGTCGAAACGTCGGGCAATAAACAAAGGTTAAATATCGTCTTAAAATAAAATATTTACGCGATTAAGACCCGTAGCTTATAAAAATCTATAACACTCATTTATTTAGAACTAGCTTCAGCCTTGGCTTTCGTGATAAAAATTATCCTATGTTCTTTCTCGGGACTACAACTATCTTCATACCAAATTTCATATAAATCGGTTCAGCTGATTAAGCATGAAGACAGACAGAGTTACTTTCACATTATAATATATATTAGTTTGAATTTTGACTACTAATGGTCATAATGGTCTCTCCTAACCGATTTCGGTCACGGCGGCTAATCTCGTTAGAGACTAGCCAACTATGCAGGAGATATTACAGTGTACAAGTCTATGCGAAGACACAAGTGCATCCTCTATTCCCTGACTCTCATAGTCTCATCGGACGAGAATCCGATACGACCAGAGAGAGATTAGGCGCAGCACCGACGAATTAACGTGCTCTCCGAGGCGCGGAAGGGTTTGACAATGTTCGAAAACGGTCACCCATCTATGGAACGACAGTGGTAACGTTGCATGTAAAAATATTAATTAGAACATCATACAACTTCTTAACATTAGTAACTTTGGTCCCATTGAAAATAAGTGTGAAGGAATGAAGCAAAACAATGTGCAATAAAATATTTGCTGCCCAGTTGAATCGTTTCCATTGATATTGGTCTCCATGCTCGAAATCTGTTTTTAGATGCGATTGATTCAATTTGTTGTTGTGCCAAATCACCAATTCGCAATTGGTGTTTGACTGTCGTGTTGGTCAAGTGGTTCGTGACCCTGACTACTAAGCTAGAGGATGTGGGTTCAATTCCTACCTGAGATAAATCTTTGTGTGATGAGCATGATGGTTTATTGTAAGTCTCGGTGTAACTTATTTAACAGGCCATAGAAATCAAACAACCTGCACTTATTGAAAATTTTATTTTTTTATTTAACTTGTTGAAATTGTTTCTTGCAGCTGTCTTCCCTACTATGTCTAACAATAATAATAATTTTATTTCTCATCACAGAATGTAATACAATACATACACATTTTCACAATTTGTTAAATTGCACAGTAGTAGGTAACTATAGTTACCTAATTACTTAGTACATAAGCACTTGTTATTGTGATGACTAGCACCTTAGCTAAGTTAATATAAATAACTAGTGTTAAAGATAGATAGCTATCTAAAATTACTATATATAATAATTAGAAGAATTTTGAAGCGGCGGTAGTATGATTTACGCAAAACGGCTGGCAGGAGCTGGATGTGAGAAGCCGAAGATAGGACAAAGTGGCGTGCAATTGTAGAGGCCTATGTCCAGCAGTGGACTGCGATAGGCTGATGATGATGATAAAGCGGTGGTATCGCAATGGCTACGGCAACGGTCTCGCAATCGTGAGGTCGCGGGTTCGAATCCTACTCATTACACTAGCTAGAGGGGTTAACAAGATTGCCAATAATGTGGGACTCAATACCACATTGCTAGTCATCTTTTTTAAATTAATTAAAAAAAAAAATGAAACACCGAACTTTCATTGAAAATCTTTACAGTACTTACATTCTAAGAACAGTACTATAACAAGAATGAAGGTGGTCTTTTGAAAGGCAAGACCACAGTCCAGAAAGGAGGAGAGGAGAGAGTCGAGTACGAGACCTTTCATTTTCTATAAATCGCTTATAACTTGCACCATACAATACAACGATTAAGCCTGACACCGCTCGCTATTTGTTCTTCTAATTACAAAACACTTTGAATTAATAATCAAAGACCGACGCCATAACTTTTATGTTTCCCATTAATTATACATAGTTTAATTCGAGTTCCCGACTTTTAAAGCCTCGAGGCACGAGATTCATATTTATTTCTCTTTTAAAAGTTATAATTAATTCTAAAAACTTGTAAGGTAAGAATTAGATAGTGATTTTTACTTATAATAGAATTGGAAACATTACCACTTAGGTAGGTACTAGATTCTACATTCCTATGCAAGAAAGAAAATGGTGGTCTCTAAACTCGGTTTACGGACGATAATTTTACGTTATAACGTCATGAAAACATTGATGACATTGTTATAAACAGCCATGCCTGTGAGTTGATTTTTCAATTGTATCGCATGTTGCTGCAATCGCCAAAACGTTGTATTAACATCCATGCCTGTGATAGTTTTAGTAAACACGCCCGTTTTGGTAGTGCCCGACGGCCACAATACTTCAGCAGGCGGAATCAATTGTCAATGACGTGGCTGCTTAGCAACCAATTAATAACGTGACTGTTGCTACGTGACACTTTTTCGTGCGTGCATCCCATTATCGATTTATAAGACGTTAATACGTTAAAAAGGAATCGGCCGACTTCATTTTTATTGCCTAGTCTAAAAAAAAGAAAGTGGTTTGTTTTAAGTTGTTATTTTTCAAAAACACATTTTTTTAGGTATGTTTGTTATGTAGGTCAAAAATATGGTCTATCACCCTACGGTTGAAATTCAATTGCACGTCATTAACAACAAGGTTGTTTTTCCCTTGCAATAATATACGGACAGTTACCAATTTCAACCTTACAACATTTTTCGTTACTGCTCCGTTCCTATTGATCGTAGCGTGATGTTATATAGCCTTAAGCCTCATTCGATAAATGTGTTATCCAACACTGAAATATTTTTTTCAACTCAAATTAATAGTTCCTGAAATTATCGTGTTCTATAGGTTATATAGCATCACAATACGACCATTACGAGGGAAACAATGAAAAATGTTGCAAAAATTGGTAAATCCCGTGTGGGAATCGAACCCACAACCTCTTGCGTAGCAGTCGGACTCACTCCCACCGCGCCACAGAGTTACACTTATTAAACAAACTTAAATGAAACTTTACCGCAATGTAATTAATTTAAACAACGTAGAGTCCTTATTTACATCTTTATTTCGTTGTTGTGAAAAGCCCGTGCGAATAGAGCATGTGCGGTGCGCTCAAAGAAGTCCGCCGCGCAGGCGCGTTGATGCCTTTCTAAGCGCAGCTCTCTATATACCTACCTTTACGAGAAGATTTTGACAGTTCGCACGGACTGCCTCGGACACGGAAAAATAATGTGAATAAGGACGCAGAATAGCACCATAGGTATGCTATAAAAAAACACGGGCAAATTCGGAGAAAAGCTAGTGAAATATAAATCGAATAAGCTAAACTCTTTGACAGGTTAAAGCGTTTAGTCTTACAAATATAGCATTTAAATGGCGACAACTTAAATACGATTTGACATTCAAAACTTCCTAAATTTGAATCTCCTTTGTTGAATAAAGTTATAATTACTAAAGATTTTCGATTTGCGTCACTCATTTTATTTATAGAAATATAAAGTTTTATTATGAACAAAATTAAAGGTTTTATAGTCTAAGGTTTATGGGTTTGACGCAGTTCGTCCCATTCGCATTTAATCACGTAGACGTATTTAGTCCTATTCCTATTTGCAAATGGTCACACTTTAATATATTTAGTTGTAACAACCCTTTTTGACCTGGGACTCTTTTTGAAATTGAAGTATTTTTTTTGTATGCAAAAAAAATAACTATGTAATTCAAAATTATAATACACAATTTGGAACAAACCTAAAAATAAAATTGAAGGTCTCTAATTGGTTTCGTACGATAACTTTTATTTAGAAAAACGAACAGCCTTCAAGAAAAGAAAAAAAGTTCAAGCACATCACCAAATTTTAATTTTGCTGACTCACTCCTATGTTTTAGTCTATATCTCTGGTATTTTATAAGCTAGGACAACGTTTTATACACTAAAACCTTGCTAGAAAAATATGCAATCGAATAGTGGAAACCGCATCAAAATCGGAACATCGCGAACATACATATATATATCGTCGACTGCCTCTGTGGCGCGGTGGAAGTGTATCCGACTGCTACGCAAGAGGTCGTTGGTTCGATCCCCACCTAGGATAAAACTTTGTGTGATGAGCATGATAGTTTATTCTGTGCTTGGGTCTTATTTATCTATAAAATGTATGTATTTAGAAATTGTTTATAAGTTGTCTGGTTTTCATAGTACAAGCTCTACTTAGTTTGGAATCAGATAGCTTTGTGTGAGTTGTCCCAATATATTATTATATACAGGTCAAACAGAGAACCACCTTTTTTGAAGGCGGTTAAAAAATATCTCTTAGTCTATCAATTGAGTCATTATTTAATGTACTTACACACAAATTAGCGTGTTATAACATAAAACCCTGTCCAAGCTGTCCATAAAAAAAATTGCGAACCCATTTTCAACACAATATAACTTTCCACATTGACATTGAACTCCAAAATGAACAAATAGACTTACAATACTGAACAAAAGAGTTACCGAAAATAACACAAACCGTAACAAAAATGGATCGTTTGGATTTGTCATACAAATCTATTATTTGGTGTCTGAATGAAATTAGACAGGCGGAAAAGACGCGTAAAAGCAATAATAGAAAAGCCTAGATATTGTGAGATGAAAATAATATAATGGATGGAGATTTGATAAATGTTTCAGAGAAAGAAGTATTAATGTTGAGACGGATTTTGGTTAAAAACGGAAACTGACTGTCAGACTGATCCATTATCTGTCTAAACTGGACTAGCGGACGCCCGCGTAGTTCCCGTTCAAGTGGGAATACAGGTATAAAAAATAGCCTATGTCACCCGGGGTTAGTGTAGCTTCACAACGATGAAAGAATTTTTCGAATCCGTCCAGTAGTTTTGTATCCTATTCAATACAAAAAAACAATCAAATCTTTCCTCTTTATAATATTAATATAGAAGTATAGACTAGCAGATTCGGGCAACTACGTCTGCGACATTTTATCCGTTTTTGCAACATTTTTCATTGCTGCTTCGCTCCTATTGGTCGTAGCGTGATGATATAAAGCCCATGGCCTTCCTTGATAAATGGGGTATCCAACAGTAAAATAAATTTATAAATTCGGACCTGAGATAATCGTGTTCAAACAAACAAACTCCTCAGCTTTATAATATTAGTAGTTTATGTAGATTTAATGACTACATATTCCAAAAACGTGTAGAATATTTTAAGCTGAACATAATCTCAAAGGTTAAAATGAAACCGCCACAAAATGGCCGCGACAGAGCCACGCTACGCGTGTCAAACCAATTAAAATAAAATAAACTTCACGTGTTAATTCCCTTCGTAACCAGTTGTATATCAAACACTAGGATACTGTTTTAATATTTATTTTTGAAATTATTCAGGCGACTCAATTAAAAACGAAAATAAAATTTGACAAAACGTAACTATATATGAGGTAAGGTAACTTATTTATGTAATCACAGTCTAAACACGAAATCTAGAAAACTATTTTACTGAATTTAGGTTTACAGGTAGAAGACTACGCTAGAACAGATTTTTGAAATTTCAACCCAATTGAAAGTTAGTAGTTATTTTTTTCGCGATAATATAATATAAGTTACGCGCGGGCGTTAGTAATGTTACATTTTAAAATTGTTTCTCAGTATCTAATGGGCGGATCGGAAGCCCTAGTGTGATTGATGTAGAAAAGTTTTGTGCGAGATTATTAGTTTTTTTTTTAAAGTAATCATATCGTCTTAAAAAAAAAGACATGATTATTTTTGTGATTAAAATCCCTATAGTACCTACCTACTTTGACATTTCCATAATTTTGTAATTGGACTTATGTTATTCGACCTTTTTTATAATATTTATCTAATATTATAATTAAAATAATTGTAATGTATATTAATTTAGAGTGGAATATGGAGCTTCAACATTATTTTAAATCACAACTTTGGTACTTGTACCTATGTTCGCAATAAATAAATTTGAATGATTGATTGATTGATACAAAATTCGAGTAACACACTAAAGTTAACATTTACATTGATAATTAATATATTATCGTTATCACGTCAAGTGATAACGTCTTAAATGCATGACCGGGTGCACGCACGAAAAAGTGTCACGACCATTCACGGTCCGTCACGTTCCACCAGCTGATAAGCTGAAGTATTGGGGCTGTCAGGCGCATGCGCCCGAGTCCACTAAAGCTGTCACAGGCATGGTTGTTTATTACAAAGTCATCAATGTTAATGGCAATTGCAGCGACATGCTAAAATTGAAAAAAAAAAACTCATAGCCATGGTTGTTTATTACAATGAATTATCAAATCAATGTTAACTTGTGACGTTATAACGTAAAATTATGATCCGTTAACCGACTTTTCAGATAAATAAAACTGTCACAGCGTGACAATATTACACAATTTTTCTATTAACTTCTCACTTCGAATTTCGACATCAAATAGCCTTAGGGAAAACTGACGCCTATACAAATCGTATTCTCCTAACCGTAATTACATTTGGTACGGATGTCTAAATTGTAGTGTAATTATCACGTATCAAAGAGATCTCATGAAATAAAGAAAGGTTACAGAATGAAAGTTACACAGCTTCGTTTGACACGAATGTACTAATGGTTACGAACTGAAAGTTACTGAGCGTCGTTTGACACGTGTCTATACTAATTAAACGTAATTGCCATGGACATGTGTCAAAAGTCAGAGGTTATTATACTTTGATTTAGGCTACAAAGTAATATAGGTTGTCGTCCTAACGTTAATATATTCGGTTAGAGCGTGGTTACAGTTTGGGTGTATTTGTCAAGGGTATTAAGTTATTCTTTGTGCGATAAAAAGCCGCGTATTTGTGTTTTCGCAACGTTAATACATATTACAATTAACCTGAGACTAAAGTTAGTTCTCAAGTTTTGTAGAGAGAAGTCGTTCGTGATGTAGAATTTCAGAAAAATCTAATTTGAAAGAGGGGGGGGGGGGGAGAAATGATTAGAGATTTGTGATCAGATGGTAACTGAATTGATTAAAAATCAAAATCTTAAATTCTTTATTTACTTAGGAAGCAAAATACTACACTTGAGAAGTCATGATTCTACATGTACTTACATGTAATGCCTGTTCGCAAACAATAGGTAAAGTCGGAGAAAAGAACAAGGCATAAAAACTTACAGCCACTTTTTTCAAAATGCCAATGTTTACAATGCTTGTTTGTTTATAAACTGTATTTTTTTTAAAGTTTATGTGGGATTTGGTTCTTTTTTAAACTAGTAATGTGGGATTTGGTCCCGCAGGACATAAGCGACAGCTCCCCTCACCAGCTCGAGTGGCCTATCTCTGGACTTGCAATAAATAACCAATTTATGATAGATTTTCGCCATGTAACGTCTAATTCAACATGGCAACTAAATTGTAATTGAACAGGCACGGTATCATTATAGAATTTTATAAGCTACGGGTCTTAATCGCGTAAATATTTTATTTTAAGGCTAAATACCTTTGTTTTATTGCCCGACGTTTCGACCGTATGGCAACGGCCGTGGTAGACTGACTGACTCACGGATGGAATACGATTCATAGTTTATAAAATTCTATAATGTGTACAAATCGCGAAAGTTTACAAACATATATAGGTACGGGATCTTTTTAAACGGAAGTCAGAGAGAAGTCATACTATACCAACATTAGTACCAACCCATAAAATAAAGACTCAAAGTACTATAATCACTTAGGTTACAAAAATCATTAAAAACCTAAAAGACAATATTCGGAATAGAATGATTTTACATTTAATGCCAAGTTCGCAAGAATAAAGCCATGAGAAAATAATTTGGCAATAAAAACTCATGACCAGTTTTTTTAAAACGCCAAATATTCCATATTAAAAAGAAAAAAGACTATATATTTATTGTTTTCAAACTTTCGCGATTTTTATTTAAAGATACCGACCCGTGACCACGATCGGTGCAATTCGATCGAAACGTCGGGTAAATAAAAGGTTCGTTCCTTTAAATAATTTACGCGATTAAGTACCGAAATATATTTAATAATTATATATTTGTTTGTATTAAATTGCGCCATCCTCAATGAGACCAAAGAACTGTCTTTCCTCTTCAAAACGAACCAGCTTCCAAGAAATCCAAATACAGCGACTTCACAATCCATAAAACATTCTAATACCATAAATAACATTAAGTATCGCAAAATCTATATTTTAAGAATCAAAGGTAGCCGAATGCCGCCAAAAAATATCTACAAAAGATTTAACAACGTGCCTAATTCAAGCCAATAGAGATTTACGCGATTCTATTAGCCAAATCTATAGGAAACATCTAAGGCGTGTCGATTTCGCGCAGTCACGACCAAATTAACTTACAAAGAGGTGAAAAAGGTGACATTATGGTTTTTAATATGGCGTCGTATAATCTTGGTTCATGCTTGTTGAAAACGATGGGACATAATTAAGAGTACCTGGATGCTCGGTATTTTTAGGGTTCCGTAGCCAAAATGGCAAAAACAGTGTCGTCATGTCCGTCCGTATGTCACAGGCATTTTATTCAAAAACTTTGCCAATGTATATTTATTAAATTTGGTTAAAAGGTGTTTTGTAGTAGCCGCTACTTAGTTTGATAGCTAAATATTCAAAACAAATATATTCATTCATATATTCATTCACGAAAGTTGTTTTTTTTTAACTAAAGTCAACGTGTAGCACATCATTCGACAGGCCTTTAATAAACATGTAAAGGTTTCTAATAAACTTTTTTGATTAAGAAAATATTTTTGGAAATAATTGCTCCGGAAGACCGACATAAAGGTTGCTGGTATGAACTGTATGCATCAGGTGGAGTGAACTGGTGTATGTGCAGTAGTGGATTTATACAGGCTGATGATAAAAATGATGATGGTCAGATATTTACCGATTACAAGTAAATGATTGAGGTGATTTTTTGCCTATAGGTAGGTATTTTCTCTATAGGCCATTTAATTATTATATTGTGGGATTTAATTATTGATTTAATTACTATATTATTATACTGTTCGATAACCCAATTATCGAGGAAGCTTATAGGCTATATAACATCAGGCTACGACCAATAGGAGCGGAGCAGCAATGAGAAATGTTGCAAAAACGGGTATAATTTACGCAGACGAAGTTGCGCGGATCAGCTAGTCTTCAATATAACAGCAGGAATTATGAAAAACATTCTGTTAATTCTTGTACGAAATGAATTTTATATTTTTCGCCCCGTGGTGTAAATTCATGAGAGAGATTTTTTGATTATATTATATGAGAACCGGCTGATTTAGAGCAACACTTTATGCCGAGGTTATAAAGATGGCGACCATTATGGTAGAATTAAAGTTGTTTTTTTGGCGGGTAATCTCCGGAGATACGCTGTGTTTTGAGGTTATGACGCTGTTAAATTGTTTTTGTTATGATGACGTTTAGTGAATATATTGGGGTTGTTTGGGGATGAATGTGGATATTGCGTCTTAATTTCTGGAATCTGGATTATTATTAAATGGAAGACAAAAACGCTTGGGATTGAACTGCTTTCTCTCACAGGCTATTCAGGTGTACTTAGGGATTATATGTATATATATTTACTTTGTAAGAAGTGAAGTATTGTGTTTGCTGAAGACGTTTATATATACCTATTTTAGAGTTACTAATAGTATTATTATTTAGCTATCCTTAATTTATAAAAGATTACACTCACCAAACACACTGGTTCGTTCAGTAAAATTTATTTTTGTAAAGAAAAACTTGATGATTTTAAAAGAGTTGCACATGAGTTTCTTGGCAGCTTCTTCTCATGAGCTTTACACTTGGAACTGCCGCCTAACCTCATTTTGTTTTTTTTTTCAAACAATCATCTAATATATAAAATTCTCGTGTCACAGTTTTCGTTGCCATACTCCTCCGAAACGACTTGACCGATTTTGATGAAATTTTGTGTGCATATTGGGTAGGTCTGAGAATAGGACAACATCTATTTTTCATCCCCCTAAGAGTTTGTTTGTTTGTTTGAACGCGATAATCTCAGGAACTACTGGGCCGCATTGAAAAAATATTTTATTGTTGGATAGCCCATTTATCGAGGAAGGCTATAGGTTATAACATCACGCTACGACCAATAGCAGCGGAGCAGCAATGAAAAATGTTGTAAAAAAAAAGGGAAAAATTACGCAGACGAAATTGCGCGGGCCAGCTAGTAATTTTATAATTTTTTTAGTGTGTATTAACTTGATGTTTTCAAATAATCATTTTGATTCTGATCTGATTTTACGAAATAAAGATATTTGAGTTTGAGTTTATTATAATCGCTTGTTTACGTGCTCTGTGTCGCGGAGGATTTTATAAACATACAAATCCTGGACACAAAGTATACCCAGACTTGGGACAACATTTGTGGATCACTCAATGTGGTGTACCGTGCGGGAATCGAACCCATGCAGTCGTTGTACAGACTAACATCACGCTACCGAAGCGATCAAAATTCAAAAAGTCTTAATTCATACAATCTGGTTTATTATAATCGTACTGGCAAGCATCTAGATTTTGTACTTATACTTCCTTATGGTACATACAAATTTTTTGAGTAATTTTTATAACAAAAACCGGGCTAGTGCTGTCGGGCTTCGCACAAGGTAGTTCCGTGTGTCCCCCCCTATGTGCTCAAGGAGTGGGTTTTCTCTTGTTTTTGTTACATACTTACAACGTTATATCTACTTAATAATAATTTTCAATGGAATTTGTACGAAAATTTTGTTACTTCTCATTTGATCAGCTGAATTAATTTACTGTATTTAAAGATCGAATGGTGTCTATGTAACTTATCTATATGACTGGCCTGTTGGTCTAGTGGTTAGTGACCCTGACTGCTAAGCCAGAGGTCTTGGTTTCGATCCCTACCGAGTAATAAGCTTTGTGTGGTGAGCACGATGGTTTGTTCTATGTCTGTTTCTTATTTATCTATACTAATATTATAAAGCTGAAATGTTTGTTTGTTTTTTTGAACGCGGTAGTCTCAGGAACTGCTGATCCGGATTGAAAAATTCTATCACTGTTGGATAGCCCATTTATCGAGGAAAGCTATAGGCTATATAACATCACGCTACGACCAATAAAAGCGGAGCAGCAATGAGAAATATTGCTAAAACGGGAAAATTTACGCAGACGAAGTTGCGCGGGACAGCTAGTCTATGTATGTTTTTAAAAATATTTAAGTATGTTTATCAGTTGTCTGGTTTCCATAGTACAAGCTTTGCTTAGTTTGGGATTAGATGGCGTTGTGTGAGTTATCCCAAGATATTATTATTTTGTACACCTTTTTACTTAAAACATCATTGATCTCACACATAACACTTTAAAGTAAAGAACATAATAAATTCCCATACTTACTTATATAATTTATGGTATCGACGGCACCATTCCCCATAGAAAGCAGTTCCACATAAAGATTATGCCACCCATATACAAAGAGGCATAAACCTAAAATTTATAGTTTTAAGCAAACGTCAAATATGTCATTAAATCAATAATACATTGTTATAAATTGATCTCACTTACAGTGCAATGGGCAAGTATACTGCTGCGAGTTGAAGTGTAGTAGGTTTGATTCTTGTTGTAGTTAGTGCAAAAAAGTAATTTTTTTATAGATTTTGCTTGGGTGAGTGATGCCTGCCTCGAAGGCACAATGGGTGTGTGTGAGAGGGCATCACGCCGAGCGAATTGTTAATTTAGTGCTACACACACAACGACTCGGCCGGGCGGCCGAGTCGTGCCTCGCTCTCCCCCACACAGTCATTACTTTACAGTGCGCAGGAGCGCACAACAAAATAAAGTTAATTTGTTCGTAGTGTTAGCCTAGCTGACCCGTGCAACTTGGTCTGCGTAAATTTAGCCCGTTTTGACAACATTTTTTACTGCAGCTCCGTTCCTATTGGTCATAGCGTGATGTTATATAGCCTAAAATATTTTTTCAATTCGGTCCGATAGATCCTGAGATTATCGCGTTCAAACAAACATACAAATAAACAACATCTTCAGCTTTATAATATTAATATAGATTACGAATGCCTTAACTATGACAATACGAAAATCCTCGTTTTTGATTTTTTTCGCAACTTAAATGTTTTTACGATTTTTTAAGAGATTTTTTTACGGGTTAATATTAAGACATATTTTAATTGTTTATTTGTTTATTTATTTGTCTCAAAACAGTTACATAAATTCTGATATAACTGAGACATCCCCAGTAAGTAATTATAAATACTTGTGTTGGGGCTGTCTCGCTCCTTCCCTTATATTAACAACAATATTGAGACTGTTGTTTGTAACATATGAGTCAATCTAAAATAAGAATTAAAATCAAAATTAAGATATAACATATAGAATAAAATTAGAATAAAAATAAAATACAAATACAATTTAAAATACAATATAAAAATAAAATCAAAGCTAAATTAAAAATTAAAATTAAAATTGAGATACAAATTAAAATAACAATAAAAATCAAAGTTAATAAACAAAATACAATCAAAATTATAATCAAAATTAAAATCAAGGTTGAAATCCAAATTCAAATCAGAATGCAAGTCAAGATCAAGAAACAAAAACAAAATGAAAATTCAATGAAAATTCAAATCAGCACTAAAATTACATGGCAATTTTAAAATTTACAATTAGAATCACAATTCATGAGAATATCACAAAATAGAAAAAAAAATAAAATAAAAATAAAATAAAATAATATATTAACAGAACTGATTCACACTTCAGCAGCTTTTTGTGTTAATGTATTTATGGGTGCGCGCGCGCGTGTTTGTGTGTGTGTGTTTGTGTGTGTATGTGTTTGTGTGTGTGTGTGTGTGTGTGTGTGTGTGTGTGTGTGTGTGTGTGTGTGTGTGTGTGTGTGCGTGTGTGTGTGTATGTGTGTGCGCGCGTGTGTGTGTGTGTGTGTGTTTAGTTTATTTAACTAAGTCGAACTAAAATTTGCTCAGTTTCTTCGTATGTTAGTGTTTTAAGCCACTCGGTTATTATCTTTTTGGATACGTGCGATACTTCGTGATGGAACCTTAATTTCACATTAATTTTATTATAAACGTATGTCGATTGGGCTGCGTACTGTCGCCGTGCAAAAGTAGTTCGGACCCTTGAGGCGTAAGCCACTATATCCTTTCGTCTTCTCTCCTGACTATCTTGGCTATTTGGAATAGATTTTTGCAGAAATAGTGTCATAACTAGAAAATACAGTTTTCTGACTGAAAGAAGAGTACTTATTCTATATAGATCAACAGTGGGATATATGTATGGCTTAAAGTACATAACTTTTATAAGTGACCTTTGGGCTCTTTCCAACTCAAGAAATTTAGTTTTAGTAGCTTCTACCCAGACTGGTAAACAATATGTAATGACTGATTGCGTGAGAGCGATATAGATGCAATTAAGTGTATTTTGAGCCATTACATATCTTAGATTTTTAAAGATCCATATTGATTTTTGCACCCGTGACGCAACTATCTCAATATGCGAATGCCAAGTTAAGCACTCGTCAATTATAACTCCCAAGTATTTTGTGGACGTTACGTGTTTAATGGCTTGACAGTTACAATCTTGGGCCAAGTGGTTTGCACACGTGTGTATTCGGATGTTAAGACTAGGACCTGGTTTAGATCTTATACTAGGAGAAAAACAAATGTAGTTTGTTTTAGGAACACTAAGGGTAAGCAGATTGACTTTGAGCCATCTATCTATAGCCACTAATCCTTGCTGAGCATTATTGTGGACGGCTTCCCACGTGTCCCCAAAGTAGACAATGGCCGTGTCGTCTGCGTAGGAGAAGATTTTCCCACCACTGTTTTGTAAGTTGTAGAGCTCGTTAATGTATACTAGAAACAGTGAGGGGCCGAGAACAGACCCCTGCGGTACTCCGAAGACTATGTTTTCCTCCTCACTGTACAAGTTACCTATTTTAACTTGCTGTCTCCTTCCACTGAGGTAACTGTCAAAGAGGGAGAGAGCCTTACCTCTTATCCCTATAGCCTCAAGTCTCTGCATAAGGATGGGGACAGATACGGTGTCAAAAGCCTTTTTCAGGTCTAGAAACACCGCAATGCATTTGTAACCCTTGTCAACCCTATCAGTGATTTCAGTTGTTAGCGCAATGACGGCATCCTGAGTTGACCGTCCCTGTCTGAAACCAAACTGTGAGTGAGAAAGAATGTTGAATTTGTTTAAATAACTTATAAGCCTTTTGTTTAATATTTTCTCTATAACTTTTGAAATGGATGTCAAGACAGATATTGGTCGGTAGTTGTTGACATCGCTTCTGTCTCCATCCTTGTGCACGGGCGTAATTATAGAACGTTTTAACGCGTCAGGAAATATGCCCGTTTCGAAGCACATATTAGTTAGTTGGCTAATAAGAGGAACAACAATTTCTCTAGTCAATTTAAGGAAACTCACAGGTATGCAATCCCACCCTGAAGCACTTCCTGAGTTAAGCGACCCAAGCAAGCTATCCACTTCTGCTGGGTCTGTCTCCAGCAACACGAAAGAGTTTACTCGGGACAGCGAGCTCGAGTTAGTGATAGATCTAGATGCTTGTCCGGTTATGGTTATGATTTCCTCCGCAAGTGTTTTTCCAATAGTTGCGAAAAATTGGTTTACACGGTTCAATGAGTTAATCGGATGTGGTGTGATATGCAGTAGATATGTACTAGACACCTTGGGTTTTTTATAATGGGTAATGTCATTAATCGTACGCCATAGAAGTTTAGGACTTTTTAGTGAAATTGATACCTGCTTTTTATGATATTGTCGCTTAAGTTTCTTAATTAGGTTACAGCAAAAAGTACGAAAACGCCTGCAAGTAATACCCAAAATAACGTTAAATGGTTCTCTTTTCTTTTGCCGTTGCAACTTATTTCTAAACCTAATACATCTTATGGCCCCTATAGATATCCAAGGCTTTATGGTTCGCCTGGAACTTGTCACTGTGATAACTTTAGTATTTTGGAGGAGAGATGTCCTAATCACTTCTATTATCGCGTCAGCTAGACTGTTTGGGTCCCTATGTGCGCTAAGGAAAGACAAATCTTTGTCTACAAGGTGGTTATAGGCATGCTCCCAGTTTGTTACAGTTTTGAATTTGTCACAAGTTTTAACTTTGTAGGTCTGGGTAATATTCAATAACACCATTTCATGATCCGTCACAGATGTATTTAGGACTGCCACGAAGGCCGAGTTTTTTAATTTGTCTAACTTAAGGAGCATGTGATCAAGGCAGTTCCCCTCCCTAGTAGGCAAACAGTGTCCTGGGAAGAAACCATGCATAGCAGTCATATTCAAATAGGTTAATCTATTGGTCCTTATTTGTGTTGAATCCGTCGGTCTTGCTATTAAGTTAATATTTATATCTCCAGTAATTATTGTGTTTCTATGTGTGTGAATACTTTGAAGATATTGATCAAGTGAATTAATAAAACTATCTGTGGATACATTAGATGGAGACCGATAGATACCTATAAAAGTGAAATTTGAAATATTTATTTGCAGGGCTGATGCATGTGTTAAATTAATTTCAGTTACAGAAGGTAAGTGGCAGTTATTTATGTATGCTACTACGCCGTCATTTTGGTTAAGTTGCCTCAGTGTACTGAATGAAGTATAGTTATTTAAGACAGGTAGCGATTTATTAGCATTTAATCTGCATTCTGTAAGGATCAACACATCAACCTCAACTCTGATTTGAGACAAAGTTATTTGAAAGTCATCAAAGTTACTGTATATACTCCTTATATTTTGTGTCAGGACAGTCAAGTTGTTATTATCTCGTTGTGGGTATCTATGTAAATGTGCAACATCAAGAGAAGCAGAGTTAGCTATCTCAGCGGTATCCAATTCCTGAAAATTATATAAGTTACTATCCATTATAGATTACTATAAACAAACGGTGAATACAGTTTGAGCAATAGTTTAGTATTAATCTGAAGACTATTTCTATGTATTTATATTTGATTATGTGGGTGTAAAGTGGTATATTAAAAATTACTATATTATGAACTGAGCAGAGTAAGTGTGAGAGAGTTAGTTGTTTTTGTTTTGTGGTGAGGAGTGTAAAAAACGTAGAGTTTGAGTGTGTGAAAGCGAGCTGAACATTGTTACAATAATAATTACAGTAGTATAACATATATCTGTGTTTAATAAAGTTAAAGTTAAGCAAAACATATTTTTTATTAATAGAAAGAGATAAAGATTCTAGTATTATGAATAAATTAATAATAGTAACAGTACGCTCTAGTCATGCTTCCTGCATTAGCTCTTGCACCTGGGCCTCACTTTTTATGACAATTACTCTAGAATTTTCATCTCTTTTCATCAAGATACGACCAAATGCTGTCCAGCAAAATTTATATTGTTTGGTTTTAGCCAAATCTCGGGCCAAAAAAAACAGTCGAGCGCTCTTGGGAGTTAGTTGCTCAGATATATATATAGGTGTATCGGTGTTGTTTCTTATTCCAAGATGTTTTGCTTGAAGTTTACTTGTGTTTCTAACATTATATAACTTTGCCTTCTTTAGTAGATTAATTTTTGAGATAGTCGAGTTCAGTTCAACTATTATAGGAGTATTCACAATACCTTTTCTACTAGGGAGTCGGTAAATATCCTTGAAGTCTCGAGGCTCTATCTCAAGGCTTAAATGTTGAGACAAATTCGTAATCATATTTATTAGTTCAGAGTGATCTTCATGAGGCAGTTTTGGGATATTCTTTATCTCAATACAAGTTTTCCTTGTTATTTCTTTGTAATTCTTCGATCTTATCCTCTAACAAAACAATGTGTTCCCGGTCCTTTTTGCCTTGCCGCTCAAGCATTTCGATTTTCTTACAGAATTCTTCATTTTGACAAGATAAATTAGTAATTGCAGTTTCTATGTTATAATTTGTTATCTGAATATCCTTGAGATTTGAAGTTATTATCACATATCCGTAAGTTTTTTTTCATTATCCACTACAACAACTCTTTGGATAGTCACACAATGTTTTTTAGGGTCCCGTAACCAAAATGCCAAAAAGGGAACCCTTATAGTTTCGTCATGTCCGTCTGTCCGTCTGTCCGTCCGTATGTCACAGGAATTTTATTCAAAGACTACTCGATGAATCTCGATGAAATTTAGTGAAAAGGTGTCTTGTAGTAGCCGCTACTTAGTTTGATAGCTAAATAATAATAATATTTTTTTTTAGGGGATGCTTGAAGAGCATCCCCTACATTTAACAGAAGGTAAATATAATAAACTTTTTTGATTGGGTGAATATTTATGGAAATAATCGCTTCGAAATTTGCATAAGTCGTGTCCGTCCGTCCGTCCCCTTAACTTTTGAACCGTGTGACAAAAAATATAGAAAAAATCAAGAATATAGCGCTTAATAAGTACTTTAAACTAAAATTATTTTAGATAAGATCGGATAAACCGTCATTGAGTTATTGCTGAAAAACTGCGTTTCTCAACATAAGGGCTTAAGTGCCATGAACATCCGTTCTTCTGCTGATGCATTTTTTATTGCCCGGTTTTATTCTGTCCTAATATTGAAGATTCTTTATATTTTTTTGCCAGAGCTGAAACCTGTTTCCCAGTTCGAAGTACCTATTGTCAGAACCAACATTTACAGATATGAAAAAATACAACGAGTAATAAAACTGTTGATTCTAACAAAATCTGTCTAATAGGCAAAGGTATCGGACCCGCAAGCGTGAGGTCGCAGGTTCGAATTCCACCCATTATATTACCGAAGTAAACCTCCGCCACTCCTAACACAAGTAATTTAGCTTAGCTGGAGGGGTTAACACGATTGCTAGTAATGTGAGGCTCAATCCCTCATTGCTAGTTATTATTTATTTTAAAAAAAATGTGTGGTACCCACAACCCCATATTCCTAGATTACTTTAAAAAATAATTGAATATATAAGACGACTCCCGCAATAAGGTACAATCCCTGTGTCGCGGGGGACTTTACAAACATACAATTCACTGACACAAAGTACACTAAGACTCGGAACAACCATTTGAGGATCACACAAAGTGGTGCCCCATGTGGGAATCGAACCCACGACCTCATGCGTAGCAGTCGAAAACACTCTCACCGCGCCACAGAGGCAGTCAATACAAAATAATCAAATGAGATTAACTATTATGTTCTTAAAGTATTCGTATATTTATAAACTAGCGGACGCCTCGCGGTTTCACCCGCGTAGTTCCCGTTCCCGTGGGAATACAGGGATAAAAAATAGCCTATGTCACCCGGGGTTAGTGTAGCTTTACAACGATGAAAGAATTTTTCAAATCCGTCCAGTAGTTTCGGAGCCTATTCAATACAAACAAACAATCAAATCTTTCCTCTGTATAATCTAATATATAAAATTCTCGTGTCACAGTTTTCGTTGCCATACTCCTCCGAAACGGCTTGACCGATTTTGATGAAATTTTTTGTGCTTATCCGGTATCTATGAGAATTGGCCAACATCTATTTTTCATACGCCTAAGAGTTTGTTTGTTTGTTTGAATGCGATAATCTCAGGAACTACTGGGCTGCACTGAAAAAAATATTTTATCGTTGGATAGCCCATTTATCAAGGAAGGCTATAGGTTATAACATCACGCTACGACCAATAGGAGCGGAGCAGCAATGAAAAATGTTATAAAAAAAAGGAAGAAAAAAGGGAAAATTACAATCTATTATTCATGCCCCTAAGTGATAAAGGTTATCCACCCCTAACATTTATAACTATACTATAATATTAGAAGAGAGAGAAGAGTTTGTTTGTTTGTTTGAACGCGATAATCTCAGAAACTACGGGTCCAAATTGAAAAAAATATTTTACTTTTAGATAACCCATTTATCGAGGAATGCTATAGGCTATAAAACATCGCGCTACAACTAATGGGAGCGGAGCAGCAAGTAAAAATGTTTGCAAAAATGGGGAAAATTTACGCAGACGAAGTTGCGCGGGTCAGCTAGTATTAGTATAGAAGTATAGATGATTCTGACGATGATGACTGATTAAAAAAGAGGATTCCTATAATAACATGTTTTTATTTACTCCTTATATACCAAAATTTTCCGTTATCACAATCTATTACAGCCGAATATCATACGGTTTCAAATCAAAAATGTAATCAGTGAGCCCGAATGAAAAGCTTGGTTTTATATAAGGCTTCCTTTGTATCAAATATTAGATGTATTACACTACCAATACACATGAAAGGTCGCGGGTTCAATTCCTGCCTGAAACGATTTATCCCTCCATACATTTAAAATTATGTTATCTAATATATAAAATTCTCGTGTCGCGGTGTTTGTGGTTAAACTCCTCCGAAATGACTTGACCGATTCTCATGAATTTTTGTGTGCATATTGGGTAGGTCTGAGAATCGGATAACATCTATTTTTCATCGCTCTTAATGTTAAGGGTAGTCCACCCCTATTTTTTTTTTTAATGTTTAGATATATATATATATATATATTTATATATTATAATACAGCATTAGAAAATACATACAACCCTAAATTTTCAACAGTCTACGATCAACCCCTATTTTTAATTTGTTAATTATAAACTTTAATTTGCTAAAACGGGCAAATTTGACGCAGACAAATTTAGAAAAACGAAATTAGCATAAAAATGCTTTAAAAATTACAAAAAGTAATGTTCAGGCCCAGCGTCATCAAAAATCTGTGTTTAAATTATTTCTGCAATGAAACTTACAGAGCCGTTCAAGTTTCTTAGGAAAGCGGTGGATGACGTCACGATTGCCAAGCAATCGTATCATGTGAAGGCTAAATTCGACTTGAGCGGACATGTCTCGATGCCGGAGTTGGTAACGGCTTAGGGCCGGTACAAGTCCGGGCTGAGACGAATTTTCCTGCATACATTTTAAATTTTGAAGTATTAAGTTAGCATAAAAAAGTACAGGAATGAAAAACGATATTATCCTATGAAAAAGAGGTAAGTTTGACCCTCAACGATAATTAGGGGAAGGGAGAAACACATAAGTATGAAGTCTTTCGGGATGTATCTGTCTGTAGGATCAGATCCTTTCCCCTGGCATTAAAATACATCATACCTTATACGAATTTTATCAAAATCTGTAGAAAGGAACTTTCGAGAAAAAACAACATGGCCGCACCTATGCTCTTTAAGTATCGACGACGCGCGACGTCTCGAAGCGAAATCTTTAGAAGTTACACAGCATAGACCTCTATTTTGTACAAATTGGATGAACGCTTGATTATTCGCACACTTGTGAATTCTCAAGCATTACACATTATTACATCAGGGTTCTTATTCACATTATTTTTTTTCGATTTCCAGCCAAGCCCGCGCAAACTGGAGCATGGCTGTGCCGTGAAATATGTTTGCCGCGCATCCACGTTGGGACAGTGTGCGCGGGATTGCCGCGACAACGAAACAAAAGAACGCGAATAAGAACCCAGTTTAAAAAAATGTGTGGCACTCGGGGACTGCCGCGGTAAAGCTATTGCATAGCATTTTTATCAACTTAAGCAATTAAAAAAAAAAACCAAAACATAACCACAACTCCTGTGTGGCCCTTTGCTGTGGCCTTTATAATAGAAACAACAAGAAAGGGGAAGACTAAAATGACAATAGGTAACATAATGTCAATAGATGGCGCTGTATTTAATTTTGTTACTATTCAATACAAAATGTACTACGGTCTGAATCGCGCTATTATGATTTTTGCAGCCAGAATCATAAATACAAAATGAAACGACGTTAGACGATGCGCGGCCTTCAAGCCACACTTCCGTGCCCGTCGGAGTTAGGGAACGTGAGGTTTTTTCGTTACGGAATTTCTGGATTCGGTCCCCGCGCTCAAGGCCCGCGATAGAAGCTATGCAATAGCTTAACAAAGAAACATTGTAAACATTCGCAGTTAGACGAGAGCCTGGACTTTTATCGCCTTGTTCTTTTGTTTTTGCTTTGCGAATTTATCGCAAGTTCAGCTTTAGCTTGTAAATAACTTAATACGAATATATGCCCTAAGCCGTAGAAAATAGAAGTCAATTATGTTATGTAGCTTTTGAGGATTTCGCTGTGGTTTCTATGAAACGTAAATTGAGCACAAGAGGTAGGTAATTCATCAGGATAGTTAGTTACCTCTCCAAACCACCATTGCTTCAGCTTAATGCAGTTAGAGCTCAACTATCTCAATTGAGAACTAATCCTTGGATAAGTTAAGGATTTAGTGGGAATATTGAATGGCAGTAGGTATTATTTGTAGTAGTAATTGTTTAAGATAATTTATTATTAACGGTAGTTTTAATATATTACTTTTAACGAGACTGGGTAGATTGGGGTTATGAGATGCCTAACTCCCATCTGAGTTAAGTAATGTTACCACTGACAAAGCCGAACGGTTAAAAAAAATTCTGGGTCCTTATTCACTATATTTATTCCGTTGTCGTGACAAGCCCGTGAGCCCGTGACCCGGAAGTAAAATTCTTTGAATGCTTCATGAAAATATATATATATATATATATATATATATATATATATATATATAACGGGTCTTAGTCGCTTGAATAATTTATGGTAAAATACCTTGTTTATTGCCCTACGTTTCGACCGTATAGAAACGGCCGTGGTCACGGGTACACTTTGAATGCAGTTGGAATTATTTTTAAAATCATAAAGAATTGAAATCAAACGGAATTATTTTTAAAGTCTTCTTTAAGTAGTTTTATCTGCTATATTTAGGATATTGTTTTTAAACTTTCGCGACTTTTAGACGGCCGACCCGGACCATGATGGCTGCAATTCGCTCGAAACATCGAGCAAATAAAAGGTTCGTATATTTAAATAATTCACGCGATTTTAAGTCTCGAAATACAATAATATCTAATATATATTTAAGATAGTTTTCCTCCGTATAGCATCACTATGGGACACCTAGTATGTACAGTAGATTTTATGTCTTCACTATTACGATACCACAGAACACACTTTCTTTTGTTCTGAGTACGATGCGTAGACGTCGACAGTAAGAGCAGAGAGTAAGAGTCGCGGGCAAAACCTAACATTCAAATAGTATTATACTCAAACAACCATATACAGGATATTAGATATATTTTGGGTCTTAATCGCGTGAATTATTTAAAGATACGAACCTTTTATTTACCCGACGTTTCGATCGAACTGCACCGCACGCGGTTAAGTCCCGGAATATATCTAATATGTATAAAAATCGCGAAAGTTTAAAAACATATACAGGATGATTTTTATTATACTAATAACCTCCCGCTCTGAGTTTCTTAATATAATAATAATAATATCTTGCGACAACTCACACAAAGCTATTTGATCCCAAACTAAGCAGAGCTTGTTCTATGGAAACCAGACAACTGATAAACATACTTATATATTTCTAAATACATACATATTATAGATAAATAACACCCAGACACAGAATAAACCATCGTGCTCATCGTACAAAGTTTTATTCTGAGTGGGGATCGAACCCACGACCTCTTGCGTAGCAGTCGGATACACTCCCACCGCGCCACAGAGGTAGTCTGTAATATGATTACACCTACCACTTACTTTTGTCAGACAAACATTTACCACATATCTGAAAGACCCCAGAATAAAATCGATATTTCTTTGTCAGGTTTAGGGCTTAAATCTATACTTCTATACTAATATTATAAAGAGGAAAGATTTGATTGTTTGTTTGTATTGAATAGGCTCTGAAACTACAGGACAGATTTTAAAAAATCTTTCATAGTTGTGAAGCTACACTAACCTCGGGTGACATAGGCTATTTTTTATCCCTGTATTTCAACGGGAACGGGAACTACGCGAGAGAAACCGCGAGGCGTCCGCTAGTGCTACAATAAACAAGAATTTACTCCAGGGTTGTTATTCACGTTCTTTTTTTCCGTTCTCGCGGCAAGCCCGTGCGATCTGTCAAAATGCATCAACACGCATGCGCGGCATACATCTATGAACGCACCGCGCATGTGCTAATTCGCACGCGAAAACGCATAAAGATAACATAAATAAGGAGCCAGTAAAATAGTCTGTAGGTGGTTAAGGTCTTCAAAAACAAGTGGTAGGTGATTAAGGGTTTATTTATTAAATACTAGCGGACGACTTGCGGTTTCACCCGCGTAATTCCCGTTCCCGTGGGAATACAGGGATAAAAAATAGCCTATGTCACCCGGGGTTAGTGTAGCTTCACAACGGTAAAAGAATTTTTCAAATCCGTCCAGTAGTTTCGGAGACTATTCAATACAAACAAACAATCAAATGTTTCCTCTTTATATTATTAGTATAGAGTAGCTGTCCCGCGCAACTTCGTATGCATAAATTTTCCCCGTTTTTGCAACATTTTTCATTGTTGCTCCGCTCCTATTGGTTGCAGCGTAGTGTTATATAGCCTAAAGCCTTCCTCTATAAATGGACTATTCAACAAAAAAATAATTTTTCAAATCAGACCAGTAGTTCCTGAGATTAGCGCGTTTAAACAAACAAACAAACTCTTCCGCTTTATAATATTAGTATAGATTAGTATAGATTTTCCAAAACTAATATTACAAAGTTATTTAGTGTTATGTAAAGAAGTCATGAGCAGGAAGTTTTTAGTATTTCAAATCATTCTATATTAACATTCATTATAAATACAAAATTTATAAATAAGTGACAAAAACCAGTAATCAGAACTAGTTCAACAACGAAATAACATAAATAACAACTCAATTCAAAATGCTATCTATCTATTTATTATGAAGACATTTCAATTTTATTAAGTGTGGGTGTAAATAGTACACCCACATATAAACATACAAAAGTAATAAAATTGGCTTATCTTAGTAATAAAGATGTTTGTGGGTATGTTTGTGCGTCGCAGCTTGGGAATTGATGGGCCGAAATTGGAGCCGGTTGAATGTGTTAGGGTGTCGACTACAGCTTATAAGAAAACTTGTATTTGTATAGTTTACATTTTATCATTTACTAGCTTTTGCCCGCGGGTATGCTCGCGTGGATTTTTACCAAAATATTTTAACGGTAAAGTTTCATACTCACTTTGCAACCCCATTTTACCCCCTTAGGGGGTGATTTTCAAATATCCTTTCTTAGTGCTCCCCTACGTTATAAAAGAAACCCCAGTGCAAAATTTCAAGTTTGTAACCCTTATATAGCTTCTCTTTTTAAATATATAAATAATATGACCGGCACAACTTCGTCTGCAACATTTTTCATTGCCGTTTAGCTCCTATTGGTAATAGCGTGATGTAATATAGCCTATAGCCTTCCTAGATAAATGGGCTATTTAACACTAAAAGTATTTTTTTATTCGAACCAGTAACTTCCTGAGATTATCGCGTTCAATCAAACAAACAAACTCTTAAGCTTTGTGCATCAATTTTCCCCGTTTTTGCATCATTTTTCCAATTCACACAGCATAATAATTTGCAAGTAAGTTTAAGATTACCCGTTTCTCTCTATTTTATCCCGTAGTAAACAAGGCATCTTTTAAGTTTCGTGTGTCCAACTTCTACGCAAGCGGTCGTGGGTTCGATTCCCACACGGGACACCACTTTGGGTGATCCAATAATTGTTGTTCCGAGTCTGGGTGTACACGTGTGTCCGTGACTTGTATGTTTGTAAAGTCCCCCGTGACACAGAGCTTGTAACTTACTGCAGGAGTCGTCTGTAAAAAAAATCACACTAATATTATAAAGGCGAAAGTTTGTGAGTATGTGAGTGTGTATAAACTCGGTATGGAATTAGCTGACACCCTGGATTAACATATAGGCTAATAAAACGCGGATAACACCGCAGGGCACAGCTAGTATATATATATATTTTTTTTTTTTTTTTTTTTTTTTTCAAGACGACTGGCTCTTAGTACTGGAAAGTTGTAATTTGGCATGGATATACATGTTACTTACGCCGACAAAGTGGTAAAATACATTAAAAAAAGAAAATAGTATAGCTCCCTTACACGTAAAGTAGGAATGTGATTTTTTAAATGTGAACCTAGGTACGAACGTTATTTAATCTCGTTGACCTATTGATCTCCTCGGTATTGAAATTTGTTGGACTTTCGAAACTAAAACATATTGTTCAAGTCTGCCGTCATATAAAATTAATTGATTAATTGAAACAGCAGACTGAAATTCAGCTCAATTTAATTTGATCAACTCAAGTGAGTTGTGGACTGAGTAATTCAATAAATGCTGCTATAATATTTGTGCTGAGGTCATTATACATCATCGTCTTTTAGGAACTACTGTGATAAGATAATTATGTCAGATAGCATTAATTAGACTGCCTCTGTGGCGCAGTGGGAGTGTGTCCGGCTGTTACTAAGTCAGTTTTAGGAAATAGAGAGTAGTAACCCCTACTAGGCTTATCGTTAGGCGAAAAATATTCGAAAGCGGGAAAGCAGACAAGTTTAGTATGGCTCTTAGTAAACAGTGACTTTACTAATTCAATTGTTCTGTAATAGCACTACCATATAATTAGTTTACTAAGTCAGTTTAAGGAAATAGAGAGTAGATGTGTCTTAATTTAGCACAAAGGGAACGTTTACACGAAGGTATGATTTCTGAACAAACGAACCTCATCAAATTTGAAGCAAGTAAACAAACGTTTTCTGTGTGTTAATATAGGTTTTCCGCTTAAGTTCGGTTTCTGTATGCCTTATCTTCAAAGACACGGCCTGAGGGCTCAATGGAGAAGGTGTAAGATGTGCCCGCGTCCCGTGGATCGCGCTGTGCCGTCTACTCAAACGTATGACTATGGTACCTGCTACTTTAATGGTAGGCTTACACGCTCGCTTTCGATTAACACAAACACGAGCACGAGCGTGTTAATAGGCGTGAATGTACTGCTTGGCTGTTTGTGAACAGTAAACAATACCGTTCATCCACCACCACCAAAGATTCCTTATTGAATGTTAACTGAATTGTCTCTAGTGGTCTAAAGGTACAGTGGAACTACTGGGAATAAAAAGCATTAATCAATACTACTTTAATATAGGTATAAATGGGAATGTAAGTTTGTTTGTTACGCTTTCACGCGAATACTACCCAACCGATCATCATAAAACTTTGTACACATATTCTTGGAGGTATTAGAAGTAACATAGAATTATAAAAAAAAGGGAAAAATTTACGCAGACGAAGTTGCGCGAGACAGCTAGTATTTAATAAATTATTGTTCCGCGGAACTATTGGGAAAAAAATCCCAAGTTCCACCACGGAACTTCTTCCACGGAACTACTGGGAACAATCCCTTAATTTACTGCCCTTGTTCAGTTCGAAGGAAAAGCAACGTCTGTATGTATCTAATGTAAAAAAAAATCCTGATGTGCAAAAGTAGATGTACCTAGTGGAAAGTCAAGTTGTGCTAATGACTAACAACTGTTCCTACTGAACAGTCAATTGCTTAACCCCCCCCCCTTTCTCTAACGTCAAACTTCACCAATAATCTTGGGTACGCCTATAGTCCTAACACTTTTCCGACTAGATAAGTATACGATAACCTCAAAATTGTTTTGCATAATACCCTTAAAGTTAGGGAACATACCCATACTACGTTACGGGGGGAGGAGGGGTTTTCAAAATACCTTGTCTGGTCAGAGGGGCAGGTGGAGAGCTTAAGTTTTCGTCACGTTGTTAATATCCTCTAGGGAAATCTCGTGCTTTTTCGAACTATATTCAAATAAGACACGCAGCGTTTGGCGCTTTTTAAGCTCACAGGTGGCAACACTGACGCACATGTGGCGGGACGTCACCTGATTGATAGCTAACAGTTTGTAGTTCAGTCAGTGTTACCATGTGTGTCGTAATTACAGCCAAAATCTGCCACCTACCCATTAAGTATGACTACAGTGACAAAAACTAATGTGCACAAAATGATTTAAAACCATTTTTATGAATTAATACGTGAAACTTAGAGGGAACGGGGGGTGGCATATACTATACTATGACTGCCTCAGTAGCGCTATGGGAGAGTATCCGACTCTTACGCAAGAGGTCGTGGGTTCGATCCCAACCCAGGATAAAACTTTGTGTAATGAGCAATGGTTTATTGTGTCTGGGTGTTATTTATTTATAATAAATATGTATTTAGAATTATATAAGTATGTTTATCGGTTGTCTGGTCTCCATAGTACAAGATCTGCTTAGTTTGGGATCAGATAGCTTTGTGTGAGTTGTCCCAAGATATTCTATTATTATATTATACTACGAGTAGTCACCGAGGTAGGGAGGGGATAAAAATTGATAAAAAATGGGTCACATAGTATGGGTACATTTCCTTACTCTCCAGCTATATTCCCACAACACAAAACAACACAGAAAATTGTATGACAACATTTTATAACAATGTTTTGTACAGAATTTCTCCGAAAACAACAACACGAGCTCAACACTTAATGATTATTACCGCATCACGTTTCTCTTGTAATTTTGATATAAATTTTCACAGGATGTTACATGGGATGGGGTAACGTTGTAATGGGTGATTACTCGTAGGGAAAACTGCCTAACGCGTCCCTGAAAGAGGAAGATGGGGAAAGAAAACACGAACAATGAAGCGGATATTTAATATTTCAACATTTTGTATAAGGTTAAGCGATGTTATCGTAGGCAATTCTTAGATGGATTACCAATTTACAAAATCCTACGTACACAACTTTGTGCATATATTAAGAGTAAATTTTGATTTTAGGTCAGACTATGAAACGTCGGGCAATAGACAAGGAATTTAACCTTAAATTATTCACGTGATTAATACCCGTAGTATATATAATTTCTGTTAATACAGATCAGATTAAAGTTTATCAACAGACTACATATAGTATCTACATGGATAATTAATATCATTGTGGAAACAGGTAATTTAGGTCTGGGTCCTTATTCACTATTTTTTTTTTCGATTTCGCGGCAAGCACACGCATTTTGGCGCATGCGCGGTGCGCTCAAAGATGGCCGCGCGCATGCGCAATACGTTTATAAGCGCAGCTTTCTATATACCATTATGTCAAGATTTTGACAGTTAAAAACGCGGGCTTGACGCGACAACCAAAACAAAGATAGTGAATTGTGAAGTAGAATTGTCGGCACCGGCATAGTTGCCTTAAAAAAAAAAAAAAAAAAAAAAAAAAAGATAGTGAATACCGACCATGTAGGCTAGGTTTCTTAGAACGATGATCCTCGTGTAGATTCCTCATGACAATCATGGTTCTAGGTGACCGAGCCATCTGATCTAACGTGAGGGGTCTGCCGGAATCAGTGGCAACCGAACAGATGGAGATATCTGTGAGGTTAAGCAACGTTACCACTGTCGATCCATAGATGGGTGACCGTTTTCGAAAATGCCACTCGCTTTTGTGTTACGTTAAGTGATCCTGTCGCCCAATCTCTCTACGGTCGTGTCGGATTTCCGTCTCATCGGGGTATGAGAGTGAGTGAATAGAGACTGCACTTGTGTCTGCGCATACACTTTAACTGTAAATAAGTGCTGCTATAATATTTGTGCTGAGGTCATTATACATCATCGTCTTTGAGGAACTACTGTGATAAGGTAATTGTGTCAGCTAGCATTAATTAGACTGCCTCTGTGGCGCAGTGGGAGTGTGTCCGGCTGTTACTAAGTCAGTTTAGTAAATAGAGAGTAGTAACCCCTACTAGGCTTATCGTTGGGCGAAAAATATTCGAAGGCGGGAAAGCATGCAGGTTAGTATGGCTCTTAGTAAACAGTGACTTTACTAATTCAATTGTTCTGTAATAGCACTACCATATAATTAGTTTACTAAGTCAGTTTTAGGAAATAGAGAGTAGATGTGTCTTAATTTAGCACAAAGGGAACGTTTACACGAAGGTATGATTTCTGAACAAACGAACCTCATCAAATTTGAAGCAAGTAAACAAACGTTTTCGGTATGTTAATATAGGTTTTTCGCGTAAGTTCAGTTCCTATATGCCTTTGTCTTCAAAGACACGGCCTGAGGGCTCAATGGAGAAGGTGTAAGATGTGCCCTCGTGTCGTGGATCGCGCTGTGCCGTCTACTCAAACGTATGACTATGGTACCTGCTACTTTAATGGTAGGCGTACACGCTCGCTTTCATTGTATTTGTAAAGAATGAAATTTCGTTTAGCATTTGTTTCTATTTAAAAAATCACTGTGACGAGTCTATACCTGTAAGAGGCAAGTATCCCCGCAACCGATTTCATCGTTAGGCAACTATCCACCACAGCAGGCACCTAGTCGGTGTTAGTGTGATCATATTTTTTATGGTACAGTATTTTAAAAAAGTGGGGCACCATCCACCTTTTACCCTAAGAATCAAAATGGCATCATAAAATGAACCTCAGCACGAGCGCGAGCGTGTGAATAGGAGTGAATGTACTGTTTGGCTGTTTGTGAACAGTATACAATACTGTTCATCCACCACGACCAAAGATTCCTTAGTGATTGAATGTTTTACATTCAATCACTAAGGAATCTGTTAAAAAAATGATAATACGAGTATTTAATACATTATTGTTCCGCGGAGCTATTGGGAAAAAAAATCCCACTAGTTCCACCACGGAACTTCTTCTACGGAACGATAGTAAAAAAAAATCCCTCTAGTTCCACCACGGAACTTCTTCTACGGAACTACTGGGAACAATCCCTTAATTTACAGCCCTTGTTCGGTTCGAAGGAAAATCAACGTATGTATGTATCTAATGTAAAAAAATGAAGTCCTCATGTGCAAAAGTAGATGTAGTGCAAATTCAAGTTGTGCTAATGACTCGCACTGGGCAGTAGGAACAGTCAATTGCATAACCCCCCTCCCCCTTTCTCTAACGTCAAGCTTCACCAATAATCTTGGGTACTCCAATAGCCCTAATACATTGCCGACTAGATAAGTGTACGATAACCTCAAAATTGTTTTGCATAATACCCTTAAAGTTAGGGAACATACCCATACTACGTTACCCGTTCTGGGGGGGGAGGAGGGGTTTTTAAAATAGGGAAATCTCGTACTCTTTTTTTAAACTATAATCAAATATGACACGCAACGCTTGTCGCTTTTTAAGCTCACAGGTGGCAACACTGACGCACATGTGCCGGGATGTCACCTGATTGATAGCTAACAGTTTGTAGTTCAGTCAGTGTTACCATGTGTGTCGTAATTACAGCCAAAATCTGCCACCTACCCATTAAGTATGACTACAGTGACAAAAACTAACGTGTAAAAATATTATAAACCATTTTTATGAATTAATACGTGAATCTTAGAGGGGGCGGGGGGCTGGCATATACTATACTATGACTGCCTCTGTGGCGTGGTGGGAGTGTATCCGACTGGTACGCAAGAGGTCGTGGGTTCGATCCCCACCCAGGATAAAACATTTGTGTGATGAGCACGATGGTTTATTCTATGTCTGGGTGTTATTTATTTATAATATATATGTATTTAGAATTATATAAGTATGTTTATCGGTTGTCTGGTCTCCATAGTACAAGATCTGCTTAGTTTGGGATCAGATAGCTTTGTGTAAGTTGTCTCAAGATTTTATATTATTATATTATACTACGAGTGGTCACCGAGGTAGGGAGGGGATAAAAATTGATAAAAAATGGGTCACGTAGTATGGGTACATTTCCTTACTCTCCAGCTATATTCCCACAACACAAAACAAAACAGAAAATTGTATGACAACATTTTATAACAATGTTTTGTACAGAATTTCTCCGAAAACAACAACACGAGCTCAACACTTAATGATTATTACCGCATCACGTTTCTCTTGTAATTTTGATATAAATTTTCACAGGATGTTACATGGGATGGGGTAACGTTGTAATGGGTGATTACTCGTAGGGAAAACTGCCTAACGCGTCCCTGAAAGAGGAAGATGGGGAAAGAAAACACGAACAATGAACCGGATATTTAATATTTCAAAATTTGGTATAAGGTTAAGCGATGTAATCATAGGCAATTTTTAGATGGGTTACCAATTTACAAAATCCTACGAACACAACTTCGTGCTTATATTAAAAGTAAATTTTGATTTTAGGTCAGACTACCCGTGACCACGACCGTTGTTATACGGTGGAAACGTCGGGCAATAGACAAGGTATTTTACCTTCAATTATTCACGCGATTAATACCCGTAGTTTAAATAATATCTGTTAATCAACATACAGATCAGCTTAAAGTTTATCAACAGACTACATATAGTATATACATGGATAATTAATATCATTGTGGAAACAGGTAATTTAAATCTGGGTCCTTATTCACTATGCTTTTTTTCGATTTCGCGACAAGCACACGCGTTTTAGCGCATGCGCGGTGCGCTTTTTCTTCCTTTTTTTTACAACATTTTTCATTGCTGCTCCGCTCCTAATGGTCGTAGCGTGATATTATAACCTATAGCCTTCCTCGATAAATGGGCTATCCAACAATAAAATATTTTTTCAGTGCAGCCCAGTAGTTCCTGAGATTATCGCATTCAAACAAACAAACAAACTCTTAGGGGGATGAAAAATAGATGTTGGCCGATTCTCAGACCTACCCAATATGCACACAAAATTTCATCAAAATCGGTCGAGCCGTTTCGGAGGAGTTCGATTACGCACCCCGTGACAGGAGAATTTTATATATTAGATTATGTCAAGATTTTGACAGTTAATAACGCGGGTTTGACGCGACAACCAAAACAAAGATAGTGAATACCGACCCTGTAGGCTGGGTCACTTAGAACGATGATCTTCGTGTAGAATCCTCACGACCATCATGGCCCTAGGCGACCGAGTCAACTGATCTAACGTGGTCTGCCGGAGTCAGTGGCAACCGAACAGTTCGAGATATCTGCGAGGTTAAGCAACGTTACCACTGTCGATCCATTGGTGACTGTTTTCGAAAATGCCACTCGCTTTTGTGTTACGTTAAGTGATCCTGTCGCCCAATCTCTCTCCGGTCGTGTCGAATTTCCGTCTCATACCGGGGTATGAGAGTGAGTGAATAGAGAGTGCACTTGTGTCTGCGCATACACTTGTGCTCTATATCTTCTGTGTAGTTAGGTTAGTCTTTGATAAGATTAGCCGCCATAACCGATATCAGTAAGGAGACCATTATAGAGCTATCTGTAAATAAGTATGTTAGTCAGTCTGGTTTCTATGGCACAGGTTCTCTGCCTATTTGAGATCAGATGACCGCGTGCAAGTTGTCACTAAATATTTTTTTTAAAGACTACTCCCGCAGTAGGGTACAAGGCCTGTGTCGCGGGGGACTTAACAAACATCCAAGTCACGGACACAAAGTACACCCAGACTCAGAACAACAATTTATGGATCACACAAAGTGGTGTCCCGTGTGGGAATCGAACCCACGACCTCTTGCGTAGCAGTCGGACACACTCCCACCGCGCCATATAGGCAGTTAATTATTATTATTATTTGACAATTCTCGATAGTATTCTCACAATTAAACTTGATAGTAGCAAGATAAACTTAATTAAATCCTTGATACAAGTCATAGTACATGTTTATCTACGCACAACGTTCCGTATGACGACCACGGAGCAAGGAAATGAACGCTGCGATTACATCCTAAGGGCCCGTTTGAACCTATAAACATTTAAGTGAACCGGGGCACTTAAGTTCTATGGTGTATTATAAGTAAGTGGCATTGAGGGGCGTTCTACCGTCAAAATATATAATTACTAGCTGTCCCGCGCATTGATCTGCGTAAATTTTCCCCGTTTTTGCAACATTTCTCATTGCTGCTCCGCTCCTATTGGTCGTAGCGTGATGTTATTTAGCCTATAGCCTTCCTCGATAAATGGGCTATCTAACAGTGAAAGATTTTTTTAAATTCGAATCAGTAGTTCCTGAGATTACCGCGAACAAACAAACAAACTCTTCAGCTTTATTATATTAGTACCTATAGATATATTTCTTTACTAGCGGCCCGCTCCGGCTTCGCACGGTTAACTATACTGATATTATAAAGCGGAAGAGTTTGTTTGTTTGTTTGTTTGTTTGTTTAAAGCGCTACTCTCAGGAACTACTGGTCCGATTTGAAAAAAAATCTTTTTTTGTTGGATAGCCCATTTATCGAGGATGGCTATAGGCTATATTACATCACGCTACGACCGATAGGAGCAGTGCAGCAATGAGAAATGTTGCAAAAACGGGGAAAATTTACGCAGACGAAGTTGCGCGGGACAGCTAGTAAAATATATGGATGTTATCTATACTAATATTATAAAGCGGAAGAGTTTGTTTGTTTGTTTGTTTAAACGCGCTAATTTCAGCATCTACGGGTCCGATTTGAAAAATTCTTTTTTTGTTGGATAGCCCATTTATCGAGGAAGGCTATAGGCTATATAACATCGCGCTACGACTAATAGGAGCGGAGAAGCGACGAGAAATGTTTCAAAAACGGGGAAAAATTACGCATACGAAGTTGCGCGGGACAGCTAGTTATACATATAATCCTTCCTCTTCAATCACTCTATCTATTAAAAAAAACCGCATCAAAATCCGTTGCGTAGTTTTAAAGATTTAAGCATACATACATAGGGACAGAGAAAGCGACTTTGTTTTATAATAAGTAGTGATAAATAGTTTATTATTTTTTTAGACGATACCTAGACTAGTTAATATTTTGGATACAAGACTTGTGCCGCGAGGGACTTAACCAACATAAAAGTGACAGAACATACTTAAATGTTAGTAAAATGATATATTTAAAATACACCCCAACTCGAATGAGTTAAGGCGCTGACAACAGCCAAATAGGCTTATCCTAAACATTTTTTTAGCCAAATCTACGTAGTTTGTGACGGCAGAAAAAATATATGTTAATCTTGAACATATTTCTAAGAACCCTGTTGTATTCAAAACACGAATTTGATTTTTTTTCTCGATAAAAAAAAATACAAACTAACCTCTTAAAATGATCTTCTAACAAAAATATCTGTATTACTTAACAACGTACGTTGGTAAAATAATTAACAATAACGTATCATGTTATAATACAGAATCTGGTTGTTTTTTATTTTCGACTACTCGACTTATTTTCAAGTAATTAATTGTTTTATGGTTTATAATTAGTTACGAGCGCTGCGTGATCGCGCTTCTCTTTCTTTTATAAGCAATCTGACAGTGATCGCAGAGACGCGCAGCTAGACGGACGTATGTCGCTTTGCCTCGCCATCCATTCACTTCATATTTTGTTTGTTGTTTGAAAAATTATAGACATTGGTAAAGAATATAAGTTTAATAAATATACTATTAATTTATACTATCTAAGTTGTTAATTTAAATATATTTAGTTCTAAGTTTAAAAATATTTGTTACTATAATTGGGAAACAAACAAAAATGTCGGAGGCCAGCAAAAAGCGCTTCTATACCAACAAACAAAAACATCTCATGGAAGTAGTAAAGTAAGTATTATATTTTTCATATTGACAAAATATTGCACGAACAGAAGTGAAATCGTAACCAAACCAAAAAGCTACACTAAGCTGTTTTATACAACGTATAGCGAAAATTCATCCGCAACTGTGAAGCTCGTTTGGTCTAGCGGTATCTGCGTTGGTTCAGAATATCAAGTATCGAGTTCGAAACCTAGGTTCGCCTGTTCAATTTTTGTATTTATTTTTAATATTTTCTTTTATCTTTTCAGTAAAAAGAGACGTTTGGCGAATAGTTCAGAAGCAGGTGAAACTTCGGAAAGTTTTTCACCAATAAGTTTGTAATAAGTACCTACATACTAATATAGATAATAATTTTATTATTTATATTACATTAACACATTACACAAAAAGAATCGCCACATGGACAAAGAGGATCCCCTTTACATTTTAGAAAGATAGTTACAAACAAGTATAATGATAAACTATCACATTTGCATAGACCTACGACTATCTTAGAACTGGCCTAATAGGAAAATACTCCTAAAATACTTGTAGCTTTATCCATTGTTTCTTGCCCTTTCCATACAAATAGTTGTGTAGGTTTTAGTATTTTTTACCTATATATGGCGATCTATACATACTGAAGTGTCTGTTCCTAATGTCAAAATAGCAGTTTTTTACTAAATGCTATGAAAGTACGCATCGTACTTAAAACAAAAATACAGTTTTTTTTTTATCTGGCTGTCTGTCTGTGTGTTTGTTTCGACAAATCTCCAAAACGGCTGTACGGAGATTGACAGGACTCACTGTCAGACAGCTAATGATGTAAGGAGTAACTTAGGCTACGTCCACAGCTAGTCTACAGCTAGTTAGACATAATAGGTAAGATTAGTGCTGAAGAAAGTTTTTCTAAGTTTAAATGTAATAAATATTTTGTACAGATTAGGAAATGTGGCTGTTGCAGTTACATTAGAAAGTGATGTTATAATTCCTCTAGAAAATGTTACCAGGTAAAGATGATGCCCAAGTGATATGAAACTTCCTCATGATCGTTCTTATACTTCTTATGTTATTGTGAGTCATAGTTTTTTTCCATCACTGGTTTGAAGTATCGGCAAAGGTATCTGAGACAGTTGAATCCACCGATAATATTCCTAAACTTGAGGTAAATATTATTATTTTGAACAGGTTGTCGAAGATAAAATCTGGCAGTTAGTATTTAGTTACTAACGCATAGGTAAGCTTTAAGTATTATTTTTTTTAGACTGCTACAAGTCACCCTGCACAACAAAAAATCCTTATAAATATTATTATTATTATTACATCGGACGACGAATAAACTTATCGCATTTATTTTTAAATCTTCAGAATATTTCTCGCCCTTACCCCTAAACCCTTGGGTTGTAATTTAAAACACATTAATTTGGTAGGAGAAAACATAAATGGATTCTTGTCGAAGTTCACTCTTTTGTGTAGGATGTGCAATTTAAAATTTATCATTAAAAGTGATTCCAGTGACGAAAATTATTTACCAGTCAATTATTGTGCTGTAGCAGGTATGTTATCAATTTTCGGAGGACTTCAAACTTGGAAGAATTTTCTTCAGCTCTAAATTTACCTTATCTATACATATAATAAAACTGTAAATTTCACGTGTCTGTACATGGCTGAACTTAGTGAAAAAAAATATTAGGAAATGTTCGAAAAGAGTATTTAAACACTTTGCTGCATTTTTAGAAATGTCTGTCTGTCTGTCTGTCTGTCTGTCTGTCTGTCTGTTTGTTTGAACACGCATCACGCAAAAACTACCGTACAGATTCGGTTGAAATTTTGCACGTGCAATTAAATAGATGCAGATTAACATTTAGGCTATAAATTATCACGCTTTTTCCCATAGGAGCTAAGCAGTAAGGGATAATGTCTGTAGCTATTTTTCGTTATAAAACAGTAACTACTTGACGGATCTTTATGAAAATTTGCAGTTTTATAGTAAATACTATAGGACATTATTTACACTATGAATCATTACGCTAACGTCTATGGGGAACGAGTAGCAACGTATTTTTTGTCGCACCATAATGGTTTATCACAAAAATTTCCACAATTAGACATTATCTATAATTGTAACCCGTGGAATGCATAACTTCACGCTAAAACTAAAAGGAGCTAAACACAACATTTTTAAGTTTCATAAGAACAGTTATTTTGACGTGTTAAGTAGCTAATAGTATAGCCTCGAAGCTATGCTAGCGGACTTTGACGACGAAGTCCCAGGCTCGAATCTGATGTCTGAATATGTTCTTTTTGTATTTATTTAAATTGTCTTTATCCTTTTTTAATATTTTTCTGAATGTTTTAGTTATTTTTTCGACCGTAGGTAACTTATTTACTTTGGTTATTACTTTTTATATTAAAAATCAAGTAAATTATGCAATTAATTATAGGTATTGCATGCACTGCTGAGAGTAATGAATTAATCGTAGTAGAAATGAAAAACAATATTACATTATAGTTAAAAAGTATTCGACATTTTCCAGAAATGATGTGTTCGTCTAAAAAAAAAAACATTACACACGTAAAAAAAGTACATGTAGCGCCATCTATGAAATCAAATTGTGAACAACAAAACAACGGCAACATTCTTGAAAGTAGATGGCGTTGTATTCAATAATGTTCTATACTTAGTAAAAGAAGTTTTAAAAAGAAACACATTGCTATGATTTTTAGAAATGTTTGTCTGTCTGTCCGTTTGTTTGACCACGCATCACACAGGTGCATCGAGGATCATGTTTTGGGGTTATGGTTGGAGATTACGTGTTCATCAATTCAACGATAATGAATGGCTCAACATCGTTCAAGTGTGAGTAGTTCGGGTGACGGGAGGAGGGGGGTCGTTGTTTGTCAACCGTACCTTTAGGGATATCTGACATTTTCGCGGGCATGACACACATGACACGCTCTGTGTTTGCTTACTAAAGTGTTACAGCAGTTTTATTATTAGTATTGCGTTGTAACACTATATGAAATACACCCCATTTTTAGCCAAAATGACAAAACAGAACCCTTATAGTTCCCTTATGGCCGTCCGTCCGCAGCTTAGCTCAAAGACTGTTAGTGCTAAGGTTGCAACTTTTGCATGAATAAATTACTAACGCCGATAAAGTGAAAGAACAAAATCTTGAAAATCATTATTTTTTTAAGGGTACCTCTCTTATATGTAAAGTGGGGATGTGATTTTTTTCTCACCTACCTACCCCATCGTGTGTGGTATCATTAGATAGGTCTTTTAAAAAGCGTTTAGGGTTTGTGAAGACTATTTTCAGATTTAAGGATTCCTTTGTGTATACACAAAGGAATCCCTATTAGGCTTTATAGTGAACATTTTTGTTAGAGTCAAGTGTCCCCCTGCCAGCTAAATGGTTGATGTTGGGTATGTGAAAAAATTCAGGGTAGTAGTATAAATACTAAAATTATAAGGAAAACTATCACAGTTAAGTACTTAGGCTTTACAAGTTTACGATCACATGAGAAGTAACAACATTTTCGTACAAATTCTATTAAAAATTATTAGGTAATAGGTAAGTAGGTATAACGTTGAAAGAATGAAACAAAAACAACAGAAAACCCACTTCTTAAGCCGCACACCAAACTAACTATCTAAAAGAATAGAACAGATCAATTTTTATTTAGTAAGTATTTAGTCAACAGGACTGTTTCCAACATATTTACACAGAAGTTATTTCGTTACCTAAACTACCTTAATTTAAACCCGACTTTCACGCGAACGAAGTCGCGGGCACAACTATTATGAATATATATATATTACGGGTCTTAATCGCGTTTAGGTTAAATACCTTGCTTACCTACGTTTAATATGCATGATAGTTTAGTATAATTTAATTTAAAGTCATCAAGTATTAAAATAAACTTATCCAGTTTTGAAAATAGATGGCGTTTAAATACAAATTAAACAGAATCAGGTAAATTGATTTAAAAAATAAATCTGAAATTCTTACGATTATGTATTATATATATATTATTTACGGATATGAATTTATGATGATCTTAATTAACGACAGGTTCATCATCATCATCATCAGCCTATCGCAGTCCACTGCTGGACATAGGCCTCTCTAATTGCACACTTTGTTCTATCCTCGGCTACGACAGTAGTTTAGTATTTAAACTAAACGTTTCTAAAAGATATACTAATTCACTATATCTTTTAGAAACGTTTGAATGTTGTCTGTTTGTTTGAACACGCATCACAGTACCGCGGGAATGCAATGTTTTAAAACCAGGATATTTTTTTAAAAACTTATCTCACACTAGCCCTATTTCGCGCGAGTACTTGGGCGGTTTCGGGCTTCATTTAACCCGAAACCGATGATAGTAATATTTGATGTGATGCAAATCATTTTGGTAAAATACTATTATAATTTGTCTTCTAACCGTCTGGCGCCATAAACTTTGTCGCCCTTCATTTTGCTGCACTGGGCATTTGCTTGGCTTGCCTTGCCATAGGTCGGGCCCTGATTAGAGCTAGGCCCTAATATCCATAGATGCCACAGAGCATTGTGGAGCATGTTTCCAATATGCTTTACACAGAAGTTAAATTGTAACATAAACTACCTTAATATAAACCCAACTTCCACGCGAACGAAGTCGCGGGCACAGCTAGTGTCAAATAAATAATAATATTATTAATAAAAAATAATATATATTATTAACTATCTGTGCAAATAAATAAAATTGAAGAGTCTGTTTGTAATATCAAAATAACAGTTTTATGCATATATATATTAATTATTATGGATAACATATATCATAACAAAAATACAGTTTTTTTTTGTCTGTCTGTCTGTTTGTTCCGGCAAATATCCGAGAGCAAATAAATTATAATTATGCGAAAATATTTAAAATGTTGCTAATATATTTTCGAGTTTTATTTTGTCTTTCTTTTATATTGTTTTGAAGTTCATAGCAAATAAAGTCTCCTGAAATAATTAAAAATACAAACGTATAAAAAATATTTATTGTTTTTTTTAATCGCCCTGTCTAATTTCTTTCTAGTTCTTCATATAGAACAAAAAATAAAGCGCCATCTATTGGTTTATTGTTTATTATTGACCGCGTCCTTGTGTTGGTAGTTCGCTGTTTTTACCGTCCTTTATCAATGGCACTAGGACATCGGAGAAATAGTGGGCGTGGCTAAAATAGTGAAACATCGAAGTTCAGTAGCTGTTGTCAGCGTCTTAAGTTTGACTGGTCTGTCGATCTAGTGGTTATGTGACCCTGACTGCTAAGCCAGCGTTCGTGGGTTCGATTCCCACCCAGGATAAAAGTTTGTGTGATGAGCATGATGGTTTATTCTGTGTCTGGGTGTATTAACTATAATAAGTATATATGAATTTTAAAATATATAAGTATATTTATCAATTGTCTAGTTGCCATATTACAGGCTCTGCCTAGTTTGGGATCAGATGGCGTTGTGTGAGTTGTCCAATCATATATATTTAAAGGTATTAGAAGCGGTGGTAGCCTAATGGCTATGGCATCGGAAACTCAATCGTGAGTTCGCGAGTTCGAATCCTACCCATTATACTGTGGACCCACTCCTAATACAAATCTTTGAGCTTAGCTGAAGGGATTTACAAAATTGCAAGTAATGTGGAACCCAATCCCATATTGCTAGATATCCTTTAAAAAAAAAGTTAGCCCGAAATAGTTCTTGATATTTCTTAAATGCAAACGTTATGTTTGTAAAACAAAACTTACATTTATATAACAAAAATAGTGATATTCACTCTGTGAATACAAGAAATAAGCACAAATTGGTAGGACCATATCATAGGCTTCATAAAACTCATAACTCATTCATGGGACTAGGTGTAAAATTTTTCAATAAAATTCCAGTCAGCATATCGAGTCTACCCGTAAATAAATTTAAGAATGTAGTCAAGAGACATCTTATACAAAGAGCTTACTATTCAATCGATGATTATTTAACTGACAAAGATAAATGGATGTAGTTCGTTGCTCCCTATTAATGTATTGTGTTGTATAGTTTATTGCATTTTACTAGGTGAATATTGTTGTCACAGTTTGATAATGTTACTTAGGTACTAGTTAAGAAAACGATTTACTTTTGTAAGTAAAGATTCTGCGTGATAAATTACGGCCATTCTTTTCTTTCCTTTGTAAAACATGTATACTTATTCATTAAGTAGCAGTAAATTGGCCAATATTTAAGCACATAAAGTTTTTACATCGTAAGTGGATGCTCCTACTATGTTGTGCCCATTGAGGCTGATGTATCTGATCTCGTGTACTCTTCTAATATTATTGACCTCTTTTTTTGCATCAGTCCTCTAATATGGTGTATAATGTAATGGTGGCAGCACCTTACCTGCATATACAGTTTATAAACAGAGAAACATTGTAAACATTGGCAATTTGAAAAGAGGGGCCACGAGTTTTTATTTCCTGTTCTTTTCTCGGGCTTTACCTATTGTTTGCGAACAGGCATTACCAGTAAATGTAGAATCGACTTTTCACAAGTGTAGTATTTTGCTTCCTAAGTGAATAAATCATTTTTATTTTTATTTTTAGACTACTTTCGCACTAGGGTTCATATTATGGATACAATCCCCGTGCCACAAGAGACTTTAGAAACATACAGACTCCAAGTACATTAGGGACAAACATTTAGGTATATATCTCGCAAAGCTTTGTAGGTATGGATCCCACAATCCCTTACACAATAGTCTTATGCTCATATTAGAATATTATCGGGACTTAATGGCGTGATATATATAAAGGTACGAACCCGACGTTTCGATCGAATTGCACCGATTGTTGTCACGGGTTGACCTTCTAGTATGTGTAAACATCGTCACAAACTTTCGCGATTGGTACACATTATCTATACTAATATTATAAAGCTAAAGAGTTTGTTGTTTGTTTGTTTGTTTGAACGCAGTACTCTCAGGAACAACCGGTCCGAATTGAAAAAATCTTTCACTGTTGGATAGCCCATTTATCTAGGAAGGTTACAGGCTATATAACATCATGCTTCGGCCAATAGGAGCGGAGCAGCAATGAGAAATAATGCAAAAACGGGAAAAATTTACGCAGACTAAGTTGCGCGGGACAGCTAGTAAAATATATATAAAACGGGTATTAATCGCGTGAATAATTTAAGGTAATATACCTTGTTTATTGCCTGACGTTTCGACCGTATTGCAACGGCCGTGGTAGACTAGGCAATAAACAAGGTATTTTACCTTAAATTATTCACGCGATTAAGACCCGTAGTATATATAATTGAATAAAGTTTATAACCAAGTCTTATGCACTTGTACAGCGCCACAGAAGCAGATTATATTATCAAAATAATAAAGGAAACGTCAACCCATCCCATTAAATCCTTAAACCAAATCATAGTACATGTTAAGTTACATACAACGCTCCGTATGACGACCACGGAGCAAGGAAATGAACACTGCGATTACATCCTAAGGGCCCGTTTGCACCTATAAACACTTAAGTGTACCAGGGCACTTAAGTTCTATGGTGTATTACAAGTAAGAGGCGTGGAGGGGCGTCCTAGACTCAAAATAAATTACTTTTGAGTTAAGTTACCAAAAAATAGAATCCTGTGTATGCTATTTGGCAATCATTAATCTACATTTATTATATTATAAAATTTTATAAACTACGGGTCTTAATCGCGTAAATATTTTATTTTATGGCTAAAAACATACCTCTGTTTATTGCCTGACTTAAAATAAAATATTTACGCGATTAAGACCCGTAGTTTATAAAAATCTATAATGTGTACAAATCGCGAAAGTTTACGAACATAATATATTACATTTATTATAGTATACAAATATTATATACTTCTATATCAATACAAATATTATAAAGAGGAAAGATTTGTATTGTTACATACTAACGAATACATTTAAAAACTACATAACCGATTTTAAAAAAAACCTTCACCATTGAGAAGCCACAGTATCCCCGGGTGATATAGGCTAATTTTTATCCATGTATTCCTACGGGAACGGGAACTACGCGGGTGAAACCGCGAGGAGTTCGCTAGTTAGAGGAAAGATTTGTATTTTTGTAGGTAACGAATAAACTTAAAAACTACTGGATCGATTTCAAAAATTCTTTCTCCATTAGAAAGCTACATTACGGGTGAGTAGCATAGGCTATATTTTACTGTCAGAAAAAATAAAGATCCCTACGAAAATTGCAATAATGTAATAAATTAAGGTATAAAAACTACGATATGACATCTGTGCGAAGCCAGGGCAGAAAATAATCCCTAAATAACGATTTTGTAAGCGCTAAACTGTAGAACGGCTGGATAAAATAGGATTTTTTTTAAATAGTATAAAATTGTGAAAGTTACCCAAAATATAATTACCTATTTTCTTGTATAAAATTAAATCACCATCATACCAGGGAGTAATAGATGTCGCAGCGGGTTTTATATACAGCCGGATTCACGTAAATCAAGTAGAAAATCGAATTCAAAACTAATATGCACAAACCGTTCACCACAAATAGATGAAAATATAAAACCTTTAAAAAAAAAATATATATTACCGACTTCAAAACTAAATACCTACACGCAAAAAATAATACACCTAGAATAACAAAAACAAATTAAACATTTTGAAGTTGGTGCCATGAAATAGTAGTCTTTATGTTTTATTCGGCCCTTTCAAACACAAAAATAATTTTTCAAATCGGTCAAGCCGTCTTTGCGTAATCGGTGAACAAACATAAAAAAAATGAGAATCTCCTCCTGTTTAAAGTGGTTGAAAAATAAATCATACAAGTCTTAAAAAATCAATAGTCTTATTAAAATAAATAAAATACAATGTTCTAGTCTACAATAACGTTACAAAAACCATAACTTTCCATGAATAATGCATGTTGGTTAACACTAAAACGTCATCCACATACGCTAGTTCATATGCTTGTAAAATATTCACTGCAGTTATGACGAGCATTTACTTACATCTGTTATTGAAACATAAGGGATGGAAGTATGTACCGGACCGTAGTTTTTATTCGAGGAAACTATTTCTATACTGCACTGTTAGGAACTTAAATAACTTCCAAGGCGGTGAAAACAACAATAGGAAATATACATGTATGATTTTTAGTTCATATACAATAGCCTACATCGACATATCACTGAAAAAAAAATATGCAGCGCTAAAAAACAACTATCAGAAAAACAAAACATTTAAAATTACAAACTCATAACAGCATTTTCAAAAGTACGCCATCTTGGCGCGTAAAAAGCCATGGACTGTGACGTCACGGCAACCGTGACAGCCAATGAGGGCACAGCATGTCTTAACATAATATGGACTCTTACGTCATAATTTGATCTACCTTGAATTTCCCGCCCGATTTGTGCACATTTTAATATCTATATGCAAAAACATAAGCGAGGTTAGGCATCGAATACGGGAACTGGTGTAGACTAAGGTGTGACTGAGACTTACACCTCAAAAATAATACTAAAAATCAAAAATCCCGCCAGCAGTCGGAAGCATTCATGAATCCCAGTGAACTTACTAAAATGCCTCCGACTGTGTGATTTAAGGTTATATTGTTTCAATCTTTTTTAGGCAGTTGGGATTTTTGATTTTTAGAATTATTTTTTTATTTAATACTGTTTAGTGCTTAGTTGTAAGACGCAACGTAACGTAATAACTGTCTACCAAAAATTTTAGTGAAAAAAGTTGGTAACAAAGTTTATATCGCTATATATTTTAAACGGTTATTTTAGGTGAAAAATGACTGAAGAAACCTTATAAGGATTTTAAAATACCTACACGATGATGCCCCACATGACATAGTTTGTTGATTTTCATTTTTTTCTTTTAACACTACAACTAATTTTGATTGGTGTCATGTTTTAGTGATACTCGCTAGATTAATACTAATCTATTGACGTATGAATCACCAAAATCGGCCCACGCGTTTGGTCTATATAGAGCCACAAAGGAACACACATACATACATACACGTCAAACACATAACCCTCCTATCCTCCGCCGTCGGATAATTATAAGATTATACTGTTGAACAGTACTACAGTAATAGGCAAAATCTTTTATTTACATTTTTAGATCATCTTACAAAGAACACAAACTACGTCTAAGACACTATCAAGTATCAAAACAGTACTGTATCTAACTTCGGTTTAATAAAACAGCAGCAAACACCTTTAAAGTGCTACCGGAAAGCGATCTTCAACGGTATCCGGTATATAAAAAGGATATCACATTTCTTTTATGAACTTTGGATAGCGAAAATTTAAAAAAAGTTCGGAACGAACAATGGGAATCCGTTTTGATGCTGTGAAGAATATTTTGGAATATTATTTCCTGTGTAAAAAGTACAGTATCATTCATTTGCAAGATGCACTAGATAATAATTTGTGACATAAGGTATCTATTTCGCTATCATAGCGATATAGCGCTATTTCGGATTGTTTTTCATTTACTTTTTCAAAGGAATAGATTGTATCTCGTTAGGTAGAAAATCCTGTGTCGCGGAGCATTTTACAAATATGCTATTAATGGACACAAGGTACGTCCAGATTTGGAATCAACATTTATGAACCTCAAAAACTATCAAAGCTCTGCCCCATATGTATATTTATATGAAAAAATATGTAGATCCCGTCCGTGTAAACAACAATATAGCGAGTACTCGCCGGCAGTGTGAACGATCAGCGATCAACCATTAATATCTGTATCTCTTTTATTTACACGGGATCTACTTAAGTATGTATGTGTCTTGAGCGATAAAATCGCTAATCGCTACCCTTTGTCTCGCCATTTGTCTGACAGGTGCTTAAGGCTACCGCCGCATTAATACACACTTTACGACTTTAAATAAAGTCGTAATTTAATTGAAAGTCATGTGCTATATCGGAGCTTTACTGATGTAAATACTAGTAACCATAAGACAGAATCAAACCACATAAACCAAAATTCTTAAAAACGTTCCCGTGTGAAATTCTCTCCCGTATATTCCTATTTTCGCCAAGTCACTTACATTTGTGATTGTCTTGAAGCGTTCTGAACTCACAAGATATATAGCGACACGCGGCACCGCTTGCGTTCTCCTTACTTACATAAGTCCTGTCGACAGTGTTACGTATGGAACTTACTACTTGATTTAATAGTCGACTGAATTCTGGAGTTAGAATGAAATTTATCTTGTCAGGGAACAAATACTGGTGTTAAGTTTGTCTTTCGTAGAATACTGCAGTAGAATATTAACTGCATTATTGGAACTGTGGCAACGGTTTGGACTTGCAATACAGGCAGTTGCTCTGCGCAGCTAAAGTTGAAAACCCAGTAATATATTATATTGAGACAACTCACACAACGCTATCTGATCCCAAACTAAGCATAGCTTGTACTATGGCAACCAGACAACTGATAAACATACTTATATATTTCTAAATACATACATATTATAGATAAACAACATCCAGAGACAGAGTAAACCATCATGCTCATCACACAAAGTGTTATCCTGGGTGGGAATCAAATCGACCTCTAGCGTATTATCGCGTCTATTCTACTGCCGAAATCTGCCGAAGGACCGATGACCGCTGGTGCAAAAGTTCTGCAGTGGAGACTGCAACTCAATAAACGTCAGGCAGTACAAACTGCAGCCAGATGGATCGAACACATTATGGTCGTAGTGCATCCCAGATGCACTGGATACGGAATACTGGGTATTGTGGCTAAAATTAGAAGATGCTTATCCAGTGTGGACCGATACGAACTGATGCTGATGATGTTCAAATCGATGCAGAAAAAGATGAAGAAGTTTTATGAGGACGCAACTATAAATCTAACAACATGTAACATCTATCAGCTTATATATTACTAGCTGTCCCGCGTAACTACGTATGCGTACATTTTCCCCGTTTTTGCAACATTTTTTATGACTGCTCAGCTTCTATTGGTCGTAGCGTGATGTTATATAGCCTATAGCCTTCCTCGATAAACGGGCTACCTAATAAAGAATGATTTTTTCATTTTTTTTTATTTCAATTCGGACCAGTAGTTCCTGAAATTGCCGCGTTCAAACAAACAAACTCTTCAGCTTTATAATCTACTAGCTGTCCCGCGCAACTTCGTTTGCGTAAATTTCCTCCGTTTTTAGCAGCAATGAGAAATGTTTAAAAAACGGAGGAAATTTACGCGAACGAAGTTGCGCGGGACAGCTAGTATTAAATATAGATTCAGCTGCTGGTCCATTCGCACAAGACCCGAATGGTAAATTACTGTTCATACCAAATCTCAGAAAGGAAGCCTATTTATGGTATAGACATCGAACCAAGGACTGCTAAACCATCTGTTAGAGATTCGATCGAAAGTGACAATCTTAAGGCCCTCCTTCACTGCGAGCACGCTCCTGTAATGTAACATTTATGATTCGATTTCGAGCATTACGTTACAATACTGCATCCCTTACTGACGAGCATGTGTCTAAAATATCATATTTGATTAGATTTTAGAAGTAATCGTTTTTTCATGATCTTACAAGTTACATCAAAATATTACAGATTGTATGATTACAGGTTGCGCATTGTTCTCCTCGGTTCTCCAGCCACATCGATGTAATGCTCGGATCTGTCACGTTACATTACAGGCGAATACTCGCTGTGAGGGAGCATCCTAATATGTTCAGGTGCATTTTTTGTCCAATAAATCGTAGGTATGTTTGTAAAGGTTCATTTCCGTGCATCGCGGCCGATCGCGAGCCGCGCGCCGCTTACGACAAGCGGCTAACGCGCGGCCGATGCGACAATAGTCAAAGTGCGCGCGCAGCTTACGTCAGTTGTCGGCCGCGCGCGTTTGTCGCAGACCTCGGTAACAGCGCCATACTTTCTCACACTCTGACTATTGTCGCATCGGCCGCTTGCGTTAGCCGTTCGTCGTAAACCGCCCGCGGCTCACGATCGGCCGCGATGCACGGAAATGAACCTTAAAATCACTTGCGACTCAAGGACATGAAGAAACAAAAGATGTGGTCAAATGAGATTTGACCACATTTTTTGTTTCTTCATGTCCTTGAGTTGCGAGCACCTCATCCCCCTGACATAGTTATAGCGCTTTTTATGTATTAAAACTTCAGTAGCCCACGAATGGCATCAGCATAATTTTTAAACCAGTCTACTTAGTTCACAAATAACCATACATTATACTACTAGCTAAAAGACAAAGCGGCCTAAATCTCTTCCAAAAACCAGTCATAGATTCGGCAATATCACACTTTGCAGGGGCCAGTGACGTCACTAAAGTCATTAGTAATACGCTGGCTAGTCTAGGCGCTTGCAGCTTTTATGCTAAGTAAGCTGTTGGCTCCACTGTAGCCAGCTCGAATACCGTTTGGCTCACTTATGATGTATAGTCTAGCTTGGAGGTAGAATATTACACTTTTGGCAACGGCGACATGCGATATCATGATTGCATCGCTGGTTCTAAATTGAGCGATTTAGCTTTGTAAGCGAAGACAATAGGGAACTTAGTAAAGCTGGTCATTGTTGGCAACACTAAAGGTAAGAAAAGACATGGCTTGTCGCCAGCACGAAGTGTCAGTTATTCTTTCATGAAATAGTGATGTTAACACATTACTGTTTCGGTTGTAGGGTATTGTAGCAAGTGACATAAGACTTACGAACTTCATGTCTCAAATTTTGTAAGAAATGCTACCATCCCCACACCGTAGGAGGCTAATTCATTTAAAACTTGATTATACCAGTTTGCTTGCGTGAGTTTCATGGTGTAATGGTTGCAGCACCTTACTGGCTTTACTGTTTATATACAAGTAAATTGTAAAAAATGGCATTTAAAAAAAGTGACCATGAGTTTTTATTCCCAAGTTCTTTTCTCACAGCTTTTGAATCATTCTATTTCAAATTTTGTCTGACGTTCATAAGCGTTGCTTTTGGACCTAAATAAATAAAGCATTTTGATTTTTGAAAAATGAGGAGCGCCAAGCGGTTACATTCACTAATTATTAGCCAGACAAAGATATGGGTGGCACTCATACTATAATGAACTAGCGTGACGTGTACCAGGCGAACGACCTGCTCGTCTCTTCAGTTGTATAAAAAAAAATGGTTGCCCGTAAAATCGGTTTACGAATGATAATTTTATGTGATAACGTCATAAGAAAATATTGTTGCCATTCTAATAAACAACCATGTCTGTGACAGTTTTTTTTTGTATTTTTTTTTTCAATTATATCTCATGTCGTTGCAATCACCAAAACATTTGTGACATTGTAATCAATGACCATGCCTGTGACAGCTTTATTGGACACGGATGCATTCGTGTTGCTTAGCAACCAGTCAATAATATGCTTGCTTACAACCAATCAATAACGTGACCGATTCTGCGTGACTGCTTAGCAACCAATCAAATTTCGGGACCGTATTCACGGGTAGACTAACCCGTGAATACGGTCGAAACGTCGGACAATAAACAATACAAGTAATATATATACTTCTTATGTAGGTAAATCATTACATATTCAATGCGTAATGATGTTTGACAAGAGACTTGGCGCTAAAAAAAACAATTTTAGGTATTTTTAAGAACTTTTTATCACATAAATCTGCGTTGAAGCCTTCAAGCCTGTGCTACGACACTTTTATAAATCGAGATCAGTGGGATCGTAAACTTGTTTGTCAGTTTACTTATAAACAGAATGTCAACAATACTGCGGTATAAGGTGGCATGTCAACCCATTTAATTTTCAGGCATACGTCTGAAAAATATATCAACCTACATGCCAACCCAAGAATGACAAATGTACCCATACTACGTAGTGGTCATGACAACCAATCACAGCAACGCAATAACAAAATTGGACTCTATTTATGGTAAATAGAACTCATATTGTATCGATCATAAGTATGATAAAACGTTAAGCTAATAGTATGACATTTTCCGCCTGTTTACCTTATAGGCCAGGAGTCTGACATCGCATACTTGTAATATAAAGAGTAGCCTGTTTGTCTCTTCAGAATAAATATTTTATTGCTGCCAAAAGTCGTTTGTTATGTGCCATGTAAAATATGTCGGGTATTCTTTATTCTGGAATGTATTTTAGCTATTAAGGAAATGGAGACGTTTATGTTATTGTCAGGCTACTGAATTATTATTGGCAACACACATCATCTTGCTAGCTTTTGCCTGGCGTTCCGTCCACTTAATTTTTTCAAGAAACTCATCTCGATTGACCGATTTTGTGCGACATTTTTGATGTGATAACGTCTTATAAATCGATGTTATTGATTGGATGCTAAGCAGTCACGTTATTGAATGGTTGCTTAGCAACGCGAATCCAAGTTTTCTTATGAGGTTATCAGGTAAAATTATCGTCCGTAAACCGACTTCTCATGAGCTTTACACTTGGAACTGCCGCCTAACCTCATTTTGTTTTGAATAATCATAATTTTATAATTTTTTTAGTATGTATTAATTGGACGTTTTCAAATAATCATTGACCTGATTTTACGAAATAAAGATATTTGAGTTTGATTTTGATTAAGTTATTCAGTAAACGCATTAGCTTGTCGTACTAAATCATTGTAAATACTAATTTTAGACGCCCATTTCGCCTGCCAAGGATAATAGCTTGCACCCTTCCTCAAGGCTTAAGCTGTCTTCATATAATTACCGCGACAACACAATATACCGTCAGACAAAGTACGTAACTATCACGTTTATAATATTAGTATGCATTAATGAAATTAATTACTAGATTAGTTTAGTCAAATCATAAACATATAGCACCGAGGGTTTAAAACGGGGCAAGAGCATGCTCTGTGTAGGCTTCCGCAGCCATTATTACAAATAAATGCACTATATACGACAAAATACGATGTAAAAATTCAACAGCCGAAAAGCGTATGTTTATGGCACTAACGCCCTTTTGGTAATAAGCGCAGTTTTTTGGCAAACAAAGTTTTTGTCAAAGATGGTAAATTCGGCACAATTTATGCAAACTTTCGGGGCGAATATTTTCAAAAATACTCACTTAATCAAAAAAGTTTCATAGTAGGTGCCTAACCTTAGAATGTTTATAAGAGAACTGTCGAATGAGGTGTCACACGATGAGGTTTCCGGTAAAAAAAAAAAAAACTTTTGTTACATGTATGGACTGCCGCCTTAAAATATTATCTTTATTATTAAAGTATCAAATAAGTAGCAGCTTATACAAAGATTAGCTTATACATATATTACAAGACACCTACGCTTTAAATTTCTTCAATATTCATTATGTAGTTTTTGAAAGACATACAGACAGACAGATGAACGGATATATCGAAACTATAAGGGTTCCGTTTTTGCAATTTTGGCTACAGAACCTTAAAAGTAAAGTCAAACAACGAGAGCTAGAACTGGGGTACTCCGAATTTGGGACCACTTTGTCCCGAAGGTGTTCCGAGATTTTGTCAGCGGCGTGCGCTCTGAGCCAAGTATGTATGAATGTTTTATGTACTCTCGGCGTTTTGTTTCATGACTCCACGACTAGGGAAAATCACCAAAAATATTAAAATAAAAAACGTAAAGCACCTAAAAAAAGAAATGAAAATAAACGTTACATTTTACATTCACGTTAACCTAGATTTTAAAACTCATAACCGTACAGTAAAACATTTGAGCAGTAATGTCGTATAGTACGAGTGCTGTCTCCTAGACTATAATGTTCTGTCATTCGCAGTACTACCCAACATTTGTATGTAAATGTGTGTCTATAGAAGATACCCTTGCGTAAACTTTCGCTAGTGATGTGACATGGAAATTATCGATATCGATAGATGCTGTATGTTTAGATTTCAACCTCAGTGACTAAGTGACTGATGTACCGAAACTATCGTAAGATCCATAGAGGGAAAACTGTTAGACTTCTTCATGCCTCAGAGAACATTAAAAATATCATCAAAGTTAGAAAGACAGGAAAGGTGCAAAATAACGAGGCATTTTTATTTTTACCCGACTGCGCAAGAAGGAGGGTTATGTTTTTCGAGTGTATGTATGTTTCTTTAGCACGCTCTACAGCCTAAATGGCTTGATGGATTTTTTATGTATTGAAAGGTATAGTTAGATTCGTCTCAGTTCACTCACACTCACTCTCGAATAGGTACATCATAAATAAAAAAAAAATGGATTTTTGGCGCCACAGTACATTTTGGGGTTTTGTTTTGTAATAATTTAGCTCGTTGCTAATTTATTTAAAATGTAGTATACCAGTAATTTCTTGGAGAAAGCATAATCTTCTTATTGTTTTAAGAAAATGAAGGTTTCAAAATAAGCAATCAATATCATAACAAACTTACTCAACAAGTACTTGAAAAATCATTACTTCAATATTAAATTCTGTAGTAGGTACTTAAGTAATTATCAATTCTAACGAACTAAAAGTAATTTGTTAAAATAAACAGTTTTTTTTTAATTAGTTTACAGTTGTATAAGCAATGAAACAACCTTTAGTCCGTTGATTTGACCACAAGGTTAGTTCGTAATATTGACTGGAAATATATTATACTAGCTGTCACACGCAACTTCGTCTGCGTAAATTTTCCCCGTTTTTGCAACATTGCTCATGGCTACTTTGCTCCTATTGGTAGTAGCGTTATATTATATAGCCTATAGCCTTCCTAGATAAACGGGCTATCAAACAGTAAAATATTTTTTCAATTCGGATCAGTAGTTCCTGAGATTACCACGTTCAAACAAACACACTCTTCAGCTTTATAATAATAACTAGCTGTCCCGCGCAACTTCGTATGCGTAAATTTTTCCCGTTTTTGCAACATTTCTCGTCGCTGATCCGCTCCTATTAGTCGTAATGTTATATAGCCTATAGCCTTCCTCGATAAACGGGCTGTCCAACAGTAAAATATTTTTTCAATTCGAATCAGTAGTTCCTGAGATTACCGCGTTCAAACAAACAAACGCTTCAGCTTTATAATAATAATATAGATAATGTAGATAGGTAAGATATCTGAAGTGTATTGGCTTGCTTAAATTAATTAAAAAGTGATAGTAGCCTCATTAGGCTACTACTACTAATTTGCTAATTCTCGTACGAGTTCGATGATTTAAACATTTTTAAATCATCGAACTCGTACGAGAATTAGCAAATTCCTATCCCATCCATTATACTACCAACTTTAACCCACTTCTAACATGGGCAGTTTGCTTCGCTGGAGGGGTTAACTAACACATTGCACGATACACACAATTCAAAACGGGAGTAAATGCTTTTAAGCTACGAGTATGTCGACTTACAGAAATACGGAGTGGAGTGGTTCCGGTTAGTGTAGTGTGCCCGGGTACCTGGAAGTAAAGAGAAAATGAGAGGGTGGAATATCTTGGGACCACTCACACACGGGCATATTATCTATATAGGCTGAGCCTGTATTATGAAAACAGTCAACTGTTTGGACAACTTACACTACGCTATCTGATCCCAAACTATGGAAACCAGACAACTGATAAACATACTTATATATTTCTAAATACATACATATTATAGATAAACAACAACCAGACACAGAATAAACCATCATGCTCATTACACAAAGATTTATCCTGGGTGGGGATCGAACCCACGACCTTCGGCTTAGCAGTCAGGATCACTAACCACTAGATCAACAGGCCAGTCAATTCAAAGCCAAGTTTATGAACATACTTATATATTTCTAAATACATACGTTATTATAGATAATTTACACCAAGACACAGAATAAACCATCGCGCTCTTAACACAAAGATTTATTATTGGTGGGAATCGAACCCACGACCTCTTGCGTATCAGTCAGACAGATCCCCACCGCGCCACAGAGGTTCACGATCTCTGTATTAACACTCAGAGTCATTAAGTTATGATATTCAATATTTTCTATCGATAAAGACTTAAGCCACATCACTAACACGTGACAAACGAATTACGTTGCAAAAAGGCGACGGTGGACCCCGCCAAACATTTGCCCATAAAAAAGGTTCTCATAAAACAAAGATTCCTGAATTTTGCCCACGATGTGGGGTCACATTAACGCACTTTATGTACTGGCCCAGAGTTGGCCTTATTTATTGTGTTTAACCTTTACTAAAATATACTACGTTATTGTTGGTATAGTGCAAACCTGAAAGTAGTTTTTTCAGAATCAGTAACACAATCCAATGACATGAATGAAAAACGATCGACTGCCTCTGTGGCGTAGTGGGAGTGTATCCGACTGCTACGCAAGAGGTCGTGGGTTCGATTCCCACACGGGACACCACTTTGTGTGATCCACAAATTGTTGTTCCGAGTCTGGGTGTACTTTGTGTCCGTGACCTGTTTGTAAAGTCACCCGCGACACAGGGCTTGTACACCCTACTGCGGGAGTCGTCTTTAAAATAAAAAAAAATGGGATAGTTTTTGAACTATGTTATATTTTACAATTAATTAATTATTCTTTATTTTATTTTTAATTTTTAGATTTTTAAAAAAATGTGAAAATCGTAAATGTGTTCATTTTTATCCATTTAAAACGTTATAAAAACGAAAAATTATCCTAAGGCCACTGACGGTGCCTCCATTTGGAAGTCTTCTGAATGGATGTATGCAAAATTATGGCATCATTGACTATGCTTCAATTTGGACGTACTCATGTAATGAGAACAAATTTGACATTTTGCGAGACCGTCTTTCTCTTTTGTGACCATGGTAACCATGTAAAATGATATATAACCTTAACCGTATTGCAACAGCCATGGTCACGGGTAAACTCCCAGGACTCTACCCGTGACCACGGCCGTTGTAATACGGTCGAAGCGTCGGGCAATAAACAAGGTTATTTTACCTTAAATTATTCAGACGGTTAAGACCCGTATTATATATAATTTCATAATGTGCACAAATCCGCTACAGTTAATCGACATTTATGTTAACCATGGTTTAACACTATGATAAGAAAGAGAATGTGGGTCTCTTTCCAAGCGAGACGAAAGGATAAAAAATGGACACAATTACTATAAGCTTCTTGATTTGCCTACCTTTCAAATGGCGTCTATTTGGACTGGTCGAACGTCAGTTTGGATTTTTAAAACCGTACGAGGGCCTCCTTTCAAATGGATTACGTTTTTGACATTCACGATTAGTTTTTGGCAAACGTCCACGCCATTTGGATTGATGGACGCATCGTCAGCAGGGCCCTTTACGCAAGAATATGAAGGTGGGATTCGTGAAATTTTATGTACCATTACATTGGGGGGGGGGGGGATCAAAAACCACCGGAATCATTATTAGAAAATTAATGAATGGCCCCATACAACTCGAGACGCCTTTCGAACAAAGTGGTCTAAAGTGGTCTGTAATTCCGTGCCTGTGAGCGGTGAATATGTGTGCATGGTTCAATTTATACAGGGTAATTTGTAATATACTAATAACTGAAGCGGCGGTAGCGTAATGGCTTAGGCATTGGACTCGCAATTGTGAGGTCGCGGTATAAAGGTACTTACTAAATATAATTAATTATTATAATTAGTATTTAATTTTAAATGTTTAAAGACAAAATTCGTCTCAGGCGTCTGAGACGAATTTTTCCTCCTTATATTTTAAATTAAGATTAAGAAATTAGCATAAAAATGCTTCATCATCATAAATATGTGTTTAAAAGGTTTCTGATACTACTATCTGAAGCGGCGGCAGCTTAATGGCTAAGGCATTGGACTCGCAATCGTGAGGTCGCAGGTTCGAATCCCACCCCTTATACTACCGACGTGAAGCCACTCCCAACACAAGCGATTGAGCTTAGCTGGGGGTTTAACAGGATTGCTAATAATGTAAAACCCACAATCCCATATTATTATAAACTAATATTTAGTGTAATGTAAAGAAACCACGATAGGAGGTCGTGTGGTGCCGGCTTAAGAATAGTACCACCCCATCTCTTCCCGTGGGTGTCGTCAAGGCGACTAAGGGGTTTCACTCCGGAGGACGGGCAGCAGCGTCCTCTGCGTACTTAAAGCCTTACTGCGATCGCCAACCCGCTCGCCAAGCGTGGCGATTATGGCAATTACCCCCAGGATCTACTGGGGAGATCCGTGCCCAGCAGTGGGCCATCATATGGGTTGATATGATGATGATGATGATAGGAGGTCAGGTGATGTAGAGGATATTACAAATCATTAAAGAATTTTATAAGCTACGAGTCTTAATGCAACGGCCGTTGCAATACGGTCGAAACGTCGGGAAATAAACAAAGGTATTTAGCCTTAAAATAAAATATTTACGCGATTAAGAACCGTAGCTTATAAAATTCTATAATGTGTACATATCGCGAAAGTTTACGAACATATATTGCATATTACAAATCAACCTGCATATGGTTACCTTCAGATTTTCTTAGCGTTATTATGTACTAGCTGTCCCGAGCAACTTCGTACGCGTAAATTTTCGCCGTTTTTGCAACATTTCTCGTCGCTACTCCGCTCCTATTAGTCGTAGCGCGATGTTATATAGCCTATAGCCTTCCTCGATAAATGGGCTATCCAACAAAAAAAGATTTCCAAAAGATTTCCGGACCAGTAGTTCCTGAGATTAGCGCGTTTAAACAAACAAACAAACAAAGCAAACAAACAAACAAACAAACTCTTCAGCTTTATAATATTAGTATAGATAGGTACGTCGTAAGACGTACAAAAAGTATTCAACATAACATACAAGTCTAACGAAGTATATTCTCCGCCTACCCTCCCATTTCGTCGCGACATAACCTCTACAACCAGCCTAGAGTGCACTCAACACGCCCCGGTGACGTCATTAGTGGTGTACGTATGCAAGAACATTGTGTACAAATAGGGTAGGCAGTGTCCTACCACTTACCTGTCTAGTTACGGTTTTATATCCACTATAGTGGCATGTACCATAGTTAGTCATTGTTTTTGTATTTAGACGCAAAATAATGATGTGTTATGAACACTGGCGGATTTTATTAAAAAGGTGACCAATAACTATGTACTTACTAAATTTATTTTACTAGCTGTCCCGCGCAACTTAGTCTGCGTCAATTTACCCCGTTTTTGTAACATTTTTCATTGTTGCTCCGCTCCTATTAATCGTAGCGTGATGTTATATAGCCTATAGCCTTCCTCGATAAATGGGCTATGCAACAGAAAAATAATTTTTCAATTCGGACCTGAGATTGCCGCGTTCAAACAAACAAACAAACTCTTCAGCTTTATAATATTAGTATAGATTAGATTAGATCATTTATTTGCTTAAATATTCTGCCACATTATGGCGTGCAAATATAATTTGTGTCTTTAATAGTTTTAATGTTTATTATTATTATTCCTCTTTATTAATCATATTAACAATTTTTTACATTTTTAAAACCATATAAAACATATAAAATATAAAAAATAGTGTCCCACCAGCATTGGGTACAGGGACCAAGTTACCGGTGGTTAGGGCTCCAGAGAAAGGAACCTTATTGTTATTATTATAAACATCAATTTGCTTATCATCTATTTAATCTTTACATACAACAGTATAGTAATTTTTATATGCTAATAATTTATATAATGTCTTTTTAAAAAATGTCTCATATTATTTGTGTGTTTGCGCGCGGTAATCTCAGGGACTACTGATCCGAATTGAAAAGTTCCTTTACTGTTAGATAGCCCATTTATTGAGAAAGGCTATAGGCTATATAACATCACACTACAACCAATAAGAGCGGAGCAGCAATGAGAAATGTTGCAAAAACGGGGAAAATTTACGCAGACGAAGTTGCGCGGGAGAGCTATGTAGGCATATATATAATATGAATCTTGGCAACGGCGCCAACGATTTTTCTGAAATTTAGTATTCGGGGGCAATAAATCGATAGGTATGGCTAAGTTTGATTTTTAGAAAACCGTCAGTAAAAAAAATACCGAAAAAAGCTCGGTCATCCGGGTACTATAAAATATACTAGACTATTAGCCCGCTCCAGTTTCGAACAGATTTTTTCCACCATGCATATATTAAACATATAAAGCGTCTAAAAGATTTTTTTTAATAATAGTGGAAATCGCATTAAAAACCCTAGCGTGGTTTAGAAGATCTAAGCGTACAGACGTGGGAAACGACTTTATTTTATATTTAGAATGTCCCTTGCGATATGTGGCTATCAATTCAGCGAGATATATCACTTAGAAAAAAGTTTACATTTAATAATAATAACTTCTTGGGACAACTCACACAACGCCATCTGATCCCAAACTAAGCAGAACTTGTACCTACTATGACAACCAAACAACTGATAAACATACTCATATTTTATATATATATATATATATATATATATATATATATATATATATATATATATATATATATACCCATAAATAACACCCAGACACAGAATAAACCATCGTGCTCATCACACAAAGTTTTATCCTGGGTGGGGCTAGAACCCACTACCTCCTGCTTAGCAGTCAGGGTCACTAACCACTAGACCAACAGGCCAGTCAGTACAAAAATAAACGCCAAGTTTTTATATTAGGCGTTAATCGTAATATAATAAAAGCAATTTATTCCAAATTCCCTTGGGGCGTGGACTTGTTGGCCAACTTGTTGTCTGTACAGTAACCAATTATATCAGCGAAGTATCAAAATGAAAACAGAGATAAATTATGTTACAGTAATATAATGCCGAATACTTAAATTGAAACGTAGAATTAGAATTGGAATTTGGATTATTTGTGTTTTAGTGGGTATCATGTTCAATGAAAATGGATTTTTAGGTTTTGACTATATACCTATGTGCAGTGGTTCGAAGTGATGAGCAGATACCTATTTAATTTGATTCTGAAACGTACTGACTACAATGTTATATATAGAAACGTTACAGGCTAACAAAACTGCATGAAAAAATGGTTACGTAAAATAACATATCTATAGCTAGTTACCTATGTGTACAAACAATTACATATTACGAAAAGAAAGAGACGGAATATCAACGCAATATAGGCCGTACCTATTGTAAGGAAGAGATAAATAGAGGTTTTGAGGTAAATCGAGAACATCGAATTGGCGCGAGCGAATCATCGCAGTAAGCATATGACGCTGCGCAGTGACAACATGCAATTTAAATGAAATATATTTTGTAATACTATAAAACGGTGACATCATAACATACGGAGCCGAAACGTGGACACTGACGGTGAGGCTGGTCCACAAGTTCAAAGTCGCTCAGCAGACTATGGAAAAGGCTATGCTCGGAGTTTCTCTTAGGGACAAAATAAGAAATGAGGTGATTCGGCAGACGACCAAAGTTATCGACATAGCCTACTGGATTAGCAAGTTGAAGTGGCAATGGGCTGGCCATATTAGCCGAAGAACTGACAACCGTTGGGATAAACGAGTTCTTGAGTGGAGACCGCGTCTCGCCAAACGTTAATAATGTAGGACCTCTCAGGCTAGGTGGAGTGATGATTTACGCAAAACGGCTGGCAGGAGCTAGATGCGAGAAGCCGAAGATAGAACAAAGTGGCGTGCAATTGGTGAGACCTATGTCCAGCGACTGGCTGGTCCGTGGACAGCGATAGACTGATGATGATGACTGTAAAATGGCGTACTTCCGCTACGTTTCTGCTATCCTACACTGTTGCAGTGTAATTATTGCATCGTCAAACCACGTTAGTGTGGCATTTTATTTTAAAAAATCAAGTTTGCATTTATTTTATGCAAGCAGTATCGACATGCTGTCTTGATACTGATTGATGCCTGACTAACTGGGATTACGGCAGTTACCGTGCATTTATGGTGCCAAAATAGATTGCGGTAAGGCGTGTCTATTTGTACAACGTCATTGACTAACGAGAAGTACTTTTTTTTAAAGTATCTACTACAATCAGATTATAATACTCGAACAAAAGGACACACTCGTGGATCAACCTTGTATAAAATACTATCATAAGACTTTTTCGTTGCATGACTATAAATATGACGGCACACCGAAATGATTAGTCGGTTTTCGAACGAACCTTTGACAGATGACATAACATCGCTCGCTGGGAAGGCGGCCATATTGTATTGATCGGTTGGTGAATGCGCTCGCGTCCCACGCAATACGGTAGGATGTCTTAAATCGAACTATATCCGCGCGATCGTGTATGATTACAATTGTTGAGCATTAGCTGTAATCTCAGTTAGAATGTGTTGATTGTGTTCTTAGTGTATTTCATTAAAATACCGAATTCCGGTCTCTTTACCCTACTACCAACATATTATGGCCGATAAATCGGAGGGTGATAATGTGCCGCTTTATCTGTGAGCTTTTAATTAAGTAAAATACGGGAATTAACGCGCATTATTTACCTCTGAATTGCTTGATGTTTTGACCAGGTGGCACTGGCCACTTTGTAATACAATATTGATGATATTTATAGTTATTAGGAACTGGCAAACACAAAAACATTGCGTTATCTCACCTTCAAAATTTGTATTGCCGCGCTATGCAGGACAAAAACTGTGCAATAAATACCTATTGGTAACTTCTGTGTAGTAAAAATGAGGAAATGTAGCAGAAAACGGCAACGCAGGTTTTGTCGTTGCGGCTTTGTAACTCTGAGAAATGTGTCGATTTATACTTTAAGTCCAAATATGTTAGAATTATTATACAAGCTAAGTTATTTGAAAAAATACAATATGGCTGCCGTTAGACGTGATTTAATTTCCTTTGTATAGGTCAACACGGTATCAAAATAAAGGTCATGTTAAGACAATTTCAAATATATATATACACACTTAGCGGTTTCGTGTTAGTTACAAAGGCAGTTAATTTTTTTAATTTTCAAATGATATTCTTGTTAACGAACTTGGCTCTCTTTGCTCTGTCCCTCAACATTTATCAGGCTGTTACAGGTCGATTTTATCATATAGGTACAGGATGATTGAAGACGACTTAATTAACAAGAGAACTGTGATGAAATAACTTTTTCGTTAATAAATCTATTAGTCGATTGGGCAAATATTTAATCAAGGACGATGTGAGAAATAACATTGTTATTTTTTTTTTTTTTTGCTGATAAAAATTAGTTGATAATAATTAATTTAGTGGAGATAAGTATTTGTAAATATGTTGACACTAGCAGACCAGCACAACTTCGTCTGCGTTAATTTTCCCCTATTCGCAACATTTTTTCATTGCTGCTCCGCAATTATCGGTCGTAGCGTATAGTTATAGCCTTCCTCGATAAATGGGCTCTATCAGTAAAATAAATTTTCAATTCGGACCAGTAGTCCTTGAGATTATCGCGTTCAAACAAACAAACAAACTCTTCAGCTTTATAATAGTAGTATAGATTGGAGAACCCTAGAAGAGTTGAATTTAAAAAAAAAACCGGACAAATGCGAGTCGGACACGCCTACCGAGGGTTTTCGTACAAATTTGTTGGTACATATTAAATTACAATAATATTATTATAATTGGAGTCTTGAAATACCTACTTATTTTTTTATGTTATCTTAGAAGTTTGATTTTTTCACAGCTTCAAGGGACTGTAGTGAGTACATGGTTTTAGTTTCAGCTTGATACCTCCACGCGTTGACAGACAGACAGCCGGATGGACAACAAAGATATCTTTTAAGGGTTCTTTTCCTTATGAGGTACGGAATCGTAAAACTTAACACTTGAGCGATGAATTTCTTTACTATTCATTTTTTTCTGAATAAATTCAACAAAAAATATTAGTTACATTTTTCAAGTATTATTGCACTTCACTTTAGTAACATCCAGATCTTCGTAAAACAAGACAATTGCTTGCTGAAGTGGAAATCAACATCCAAACTCCACTTTTATTGAGGCCAGATCAAAAGTACGTAAAAACTAAATAAAATTTCATGAAACATAAACTTAAAAAGGTCTTCCCTAGTTTTACGATAGTTGTACAATAAAATTTATCTGTTACTTTGGTTAAAGTGGTCTTTGCGTGTTTGGAACATAGGAACATAAAACAATGAGAAAACAGAAGGCAAGCTTCCTTTAAAACGCACTCAAGACACGGAATCTCAGGTCATATTGTCAAAGAATACTGAGAGTGCAGATGGTAACCTTTATACATCGCTCACGGACATGGAATCTTAGGCCATATTGTCACAAAATGCCTAGAGTACAGAAGGCAAGCTAAGCCATAGGCCGTCTTGGGGGGTGCTGTTATTTTTCCGTGAAATTGTGATGTTAACTTATCATTGTGTTTCTTTTAACATTGCAGCAAGTGAAATTACTGGGAAAATGAGGAGCGCAGTGTGATGACAGTCAGACCTTTGCCAAACAAGGATTTAGGTGGGACTGATACTTTTTTTTTAATAAAAAGACGTCACCCGCAGTAGGGTACAAGCCCTGTGTCGCGGGGGACTTTACAAACATACAAGTCACGGACACAAAGTACACCCAGACTCGGAACAACAATTTGTGGATCACACAAAGTGGTGTCCCGTGTGGGAATCGAACCCACGACCTCTTGCGTAGCAGTCGGACATACACCTACCGCTCCACAGAGGCAGTACTGCTATGGGCTAGGGTGACGTTCACCACGACCTGCTCGTCTCTTTATTTAGTGTCATAAAATAAACCTTCACAAACGTGCTTGAGCAACGAACACGCTTATTAACACGGAATTTCAGTACATACCTATACATAGTTACAAAATCCCGAAGGAAAGAAAATAAAAAGTAGGTGTCAGAAGCGAAGGGTATAAATTTTCCTGAGGTAACGTGATACGAAAATGTATCTGACTGCCTCTGTGGCGCAGTAGGAGTGTATACGAATGCTACGCAAGAGGTCGTGGGTTCGATCCCCACCCAGGATAAAACTTTGTGTGATGAGCACGATGGTTTATTCTGTGTCTGGGTGTAATTTATTTATAATATGTATGTATTTAGAAATATACAAGTATGTTTATCAGTTGTCTGGTTTCCATAGTACAAGCTCTGCTTAGTTTGGGATCAGATAGCGTTGTGTGAGTTGTCCCAAGATATTATTATTATATATTATTATCTTGTTAGAGACGGTTTTTGTACGTACAATATTAACTCAATACAATTTTAAGGGAAACCGAAAATAATGGTCTTCCTAAGACCCTTCGCCACTGGTACAACTCGAGCGACGCAAAGATAGACATCGTTCATCAATGACGTTTTACACAAAGACGCGTCATAGGCTAACCTTTCGGCACGATAAAATGACGCCGGTGCTGGCAACGACTGCAATAATGTTCTCTCTTTCACTCTCGCGTTTATGACTATCTAAACGTCTTGCTTAAAGTAAGTCTAAACCAGGCAGTTACCTTACTTTTATTCTACCAAAACAGAGGGCGGTAAAACGGTCACTGTCGTTTATGAACAAAAATCTTAGACCACTTCGGACTACTTTGTTCGGAAGGTGTTCCGAAATAAGGTATGTCTCCATCAGAGCGTTACTGAAGCGCGATTGTGTGTAGCCACTGACCGCTATAGTGCTAGTACGCTGAACAAGCTACCGGCGAGAACCACAAGACTTCCATTTGATTTTGACATTTGGACGGTCATTTGACCATATCAAATGGAAGTCTATACTTGTGTTACAAGGATAACAACAACGGCCATTTGTCGTAGGTGACAAAAAACGGGACGGTCGTTCGGTTCGGAATTTGAAATTTCAGTCACTTTGTACGGGGTGGCTAGACCAGCGTACGATGTACTAGCTCAGTGTGTGTAGCTTACCTTTTGTACTCTTTGTATTTTGTGACTAGAACTTCAGATTCCGGAAGCAATATTAATCCTTAAGAACCTACACACAAAGATAAAATCTTTGTGGTTCAGCTTACATTTTATTGAATTTGTTTTTTTGGGACCGATTCTACTCGAACCCTGTGAGGAATTTTGCAATAAGTAACGCTTTTATTAGATATCTGGGTCGCCGGTTCGATTTCTATGGGATAAAATATTAAGGAAAATGTGTCTAGAGTTTATAAGTAAACAAAATATGGGTAGTGAATGGTGATTTTGAAAATTTATTATTTATTGAGGTCCGAATGGGACCAAAGAGAGGTAAAGATTAATCAGGAAATTAAAGTTATCAAGCTTATTCTTTATATTATATATTTCTAACTACATACATATTATAGATAAATAACACCCAGACACGGAATAAACCATCGTGCTCATCGTACAAAGTTTTATCCTGGAGGGGGGGGGGGATCGAACCTACGACCTCTTGCGTAGCAGTCGGATACATTCCCACCGCGCCACAGAGGAACACAGAAATTGGAAAAGCAGTTATGTTGCAACACATTGACAAACTATCTACACCAAAATGCCTTCATCTGCAGTTACTTGGCAAAAACACAAAACATTCATTTATCTAATACAATACGACTAACCCACTACGCCAACATTGATGGATTTTCTCTCTACCATTCGACATATATAGTCTTCGATATAGTCATTAAACGCAACAAAAACTATATAAACTAGGCCGAACTTTGCCGAACTCGGCCGAAGTTTGCCGAAGCGTGATACAACTGCTGAAGTTTCAAGCAAAAAAACTACCGAACTCTGAATGTATGATCTTGTACAATACAGTGCGGGACAGAAAAAAGTGACCCAGTTTTTCGGCATAAAATATATCAGTACAAAATGCCGGCTCATAGGTAAAGCTACAAGTCCACTCACACACGTATTTATATCATCAACGTACGCAATCACTGTTGGAATTTGACCGAGATTTATGTACGTGTGCGTCTATGTGTGAGTGGGCGTATTTTCGCTCGTTGTTGGGAGCCGAATTTCTGCACGTATGTTTTTGGTCATTGAGTGTGTATAAAGGGATTGAGGGAGATCGCAGAGGCAATGATCTTTTGCTTACTGTTCATGGATTTGAGTGTTTCGAAGTCCCAAGAGTGTGATTTTGTGAGGTATTGTGTGCGTTTTACTTGCCGTATATTACAGTTGTCTAAAAATTGTAGAATATTAGTTTAGATAAATATTTCGATGACGACCAGTTAATTTTAGCAAAATACTTTTGCTTATAACTTAGTGTTAGTGTGGCCAAAGCAAAGCAGTTAAGAGAGAATAAAATATGTTTAGTAACGAATCTTCGCTTCAGTGAACAGTACTAGCGAAGGATGATTAAAATACTTTTATTGTTGTCCCTTGAATTCAATACCAAAAACGATAAAATATTTTATGTTGAGTTACTTTAACTTACCTAACTTTAACCATCCACCGTCTCCCCCGCACGGTGGGGGTGTACGTCGGGATTTTTTCCCGCAAAAAAAAAGACTTCTTAACCCTTCGCCTCTCGCAGCCAAAAACTAAATTTATATGTAGGTATCTAATAACCTAATTCGTTGCTATTGAATTTTGTTGACAAAGAAAACATTACCACTTACAAGAGGTAACATTTTTCTATAATAATAATAATATCTTGAGACAACTCACACAACGTCATCTGATTCCAAACTAAGCAAGAGCTAGTACTATGGTAACCAGACATCTAAAAAAAATCTTATATATATTTCTAAATACATACATATTGTAGATAAATTACACCCAGACTCAGAATAAACCATCGTGCTCATCACACAAAGTTTTATCCTGGGAGGGAATCGAACCGACCTCTTACGTAGCAGTCGGACACACTCCCATCGTGCCACAGAGGCATTCTGTTTTATTATAAGCGACCATTTTTTTGCACCGCAGTGTACAGGTGAGCGCATTGCGAATAAGCAAGGTTGGTCATAAAACTACACGACCCGAGTTCATATACGATACGTACTTACAGCATTACGCACTTATGTAAGAAAGGGACGTATACTTACATCACGTAAGGGCAGGTTTATATCGGTGTAACTCTGCAGATTTTGCGTTTATAGCGTTACTAGTGGCCCAAGCCAGCTTCGCACGGAGATTTTTCTACTATGTTTGAACATCATGGGCATGTTTTATATCAATAAACTGTAGCGAAAATCTCATCAAAATCCGTTGTGTATTTTAAAAAATAAATGTGACTTTGATTTTTTAGTATTTAATAAAAAGCCACAAAAACAAATATTTTGGGAAAATAAACACGCTTTCTTGTAAACACTTTCTTATAAATAAAGATAAAAATTTAATATTTTCTTGAAGTAATTTTTATAGGCATTTTTTGCCAATAACTTTACAAATACAATAAATGCATTTTTAAAAGATAGAAAAATTTGAAATCCAGACTCAGGAATCGAACCCGAGACTTCCGTAGCCAAACCGGGGCCGAAAGCGAACCACCTATCTGGACTATGTTACTAGATCTCAAATTTTTCTATCTTTTCGAAATTAGGCCTTCGCAGCGCCATCTAGTCAGTAGTTAAAGAACTATCACGCATTTTGTTATTGCTTCGTTACAGAGAGCATTTTGATGCAAAGGCCTAATTTCGTGAGCATCAAGAGATAGAAAAATGTAAGCTATTGCAGCTTAAAAATTAAATAAATTCTAGCATCAAACACAATAGTTATTCTCATCACAACCCGTAAATTAACTTTCTCCCCAACTAGGCCAAACGACCATCCAAAATTCAGTTTTTACGTAACTTCACGAGCACATACCAGCAACACAAATTAATTAGTGTTGGTCGTCTCAAAACTAAGTTTTTGCCTTAAAACTGGGACAAAAGTAGTTATAGGAAGTTGTGTAAATTCAGCACGGTTGTGCAAAGCCGCCGAGTTTCTTGTGCAGTGTGCTTGTATTGCGGTTGTTATATAATTGCAGTATTTTTTATATTTTATATTCTGAACTCATTTTTGGTGCACACATTTTAGCAAGAAAGTAATCGATATTACGCCGTAAAGTAGCGCAGACTAAAGCAATACGGGCACTGCGTGTGTTATGTACACGAACCGTCCTGGGCTTTCTCAATTAATCTTATTTAGGTTGCCATATCAATCGAATATTACTAGCTAACACGGTAGTTTCATCACTTTTATCACTTTATTAATTACTAGCTGTGCCCGCAACTTCGTTCGCGTGGAAGTTGGGTTTATGTTATGGTAGTTTATATTACAATTTAACTTCTGTGTAAAACATATTGGATACATGCTCCACAATGCTGTGTGGCATCTATGGATATTAGGGCCTAGCTTTAATCAGGGCCCGACCTATGGCAGGGCAAGAATAGCAAATGCCCAGTGCAGCAAAATGAAGACCGACAAAGTTTATGGCGCCAGACCGTTAGAAGACCTTTCAGCACCTCGACAAAAAAGTATTTCACCAAAATTATTTTCATCACATCAAATATGATTAATATTGAAAAATTTCCCCCCTCCCCCGTTACGCGAGAACTTGGGTGGTTTCGGGTTAAATGCAGCCCAAAACCGCCCAAGTACTCGAGCGAAATTTTGTGTTAAGGAGCTTCGATTCTGACTCCGAAAGGTCGAAAATTCCGATTGATTTTAAACCTCCGATTCAAACTTCGGCTCCGACACTTTTAAATCGGACGTTTTAATCGGAGGTACCTAGCCGCTCGCAGGGTATGGTAGAAAAAACTCTCACAGATTTCCTATGATCGCGGGTTATGTCCTGCCCTAGCGATCTTTTCCGAGTCTAAAGTACACACTTTGTGTCCGTGTTGTAAAATCCCCCGCGAGATAGGGCTAGTTATGTTTTTAAAAAATATCCTGTTTTTAAAACATTGCATTCCCGCGGTACTGTGATGTGTTCAAACAAACAGACAACATTCAAACGTTTTTAAAAGAGCTACTCAGATATCTTTTTTGTGTTTAAATACTTTTCTAAACTTATTTCAATATTTTTTTTCACTAACTATAGAAAAAGAATAAAAAGAAATTTTTAAATAACACAAAAAGAGACTCGCCACTTGGGATTCGATCCTCTGATCTCGCTTCTCACTGGTTCAATACCGCCACTTGTGCCATTAGACCACCTCAACCGATATGTAATGTTGTGTTTAGCTCCTTATAGTTTTAGCGTGAAGTTACTGTTTCCATGGGTTACAATTGTAAATAATGTCTTATTGTGGAAAAAATTGTGAAAAACCATAATGGTTCGACCAAACATACGTTGCTGCTCGCTCCCCATAGACGATAGCGTAATGATTCATTGTGTAAGTAATGCCCTATAGTATTTACTATAAAACTGCAAATTTTCATGAAGATCCGTCTAGTAGTTATTGTTTTATGACGATAAATATCTACAGACATTATCCGTTATTGCTTAGCTCCTATGGGAAATAGCGTGATAAATTATAGCCTATATGTTAATCCAGACTTATTAGAATACACATAGAAAATTTCAACCGAATCTGTACGGTAGTTTTTGCGTGATGCGTGTTCAAACAAACAGACAGACAGACAGACATTTCTAAAAATGCAGCAAAGTGTTTAAATACTCTTTTCGAACATTTCCTACACGTGAAATTTACAGTTTTATTATATGTATAGATATAGATATAGAAGATAGATACTACTACCCTGATTTTTTTCACATACCCAACATCAACCATTTAGCTGGCAGGGGGACACTTGACTCTAACAAAAATGTTCACTATAAAGCCTAATATTATACACAAAGGAATCCTTAAATCTAAATATAGTCTTCACAAACCCTAAACGCTTTTTAAAAGACCTATCTAATGATACCACACACGATGGGGTAGGTAGGTGAGAAAAAAATCACATCCCCACTTTACATATAAGAGAGGTACCCTTAAAAAAATAATGATTTTCAAGATTTTGTTCTTTCACTTTATCGGCGTTAGTAATTTATTCATGAAAAGTTGCAACCTTCTAGCACTAACAGTCTCTGAGCTAAGCTGCGGACGGACGGACATAAGGGAACTTTATGGGTTCTGTTTTGCCATTTTGGCTAAAAATGGCGTGTATTTCATATAGTGTTACAACGCAATACTAATAATAAAACTGCTGTAACACTTTAGTAAGCAAACACAGAGCGTGTCATGTGTGTCATGCCCGCGAAAATGTCAGATATCCCTAAAGGTACGGTTGACAAACAACGACCCCCCTCCTCCCGTCACCCGAACTACTCACACTTGACCGATGTTGAGCCATTCATTATCGTTGAATTGATGAACACGTAATCTCCAACCATAACCCCAAAACATGATCCTCGATGCACCTGTGTGATGCGTGGTCAAACAAACGGACAGACAGACAAACATTTCTAAAAATCATAGCAATGTGTTTCTTTTTAAAACTTCTTTTACTAAGTATAGAACGTTATTGAATACAACGCCATCTACTTTCAAGAATGCTGCCACTCAGCATCTCAAGCACCTATACCCTAATAAATGTTTTCACAAATAAGGAATTATTTGATCACGGTGAACAATTTGATTTCATAGATGGCGCTACATGTTTTTTTTTTACGTGTGTAATGTCTTTTTTTTAGACGAACACATCATTTCTGGAAAATGTCGAATACTTTTTAATTATAATGTAATATTGTTTTTCATTTCTACTACGATTAATTAATTACTCTCAGCAGTGCATGCAATACCTATAATTAACTTACCTACGTGCATAATTTACTTGATTTTTAATATAAAAAAAATAATAACCAAAGTTAATAAGTTACTTACGGTCGAAAAAAGAACTAAAACATTGAGAAAAATATTAAAAAAGGATAAAGACAATTTAAAAAAAATACAAAAAGAACATAATCAGACATCGGGTTCGAGCCCGGGACTTCGTCGTCAAAGTCCGCTAGCATAGCTTCGAGGCTATACCGTTCGCTACTTGCCACGTCAAAATAACTGTTCTTATGAAACTTAACAATGTTGTGTTTAGCTCCTTTTAGTTTTAGCGTGAAGTTATGTATTCCATGGGTTACAATTATAGATAATGTCTAATTCTGGAAAATTTTGTGATAAACCATTATGGTGCGACAAAAAATACGTTGCTACTCGTTCCCCATAGACGTTAGCGTAATGATTTATAGTGTAAATAATGTCCTATAGTATTTACTATAAAACTGCAAATTTTCATAAAGATCCGTCTAGTAGTTACTGTTTTATAACGAAAAATAGCTACAGACATTATCCCTCACTGCTTAGCTCCTATGGGAAAAAGCGTGATAATTTATAGCCTAAATGTTAATCTGCATCTATTAGATTGCACGTGCAAAATTTCAACCGAATCTGTACGGTAGTTTTTGCGTGATGCGTGTTCAAACAAACAGACAGACAGACAGACAGACAGACAGACAGACAGACAGACAGACAGACAGACAGACAGACAGACATTTCTAAAAATGCAGCAAAGTGTTTAAATACTCTTTTCGAACATTTCCTAATATTTTTTTTCACGAAGTTCGGCCATGTACAGACACGTGAAATTTACAGTTTTATTATATGTATAGATCATATAACATCGTAAAATGACGTGCTACCCAAATGTGTATAAGAGTTATCCTCTATGTCCTTCAATACTAATTAATACTAATACTAGCTGTCCCGCGCAACTTCGTCTGCGTACATTTTCCCCGTTTTTGCAACATTTCCTGTTGCTGCTCCACTCCTACTGGTCGTAGAGTGATGTTATGTAATCTATAGCCTTCACCGATAAATGGACTATCCAACAGTGAAAGAATTTTTTAATTCGAATCAGTACCTACATTGTGAGATTACCGCGTTCAAACAAACAAACAAACAAACTCTTCAGATTTTTAATATTAGTATAGATTAAAAAGCTGAAGAGTTTGTTTGAACGCGCTAATCTCAGGAACCACTGGTTCGAATTGAAAAAATATTTTACTGCTGGGTAGCTCATTTATTGAGGAAGGCTATAGGTTATATAACATCTCGCTACGACCAATAGGAACAAAGAGCGATGAAAAATGTTGCAGAAACGGGAAAAATTGACGCATACGAAGTTGCGCAGGACAGCTAGTATTGTATTAAAGAAAAGTGTATTTGTTTTATTTTTCTTTAGAACGATAAAAGAACTTCAGTTTCAAGATGCTCTGTGATATGGAACATTGCATTCCTTTTGGAAAACGGTCACCTAGATGTAGTTGGAACGAAGTAATCCTTCTTTGCAAAAATTTGCAATTTTTGAACCGTATGTCCTTAGCTTTACAAACAGTAGTATCTTACTTACATAAGTAAAGGTCGTACATTTTTATTTTATGTTCTGATTTGAGGAAAAAAACGTTTACAAGTAGTGATAGGGGAACTATTTTATAGACGTCACTTGATTTTTACGGCGTAAGTTGAATTGCAGCCCCTTAGAGAGATGTTGCGTTGATAAGATGGGAATGGCAAGTTTGTTTTTGTATGTTTTTTTTTATCACTGTGTTGGTGTATAGCTTATTAAGCTATTGCATAGATTTAATCACGGGCTTTAAGCGCGGCGACCGAATCAAGAAATTCCGTAACGAAAATAAAACCTAACACCCCCCACTCCGCTTACCATGTAGCTCGGCCGAGAGTTCGCTTAACGTATATGTATATGGTACGACTGTACGAAGCTCCCACGGATCGAAACGAGTTGCTCCGAAATCGGAAGCATACGGAATTGAATGAATCATCTAGCTATTTTCGTTTTACAGGGAAGAAAAACTTGAAGAGCTAATTAAGAAAAATAAATTATGAATGTCAAAGTGCATATTATCAGCGTCAGAAAGATTTAAAGAAAAATGAAAAAAAAAAAATTGCTTAAGTTGATAAAAAATGCTATGCAATAGCTTTACCGCGGCAGTCTCCAAGTGCCACACATTTTTTTTACTTTGAAAAAACAATTAGGTACGTCACATATATTTTTTTTAAAGACAGTTCCAGTAGGTACTAGGGAATAAAATCTGTGTCACGGTGGCGGAGGATACTTTGCCAACATAGGGCCAATATATATACGACTTACATCAAGCTTTGTCCAGTTAGACAATTTAAATCTTATCCTTTTTTTTAATTTGAGTCCTTAATATTCGTGTTTTAAAAAAAAAAACGCGAATACCTAAAGTTCCGTTTCGTTTTTCTATAATTCTAACTCTACGTAAATGATAATAATAATAATATCTTGGGACAACAACGTCATCTGATTTCAAACTGAGCAGAGCTTGTACTATGGCAACCAGACAACTGATAAATATACTTATATATTTCTAAATACAAACATATTTTAGATAAATAACACCCAGGCATCTGTGCCTGTTACACAAAGTTTTATTCTGGGTGGGAATCGGACCCACGACCTCTTGCGTAGCAGTCGGACACACTCCCACCGCGCTACAGAGGCAGTGGTTTAATATCTCTTAAAAATACAGTAATTTCTGTCTCGCAAACATACCTAGATGCGAAATCAACGATGAATTGATGAATTTCACAAGGCACAGACGTATGTACCGAAAGAGTAAAAAATATTTAGAAAACGGTTACCTACTTATCAATGGACTTCACCAGGGTCCGTATTCACTATGTTTTTTTTCGTTGTCGCGGCAAACCCGCGCCTATTGGCGCATGCGCGGAGCGCTCAAAGATGTCTGCGCGCATGCGCAATGCATTTCTAAGCGCAGCTCTCTATATACCATTATGACAAGATTTTGATAGTTAAAAGCGCGGGCTTGACGCGAAAACGAAAAAAAAGAAAGTGAATCAGGACCCTGGTGACGTTGGTCAAGCCAATATATATCCCCATTTACCTTATCACGAATCCCTCCAGAAGATTTAAATCAAATACTAAGATATAACTTCAAGATCATAGAAATAGGCACTAATCTATGGACCCGATAGTAATGACGTTACTCCTCACCGATAGCCACAAATACTCCGGTAACGGATCCCTTAAGATATTGTATACCTAATATGTCAATAGCTAACATCATTTAGATAATACAATAATTCTCCATTAAGCTATCAACTAAAAACACTATCTACAATGTAAATTAATTCCAATTACATTTAACATATTTATGCAGTTTGCCGCAAAATAAAGGAAATTCCGAATGCTCCGGCGACGCACTCCGATTGCACTTTACATTGCAAATGGCGAGAATACTGGCACTTCTAAAGAGTTGCAGTAAGCCCGTAACTGCAGAACAAATGAAACTGCTTCTTACATTGTGTCACCAGTAGGGTGACCAGTTGTCTATGCTATTTTAGGACTTCCTTTATTGTTACACTAGCTTTCGCCCGCGGCTCCGCCCGCGTGGATGTCGGTTATCGCGATAAAAACTAATGATCTAAAAACGAATCCTATGTCCTTCCTCGGGACTCAAACTATCTCCATACAAAATTTTATCTAAATCGGATTAGCTGTTTGAGCGTGAAAGCGTAACAGACAGACAGACAGAGAGATTATAGTATAGTATGGATGGATTGCTGATAAGTTGAGTTATTTTCGTTGGGTAATAAGCTGATGCCCGCATCTACACTTAACTTTCCTAAAAATCTTCTCTATTCCTTGCTATATACTACATCAGAAAAGAAACCTCTGGGCAAAATTACAGCTCACTAGGTCGAAAGATTTGGGTTAGGCGTTGATGAGTGTATGATTAAGTAAAATATTGATCTACAAATTACAAGTAAATGTAGAATCGACTTTTCACAAGTGTAGTATTTTGCTTCCTAAGTGAATAAATCATTTTTATTATTATTATTATGAACTTAGTCTTAAATATTAATGTAGAATCATGTAAAAAAAAATATTATTGTTACCGACTTTCCTTAAGTGTAGATTTTGCTTATTAACGTGGTCTTTAAAGTACTTTCAAGTACAGGCCGTGTGGTACTGGCTTAAGAATAGTGCCACCCATAACTTTCCGCGGGTGTCGGAAGGGCGACTAAGGGATTTCGCACCGTAGGACGGGCAGCAGCGTCTTCTGCGTACTTCAAGGCCTTACACGCCAAGCTTGGCATTATGACAATTACCTCATCATTGTGATGACCTTACGAGGGCGACTAAGTGATGTGGGAATTATTTTTGGTACTATCTTTAAGTCGTCGTTTGGATTTATTAAAAAATGTTGAATTAATTACTGTTTTTGATTATATAATTAATCTTAAATAAAATTGCATGCCTAATGAGGTAAATTGTGTTGCACACCATTACTTTTAAGACCACATATTTTTGTAAAACCACAATTTACTGCAATAAAATTCATTTTATTTCATTTAAGTAGGACTTTCCAAAATATGTCGAAGACGTGGCCACCCTATCAACAAGTAAGTTTGTCCAACGAATCCACTGAGGACTTTCCTAAAAGCTTACCTACATTTCGAAGAAATCCTGCCAAGTAGACACAATTTATTATGTCTATCGAGAGCCTAACTATAAGGCTTTACTTCAGTGATCTAGAATATGTGTTTGATTTTCTCTTTTCAGTTATATTTACGTACAAAAACAATTTATGAAATATCCTTGGTCATGCGTTAACCGATATTATAGTGAATTTGCCTTGTGGCGTAGTGTGAGTGCGTTCGACTATGGGGTATAGGATAGAATTTTGGAAGATTCAGTGGAGTTTGGTATCTTTTTTACCCGACTGCGTAAGAAGGAGGGTTATGTTTTTCGAGTGTATGTATGTATGTATGTATGTAGATATGTACGTATGAATGTATATTTCTTTGGCACGGCCTAGAGCCTAAACGGCTTGATGAATTTAAGCTTGAGAGATGTCGTCGACACTGGGTACTTTGAATTTAAAATTAATTCATTTTATACTTATGTTTAAAAAACTATCGAGTGGGGTATCAAAACAAAGGATTTTAAGGGCTGATAACAAATATATATAACATATACGTCTTTGCAGGCGGGTTTTGATATATTTTTTTTTAAACCACTAAATGCAGAAACGTGCAAGTTCCGAGCCTGTTGATAACGTCACGCCAGCACATAACAATATCAGGAACACCGAAATCCTTGTTTGGCAAAGATTTGATTGTCATCGTACCGCGCTCCCAATTTGAGACACTAGTCCAAGTCTCATTTGCCTAGTAATTTCAACGTTTTTAAAAGACCTATCTAATGATACTCATGATGGGGTAGGGGAGAAAAAACCACATCCCCACTGTACATATAGGGTACTCACACCCGCGATCATAGCAGTACCGGTAGAGTGTGATTAGATACCGGTGATTTTATCATTTAAATCACCTACCATACAAAATATTAAAAAATCACAAAAGCAATAGTGAAAGGACACACGCACTCTGGGGGAACGTCAAATACAGTGCCCCCAGAATCTATACTAATATTATAAAGCGAAAGAGTTTGTTTGTTTGTTTAAACGCGTTAATCTCAGGAACTACTGGTCCGATTTGAAAAATTCTTTTTTTGTTGGATAGCCCATTTATCGAGGAAGGCTATAGGCTATATAACATTGCGCTACGACTAATAGGAGCGGAAAAGCGACGAGAAATGTTTCAAAAACGGGGAAAAATTTTAAGGAAGGAAGTTGCGCGGGACAGCTAGTTTAAGATATATCGGTTATCCCGAGGTACTTCTCTCTCTTACAACTCAAAATACCTAGTCACTTACTCCCTTTAGATTGTTCAAGTTCACTTAATTAATTGAATACCAATAGAATGGAGCGTTCCTCATTCCTTTTAACTTTTTATATTTTTTGTTACAGTTTGTCTTTTCCCTTGAGAACTAGATAGTCTATTAATTGTTCGATAACAAAAAGTGGGGCAAGGTTCACAGTGATGTTTTTAATTACTTTACTTGGTGAGTAAAACATTCGCTTTGAATATATTATAGTAATAAAGAAGGACTGTGGTGATAAATAATATCGTTATATTACTTTTTTTTTTTTTAAAGACGACTCCTGCATTAGGGTACAAGCCCTGTGTCGCAGGTGACTTTACAAACATACAAGTCACGGACACAAAGTACACCCAGACTCGGAACAACAATTTGTGGATCACACAAAGTGGTGTCCCGTGTGGGAATCGAACCCACGACCTCTTGCGTAGCAGTCGGACACACTCCCACCGCGCCACAGAGGCAGTATTTTAATATTATAAATAACTCGCTATAAATAGAAACTTAAGGACCGTGTCCACAGACGAGTGATGCACAGCGATATTATTGTCATACCACCTATTTCTATAGACTCTCTTAGAACGTTGCGCGCTGTCAAACACAGGCGTCCTGCCTCGAAAAGTTGACGATCATCGTCGCGAACACGCGGCGATTCCGTTAAGAGTCGCGACGATACGCTGGTGGAATAATCGCTTGTTCGTGGAGACGACCCAACGATAGAAGAGCGGAATCGTCACGTTTCTCTCGTCCGTGGAAACAGTCCCTTAGAACTATAAAACGTCCTACATTAGCTAGTAGGTATAACCTATATCTTTGATTATAAAAAAATGTTCTAAAGAAATACATGTTTCGCGGTGAATTTTAGAAACAAGTTTTATGTTACAAGGGTCACTGCCAAAATAGGCTACAAGACATATGCAGCGGGAGACTTTAATTATCAAACATACATACATTTAATTAGACTTGGATTATATACTTCTGTATCAGACAAAGTGGTGTTACGTCTGGAAATCGAACCAATAACCTCTAGCACAGCACGTCTTCAAAACGGCTAATCAAATTTTCATGAAACACAGCTAAGAACTATCCCGATTAATATAACTCTCATAAAAAAAAAAAAACTGAATCCAAATCTGTCCACCCATTTAGAAGCCGCTACGGCACAAACAGACACACGTTAAATTTACACCCTTTAGCACCGCGAGCTAAAAAAAACCCTATATAACATTATGGTTTACAAAAAGGTATTTATAATATCACTAAGGGACAGCGCCCTTACAAAGGCTAATTAAGTACATTTTCAACTAAAATCTACATTGGCTAGTAGAAATATGTCCGCCCTTGACCCTAACGTGCCCCGAATTACTGGGTCCATACACAAAACAATGCAATTACAGAAGGTAAGCATCATACTCTCGTTAAAATACACCTACAAATTAATTGACCTTTGGCACAATTTTGAGTATCAAGTCTAACTGGATTGGACCATTACAATCACCACTACCACCACCATCACCACCGCCGCCATCACTATCGCCACCACCCTCATCACATCATATCGTCTGCGTCACTTAGTTCATCCAGTATCTACTCTATTTTATGTGAAATAAATAATTTCTATTTCTAGTAAAGAATATTGAGCTCTAGAGTCATAACTCGAGACTCGACTTTCGAGCTTCGCGTAGATAGCCGAGAAAGTTGATTGTTGTACTCACAACAATAAAAAAAAATCTTTAATATTTTTATTACTCCTTTTATATTATGGACACCCTACATTAACGATATGGCCAAACGTCGATGAACATATCATTAAACGTTGACGTTTTAACGATATGGTCAGTTTTAGTTGGGCATATCATTAAATACCACTATTTAATGATATGGTTGATCACATCACGAAATTTTTAATTCTACGATCCGACCAAGACATATACAAAACATCGTTGAGGGACATGAAATCTCGGAGTACATACGTGTGGAACAAAGTAGTCTTATAATCCGTGTACACAGACATTGTTCACGAAATCTCGACACATAGACGTGAACAATGGTAAGCCAATACGGAATATCGGAACAGCTTTGGAACTTCAGAACAAAGTGCTTTAAAATTCCGTGTAGATAAAACAAGTAAATTATGAAAGTTATATTACCTAAAACATAGGCTATTTTTGCCTTGTAATCATTATTCATATCCATATGATATCCTACTGCTGGGCATGGTCTCCCCAGTAGAACCTGTTTATTCTAGATCCTGAGGGTAATTGCCATAATTGCCACGCTCCGGTGTGACATCCCTTAGTCGCCTTGTCGACACCTATAGGAAGAAATGATATGGTACTATTCTTAAGCCGGTACCACACGGCTAATCATTGTGTGGTCAAATCATTCAAATTGTCATTTGAAATTAAATAATGATATGATATGAATAATCAAGCTAAAAAAAACATACTCGTAGATATTGTTCATGGATACAGTGTTTCAGACCACTTTTTTCCAAAGTGTTCCGATATTTCCTAACCAGGATAAATGAGAATTTACAAGTAATATCGCTCTTGGTTCCAAAGATGTGTCGAGATTCCGTATGTGCATTGCTCAAGCGCATTTATATGAAGCTTACCATCTGTACTCTCGGTACTTTGTGGTTAGATGCCCCGAATTACTGGGTCCATATTTAACTTTACAGAGCACATTGGGTTTAGGATGTTAGGGTACGTTTCTATTTAGATGTATATGCGGTTTGGGTTCCAGGAAATAGTTGTACGCGGACAAATGTTTTGAAGCCGGTCGTTCGTCTGATCTTGATTATTAAGTGGCTGGTTTAGACAATATACAAGTTGAAAACAGAAGTTTAGTCTATTCCTAAACTTGGCGGAGTCTCTATATGGCCTCTAGACAACGGATAAAAATATGTAAGTTCATATCTATATATATGAAAATCAATGTTTGCCTGTATGTCCTCTATGCGTTCCGAAATCATTGATCAGATTATGATGAAACTTTTGCAGAATGTTCTGGGAAGGCCGGCAAGTGTTCCTGGCTTTAACAATAAACAATCGTGCTCATCGAACAACGATTTACCTTGAGTTAGAATAGAACCTACGACCTCTGGCTTATCAGTCAGGGTCACTAACCACTAGATAGCAGGGTATTTCTTTACTTTAAACAAAAATGATACGTAATATTGAAAAACCAGCCTTCAGAAAATGCTTCAATTCGCCTCCACAAAAAAGACGGAAACAAGATCCCCTACATAATTATATAATTTCATGCAGTCGGAGGCATTAATGAATCTCGATGAACTTAGTAAAGTTCTTGTTTCCATCTTTTTTGTACAGGCGGGTTTTTTTTATTTTAATATATATATTTTTTTATTTAGTACTATTTAGTGCTTATAGGATGTAACCGATGTAACAACTAACTTTTATCACAGCTATTGTCAAGAATTGAAAATTGAAAAAATAATTGTTGCTAACCAACTTTTTTAGTATTACAGTCATAAACATGGTATACCTTTTTGAAATGCTTAGGATGAGCCCTTTAATTTGATACCCATATTGCAGTATTCAAAACAACTTTTTTTCACACCTCTTTATTTTGACATCTAACAGCCGCCATGTTTGTTTTTTTTCAAACGTCACATAACTAAGATCACTTGGGCGATCAAGACGAATCTAACGACGTCTTAATTGTGTAAATCCGTTCAGTGGATTGTGAGATATGAAGTAATAAAGAATATTACATACATACATACATATATATTATAATTACACAACCGCAAAATATTGGTTTATTACACCCAAAGTTTTATAGTAATGTAATAAGAGAATATCGATACCAATTAATTAAGTATTACGTAACGCATAATTACTTAGAAAACGATTAGTAACGATAACGCAAACACATAACGTGACATCGCATTACGCAAAAAACCTAGAACATCGGCGCCGAGAACTAAAACTAATTACTATAGAACTAAAGTTTTTATGTCCTAAGGGTAGACGAGTGACGTAATAGGGACTTATTAGGTTTATTGATTTGCAAGGTTAAGCAACGTCACTATTGTGTGGTCTTTAAAAGATGGTCATTTTTCAAAAAGTCACTACTCTGCATACCTTGGAGAACTGCTCAGAACTATTCGCCTCATATAATGCACTAGCTGTCCCGCGCAACTTCGTATGCGTAAATTTTCCCCGTTTTTCCAACATTTCTCGTCGCTGCTCCGCTCCTATTAGTCGTAGCGATAAATGGGCTATCCGACAAAAAAAGAATTTTTCAAATCGGACCAGTAGTTCCTGAGATTAGCGCGTTTAAACAAACAAACAAACAAACTCTTCCGACACACTTAAAAGAGTTTCCTATAGAGTTTAAAGTTAGCTTTAGGTTAGCTAGAATTTTCTGAAATCTTATCCTTCCTCTACATTAAAAAAGAAAGCTTTTAGAGAAGTTTGAGCTTTCGAAGTCCAAGGGTTTGTGAGAGGTTGATGAGTGAATGAATGAGTCAGGACTTTCATTTTTTTAATACTTTTATCACTAGCAATCTGATTACCTCATCGACAACGCAAGGGTTTTTAAACGAGGTCTGACTCTACGGGGACTCTTGTCTGGTTTCTCGTGGGAATGTGGAAGGCTGATAATGTTTAGAGTATTAACTTTACCAGCTAAGCTATTATTTTCTAAAGAGTGGATTGACATCTGTGGTATACTTAATGGTATTAAAACCAGCGACCTTTCTTTGCAAACTCTCGAAGCCTTTCTTTTTCAACTGACTTTAAAAAGGAGGAGGTTCTCAATTCGACTGTTTGTTTTTTTTGTATGTTTGTTCATCGATTACGCAAAGATGGCTTGGCCGATTTGAAAAAATCTTTTTGCGTTTGAAATGATATACTTCCAAGTTGGTCCTATTGCCATCAGATCACTATCTGATGATGGGATCCAGGAGAAAACGTGGAACAAAAACAAATTAAACATTTTGAAGTTGGTGCCGAATAAAACATAAAAACTACTATTTCATGGCACCAACTTCAAAATGTTTAATATGTTTTTGTTATTCTAGGTATATTATTTTTTGCTTTTTACTTTCCTTGTAGGTATTCGGTAATATTTTATTGTAAAAAAATTTTTATTATATAAAAAGATAAACTCGCAATATAACTCGTACACTAGCAATGCCGTTTACAAAATTTCCTGTGAAAAGAGTGGTCCGTCTGTAGTATAATGGACGAGATTCAAATCCGTGAACTTCCTACTAGGCGCCCGCCGTTATAACCTACAGGCTACCGATGCCTACAGAAACTAGTGTTTAACTATTCTATAATAATAATTCTAGAAGCTGTAAAGGAACTTAATTTCGCGCCAATTTAAACTTCTGTCCGCCATGTTTATGAGGTCAGAGGTTCAGCTAATCCGATTTAAAGGCAACGCGAATATTCGTCAAAGTTACCCACTTTGATCTTTGAATGAAGGACGCAAGGTTCTTAATTAAACCTTTATATACTAATACATATACATAAGCTTTGATGTTTTATATATATTTATGATCTATTACATTAAGTCCCTTAGAGGATCACCATCATCAAATCCTCTCTATCTCGCTATACATGTAGGTGACTGAAAATACACATGTCTGTAGTAGCACACTTGCTTAACTGCTCCTTGCACGTGCTACCTAATTGTATTTGTAAAATATCTTGGGACAACTCACACAAGGTCATCTGATCCCAAACTAGGCAGAGCCTGTGCTATGAAATCAAGACAATTGATAAACAATATATTTCTTAATACATACTTGGTGGATACAGAATAAAGCATCTAGTTAATCACACAAAGTTTATCCTAGTTGGGGATCGAACCCACGACCTTTGGCTTAGCATTCAGGGTCATTCACAATTTTTTTTTTTTAAAGTCACTTATAAGCAGAGTACAAGGAACTCTGTCATAATCGACTTTATAAATTAACAAACCCAAAGTACACCAAGACTAGGAACAAAATAATATTTATGGAGCTCACAAAGTTTGCTCGTTGTGGGAAGAGGTTTGTAACAGTCATACACATCCACTTTTGAATCACACCGGGGCAATCAAATGAATACAAAGCTAATGATATCATTTGACGGGCTCTTGTCAGCGCTGGTGTGCTAGCGGTTGCTGAACCTAATGGTTTGCGCGCAGCGATAGCAAGAGACCAGATGGTATGTATTTACTACCTTGCAAGATGCAGACCTTTGGTGTGGGATGCAACCTGCGTCCTTCCCATCTACCAAACACGGCAAGCGGTGTCTGCTCTGCTGCGGCATCTGTTGAGACTCAAATAGCGCAAATATGGTAATCTAGCCGGAGATTACATATTTGAGCCCTTTGGAATAAAACGCTATAGCTATGGGGCCCAAGTGCTCGCCTCTTATTTAAAGATATTTCCCAGCGTCTTGTCAGTGCATCTCGTGACCAGAAGGCTGTCCTTTTCTTCGCACAAAAAATATGCATTGCCCTACAACGTAGCAATACTGCCAGCCTTCTGTGCACTATACCGGTTGACATCGATAGGGAGGAATTCTTCGACGCCTAAACTGGTTGTACTTCCCCTTTTTATGTAATCTCCTTATTGTAGTTTTTACCCGACTGTAAGGAAGGGTTATGTTTTTTCTGGTAAGTTGTAAATATAGCTTCTCTACTGGTCTAACTAAATTTGCTACTCACAAACAACCCGTAATAATACCGAGGCCTATCCAATATTACTTTTAGACCTAAATTGAGATAACGAAAGCCAAATGAACACAAAATAGACCCTTAATATCATTATTTTATCACAAATGAGCTTCACTTCCACACACTAAGGCCACAAAATAAGGAGAATACAAAAGGCAACCTTCATAAAACGCGAGCAATAGCACGCACACCATAGATCGTTCACGGAAACGGAATCTCGCGTCGCGGAAAGTGATCTTGAGTGGTCTTTAATTCCATGTTAGATAAACGATGTCTATAAATGTTGATAAACTTTCGCGATTTGTATACATTATGAAAATATATGCCCGACGTTGACTACCCGTGACCACGGCCGTTGCAATACGGTCGAAACGTCGGGCAATAAACAAGGTATTTTACCTTAAATTATTTACGCGATTTTGACCCGTAATATATATATTTTCATAAAACGGTGTCTAATTATTGTGCGTGGCTCGAGGGACGTACTGTATTTACTCGTTTCCGTTGGCGCGATGGGCGTGTGTCCGACTGCTACGCAAGAGATCGTGGGTTCGATTCCCACACGGGACACCACTTTGTGTGATTCACAAACTGTTGTTCCGAGTCTGGGTGTACTTTGTGTCCGTGACTTGTATGTTTGTAAAGCCCCCGCGACACAGGGCTTGTACCCTAACGCGAGAATCGTCTTTTATAAAAAAAAAAAAAGCGACATTTAACGAACACTAGCACGAGCGTGTGAATGTGCTGCTTGGTTATTCGTGAACATCTCTGATGGGTAATCAGAGATGTGGGCCTATGGGCTAAACAAGCCCGCCGGACCGGGTAATGCTACTTGCCATGTTGCTTTCCGAGCTGCCGCGAGTGTGAAGGCATTTTTTAGATTACTTTCTGTCAAATATCATTTAATTAAAATTAAAACATTTAATTTCTTTCTGGAAAATAAATAGTACTTGCTAATTCGCGCAACTTCGTATGCGTAAATTTTCCCCGTTTTTGCAACATTTTTCATTACTGCTCTGCTCCTATTGGTTGTAGCGTAATGTTATATAGCCTTCCTCGATAAATGAGCTATCCAACAGTAAAAGAATTTTCAATTCGGATTCGTAGTTTCTGAGATAATCGCGTTCTAACAAACACACAAACTCTTCAGCTTTATTATATTAATATAGATAATAATATATATTTTCCTCGATCGATATTTGTAAAAAAGTTTTTAATTCTCAATTTTTAGTGGTCGGTTTGTAATTCATTTAAGTTACAATAGCCTAATGTCAATTGCTGAAATTCTTTTACTAAATATTGTTTTTCCGATGCAGAGCCGTTAATTGTTGAGGAGTTCCCATGATACCTAACCATCAGCTCTATTACATGGTCTAATAGTAGTATGATGAGCATAAACTGCTAAGCAATAGTAATTAATTCTCAAACTGTGAAATATTGAATAGTTCCGCTGGCCATCTGTGGTCTTCATCGCTAGTTTCACTTCACCAGTTGATACTTTTTGAGAGTAAATGGACGAGTCACTATGAAATATATCTAAATCACTATAGATGTGCCATTAATATTTGAAGAGTTCCCTCGATTTATCCAGGATCCCATCATCAGATCCTGATCTGATAACAATGGGACTAACTTACAAGAAAAGAAAAGAGAGAAATGTTTATACCCTTTTAAACACAAATAGAATTGAAGTAATTTTTATAGGCATTTCTTGCCTATCACTTTACAAATACAATAATTGCATTTTTGAAAGATAGAAAAATTTGAAATCCAGACTCAGGAATCGAACCCGAGACTTCCGTAGCCAAACCGGGGCCAGAAGCAAACCACCTATCTAGACTATGTTACTAGATCTCAAATTTATGAAAACATGCAATTATCGTATTTACAAAAAGAATGTTTCGATGGTTATAAGGCTAATTGGTCTAAGCGACATTTTTTGCGATATTGAGTTATATACATATTTGGAATCAGCGAATTTTTCTGCGTCTTTTGAACTAGGTTTCAAATTTTTATGAGCATATTTTTGGCGCTTGAACCCTACACTAACTTTGCTCTCATTTCGGACGTCTTTGGTCTAACCGCCACAAAATTTGAGCAATATTTTGTAGTTGGTAACTTAGACCAGACCCAGAATTTTTCATACGTCGGTTGATTCATTTTTCCTACAACTATTTGATATGACCAATGCGCGTTAAGACATTTGACCTTTTGCTCGACTACATGGTTTTGTCACTTGAATCGTTTTTACATTACCTAATAAAGATAGGCTATGTCGCTTGAACCCTTTTGCTTCCATTTTAATAAGAGGCCTGGTCGGTTGAACCAATTTAACTTGGCCTAGTTTTATTTCGTAATGACGTTTGAACCATTTTTGCTTAAATTGCTATTGATGTTTAATGTTACATAAATCCTTCAAAGAAGTTCAAAATTTTATAGTTTCGGTAATTACACCATTTTACTTAAATTGAAATTAAAAAATGTTACCTGTTAAATCATCAGAAAATAGTAATAAAGATTTATACTTACGTCGTTTGAAACAAACAAAAAAATGTCGTGCGATTATTAAATAAGGTACTTTACTGTGAAGTTTCCTCCCGCGGGCGCATCAGCCACCCGCTAGACGTAAGCGAGTGCAGTTGTGTTCGAGTGTGTTGTAGAATACAGAGCTTCGTTGACCCGAAACGGACGATAATTTCGTGGTAAGTATGTACCTATTTTGTTTAATTATTGTATTTTATAACCATGGTGTTTGAATATAATAATAAAAGAAAGTTTTAATTCTATTAATGTGTAAAATAACTATAATTAGCTACTTATTCATTTTGGCAGTAACCGTTTATGTAAGTACCTAATACGAAACAAGGTGTTGATGTACTAAGTACCTAGACATAAACGACTTTATCACGTTATCAACAAACGTACCTACTTTGTTATTTAGTCATTTTGGCGGTAACCGTTTATGTAAGTACCTAATACGAAACAAGGTGTTGATGTACTAAGTACCTAGACATAAACGACTTTATCACGTTATCAACAAACGTACCTACTTTGTTATTTAGTCATTTTGGCGGTAACCGTTTATGTAAGTACCTAATACGAAACAAGGTGTTGATGTACTAAGTACCTAGACATAAACGACTTTATCACGTTATCAACAAACGTACCTACTTTGTTATTTAGTCATTTTGGCGGTAACCGTTTATGTAAATACCTAATACCAAACAAGGTGTTGATGTACTAAGTACCTAGACATAAACGACTTTATCACGTTATCAACAAACGTACCTACTTTGTTATTTAGTCATTTTGGCGGTAACCGTTTATGTAAGTACCTAATACGAAACAAGGTGTTGATGTACTAAGTACCTAGACATAAACGACTTTATCACGTTATCAACAAACGTACCTACTTTGTTATTTAGTCATTTTGGCGGTAACCGTTTATGTAAGTACCTAATACGAAACAAGGTGTTGATGTACTAAGTACCTAGACACAAACATAACACAAAGGAACGCGTGAGGATAACGAATAATGCGGTTTTATAAGTAAAGTGGATTTACTTACTTTCCTAATCAGGGCGCTCAATTTGAACGAGAAACCTCTCTTGTCTGCTTAACAACTACTTTACTTGATAGGTATTTTACTAATAGCGAAAGGTAAGTTACTACCATATATCGACCTGAATTTGTTAATTATCATTTTAGGCAATATGAATTCTGAACGGCGAATGTACTTCAAAAAACAAATTATGAAAAACTTATCACAGCAGGAAAATGCAATTAAAGAAGGAACCAGTACAGAAAATAGTTTCACAGTTATAGATAACCCATATTCTGAAAGAGTTCCACTAATGACGATGCCTATCAATAAAGAAGATACCAATACTATAGAGGAAAAACCACAGATAACTAGTTGATTATTCATTTCATAATAGTAACAAGATTTATTATGTTGCGCCATGTAATTGTCATTTACCATAATGGGTATAATTCTGGCATCGAACTGCTACTGAAGATTTTTAAAATATAAAAACCTAAAAATCCCATCTTTTTTTTAATAATTATTTATTATTTATTACTCAAGTTTGTTTATTTGATTATTTGTTTTAGAATGCAGAAAAGGGATATGACTGCAATAAACTTCAGTCAGCATTTCCTGATGAAATTGCGGACAACCAAACAGATTTACCATTTAAAATCAGCGCAGGAAATAATCAAAATACGTACTGTGAACAGGAAAATTTTGCAGTTATAGAAGATATCTCAGTTACCGTCTTAGGTAGCTCATCGTATCACAATCAAAACAAAAGAGATTTACTAATAAACACTATTACTTTCAATGAAGAAAACGCCGGTAATATTAATAATATAGGTATTGAACCGCAGGTAGATATTTTTTTTATTGCACTCTAAAATTTAAAGTTGTCGACCAAGGTTATTATTTATTTATTGTATTGTTTGTTTAAGAATGCAGAAGAATCGGAGAGTGGTGAACTTCATCCTACATTCACCGAAATAATTGCGGATAAAGAAATGGATTTAATTAGGAAATCTCTAGAAGAAGATGATATCGACAACGATAAAAGTATTAACATAAATATTACAGATAATAAGCAGGTTCAAGAAAATAAAAAATCTAAAAGGTGCGAACTGAAGAAAAGTTATGTGGATTTTCTCTCTGACGAGGAAGATTTTGTATGGGTAAAAAATTAGAACTCGCACTATTCCGTATTCTATGCTCCATCATAAACCAGATTATGATGTATATTGCATGCTTTGCATATAAAAAGCCATGACTGATTAATTAGGCATTATTGTTAATTATGATAATATTTAGAGACTGTATTTTGTTAATACCTGAAAGGTTTATATTTTTAGACAACATTGTGATTAGATGTGGTGGTATAAGGAATCTTGAGACTGAATTAACAAAATCTCATAAGTATAAGTAAGATTAAGTTGATACTACTTTTTTAAAAAGAAGATTGTTCAATTTTAAGTTAACACTTTGCATAATTTCGTTTATTGTTAATTTCAATTCATTTATTCTTAATAGTAAAAAATTAAAACTCGCACTATTCCGTATTCTATGCTCCATCATAAACCAGATTATGATCTTATGTATATTGCACTAGTTATTGCAATCTGTAATCTTAATAATAATTAATAGATAATTGATTATTAAGATTACAAATTTTCAGCCAATTTTGTTAATTTCATTCATTTTTGTTAAAGGATTTGGATAGTCCAAATAATAAAAATATTTTTTTCTATTTCAAACATTGGTTTTATTTTAAAATGAACTCTAATTATTACATCTTTACGTATTCATGATCAATCTTAACAAGGGTTTAAGAGCCTACGTCTAATATTATTATAGCAAGCATTCACTTTACTTGATTCTGTTTGAACATTTGTTGGTGTTTATATTAATTTACTTTACTCCAGTTCAAGTTCTCATGTTACTTAAACTCTTTTGACATGCTAAATGCATAGGGACGCGTGTAGCTTATGTTATTTTTCCTTGTTCTGTTTCATATCCATATCCACATTTAAACCAATTTGCTTTTAACTTAAATATAAATTATTGGCTGTTAGACCATTTTTCCTCGTTCTATTAAAAAAATAATACGATGCATTTTGAGTCAAGCGACATTTATTTCCTAAAAAAAAGCCTATATATTCATGGAAACTATTTAGGAAGGTGCAATATGTATTTGCGGAAATACTGTATTGATTAGATCAATATCCGCGCAGTAGTTTTTTTTAAATGATTTTTTTTCCGAAAAACGAAACTTTAAATCGCTCTCCTGTAACTTTTAAAAAATGGCGCTTAGACCAATTAGCCTTTTAACCGTCGGTTTCAAATCGGTCCAGCCGTCGTCGCGTAATATGGTAACAGACACACACAAAAAAAAAACAACAACATACAGTCGAATTGAGAATACTCCTTCTTTTTTAATCCAGTTGAAAAGGACATTAAGCATACCTTCTGTATTCATAGTATCTTGTGCTTCTTGGCTTCTTACCACTTCACATGAAGCCTCTATTCATCCAGATTTATCTCAATTTTGGACCTGAGTACAGAACGCGTATCCCTAATAAAGATTATCTTAATTAGATATAGCCAGACCAATAAAATAAGACCTCTATTTGATTACAAGTTGTTCGTAAACATCAAACGATGGGATGAAGTGAAAGGTCACGTTATACCGGTATTGTGGCTGTAACATATATTATAGAAACGGTATTATTGGATTTGTTAATATAAGGAATAATAGTTATTGAGTGTGGTGTTGATATTAATACCTACTCATTTTGATTTATTAGTCACATTACTGGCGGTTAATAACTTGTCACCTTGAACAGATCAAAATCTTATTTAAAAAAATCTCATCTCACAATGTTAGTTACCATACTCCACCGAAACGGCTTGACTGATTTTTATGAAATTGTATATGCTTCAAATCGGCTACTATCTATTTTTCATACCTCTTAGTGATAAGGGTTGCCCACCCTTAACATTTAATAACTATACTATAATATTTTAAAGCTGAAGAGTTTGTTCGTTTGTTTGAACGCGATAACCTCAGGAACTACGGGTCTTTATTGAAAAAATCTTTTACTGGTAGATAGCCCATTTATCGAGGAAGGTTATAGGTTTATAACATCACGCTACGACTAATAAGAGCAGGAGCAGTAAGGAAAAATGTTGCAAAAACTGGGAAAAATTTACGCAGACGAAGTTGCGCGGGTCAGCTAGTAATATACAATATAGTATACTTTTAATAACGATAAAGTATCGTTCCAGGAACACTAAAACGTAAACAGGATTAAAGAATGAAAAGCTTCCTTCGTTATAAAAATAAACCAGAAAAACAAAAATCTCAGAATAACGATATATTGTTAATTCAATCTCAAAATATAAAAAAAACCGGGCAAGAGCATATGGACCATGCTCAGTGTAGGTTTCCGCAGCCTTAAATAATTGCATCAGCAGAAGAGCGTATGTTCATGGCACTTACACCCTTTTGTTGAGAAAAGCAGTTTTTCGGCTATGACTCAATGACGGTATATTTGATCATGTCTGAAATAATTTTAGTTTAAAGTATTTGTTAAGCGCTCTCTTTGTGATTTTTTTTGGATTTTTTGATCACACGGTTCAAAAGTGAAGGGGGACACAATTTATGCAACTTTCGGAGCAATTATTGCCAAAAATATTTACTCAATCTTAAAAGTTTATTAGAAACCTTAAAATGTTTTTAAAAGACCTGTCAAATGATGTACCACATGTTGATGTTATCCGAAAAAAAAACAGCTTCTGTTACGTGTGTGGAGTGCCCCCCCTAAAAATATTTATTTTTATTATTTAGCTATTAAACTAAGTAGCGGCCACTATAAGACATCTTTTCACCAAATTTCATCAATATTCATTGAGAAGTATCTGAGTAAGATGCCTATGACATACGAACGGACAGACAGACAGACAGACAGACGGACAAGACGAAACTATAATGGTTCCGTTTTTTGCCATTTTGGCTACGAAACCCTAAAAACGGAAGATTTTATTCTGATATTCGGGAATTAGGTAGGTAATAAATTTCGGAATGCACCTCCTAATCGCATCAAGGTACGGGACCTTGATGACTAAAACATACCAAACTAAATTATAACAAAACAAAACCAGAATACTTAAAATTAATGAACTAAACAATTATAGCCTATTTCAATCCTATAATTAAGAAGAATCCAACGACACCTTAGATAATAAAATCCGTCAAGTCGTTTGAGCAATAGAAGAAGAAGAAAATGGACATACTCGAAGAACATTATCTTCTTTATTTAGCTACATGCATTAACTTTTAAAAAGTTATCTTTTTAAAATTGTAATTTTATTTTGTAATTTAAATTTAATTGTGTCATTTTTATCTATTATTATTATTATTTTCTTATTAGGATTACCTCGTATTTGAATGTAATTATTGTATGCCTGAAAAGCGGGACATAGTTCAACTACCTAACTAATAAGAATAAATAAGTATTTAATACCTACCTATGATCCACAATAAAATGATTTGATTGATTTATGGATACTATCTTGCGCCGTTGGGTCAAAACTCGCTAATTATTAGCCGGATCCACACTGGACGACCCATTTTGGATCGGCGATCCAGGATGCGTGGATCGTGAATCGTACTAGGCCGATCCAGTTTGTTAGACCTTGCAAGCCTGATATGTGCTCCAAGGGATACATAAACGATCTGCAGTTATCAGTTCAGTCGAACTCTGCGTAATATTCATATCGGATCGCGCGATCCACACCCTCCCCTCCAGCCTGCCATACGTTCCTTGTCCTTCTTCTCCTTATATGGACGGTTGTGTGTGCGCTCCAAAGCGTGCTTGGATCGCGCGCGGCACATCCACTCCGGCCGTGCCTTTGGATCGCGCTCATTGTGTCACCAGCTTTATATGTCAACCCTATACAATTCACAACATTTATTTTATTAAATAAATGCTTGTAAAATGAACTTTATTTCAGTTTCAGTCCATTACGTTTGCTTTTTTAATGAAAGCGACTTTGAAACTTCGAACTGCAAATGTAAGGTTTCAGATTAGTGCGGTTTATATATACAGAAGCTCTTTGAGGGTTTAAAATAAAGTGTTTAAGTTAAAAAGTTTCATCTCATTAAACTTAAGATTTCTTTAACGTATTAGTATAGCGGTCGAAGCAATAGCTGCGAACTAAAGGGTTGCGGCTTGGGTCAAACGGTCACCACTCTATTTTTACTGTCATTTTTAAAGATAACTAGCAATGTGGGATTGTGGTCCCACATTACTAGCAATCCTGTTAACCCCTCCAGCTAAGCTCAAAGGCTTGTGTTAGAAGTGGGTTCACGTCGGTAGTATAATGGGTAGGATTAGATCCAGACGACCTCAGGATTGCGAATCCGATGCCATTAAGCTACCGTCGCTATATATTGATTGACAGTGGTAATATGGCTTAACCTTGCAGATATTTCGATGTGATGGCTGCTCATTAAGTCGCAGACTCTTTAAGAGCATAGTATATATATCCATGCGTGGTCATATTATTAATGTTAAAAGTTAATAATGTTGTTTTACTCATTAGGTAACGTACTTTCAAAATCAGTTTAAAGTTTGTTATTAATGTTGATAAACTTTCGCGATTTGTACACATTATGAAAATATATAATATAACGGGTCTTATTATATATATAATAAATTAATATAATAACTGAAGGTAAAATACTGTGTTTATTGCCCGACGTTTCGACCGTATTGCAACGGTCGTGGTCACGGGTAGACTGTGAAAATATATATATTACGGGTCTTAATACGGATAGACCCATGACCACGGCCGTTGCAATACGGTCGAAACGTCGGGCAATAAACAAGGTATTTAACCTTAAATTATTGACGCGATTAAGACCGTAATATATATATTTTCATAACAGTTTAAAGTTGTTTTGACATCTCTTAAATTTATAGAATAATCGCCTTTAAAAGTAATGATTACACTCCGTTTGTACATTACTACTTATATATTTGATCCACGTCCCCAAAAATCTAATATAAAAGTCTTAACAATGTAGGTAGCTATTTACTGCATGACCAGACAAAATATTAACACAGCAGTAAAGAGAAAATATACTGAAATGACCTTACAAATAAGAGAATTACGCAATACATTAGTCTCAGCCAAATGACCAATAGTAGAGCAATCGTCCACAAAATTAGCTCATTATTTCCATATATAGGCTGGCTGAATAGACTCAGTAATGACTGACAGTTTAGCTTGCGTAGAACGAAGAATAATAATGTTGTGTTAATATACCTTCGCGATTTGTACACATTATTATATTATATACTCGTACATATACTACGGGTCTTAACTCGTGAAAAATTATTCACGCGATTAAGACCCGTAGTATATTTAATTTAATAATAATGTTGTGATTTTGAATAAGTACTTTTTTAAGTTTAAAATCTATAAACGGTTTAAAAAATGAGAAAGGTTAAATTTTTTAAAAGAAAGTACATTGGGCAATAAACCCTTTTATGCAGCGAATCTACGTATGTGTTGCCATTTTGTGCATCAAAGCCAGCCATATTAATGTGAAAATTGAGGTAAAAGATTTCACTACACGACGACACGAATAGGGCATGCTATATACAGGCAAACTTAGAAATCAATTCCGTTTTCATTTTAGACTGCAAATTTTGCCATATAAAATCGTAAAAAAAATAAAGATTCTGGTCTATCCATAACAATGTGAAATAGTCATTGAAGAGGTTAAATTTAACAAATAAACTGAAAATATAAACGTTTTTAATATTTTCATCAAGCATATGGTTACTCATTTAAGCATACCAATTATGTAATAATCACTGCATAGTATAAAACAAAGTCGCTTTCTCTGTCCCTATATCCCTATGTATGCTTAAATCTTTAAAACTACTCAACGGATTATGATGCGGTTTTTTTAATAGATGGAGTGATTGAAGAGGAAGGTTTATATGTATAATAACATCCATTAAATGGCGGAGAAATAAAGAGCGGAGCAGCAATAAGAAATGTTGCAAGAACGGGGAAAATTTACGCAGACGAAGTTGCGCGGGTCAGCTAGTCAAATTATAAATTTTATCTGGGTCCTTAATAACGTTCTTTTTTTTTCGTTTCTGTGCAAACTGTCAAAATCTTGTCGCCTGGAATCTTGGAACGTGGAACTCTATGTTAGATTACTTTTCAAAATTGATTATTTATTTTAAAATAATTTATTAAAGATATTAAAACAGGTTGCTATGAAACGTCTTTCCCACAAACACACTAATATATTATACTCAAATTAGGATTACTGAAGCGACATTATGAGTTAAACCTACACGTATGGTTTAGGCGTCAAGACAATTTGTATAACTAACCTAATATAAGGTCAGGATTGTACAAGGGGTAGGTAATTATTATTGATTATGAAGCTTTTTTGTCTACGGTAAAATGTGCCGTCGCCGTACGATACGGTAATATGTAACCACGATCGGAGTAATTTGACTGCCTCTGTGGCGCGCTGGGAGTGAGTCCGACTGCTACCTAAGAGGTCGTGGGTTTGATTCCCACACGGAACCACTTTGTGTGATCCACAAATTGTTGTTCCGAGTTTGGGTGTACTTTGTGTCCGTGACTTGTATGTTTGTAAAGTCCCACGCGACACAGGGCTTGTACCATAATGCGGGTGTCTTCTTTATAAAAAAAATGCACGAAACGTCGGGTAAATAAAAGGCTCTTTACCCCGTCACTGTATGAATAGACGACCCAAAAATATATATTCTCGTTTAGAATATTAAAATGTAATATAGGTATTAACAGGGATTTGTGAATATCATTTGAGCTGACAGCCTATGGTTTTATTTAATACGGGAATAAGCTGCTAAGCAACAGAGTCGAGGGCGTTGAACGACCTTCAACATCCATGAAGACTTTAAGACTAGATCGTATAACACATATTTCTACTTGACTAAGACTATTTAATATTAATTTTTCAAGCTCAATGAAGTGATAATAAAATGCTTATTTTTTTCCGTAATATAAGGTACGTAATAACGTAACCCGTAAAAATCATTTAAGATTCAATCTAACTGCAGGTGTAGTATTAGAAAAAAAATCTAATCACTACGCACGTTAATTTATTTGAAAGAAAGAAAGAAAGAAAGAAAGAAAACGTTTATTTTGTTGCGGTTTGGGCACAGACTACATTTGGACTGACACTTCAAATAACATCAGTAAAGCTTAACAGTTTGTGCTTCGCCTAATACATCAGCTTCGTATTGAAGTATCTCCACATTCAGCAAAAAAGAAAACGCCAGTAATCAATCAACATAAATAGTCGATTTTTTATTTGCCCCAATAACCTCATTATTAGTATTGTATCTAATAATTGTTTTGTATTTGGGATTTGGGTTAGCATTATTTACTGACCGATTTCGAAGATTGAAGACATTAATATTGATTAATGTTGTCAGTTTTGATTGAAGTGGTTCGAGGCAATTATGTTATTATAGAGATTATAGGATTAGTTTTTTATATGAATCCTACTATTTTATTAATATTAGAAATCTAAATGTTTGCGAGGATGGAAAGAAGTATGTAGTTCTTTAACGCAGAAAAACTATAATAAAATTTTACAGCGATATCCCTTGTCTATTGCTAGACGTTGTTTATAAATGTGTCTCTCTGTCTGTTACTTTTTTACGCTGAAACCGCTAAACCGATTAAGATGAAGGAGATAGTTTGAGTGTCGAAAAAGGATATACATAGTTAGTTTTTTATTGCGATAACCGACAACTACGCGAACAGGACCGCGGGCTAAAGCTAGTAGGCTATAAAAATTAAATATAACGCAAACAAAGCCACGAGGAAAACCTAGTGTCAAATAATGTGACTTTACGTAAGTACTCAAACGTAGATTCCATTTTGAAACTATCTTCATAGATAAAAGAGTAAAATTAAAAACCTTTCCTCTTTCGTCAGTTAACAAGATTGACAATTTATAGCATTTTATTACGTCACATAAACTCAAACGACTAAAAAACCAATCATAAAATTAATTAAATCTATTTTGAACATAATACTTTACTGGCGGAAAACTCGAAATAAAAACTTCGAGACAAAATTTACGCCAAAAGGTCTTAAAAATACCTTCGTCAGATTTTTAAAGTAGATACTTACTTTTCTTTGTAAACACAACTTAATAACCCTTTACCTTTTAGAATTAAAAGTATTTTAATGTCCTTTTTCCTTAGGTTGACCAATCGTTTGGATTTGTAAGGATATTTCTCTAAGGCAACTAACAAGAGAACATTGTGAGTTTTTCGCGTAGATATTTTTACAAGTAACTTTTGCACGGGAATCACTGAAAGTTTTTTAAGCTATTGCATAGCTTCTATCGCGGGCCTTGAGCGCGGGGACCGAATCCAGAAATTCCGTAACGAAAAAACCTCACGCTCCCCACTCCGACGGGCACGGAGGTGTGGCTTGAAGACCGTGCATCGTCTAACGTCGTTTCATTTTCCTGGTTATCCATAATACAGGTCTAAACCTAGCTTGGAAACCAGGCTCCCATTAACTAATTATATTGTCAATTGTGTACCTACCTAAATTTTTGTAAACTTTTGTTTGTTTTTGGGAGTGAATAAATACATTATTATTATTATTATTATTATTTTGTATTTATGATTCTGGCTGCAAAAATCAAAATAGCGCGATTCAGACCGTAGTACATTTTGTATTGAATAGTAACAAAATTAAATACAGCGCCATCTATTGACATTATGTTACCTATTGTCATTTTAGTCTTCCCCTTTCTTGTTGTTTCTATTATAAAGGCCACAGCAAAGGGCCACACAGGAGTTGTGGTTATGTTTTGGTTTTTTTTTTTTTTTATTGCTTAAGTTGATATAAATGCTATGCAGTAGCTTTACCGCGGCAGTCCCCGAGTGCCACACATTTTTTTTTTAAATTGGTTCTATTTACTTAATTTTAAGAGCACCCTAGTTGATGGTTCTACAATACAAACGCGTATAAGTGATTACTGTTCTGTATAAGGTCGTAAGTCAAAGCATAAAATTAATATTAATTCGTTTTATCATAAACTAGGCTTGTCACCAGCGATATTTGAAAAAGAAGTTATAAGCCTTAAAATATTGGAATTCGCCTAAATTGTTGCTAAAATTGTAAAAATTCTTATTATTTTTTTATGTTTTATTCAAAATATTAATTTATAAAATTAATTCATATTAATTTTATGCAGTGACTTACGGCCTTTTACAGAGGAGTAATCATGTAAAGTGCTGAGAGACTTAAATTATGTCAGACTTTGGCTTATTTAATAAAATATTTATAAATCGAATTATTTTGGATTTCTTATAGCGATTTAATGAATTATTTTGATGTATGGTGGCTGATTAAATATGATAATTGGTATAGAAGTCCATACTAAAATCACATCAAAATTAACCACAAACAAATCTTTCTTCTTTATCAGTATTTTTTTTTAATTGTTATTAAGATACAAGTATTAATAGTATTTAAAAAACCGGTTAAGTGCAAGTAGAAATCGCCCACCGAGAGTTCCGTACAAATTGGGCGATTTCGAGGGATCTCGCAGTTTTTTAACGACTATACCTTTTATAATTTAATTACTAATGTATAGTTTTCAGACTTTTCTATATACTTGTAGTATAAGACGGTATTATTTGCTAAATTTCATAGTTCTAGGTCAACGGGAAATACTCTATAAATTTAGATTTATTTTAGAGTGTCGAAATGTACGTTTTTTTGGTCGTTCGTATGTTTAATGTTCGTCATAAACGGCCGTATTACCTTTATTTTATGTTAATTTAAAAGTTTGTTTTTTTCACAGCTTTTAGGGACCGTAGACTTGAGTATATGGTTTTAATTCCAACTCTATACCTTGACTTGTTTCCTAGATAAAGGGTATTGTCATACGGACGGACACTAAGTGATCCTTTATGTGATAGTGATTTTTAGTTTTTTTTCTTTGGAGGTACGGAACCTTAAAAAAAATGTGTAGCACTCGGGGACTGCCGCGGTAAAGCTATTGCATAGTATTTTTATCAACTTAAGCAATTAAAAAAAATATATATATTTTTAAGTGTTTTTTTTTTAATTATAAAAAAAAACAATGTTTGAATTTTTTTTTTCTTTAAAAAAATTGTTTTTTTTTTTATTTTAAAAAAAGCAATTACATTTTTTTTTTTATTTTAGTTTTTAAAAAGTTTTATTTTTAAATTAAAAAAAAAAAAACAATGTTTGAATTTTTTAAGCTATTGCATAGCTTAAAATTAAAAAAAAAAATCATTTAAAGTTCTGCTATTCATTGATAGATGGCAAAAGTAAAAAGTATCACCGCTGTGCCCGTCGGAGTGGGGAGCGTGAGGTTTTTTCGTTACGGAATTTCTGGATTCGGTCCCCGCGCTCAAGGCTCGCGATAGAAGCTATGCAATAGCTTAAAAACAAATAAAAACTTAAAGGACCAGTATCAGTACAGTAATATAGTATATTGAATTTCACGTCAAGATGGTATCCCTACTTAAAGGTACCCTCATTACAACGCCCTGAGTGCCAGTAATCACGTGGTCTCGGGTTTGCATAATTATGTAAAAACAGCCCTTAAACATTTTCCTGGTAAGGTAAATGGGTATACCTATTGAAATTCATGATTTTATATACGATATGATTTTAGAAGAATATTTAAAAATTGAAGGAGCCAAATTTATTATTCTGTAAAAATCGTGACTTGCCAAGGTTTCGCACGACCATTTTTGTAATATTATTTATTTTAATATTATCATTTATTTAAAGTAAAGTAGAAGAAGGGGAAGTTGATGAAATTCTGAACAGTGACCATCAAATGTCTCTGCCACTAAAACCGTTGACACCGAAAGAAGTCAAAAAAACAATTACTCACTTAATACAAAAAAAGGCACCAGGGTTTGATCTCATAACAGCAGAAGTCCTTAAGCAACTGCCAAAAAAAGGCATAGTTCTGCTGACAGTTCTCTTCAATGGAATATTGAAACTACAATATTTTCCAAAGTTGTGGAAAGTATCCACTATAAACATGGTGGTCAAACCAGGGAAGGCTCCTACCGAAGTCACATTGTACAGGCCTTATGGGCCTTGTGTGTGTCTTCTCCCTTTACTATCAAAAGTTCTCGAGAAATTGATACTGAGACGCCTTCTTCCAGTGCTAGAAGAGCAAGAACTAATACCAGATCACCAATTCGGGTTCCGTGCACATCATGGAACGACAGAACAGATACACCGAGTAGCTCATACAATACGGCAAGCGCTGGAGAGGAAAGAATACTGCTCAGCCGTGTTTCTCGACATAAAACAGGCGTTTGATCGTGTGTGGCACAAGGGACTCCTATATAAGCTAAAGCTACACCTGCCACGTACTGTGTACATGCTTCTGAGGTATTACCTACAAAACCGAGTGTTTCAGGTTAAATGTGAGAATTCTCTCTCATCCATCTATCAAATAGAAGCAGGAGTGCCTCAGGGTTCTGTGCTGGGCCCTGTCCTGTATACTGTATATACCGCGGACCTACCCATCTCAGAAGAAGTGGTGACTGCAACCTACGCAGATGACACTGCAGTCCTATCTTGTAATAAAGATCCAAACGTTGCGTCCACAAAACTGCAAGAAAGCCTGGACAAAATTGGATTATGGCTGAAGAAGTGGAGAATTCGAGCAAGCCCAGCAAAATCGGTCCATATAACATTTACGCTTAGGAGAGGGGATTGTTCACCTGTGACACTTGATGGATTGGTCTTACCACAACACACATCAGTGAAATACTTGGGTATACACCTCGATAGGAGACTCACCTGGCGAGATCATATAAAGGCCAAAAAGGAACAAGCGAATAAAAAGCTTAGAGACATGTACTGGCTACTAGGCAGACAATCTACACTAAGTCTTGAAAACAAAGTACTTGTATACAAATATGTCATACAACCCGTATGGACCTACGGTATACAACTCTGGGGATCAGCGAGTCATTCAAATGTAGAAATCGTCCAGCGCTACCAGAATAAAGTACTGAAGATCTTGAGCAATGCGCCACGAACACAGAAGTACACGAGTATCTGGAAATTCCTACAGTCAAGGAGGAAATAGAAAGGTCTTCTATGGCCTATAAACAAAGACTTGAACGACACAGAAATTATCTGGCCACAAAATTCATGAGTACACATGACTGTATATTCCGGCTAAAAAGAACTCGGCTAGCCACCATTTAAAACAATAGAAGTTTTAAAAAAATAAAGAAGGGGTAACACATCAGAGGATGTGCACTCTCAAAACCTTCAAAGCGCATTATAAAAATCTGATTAAAGCTAGGCGGCAGATAGACAAAAGAAAAAAAAAAAAAATTAAAGTAACTTGACTCAATTTGTTAGTAATTATATTTTACTTAAATTAGTAGCTTATCTAGACAAAAAGTATTACAATAGTAGGTATGTGCCTACACAAATCACCGCTGTATCATTTCATGTGGAATGGCACAGCAATGATTCATATAGACACAATCAAATCTATTTACAATCGTGTTGATGATGCTGTTAGAGCTGACCCGAACCCTACGGACCAGGGATGCACATCTTTTGCGCATTGTGGTGTAAAACAGTCACCACTCGCCTTAGCGAACATCCCTGATGCGTTACAGAAACGGGGCAGCCCCAACAGCACCCTGTATGCATTATTATAATGGATACGGAGGGTGCTGTAAGACTTTTGAGTATATCTAGCCCACAGGTTGCACGTGTAAAAAGGTGTATATGCTCAGAATAGTGTGATTTTAACTTGTGTTGAACATCGTAATATGTAGTTCATCGTAGTAATGAACTACTGAGCCGATTTTTATGTACCGACGTGAACCCACTCCTAACACAAGCCTTTGAGCTTAACTGGAGGGGTTAACAAGATTGCTAGTAATGTGGGGTGTGCTAGTAAACTCAATCCCACATTGCTAGTTATCTTTAAAAAAAATATATGTATTATAGATCCTGGGGGTAATTGCCATAATCGCCACGCTTGGCGAGCGGGTTGGCGATGGCGATCGCAGTAAAGCTTTAAAGAACGCAGAGGACGCTGCTCGTCCTCCAGTGTGAAATCCCTTAGTCGCCTTGACACACCCACTGGAAGAGATGGGGTGGTAGCTACTGTCCTTAAAATTTTATAACATATAAAGGACCAGGATCAGTGCAGTAATATAGTAGGTATATTGAATTATAACATAATACACGTCAGCCCGCATTAGGAAATGGCTAGGATGTAATAAATATGAGAAAATCTACTAAATTGTAGTGATAATTGTATCAAAATTTATTATGATGTTGTGATCCAATTATCGGGTGAATTTTAATCATTTTTGTATGAGAGTATGTTTATTTGTCTATCACTATCAAACGAGCAATTCAAGTTTGATCAAAACTCTATTTCATGGACACAATATTGTAATTACCCTCCAATTCTAATACCTATTCTACTAATAGCGAATCAACAATAAAAATGTGTATAATTATTCCATTTGACTAGTAATTACATATTATTACGTATTTTATGACAAAATGTACATTTTCAGTCTAACAAAAAAGGGTACGTGACAAATTAAAACGCTATTTGACACGTCAAGTCCCGCTTTGTACATTTTCGTCGCCTACATTAACACCGAAATAAAAATAAATAAACAAAAACAAAGGGACTACGAAATATATGTATTAAAACAATAAAAAACTCGGATAGGTACAGACTACGCAAAAAGCACCAAGCATCCGTCGGCAGTCACCCGTTAAGCATATTTGTTTATTTGTTACTCAGGTCATTTAACAAAAGTGTTACGTATTTTACAGTCGACGATTTGCGTAATATCTCGTGGCTTGAAGCTCAGTAACGTTGACAGTAGTGATGTGGTTTACCGGGATTTTAATGTTGAAGTTACGGTTATACGGGATCGATTACATATTATCGAAGTTGAATAGTAGGTATTGATGTATGATATCGATGCACAAGAGAACGTGGATTATCTAACATGACCTGTACCCCGCGGTTTTGTTTGTTTGTTTATGTTCTGTTCAAAATCAAGGAAATAAGGCACGAGGGTATATCCCTCTAGAAGCGGATACATCAAGCTACAGTAACTGACGTATACTCCAAACTTAAAAAAAAACGAATAAGGTAAGTACGTTTTTAATATTAGGTACAGTTAAATCTACTTACGATATTAAGACAAAAAAAATCTGTTCATTAAGTTTCAGAGAAAACAAACAATATTTCTTCTTATTTGTGTTGGTAATTTTAAATAAATAGACTATAGATAATAACTGCTCTGCACGCTACTAAAATATACTCATAACAGCCTATATGATGTCCCACTGCCGGGCACGGGTCTCCTCAGTAGAACCTACTTAATGTAAATTCTGGGGGTAATTGCCACAATCGCCACGATTGGCGAGCGGGTTGGCGATCACAGTAAAGCTTTAAAGTACGCAGAGGACGCTCCGGTGTGACATCCCTTAGTCGCCGGAAGAGATGGGGTGGTAGGTATTATACTTAAGTCGGTACCACATGGCAATGATGGCTTAAAACTTGAGAACGGATATACACGTCAGCTAGCCTAAGGAAATGGCTAATATGTAATAAATATGAGAAGATCTACTAAATTGTAGTGATAATTATTTAAAAATTCATCACGTAGTTTAGATGAAAGTAAGTGAAATCCCTTAGTCACCTTGACGACACCCACAGGAAGACATACTACTACTGGTGGTACTATTCTTACACCAGTACGACACGGCCACTACTAATACAACTAAAATATTAGCGACATAAATAGAAAACCTTACCAAATATGACACCAAAATAAAACTGAAACATTTTAATAAAAACAAAACATGGCTTTCACGACATAAAATATCACTGCACTTAAATGCGAGCTCTCAAAAAGAATTTCATTTTTTAAAGATTTATACGATTCCGGGAGGCAAGTCACGGGAAGGTTGAATCCCGGGATTTGGGGACAGCTGCCAACACTGGTCGAGGCTGATTTATTCTCAACAGAGAATTTAAATTACGACACATTTTCTATACAATACAGGCATATAGGTTAATGTGTTTAATACCTATGTATATTGTATATATTTATATTGCGTGTACTCGTATGAAAAATGGTGCACACGTAATCGTTGTTAGTACACATTCTTTTAGAAAAAAAAACGGGTTTTGCTGAAAAGTGTAAGAAGTATTTTTTTTTATAAGGAGCTAGCTGTCGCCTGCGGCTCTGCCCGCGTAGATGTCGGTCATATAAAAACTGTCACGTACCTTTTTCACACAATTACTGTCTTGGTCATCTATACTAATATTAAAAAGCTAAAGAGTTTGTTTGTTTGTTTGTTTGAACGCGGTAATCTCAGGAACTACTGATCCGAACTGAAAATTGATTTCAATGTTAAATAGCCCATTTATCGAGTAGTGCTATAGGCTATATGACATCACGCTACGACCAACAGGAGCGGAGCAGCAATGAAAATGTTGCAAAAACGGGAAAATGTACGCAAACGAAATTGCGCGGATAAGCTAGTTTATAATATTAGTCGCCAGCTAAGTTTGCGTGTCTGATGTTGGCGCGTAAGTTGCTCTCAAACTTGAATTAAGGTATCGGAAAGGATGAAAGAGACGGGCCGGGAACGACGTCTCTGCGCAGAACTACATTCGTATACAACTGCACAAACGCAGGCTTAGGTGGCGCGAATCGAACAAAAGTTGCTAGTTAAAAGGTATAGACGTATAATTAAAAAATGTTTTTTTCCAAAAACCATGTAACCGACTTCAATCACGGTTGATATGCTGGCATTTATTGAGGAGTTTCGTTGTTTCTCTCTAAAACTCATTATCAGATCATTGCAAAAATTTTATGGGACCATTTTGGAATAAATCTCTTTCAAACAAAAAAAAACCGTCGATATATGACAGAGTTATGCCCGAACATACATTAAAAAAAATGCAATCAGCCGTACTGAGAACCTCCTTTATGAAGTTGGTTAAAAAATCTCAGGCCAAAAACCGAACCTGCGCAATTTGTACAGTAATCCATGTCACAGTAGACACACGCTTTCTTTTTCATGCCTGTTTGTTTGTTTGTTCAGGTCATCCTCCCTAAGTCCGTGAATAGATTTTAAAAATACATTTTTAATCTAATATTCTAACAAAAATACAGCTAAAAGTTTTATTGAAATCACGTTCTATTTTTCTAACTACGTCAAAAATTCTCTTTATACGTGTAGAATGGTACCGATAACCAGCATCCATGCAAAACCGCGGGCATATTTTCACAAAAAACAATTCAATTTACAATTCACAAAATTCCTAAGTTTAAAACATAATGGTCCGTTTAGACGCGCGGGACGCAGTTCGGCGAGCAGCCCATCACGGGCAGGCGGTACAAAACTGTTTGCAACAGACAGCTGAGCAGCACATTCAGTCCTATTCAGACGGTCGCGTTTATTGAATGTCACTTTGATCGCGAGCGTGTAAGCCCGTCATAAAAACAACATCTGGACCCGTAGACAAATGGTATTCTATTCGATTAGAGTTTACGCTAATCGAATAGAATGACGCCAGAATAACGTCGTTGTGCGAACACAACTGCTAATCTCATATTAACAATTCAGTGTTGCACGCGCAACTATTCGATTCGACGTCAATCTATTCGATTAGCATAAACTCGAATCGAATAAAATGCCATTTGTCTAGGGGGGCTGATTCGAAGAGCTAACACAGCTCTGTTGACATTCAAAATAACTCGTTGAAAACGTTTCAAAAATGGCGTTCGAGCTTAAAATACCTTCGTGTAACGCATCGGTTAACGTTTGGCCAGTCAGCACGCCGATAAATGCCGAAAATTGGCGACAAACACCGAAAGCGTCTACCATGTGTCGAATCAGCTGTTTGCTAACTTTTTTATTCATATGTTCTGTTTTTGGTTTTGTTGACGTTTCTGTGTTGCCAGCAGTAGGCAGGTTAAACATATTTGGATGAGATGTTTGGTGCTTTCGACAGCAGTTTCGACTATACAAGGTGTTAAAAAATTAACTATAAGAATATATATATTATGGGTCCTAATCGCGTAAATAATTTAAGGTAAAATACCTTGTTTATTGCCCGACGTTTCGACCGTATTGCAACGGCCGTGGTCACGGGAAGACTGTAGAAGTGTACAAATCGCGAAAGTTTATCAACATTTATAACTATAAGAAGTTTGAGCAGAGGTGCAAAGTGTTATTTAAAAATAATTACGTAAACAAAAATAATAATAACATCTTGGGACAATTCACACAACGCTATCTGATCCCAAACTAAGCAGAGCTTGTACTATGGAAACCAGACAAGTGACAAGTGACATACTTATATACATTTTTTATTAATAATATTTTTTATTAACCCATGTGGAAGCTTGTAATAGTGGCCGTAAACTCCCCAAACAAAATAAATAAATAAATAAAATTTCTAAATACATGCATGGATAAATAACACCCAGACAAAGAATAAGCCACCGTGGTCATCACACAAAGTTTTATCCTCGGTGGGGATCGAACCCACGACCTCCGGCTTAGCAGTCAGGGTCACTAACCACTAAACACAAAATTCATTGATTAAAAACAGGCCAGAAAATTGTATTATACAACCCGTTTTCAAGTTATGCGTCATTTTCTTTACTCTTTAATTTGTACCTAGAGCTTCGCTAACGGCCTACGAGTATCTACGCAAGCAGAGTTTGAAAAAAAGAAAACTAGCAATGTGGGATTGGGTCCTGCAATACTAGCAATCTTGTTAACCTCTCCAGCTAAGCTCAAAGGCGTGGGTTTACGTCGGCAGGATAATGGGTAGGATTCGAACTCGCGACCTCATCATTGCGAGACTGACGTCTTAACCATTAAGCTATACTACCGCTGTGTGTGTTCTCTACATCTGTGTCTATATAATTTATGAAGGTAGCCATGATGCGTTGCAGATCGGGGCGTCAGCAACGATAATACAGTTAAGTATCTAGGTTAGTGCTGAAGTACAGTGTATGCGACAATATTTTACGAATACAAGATAAATGCAGCTTCATATGCAAATAGAACAAAGTTGTTGAATGACTCAAATCTATCAATATCATACACTAGCTGTCCCGCGCAACTTCGTTTGCGTAAATTTCCCTCGTTTTTTGCAACATTTCTCATTGCTGCTCCGCTCCTATTGGTTGTAGCGTGATGTTATATAGCCTATAGCCTTCCTCGATAAATGGGCTATCCAACAGTGAAAGATTTTTTTTATTTGGATTAGTAGTTCCGGAGATTACCGCGTTCAAACAAACAAACTCTTCAGCTTTATAATATTAGTATAGATTATTCTACGTACCAGTTATATAGTATGCCAGAACACAAATATATAAAAAGTGCAGAAGACAGCATTCGTACAACATATACATCGCTAACGGAAACGATTGGGACGCTGTCCGAACAAAGTAGTGTATGCCTAGAGTGCGAGTTGTTTTTACGTTAACGCGATCGAAACGTTTAGCGTTGGGCTCACTTATTGGTTAAGAGCTTGGAGAGGGTCAATCGGAGCGCATATCGATCGCATTATCGTAAAACAAACTAGCACTAGGCATTATGAAAAATATTTATATTACGGGTAATCGCGTAAGTAATTTAAGGTAAAATACCCTGTTACCGCCCGAGTCCACCCGTGACCACGGCCGTTGCAAACGGGCGAAACGTCGGGCAATAAACAAGGTATTTTACCTTAAATTATTCACGCGATTAAGACCCGTTATATACATATATTAATATATATATAGATATATATATATATAGATATATATATATATATATATATATATATATATATATATATATATATATATATATATATATATATATATATATAAATTAATATATATATTTTTCATAATGTGTAAGAATCCCGAAAGTTTATTAACATTTATTGCTAGGCACACGGAAGGCCCGGAATACATGTTTGTGTTGCGGTGTGTCGTGTCGCGTCAGAAGCATTATGGTTTCCATACATTTAGTATGGTTAAAACACATTATTTAAGCGTGTTGTGTCGTCATAACACACTGCAACAATGTGTCTATAACCATACAAAATTTAAGAAACCGATACGCCTTTGACGCGTCACAACACACCACAACACAATAGTATATTTCCGCCTTAAGTTACACAAAAAAAAACTTTTTATCATATAAAATATTACACCGACTTTGAAAATAAACACTAAGTAACAATTTCGTGTCGGTATCTATAAGTATTACGTATGAAGGTTACCGTCTAAACTCTCGGTATTTTGTGGGCAGAACCAATATTTGTTGCAAATAGTGTCCACAAATAACAGTTGGCAAATGGCACAAATGTTGTATTTTGTTATTGACATCATTCGATAGAGGAAACGTAGGAGTGTTGCTATATTTAACTGGCCTGTAGTGATCCTAACTGCTAAGCTAGAGGTCGTGGATTCGATTCTCAGCCAGGATTAAAATCTCGAAGTATGAGCACGATTGTTTATTCTGTATATATGGGTATAATCCATAATATATATACTATTATACTATATAATATTATAAATGTGAAAGTAACTCTGTCTGTCTGTCTGTTACGCTGTCACGCTCAAACAGCTAAACCGATTTAGACGAAATTTGATATGGAGATAGTTGGAGTCCCGGGGAAGGACGTAGGATAGTTTTTGTCGGGATAACCGACATACAAGTGAGCGAAGCCGCGGGCGAAAGCTAGTTTAGTTTATAATCTCTATTCAACTCTGTTTGTCTGTCCGTTACCTTTTCACGCTTAAACCGCTGAACCGATTTAGATGAAATTTGGTATGGAGATAGTTTGAGTTCCGGAGAAGGATATAGGATATTTTTATCGACATAACCGACATCGACGCGATTGGAGCCGCGCGCGAAATCTAGTATGTGCAATGTAGAAATATGTATGTTTATGAGTGTCTAGTTACTATAGAACAGGCTGTGACTAGTTTGGGATCACCTGACCGTTTGTGGGTTGTCCCAAGACATGCATACTGAATTATTCCCAGTTTATTAAAGTGCTGAATGGGCTATTAACATATTGGCAGTTGCCTTTACTTGGCTAGCTGGCAACAATGGCAATGCCAAGCAATAGCATATGGACTATCGACAAACGTTAATATCGGCCTTCTCTTGGCAACGCTGGGCCTATATTTATATCTGGCATAAGCATTAAATAAAACATTTAAAGAATAACTTTTTAACAAAAAATAAACCGCCTTCAAGGAAAAAAAATATCAAGCACATCTTATAGAATTTTATAAGCTACGGGTCTTAATCGCGTAAATATTTTATTTTAAGGCTAAATACCTTTGTTTATTGCTCAACGTTTCGACCGTATTGCAACGGCCGTGGTCTAGAGATAGAGATAGTCTACCCGTGACCACGGCCGTTGCAACACGCGTACGCCGCACGGCTTACAACTATAGCAAAAAGTGTCGTTACAACTTATGGTCTTAAAAAGTGTCGTTACAACTTTTGGTCTTAAATTTTTTTGTCTAGCCCCCTTTCGCAACGCGCGATAAGGAACTTCGTTCCAAAAAAAAAATTGAACCCTTTACCATTTACCTTCTACTTTTCCCACACCATTTAGCACATATCTGAAAGACACCGGAGTAAAATAGATGTTTCTTTGTGAGGTTTAAGGTTCATTTCCGTGCATCCGTTGTAAGTCGCGCGCGGCTCGCCATCGGCCGCGATGCACGGAAATGAACCTTTAGGGCCTAAATCTCATAAACAACATAAACAACGATTTTACTCCAGTTAAATATTGTTAGTCTGTAGGCGGTTAAGGTCATAATGAATGAAACTCACGCAAGCAATAACCATAGTACGTAAACTGGTATAATCAATTTTAAACTCTTTATTTAGTTTCCAAACATCCAACATCACTTTTCTAAATCCACTACAACCTGTGCTACAAATACCGTCAAAGAAAATACAAAAACAATATGATTCTACATAGTATGTCACCACAAAATACCGAGAGCACGGAAGGTAATCTATGTACGTAGGTACTTTGCTCGAGCAACGCACACATCAACATCGTTCAAGGAGACGAATTTAAAACCACTTCAGATCTTGTCTGTCGAAGTGCCGACAGTTCCGAAACGAGTGATATTGATAAAAAAAAACGAAGGTAGTGTTACGGAAGCGACGCTGAATTGCATCAGTAAACCCGTGGCCATTGCTATTGAAATACGGCACGTGAATAATTTAAAGGTGTTTAACCTTGTGCTCGCAAATACAACCCATAACCTAAAAAACTGTTTAATGTGTGTTAAACAGATGCGAAATTAAGCGTCTATTTCGTCTGTTGACATTCGGTGATGCTCAAAGCGCGCGTTTTTTTTAAATAAAATATATTAACTAGCAATGTCAGATTATGGATTCCTAACCTTATGGTCATTAATAACAAAAACGCTAGGATAAAGGGTGGGTTAAAGTCGGTAGTGTAATAGGTATGATAAGAACCCACGACGATTGCGAATCCGATGCCTCAACTATTAGGCCACCACTACGCGCGTTGTATAATAGTTACCAAAGTCAAAGTACTTTATTCACTTAGGTTACAGAATGCAACGCTTATGAATATCATACAAAATTTCGAAAAGAATAATTCTACATTTAATTCCAAGTTCGCAAGTAATGAACTTGGCAACAAAAACTCATGGCCACATTTTTAAAATGCCAATTATTACAATATATTTGTATATACACAGTTATGACAGGTGCTGCAACCATTACACCATGAAACTCAGGTACCTTCTGTACAGTTGATATTTTGTGGTGCCTCTCAAAGCGACTACACTACAAACCGGCTCAAACAACTAAAGCCCTTTGTGCCAACCCTCGAACTCGCTTCACGCTTTGTCGCCCAGCATTTTTAGACTTAGCTGAAAACAGACTTTAGTCGCTACAAATCATTTTGTGAATGCATATCCACTAGCTTCTAACTCGATTGGCAGGTGAAATAAAGGCTTCCAGTTTCCTGGGTATGTCATCGTTTTTGAAAATACTTTTTTTGGAAGTTGGACGTGCCAGTTCTATCATACTCTACAACAGGGGTTCTCAAACTTTTCACATAATGAAACACTCACCAAATAGCATTTATTCTCAACCGACTTCAAAAAGGGGGAGGTTCTCAATTCGTCTGTTTTTTTTTTTGTATGTTTGTTCACCGATTACGCAAAGACGGCTGAACCGATTTGAAAAATTATTTTTGTGTTTATACTTCCAAGTTGGTCCCAATAAAATTACCGAATAAAACATAAAAGACTACTATTTCATGGCACCAACTTCAAAATGTTTAATTTGTCTTTTTAGGTATATTATTTTTTGCTTTTTAGTTGCCTTGTATTAATTTTTTAAGTCTGTAATATTTTTTGTAATAATATTTTTATGATCCCACATTACTAGCAATCCTGTTAACCTCTCCAGCTAAGCTCAATGGCTTGTGTTAGAAGTGAGTTCACGTCGGTACTATAATTGGTAGGATTCGAACCCGCGAGGCTACCGCCGCTTGATCCTACTCTACTATAATGAATTCAATCGATTTATACTTTATAGATTTTATAATGTAAAGCATTTGAGCTTGATCTGTTTCAAGGCTTGTTTAAACACTTTGAACATAATTAACATTATATTTTTGACTGGCTCGATGACGTAGCTCATTTACCATACGGGACAAAGCTTTGTAGATCCCTAAATATTGGTTCAAAGTCTGAAATGAAATTAAATGATTACTGTTTATTCGCAAGAGATGTGGTTTTACAAAAGGTGTTTCAATTATAATTACAGGGCCCTCAGTAGGCACGCGAAAATGAAATAACTAGGAACACAAATTGAGATTTAAAATACGTTATTATAAGTATTTTTGAATTAATCCATGACATTACGTCATGGATAAGTATTATTTAATAATGTGAATGTCTAACGCGAAGTAATTACGATTAATATCATAAAAAATAATTTAAATATTATTTAAATCTTAATTACTTCGCGCAATAATAGTTATAATAATTAAATGATTACAAAAAAGTAGAATATTAGTTAGTTAGTAACTTGCTGGTAGGAAGTTCTCTTATTGTTCGTGGAATATGATTGTAAACTTTTGCCCTATTAAGAAACTATTTATTTTGTGAAGACTGCTTTACACATCTCCATTTTTAGTCTGAGCATTTATTAAGACCAATAATGTAAATGCTTGTAAAGCCCTATGCGATAAAAGTCTTGCAATGCGAAGGTAGTTATATTAAAAAGAAAAATAAATATATATTAACAGTCACCAATAAAGCTACAGTAGTAACTGCTTCTATGGCATGGGGGGAGTGTATCCGACTGCTACGCAAGAGGTCGTGGGTTCGATCCCCACCTAGGATAATATTTTGTGTGATGAGCACGATGGCTTATTCTGTCTGGGTGTAATTTATCTATAATATGTATGTATTTAGAAACTAGCTGTGCCCGTGACTTCGTTCGCGTGGAAGTTGGGTTTATATCAAGGTAGTTTATATTACAATTCAACTTCTGTGTAAAACATATTGTAAACATGCTTCACAATGCTCTGTGGCATCTATGGATATTAGGGCCTAGCTTTAATCAGGGCCCAACATATGGCAGGGCAAGCCAAGCAAATGCCCAGTGCAGCAAAATGAAGGGCGACAAAGTTTATGGCGCCAGACGGTTAGAAGACAAATTAATTATTAAAATTCCCACGACCACACCTCGACAAAAAAGTGATTTGCACCACATCAAATACTATTAATATTGAAAAATTCCCCCACCACGCGAGTACTGGGCCGGTTTCGAGTTAAATGAAGCTCGAAACCGCCCAATTACTCGTGCGAAATTTTGAGTTAAGGAGCTTCGATTCTGACTCCGATAGGTCGAAAATTCCGATTGATTTTAAACCTCCGACTCCAACTTCGGCTCCGACACTTTTAAATCGGACCTTTTAATCGGAGGTACCTAGCCGCTCCTTCAAGATAATTTATACATAGGTAATAAAGGTATGATGGAAAAAACTCTCACAGATTCCCTATGATCGCAGGTTATGTCCTGCCCGAGCGATCTTTTCCGAGTCTAAAGTACACCTACTTTGTGTCCGTGTTTGTACCGCGGGAATGCAATGTTTAAACAAACAAACAACATTCAAACGTTTCTAAAAGATATACTCAGATATCTTTTTTTGTGTTTAAATACTATTTCTAAACTTATTTCAATTTTTTTTTTCACTCACTTTATAAGATTAAAATATTATTTTATAATGTCTACATTGGTGAATTTAAAAATAGGTGTGTCAACCTGTCGCAAATTAAGATCATCATATATTCATATCCCTCTACGTAAGAATTTCAGTTTTTTTTTTCAATCAATTTTCCTGATTCTTTTCAATTTGTATTTAAACGCCATCTATTTTCAAAACTGGATAAGTTTATTTTTATACTTGATGATTTTATATTAAACTATCATGCATATTAAACGTAGGTAAGCAATGTATTTAACCTTAAATTATTCACGCGATCAAGACCCGTAATACATATATTTTCATAATGTGTACAAATCGCGAAAGTTTATTAACATTTGTAGGTAAGCAATTTTGGCACTCAGAAGAAATCGAATCACAGATGGCGCCACGTGTTTTATTTTGATGTAACGCGGACTTAATCTTTCATTTTTTTAAAGCAATTAACATTTATAAATTCTAGAAAATATCAAGTAATTACTGTTTATTTGTAATGTAATATTGTTTTTCATTTCTACATTTATAACATAATCACTATTCGTGCAAAACAATGATAAAGGTGCCTATTGGAAGTGATTATTAATATGAAAATTTGTTAAACAAAGTAAACATGTTAAAGTCGAAAATAAAAGCTTGTATAAATAAGTATACATTTAGAAAAATACTTAAAAAAAAGAATAAAAATAATTTTAACACAACACAAAAAGAGACTCGCAATTAGGGAGTCGATCTTCCGACCTCGCTCGTTTAATACCGCTACTTGTGCCAATAGACCACCTCAGCTGATGCAAACACGGTTAAAATAGCTGATCTTAAGAAAATTGAAAATGTTGTGTTTAGCTCCTAATAGTTTTAGCGTGAAGTTATTGTTTCCATGGGTTACAATTGTAAATAATGTCTTATTGTGGAAAAAAATGTGAAAAACCATAATGGTTCGACAAAACATACGTTGCCGCTCACTACCCATAGACGATAGCATAATGATTTATAGTGCAAGTAATGACCTATAGTATTTACAATAAAACTGCAAATTTTCATGAAGATCCGTCAAGTAGTTATTGTTTTATAACGATAAATAGCTACAGACATTATCCGTCATTGCTAAGCTCCTATGGGAAATAGCGTGATAAATTATAGCCTATATGTTAATCCAGACTTATTAGAATACACATACAAAATTTCAACCGAATCTGTCCAATAGTTATTGCGTGATGCGTGTTCAAACAAACAGACAGACAGACAGACAGACATTTCTAAAAATGTAGGAATGTGTTTAAATACTCTTTTCGAACATTTCCCAATATTTTTTTTCACTGTGTTCGGCCTTGTACAGACACGTGAAATTTACAATTTTATTATATGTATAGATATAGATAGATAGCATGATTCAGTATTCACGCGCGATGGCTTATTATTAGCGTATTTCATGTATAACTTTGGTGTTTCTATACCGATTTCTATTAGCATTTTTTATGGAATAGTTGATTATGTTAACTTTTTAATTAGGGATGACTGAGAGTGTTATAAACGTAAGAGTAGACAAATATAATCAGAAAGCTTCGAACTACTAAGCTATCGGGAGTTACACGTGATATTGTGAGTAAACCATAAAAGATAGACATATGCTGTCGTGGGATATTTTTTATATAATTTTAAGGAGAACATTTCCGTCATACATGATTTCTGTGTAGCTTTAACCATTACGGTTGCACACGCGACGAAAGCTTAAAAAATGGAGTAACTTCTTCCCTTTTTTTTCACTGCTCTGCTCCTATTGATTGTAGCGTGATGAAAAGTATACTATAACCTACTCAGGAGTATGAAAAATAATTGTACCAAGTTTCGTTAAAATCCGTCGAGTAGTTTTTGTTTCTATAACGGTTATACAGACAGACAGACAGACAGACAAAAATTTTACTGATTGCATTTTTGGCATCAGTATCGATCCCTAATCACCCCCTGATAGTTATTTTGGAAATATATTTCATGTACAGAATTGACCTCTCTACAGATTTATTATAAGTATAGTTGTAAGTATGTATATCAGTTGTGTGGTTTCCATAGTACAAGTTCTGTTTAGTTTGGGATCAGATAGCGCTGTGTGAGTTGTCCCAAGATATTATTATTATTAAAATTCGCTGATTTCTCCATTTGCTCCATTGCTACTGTGACAAGAACCCCTTAACACAATCATAAATATCAACCCACATGATGTTCTACTGCTGGGCACGGGTCTTCCAAGTAGAACCTACTTATTATAGATCCTGAGGGTAATTGCCATAATCGCCACGCTTGGTGAGCGGGTTAGCGGTCGAGGGAAGGCTTTAAGTTATGCAGAGGACGCCACTGCTCGTCCTCCGGAGTGAGATCCTTTAGTCGCCTTGACGACACCCACGGGAAGAGATGGGGTGGCACTATTCTTAAGCCGGTACCCCTTAACACGTATGAAACTTATCATTTAGAAAGGTTGGACTGGTTCTCACCCCGGTAAAAATGGAAGAAGGATAAATACAACAGCAACAGCTGATATTCATCAGGTATCACAGCTTTCATACACGTGGATGGATGGATGATGAGAATCTTCGCTCTGGGTACTTATTCAATATATATTTTTTTCGTTTTCGCGTCAAGCCCGCGCTTCTAACTATAATAATGGTCACTAGAGAGCTGCGCTTAGAAATGCATCGCAAATATGCGCGAGGACATCTTTGAGCGCACCGCGCATACGCCAGTTCGAGCGGCCTTGCCGCAAAAAAAAAAAAAAAAATGGACTGAAGAGCGAAGTTTTTCATCATCCATTTAATAAATATAAGCGCAGTTCAACATCGCTATTAGCAACACTGAATGCACATAAAACTACCATACTTTACAAACTACTTTACCAACTTTCGCATTTATTATTAAGATCTAAAATAATAAGAGATATAGCAAAACTTTTTCTATATAACCAATACCACTATATACCGAGAGTACAGAAGGAAAACGTTATAGAAACAGATACATGCAAAATCTTGGATCGCCTCTTGACGGAAAACATCTCGGTTTTATTTCGGGTCTTTTTCTAGCCCTGTCGCGAGGGGCTTGGCACGGACTTTTCACGGACTAAGTAAATCCGAACGCGAAACCGAATTTTAGCCATAACAAAACTTATCTTTTTTTCAAAAGTGGAATAGACCCAAAGAGATTGTTGTTGCAACCCTGTAACAACAATCTCTTTCGCAGCGTCTGCAGTCAGATTATAAAAAAAAAATATTTTTATTATTTTTTTAAAAAGTCCCCCGCGATACAGGGCTTATACCCATAAGCCCTGTATCGCGGGGGACTTTACAAACATACAAGTCACGGACACAAAGTACACCCAAACTCGGAACAAACATTCGTGGTTAACACAAAGTGGTGTGGTGGTGTGTGGGAATCGAACCCACGACCTCTTGCGTAGCAATCGGACATACTCCCACCCCTTGAATAAAGTATCTCATTTCCATCTATTTTACCAAGTTTTTTTTTACGCTGTAAGGTGTAGTAAAACACAAACTTAAAACCTGTTTGCATCGCGCAGTAGCGAAAAAATCTTCCGAAGGTGTACCGATATTCCGCATCCGTGAATTAAATCTATTTGTGTGTTACTCGAGCACGTTTCTATGACACTTTCTTTCTGTTCTCTTAGTATTTTGTGACGATACTTACTGATCCTTTAATGTTCACAACGCCATTAAAGTCGGTATACCTGAAATAATAAAAACAAGTTATTGCCGTGTAAAAAACTCAGAGAATAAAGGTTAAAATGTACGAGTTATCTTGAAAGGAAGTAAGTATTATTTAGAATGGTTTTTAAGAAGAAGAATTATTGTTGTGAGGGTTTTACGTAATGTCGTAACGTTTTTTAATTTTTTTTTTTAAGCTATTGTATAGCTTTTATCGCGGGCTTTGAGCGCTGAGCGCGGCGACCGAATCTAGAAATTCCGTAACGAAAATAAAACCTAACAACCCCCACTCCGCCTACCATGTAGCTCGGCCAAGCGTTCGCTTAACGTATATGTATATGGTACGACTGTACGAAGCTCGCACCGTTCGAGACGAGCTGCTACGAAATTGAATGAAACAGAGACAAAATATATATCTATAAATATTATTTAACTTATGCATTTTTTTTTTTTTTTTTTTTTTTTTTTTTTTTCATCTGATAAAAGATGCTATGTAATAGCTTTACCGCGGTAGTCCCCAAGTGCCACACATTTATTTTTTTCATGTGATAGTCTATCACATGAAAAAAAGAACAAACGGCTCACTACACAGTACTACATAGTATGTATTTGTGTTTATTTTACTTGATTTAGAATTTATTTTATGTTAGGTTAATCATCTGTCAAAATTCTGCACCTACATTTTAAATCACTACATCACCTAAAGGTCTACTGGTAAAGAATGCTTTTGGCATATTACAAGCGGTTGAACGGCTATTCATTAAAAAAGGTCAGAACAATCCCGACTAAAGCAGCTTTTTTATAATAAGACACACCTAAATCCGTCCATATGTTTCACCGTTACGATGCCATACACACATACACGTCAAACTTAAAATGCTTCATTTTACGTCGGAGATTAAAACGATGCCTTGCAAATAAGATAAAAGGTTCTACTGTTCCACTTAGATTTGTTGAAAAGTCTATTTTATATGAATCAGCGAATCTTGACAATTTTCTGATTGCCTGATGCTGATAAAAAGAACACGTTTTTTGAAATATAAAAGACGGGAACATTTACGTTAAAAATAGGTTTTACTTTTAAAATACTTGTTTTACTTTATTAGGTACATTAAAATAAAAAGAAGTCTAAATTGCGGATAACATAATCGGAACAAAAATATATCAACTACTACACACCAAAAATGCTGTTTGTTTTGCTACACATGCTACACAGTCGCTACGCCGTAGCAAATCTCGTAGAGCTGTAGCCTCGTAACGATAAAATAACTTTACAAGATAGCCACACTACTAGCTACTAACTACTAACTCCGAAGTACGACAAAACTCACTATCTAGGTCACAATACAAAAATAGACTCTGCTACCCTAAAAGCCAGAAACAGTCACTTTAAATATTAATTTTAATGTGAATAGGAAGACACAGTCATAAATTTACAGTTATCGGTTTTATATTATTTTTGAATAATGGTAATAACGGAATTTGTGGAAACAAATAATGTGGTGAATACAGAAATTCATTGGCATGTCGCCAAGAAATAATATGAAATTTATTCAAAACTGGAATTCGATCTTTTTAAAATATTCGACTGTTGCTCTTCGATTTAGTGCGATCGGCACCTGTCCCACCAACGGCGATGAGCGAAAAGCGAGTAGCGATTTTATCGCTCAAGATCCCTATAATATTTAAAAAAATGATTTATGATTTATGGTTCAGAAAGTTACAATAGATACACTGACGGACTTATAAACTGCATCAAAGTAATAGACGACTTTGAAATAAATATTTTAACCAAGTATGCAAACTTTCTATACAGATTTAAATTGAAACCTCTAGATTGGTTCGTGAACTTTAAAACAGCGTAGGATCATATCTTTAAGTTTAAGTTTATGTACTGGAAAGGACCTTAAGACCTTTTTTGAAGAAAAAACAGAAGTTTAAGGAAAAATTGTTTAATTAAAAAATTGGTTTTAACAATAGACACAAACTTTATGCAAGGGTTTATTTGTGTTTTAATAAGGTGTATTACCCCCACGTGCCCTTATTACGGATTCTAATCGGTTCCGCATAGATTTTATAAGGGTTTTTAAAAGATCTTGCGGAATATTGTCCCATTCTTCTGAAAGTGCTGTTCTTAGTGCTGCCACTGTCGTAGGCGAAGGGTTTCTCGCATATACAGCTCTTTTTAAATTGTCCCAAACATGCTCGATGGGATTAAGATCCGGGCTGCGTGCTGGCCAATTCATTGTACGTATCCCAACCTCTTCGCAATAATGTTGAACTTGTGCAGCTGCATGCGGCCGGGCATTATCCTGCATTAAAGTAAAATTTTCGCCTATGAATCCCATGTAAGGCACCACGTGATCTTCTAATATCTCTGTTATGTAGCGATGTGCTGTCAAACCCCCTCTATTACCGTTTTGACGGACCATGTCTATGAACACAAGTTCTGTTCGCCCGTTCATCGATATGCCACCCCAGACCATACATGAACCGCCTCCAAAAGGAACACGCTCCTCAATGCAACTTTGAGCATATCGCTCCCCACGTCGACGATAGACTCTTCTGCGACCATCTGCACCATATAAACATGTCCTACACTCGTCCGTGAACAATACAGAGGCCCACTGCTCTTCTGTCCAATTCAGGTGATGACGCGCAAATCTTAAGCGAGCTTGTCTGTGAGCTGCAGACAACTTTGGACCATTTGCTGGTCTAAAAGGGGTGATAGCCGCTTCCTTTAACCTTCTTCTTATTGTTCGTGCACACACGTTTTTTCCACGCACTTCATTAAGCTCGGTTTTGATGTTAACTGACGTGAGGAAACGATTTCGCAGGGAAGTTGTAACAATAAATCGGTCATCACGACCTGTGGTTGCTCGAGTTCTGCCTGTACCACGTCTCCTCCTGTAAGAACCTGTCTCTACAAACCTTCTGTATATTCTACAAACCGTAGACTGGTTTAAATTTAAATTTCTACCAATCGTTCGTTGATCCAAGCCCTCCCGCACCAATGCTACAATTTGTGCCGCTTGTTCGGACGAAGTATCCATATTATGGTTCAAAAACTCTCGATGTGTTAAAAAACTAACCCAACAATTATGCTGGTAACAATAATTCAATTGACCAAACAAAAAAAATCAATGAGAATTAATTTAAAACTTTGCTATAAATAACACGCAAATCTGATACTACGAGTAAATTTTCTTTTCCCGGCTATATTCATTTGTTTTACCGCAGTTCTATTTTTAAATTTAATTTTTTTTTAAGATTAAGAGCCAGTCTTTCCATATTTATATAATTTAATCTAAAAAGTTTGCATACTTATTATAAAAAAATCCTTTTAGAGTAAACCTGAACTTTGATGCAGTTTATGAGTCCGTCAGTGTAGTTATAAAGCCCTGGATCTCACACTAGGATTCCCTGTGGTTGTGTTCACTATGTATGTAAGCTCGCATTGTAATTGCCAAATCAAACAAAATAATTATTAGTCAGAAGCCTGTCTGTTGTATTTCTTACATTCCTTAATCTTTTATTTTTATTATTTTGCAGGCTTTTGTGGGTAGGAAGTAAATATCAAGGATTTTATTAAGTTTCTCATTAATATATGGACCCATAAAGAGAAAGGACTTTCTTCCTATTGATTTGCGACATTTCGTTTTTTTTTCGGACGCTAACGTTATCTTTATAAACGTACTATAACAATGTACAGTTGACGGATTGTAAGGAATTAAGTCTCCTGAAATAGTAGGTCAGTAGGATACCTGTGTGGCCGCATATAAGCTCTTTTAAGTAATGCACGTTGAGCTCTATTTAAGGCATTGTAGTATTAGCAGTTGCACCCCCAGATCCAATGCAATATTCTAAAATTGATTGGCAAAGAGAGATATAGGTGATTTTTAATATTTTGTCAGAAGACATTTTTGCTTGAAGAGATTTGTACACATTATGAAAATATGTACAGAACGCTGAGCTTCACTGAGGACCAGTCTACCCGTGACCACGGCCGTTACAATACGGTCGAAACGTCGGGCAATTAACAAGGTTACCTTAAATCATTCACGGGATTTTTGCTAATCTTTTAGTTAGTTGGAGTTTTCTAAACCCTTGTGCAGAGAGTCTCCGTATTTTTGGACCACACTAAGTGGTTGTCTAAATAAACACCCAAGTACTCTATAGTGTCCGTATGTAGTACTGTTGGACAATTGCAGTTAGTTTTGTAAAAACAAGAGTGCAACTTAATTAAAAGGTTGTTTTTAGGACTTGTGCGTTCAGAAACACTGGAGTACAGCAGTTTTGTTTTGCTTACATTAAACGTCAGTAGATTGATATTTAACCAGCTTACAATAGTTTGTAAGCCACTCTCAACTGGATGTTGTAGTACTAAACAAACCATGTCATTCGACGAAGAGGTCTTTTGGACGGCTTAAAAACAGTGCAATCTCATCTCTTCCAGTGGGTATCGGGGTGACTAAGAGATTTCGCACCGGGATTCGCCAAGTGTGGCCATTACGGCAATTACCCTCAGGATCTTAATAAGTAAGTTCTGGTGAGGAGACCCAAGTCCAGCAGTGAGACATCATATGGATTGATATGTATTCGACAAAGGGTTAAAGTTATCCCCATAACTTTAAAGTTAGGCATACTGAAGTAGCAGTGGGCTGGTCATGTCTGTCGAAGGACCGATGGCCGCTGGAGCAAACGAGTTCCAGAGTGGAGACCGCGACTAAGTAAACGTCACGGTATGACGACCCCCAGCCAGATGGACCGACGACCTAAACAAGGTCGCTGGAATAAATTGGATGCGGAGGTAGAGGATGGATGTGATGCCGTAAATTAGAAAAGGCTTATGTCCAGCAGTAGACCGATTTAGGCTGATAATTATGATGCTGCTGCTTATACCACGTCCGAAGCCTTTGAGACCGTCTCAACGAGCGAGGGAATCTCGGCGATTCTGCTCTGCTATCGTCGGGTAGTCTCCACGAACAAGCGATAATTCCGCCAGCGTATCGTCGCAACTCCTTATGGAATCGCCGCGTGTAAGCGACGGTGATCGTCACTTTTTCTAGGCGGGACGTCTGCGTTTGACAGCGCGCTCGCTGCCAGAGCGCCGAGGTTTCGGTGTCGTTTCTCATGCACTCAGCCACTCGTCGATCGCCTCGATCGCTGTATGGAGACACGTTCTAAGAGTATGTATAGAAATAGGTGGCACGACGATAATATCGCCGCGATTCTTTCACCCATGGAGACGGTACCTTAGTAGCAAGTAACCCTCTGACTTCTCAAGACACTTAAACCTTAACAATCACGACATAATTATACTTGAAGTGTTTTAAATTCATACTTTTGACCCTTCAACGACCAATTTAGTATTCCAACGATATACCGGTAGATACAGATCTCCAAGATAACCCTCGAAAGTTCGTGAAATCTTTCTCAAAAGGTATGTAAATGACACTTGGTAACTTTTTGCACCAGAATACGAAGTTGCTAACAGTTTGAACCCTTCAAAGTTGAATGTGGGAAACAGGGCGATGGGACTCTTAAAGCCCTTTTGAAGATAATTGAGGTATCAAATCTCCGTATTTAGAAGTTTGTTTATTGAGCAGTAACTTTTATTCGTGATCTGAGAGGTAAATTTAATTTAACTTTAGATAACGAAATTATAAAGCACTACCTTCCAAGGTTTCACCTGTGTTATGTTTGATTGTTTTAGCATATGTGCTATTCTAGGTCCCTGACTAACTGGCGACCAAGCAGATCGCGATATCTGCTTATTGTTAATTGATCTACGTTATAGTAGTCACGTCATACATTAGAGAGATCAAGTAAAATGGTCCCTATGACCTGCGTCCAAACAAGTGGAGCTGTATCATATTTCGTATCATAAGTAAATAAAAGGGCAAAGCATGTTACCAACTTTTAAATAAATCTGAACAAAGACCGTGAAACCCGGAAGTCGAACTTAATGTCTTCTGGTGTGATTAAGTGTCCTCCAAGGTGCTGCCTTTCGTTGTGATGAATTGCCTAGCAACCTCAGAGGATGTGTACATGTGTTTCATCATCCTTATGGCATGTGTAATAATCTATACATTGTATTATAAATAATGTTTGAAAGTTCCAAAAATATACCTCTAAAACCGGGAATTCGTGCCAAAAATCCTGTATTCTACCTGTGAACACCAAATAAAAATGAGGTAGGACACTTAAATCATTTTTAGTGTGCCACCGTTGCGAAATTGGGAGAGGAATGCCGGTATCATTGAATTTTTTATGTCTTTTCGTCTGTCATTTTCTTTTTTGTTTCGTTTTAAATGTTTGCGTTCTATTTGTGACTTGCAAGCGAAATTTTAGGTTTAACTATTATTTATAGTAGAACTTTTCTTGATGTTTTGGCAGCGTTTCTGTGAAAAGTCTAAACTTGTTTACTTCTAAGTTATTGATGTTGCTTGCGACGTATATTCTTAACAATAATTGCTGCATCAAATGCATGTAAGCGCATCAATTTAAAACGGTTTCGGTGTCTGGGTGCTATTTATCTATAATATGTATGTATTTAGATATATATAAGTATGTTTATCAGTTGTCTGGTTGCCATAGTACAAGCTTTGTTTAGTTTGAGATCAGATAGCGTTGTGTGAGTTTCCCCAGGATATTATTATTATTATTATATCCGTGCGAGGCAGCAAGGGAAACCCTTATTTTTGGCCATGGACCAACATGTTTTTTTGTGGATTTGAGTCCGATACACCCACCTTTGTCGTGTTATTGCCCTTCATATTTTGTGTTAGCAGTTTAAACAACAACTGCCGCATTAGGTCTATTCCCTGTATCTTAAGAAACTATACAAAGAGTATGTTCAATCGATTAACCTAAAGAACTGGGTATATACACCCCCTTCTAGAGGGGGTGGGGGGCAGGTCAGCGTATTGAAGTTACCGTTGTGCCTCAACTCTGTTTATAACTTAACTAATCCAACTTGACAGGCCAGTGTCTTATGCCCGAGATCTTCATAAATAACTTTTTAATTTGGAAAGCTTGTCGGAAATGAAGCTCTGCCGTACTAAATAACAATAAAATTAGATTATAAACATGATAATAAATCATCTAATTTGTTTGTTATTTTGGACGGTAAGTCGCAAGCCATTTATAAAATCTATCTTGTGAACTTTCTGTATCTTAATGTCTTTGAAAAGATTGTTTTCAATCGATTTTTTTAAGATAACTTAAACACTTGGGATATCAATATTTAAAATGGCTGTCACTTTGTACGGGGTAGCTACTCCAACGTACGACGTACTATTGAGGTCAGTGAGCAGTCATTTCACATTTTCAAGCCCTCAGTACCTATCTATACTTAATTCTTGCTGCCTGCCCCGGCTTCGCAAGGGTTTCATATCATAGATTTTTATACCTAGAGTTACATTATTGCAATTTTCGTAGTGACTTCTAATTTTTTGACAACAAATATAGCGTATGTTACTCCCCGATAAAGTAGCTTTCTAACGGTGAAAGATTTTTTCAAACCGGATTAGTAGTTTCAGAGCCTATTCAATGCCAAAAAACAATCAAATCTTTCCTCTTTATAATATTACTAGCTGACCCGCGCAACTTTCGTCTGCGTCAATATTCCCCGTTTTTTGCAACATTTTACATTGCGGCTCCTATTGATCGTAGCGTTATATAGCCTATAGCCTTCCTCGATAAATGGGCTTATCCAGCAGTAAAATAATTGTTCAATTTGACCCAGCAGTTTCTGAGCTTATCGCGTTTAAACAAACAGTAGTCAGCTAGTGTCTGATAAGGCAGAATAAACGATAGAAATATTCGTGTAAATATTTTTTTAGAGCGTACAAACTTTAGCCATAATTTACTACAAAAATCCACACGAACCGAGTTCTAAGTACTAAACCATTAAACAATTACGTTGGGCGAGTATAAATGTCATAGATATAAGTTTGTAAAATAATGAACCAAACGCCAAAAAAAACAGCCGATAAACTGTGCACTATAAAATACTCTTTTTTTTATCAATATCTAGTTGGATTTGTGGCCAGCATTCACCAGATATTGGCTATATTTTCAAACCAATATAGTTCATATTTAATTAAAATAGACTCAAGCCAAACAAAAAATATGAAACCCTGCATAAAATCTTTTTCTGTCGGTACGTTAAGGAAACCATTTAAAATAGATCTATAATTACTTTATAAAGTTGGTCGAGTAAATCTCAAATTATGATGGGAAATTTTACTAGTGCAAAACGGTTAGCCAGTTTAGATTGAACTATTTATACGCAAACGTGTATTACAGACATAGGTCAAAATAACTTAGACAATTCGATTCCTAATTATGCAGAACTTCGACTAAATTAAACACAAATTTTGCAAAAAAATGCCACTAGGGATAGAACAGTTAAGTGCTTATCTCTAAGATAGTAACAAATACAATTATTAAAATGAATTGATTAGAAATGAAACGGCTATTAGACTACCCTAAATCAGGGCCTAAATCGAGGTGGCCTCAAAAAATTGTTAGGGAATTAGGGCCTTAACTCTTATTACACCTCTCTTTTTAAGGGTTTAAGGTCCCTGATTCAGTGTGGTGTAATAAGCGCATGAAAACTAAAAAATTGAATTGGTAAATTAAGTAAGATTTGTGGCCAACATTCATCACCAAACATTGGCCACATATCCTAACCAATATTCTATCTTCGAACGTTTGAATTCCAATCGAAATCTACCCTCCAGAATCGAATTATGTACCACAAGACGTTACGAGGCTCTCAAATGTGGTTCCGGATTGCAGCCTCTCTTGATAGACCATTTCACTGATCTAAGACTGCCATATCGACGTTTGTAGGATAAGCGCCTTGGCAGTGACAAATATCCTTCTGACGATTTGACTTGAGTATGTCATTGTAATCTGGAGATTTTTTCGTCGTTTTTCCTCCATTTTTTGTGACTTATAAACGGATTTATGATGGAAGAACTCTGATTCCGTGTAATGCGGTGTATAAATAGAAGTAAAATGCAAGGAGCTTGCGTTTTGAACGTCTGTCAATACCTTTATGGTTAAAATATTTGGGCATTATTCAGGTCTGTAGCTCTTATATATCAATGGGGCTCTAGAAAGATAGACGTAGAACAAGATCACTATAGGGACACATAGCACCTCCCTGAGAAATGGTTGACATAAAAAAAATTAAAAACGAAACAAAAAAAATGATGGAAACAAGATAACCTCAAGGCTGGTTTTCCTCTGCTGCTGGTCGGCGCTGATACACACTATGTATGAGGAGCCGACGCATGTCAGCGCTGATCGGTCAGCGTCACTCAGAAACGTTACATTAATTACATACAGCGTCAGTTGCTCAATGCCGACGATCAGCGTGAGAGGAAAACCAGACTAAATCATACAGTTAGAGGCATTTTAGTAAGTTCACTGGGATTCATTAATGCCTCCGACTGCGTGATGTAAGGTTATCTTGATTCCAACATTTTATAAGCAGGCGGGTTTTGATTTTTATTTTTTTATTTATTTAATACTTTTTAGTGCTTAGTTGTAAGACTTAATTAACTGTAACTACCGAAAATTTGAGCGAAAATGGTTGGTAACTAATTTTAAATCGCTATATATCCTATATGGTCATTTTAAGTGAAAAATGATTCAAGAAACCTGATCATGATTTATAATACCTACACAATGAATGATTGACTGCCTCTGTGGCTCGGTGGGAGTTTGTCCGACTGCTACGCAAGAGGTCGTGGGTTCGATTCCCATTCGGGACACCACTTTGTGTGATCCACAAATTGTTGTCCCGAGTCTGGGTGTACTTTGTGTCCGTGACTTGTATATTTGTAAAGTCCCCTGCGACACAGGGCTTGTACCCTAGTGCGGGAGTCGTCTTTATTACTTACTATTACTAATGATACCCCTGGATACCCCACATGACATTGTTTGTTGACTTTTTTTTTATCACAATATGGCGTCTGGCTTTCGCCGTTTTGAATATTGATTGCTGTCATGTCTTTAGTGACACTCGCAAGATTAATACAAACCGTTGACGTCTGAATCATCAAAATCGGCTTAAGCGTTTATTCCATAAATCGCCACAAAGGAACACACATACATACATAGACTGATAAACACATTACCTCCCTCCTTGGCGTTGTGCAGTCGGGTAAAAAGAGAGGATATTAATCATAAAATCCGGATTAATTTCTCAAAATAACTGGCTAGTAGAGAAAACCCTGTTCGTGACAGGTTAAACCGCCAGAATAATTTTATCAAAACTTGAAGTTCTGAGACTGAATTATCAAACGATATATATATATATATACATACAACTCGATGGAAATTTGACCCAGTAGCCCGAAGTAGAATTTTAGACAATCCAAAGTCGAAACTGAATGAAAAGTTTTTGGGAGCTCGAATTGAAATGGCGTTTAAGGAAATTGTAAAGATTCTTTTATAAATTGAGCTATGGTAAGAAACTGCAAGCAATGCTATGCAATGTCAAAAAAATTAAAAGCTTTTTGTGAAAAATGGCTTTTGTTATTAAACCATTTTTGTCGAAATAATTGAAGGCTTAAAGTCCTTTTTGGCAGCATAAAAGAATAAAATATGTTACAAACATTTATAATTTAAAAGATGTGCTTATTGAAAATCCTTTTCCGTTTGTCATGTTGCATTTAAGCTATAAATCTGTAAGTAGATAACTACAAACTTCCTAATTTTTATGTTGTTCATTATGTTATTACCCGACTGCGCAGAAGGAGGTTAATATCTCGAGCCTAAGTAAATATTTATGTTCTTTTTTGGCACGCTCTACTAGAGCCTAAACGGCTTTTATCAGATTACCTACATCATGTGAGGAGTTGTTGGATTACAGGCTACATAATTATTCAGGTCATTACTTTTAAGCAGTCATTTCTTTGTGTCTAATATTATTTCATTTATAAATAACGAATATTTTAGCAAGTCATGCCTAACTCTTTTCCAGTAAGTATAATATTTAGTTGACAGAATACGACCCCATCTCTCTTTACTAAAAGTCACACACGATCACTTAAAACTGAACAGTTTTATCCTATAGTCAAAACTGACGTCCTTTGTGTCCACACACTTTCACTTTTGACTGAAGACAACACTATTTTATTGTAAAGACTAGCTGTCCCGCGCAACTTCGTCTGCGTAATTTTGCAACATTTCTCATTGCTGCTCCGCTCCTATTGGTCGTAGCGTGATGTTGTTTGTTAATTGCTATATAGCCTATAGCTTTCCTCGATAAATGGGCTATCTAAGAGTGAAAGAATTTTTCAATTCGGACCAGTAGTTCCTGAGATTACCGCGTACAAACAAATAAACGCTTCAGGTTTATAATATTAGTATAGACAGACAAAACTGACGTCCTTTGTTCACTTTTAACTGAAGACAACACCATTTTATTCTCAAGATGTGAACGCACGACGACGCATTAGCCGTGCTTAGTTTAGTAATAGTTTTGAAAAACTCGGCCAACCACTGTCTTTAGACAAACATAGACAGACCAGTTTCCTTTTTGCGATCACAACAATACGTTTTAATTGCTACACGACTCAAGAACCACAGTCTACACATGCAATGTTTAAACTGATAAGTTCCGTCAGTTCAATTTAAAATACGTGGCCCCAATATATATCACTTTTAAATTATAATAAAAAACTGACAGTTTTCATCATTCAGTTTCAAATGTTCAGTTAAAACTGATAGTGTGTAACTATATAACACTTAAAAGACTAACACCATTTCAACTAATAAAATTAGATTTTTTTGCCAAAACACTTTCAAGACAAATATGCTTACTTGATAATAAGACGAAAGCCTTTGTAAACAACATTTCTAGTTACTGTTAAAAGCAAAATCTGTGTTTCCTCTCAATCCAATACAATAAGTAAAGTAATGATTTCTATAAAAAACATTTGGCAAAGCGATACAACATATCTCACAAATCAGACTATTTGGTCCCATGCCAATAGGGTACAGTCCACATTTACTTCGTATTTTTTCTTAAATATAAACCAGTTTTGGAAAACCTGTCTACTCATACAAGCAAGATTGTATTAAAGGTCAATTTAATCCAGACACTTTCTGTAAGTCAAATATACCAGTTTGACAAGACCTATCAACACGTTTAATATCTACGGAAAGCTATATTTAGTTACAATGGTTCTTATTCTGAATCCATAACATGTTGAGTTAAAATAGATTTGAGTCAAACAGAAAATGAGTTTCGTCTAGTAATAACATATTTATTTTAATTAAACCATTTAAAATAACCCTTAATTACGTAGAAAAGTGTGTCATTTAAAGCTCAAATTAAGATGGCAATTGTACCAGTGCAACGTCCAGTGTAAATTGACCTGTTTACACATAACTACGTGTATACAAAGATAGGTCAACATTACTTGGATATATCAATTTCCAACAATATTCTAACTGAATTAAATATTGCTTTTGCATAAAAGCCTTTGTAGGCATTTGTATTGTGCTTAAGTGCCCGATAAGTTATTTAAATAATATATTTATGTCAGTGACTTGAAATAACTTTAAGTTTATCGTTGGTAGGCTGCCAAAACATATCTTGGTCCAAATTGTACCTATAATGGTCACAATGACACAATTTCTATTTTTTGTTAGTAATACAGCTAACGTAGTTTTCGGTTATGCAATAAAAAAATGTTTGATATAATTGGCTTAGTGGTCTAGTGGTTAGTAATCCTGACTGCTATGCCAGACATCGTGGGTTTGATTCCCATCTAGGATAAATCTTCATGATTGTTTATTTTGTGTATAAATGTAGTTTGTCCATCCTATTGCATGTATGTAACTTTTGTTACAAAATACAATTATTATGACTGTTTGACGAAATAAAATAAAAGTACAACAAAATGTTTCTATATACAAAACCTCAAAGCCACTCTTTACGACTCTCTTTATCGCCTTGTTTGGGATCAGACAATCGTGTGTGAGTTGTCCCATGATTTAATCTCCATAAATTACATTTTTTTTTTCTTTTCAAAAAGACGATCCCGCATTAACCCACAAGCCCTGGTTCGCGAAACTTTACAAACATACAAGTCACGGACACAAAGTACCCAGACTCGGAACAACAATTTGTGGGTCACACAAAGTGGTGTCCCGAGTGGGAATCGAACCCTCGACCTCTTGTGTAGCAGTCGGATACACTCCCACTACGCCACAGAGGCAGTCGATCGTAGGTACATTAACTGTACGAAGGAACAATTAGATTACAGAAACCATAGAAATATTTTTTTAATTTTTTTTTTTTAGCTTTACTATAAATTATGCGGTACCCCATTCCCACACGCTCAAACACCAACAAAAACCACAGCCTTACTTTCGCAAAAAAAAAAAAAAACAGTACAAAGCAAGCAAAACAATAACATGAATATATAAACAGTATGCCAACCATTGTTTTACGACTTTTGTTATACTGTTACATTCGTGCAGTAAGTTACTACAAAAACAAAGTATTTATATTTACACTCAAATTATTTTAGTAGGGTCATGTGTAATGGCTGTGTCAGACGGCGCAACAAAAGAATGAAGTTGCGTGGTCAGGCGAACGATGACCGGGTGCACGCACGAAAAAGTGTCACGTTATTAACTGGTTGCTAAGCAGTCACGTTATTGATTGGTTGCTAAGCAACTTCATAATAAAGGTTTCTTATGACGTTATCACGTGAAATTATCGTCCGTAAACCGACTTTACAAACAACCGTTTTAGTCAGTATGTATGAAGATGAAACACCCTAGCAAATGAAGTGGCATTTTAAATTGAGAGATATATTTTATATAATCATATAGACCGCTATAGCAACTTCGTCTGTGTGAATTATCCCCGTTTTTGCAACATTTTTCATTTCTGCTATGCTCCTATCGGTTGTAGCATGATGTTACTCGTATATAGCCTATAGTTTTTCTCGATAAATGGGCTATCCAGCAGTGAAAGAATTTTTCAATTCGGACCAGTACTGCCTGAGATTATCGCGTTCAAACAAATAATCAAACAAACTCTTCAGCTTTATAATATTAGTATAGATTACTAGTAATATATAAAATCATTCATTGCTAGTTTAGACAGCTACAGTAACAAATTTGTGACGTTGCGTCTACAAGTCTCTAGCTCTCACTGAAGCCTTAAAGTAAAAAGTTATTTTAGTAACAATTGTAACACCAGCACATTTTACAATTTTAAAGTAGGAGTTACAAGTATTCTGTCAATCAATGATATTCTGCCGCATTTGGCAAGGATTATGACGTTGAATAAATCAAATGAGCAGTGTTAATAATAATAAAGAGTTTATAAATATTTTCACTTGTATCAAGCGATCAAAGAATGTGCCAGGTAAAACCAAAAAATATAAATGACATACAAGTCACTAGAAGAAAAATAAGTTATATATATATAACAATAATATATTGGGACAAAGCTATCTGAACCCAAACTAAGCAGAGCTTGTACTATGGAAACCAGACAACCGATAAACATTTATATATTTCTTAATACATAAATATTATAGATAAATAACACACAGACACAGAATAAACCATCATGCTCATCACACAAAGTTTTATTCTGAGTGGGGATCGAACCCACGATCTCTTGCGTAGGAGTCGGATACACTCCCACCGCGCCACAGAGTCAGTCAACTATGTTCATGGCACTTACGCTCTTTAGTTGAGAAACACAGTTTTTCGGCAATAACTCAATGACTATATCCGATCATGTAAGTGCAGTCATTAATTTATACATTATAGCAGGTATATCAATTTATACATTTCTTTAAAGTAACTGTATAAATTATCAATTGTATAAATTAGTATAGACTAGTTAATTTATTTTAAATAGGTACTTACCGGTCTATAGGTATGACCTTTTCCAGTATATAACGAACCCGACTTTCCACACCAATTACGTAAATGAGAGTTCAAAATATTTCAAAGCTGCAAGGGATCAAAGTTACAAAGTTCATGTTTGAGTTAATTAGGAATTAAATTCATCTGCAATATTAATTTCGCCTCATTTCCTCATTAACCCTGGTGGGAAGTTTAAAAAGAAATATTTACACATGCCTTTAAAACAACAAAGGTAAAGTAATCCCCAACAAATAAAGCCTCAAGCAACACATTTCGAACTTTTAACAACACATCGAAAACACAAAAGTGTCCCCTTCTAAACACACCATTATATTAAATCGTCAGACTAATTTCGCGTGTGTGAACCGTAAAATTTTGTCACCAAACTTTGAGAATCGATGAGGATTCCTTTTAACTTTATTCCAGTGATTCCCAAAGTTTTGTAATGTTTACTCCCAGTTTGTTTATGTTAAGGCTTCTTCAAATAATACGGATGTTTAGTTATGGACAGTGGAGCTGTTATATAAATTAGAGAAGGGAAAATATCTTAGGACAGAATAGGTAAGAAATACCCGATTCTTACTTCGGTGAAGTTTGCGTTCGTAGGTAAGACTGGGTCCTTATTCACTTTGTGCCTCTGTGGCGCGATGGGAGTGTGTCCGACTGCTACGCAAGAGGTCGAGAGTTCGATTCCCACACGGGACACCACTTTACGTGATTCACAAATTGTTACTTTGTGTCCGTGACTTGTTTGTTTGTAAAGTCCCCCGCGACACAGGGCTTGTACCCTACTGCGGGTGTCGTCTTTTTAATTCAAAAAGAAAAGTATTTTTTTCCGTTTTCGCGGCAAGCCCGTGTAGGCTGGCGCATGCGCGGAGCGCTCAAAGATGTTCGCCGCGCATGCGCGTTGATGCATTTCTAAGCGCAGTTCTCTGTTTACGTACCACGTTGCCTTGCCACGAAAACGGAAAAAGTAATGTGAATAAGGACTCAGTTGTGCAAAAGAGGTCATTATTTCGTACACGGGAGAAAGAATAGGTTAGTTTACGAGATAACAAAAGAAATCCAAAAATATTAATTTCTCTTCCTGTGGGTATCGTCAAGGCGACTAACGACCGGTCTTAATAATCTATCTATCGATGGATTTGGCTACTAGAAGTCGAATTTTGACATATTTTGTACGGACCTTATGCCAAATATGTAGCCAAATCCAAAAAAAATGATTATTGAGCCCGGCCGTACTAGATGTTACACCGGAGGACGAGCAGCAGCGTCCTCTGCGTACTTTAAAGCCTTAAACGGCTATTTCGCTACCCTAAATTAGGGCCCTAAATCGAGGTGGCCTTGAAAATTTTGTGTGTGTGTGTGTGTGTGTGTGTATGTGTGTGTGAAACGTGCCGTAACTCTTATTACACCTCTCTTTTTAAGGATTTAGGGTCCCTAATTTAGTGTTGTGTAATAAGCGCTTTACTGCGATCGCAAACCCACTCGCCAAGCATGGGGATTATGGCAATTACCCCCAGGATCTTTAATAAGTAGGTCCTACTTGGGAGACCCGTGCCCAGCAGTGGGACACCAGTGGGTTCATTACATTTAGATTGGATAAGAACGATTGATAACATTTAAACTGTCAACAAGTAAGTCCGGATAAAATATTGTGTTATTTTACAAAAATAAATAATTTCACGAGAATAGTGACGTCATAGTGCCGATATTTTGTATGAGATCTCCATACAAAATCTGCGTTTTAATATTTCTTGAAGAGATGTTTTTTTTTTTTTTAAATGGCACTACTGCCGATGTCGACAATTCTGCCAAAGTCAGACGTACGATGGAGTAACAATTTTGAATTTTTAACAGTTTTTGAAAAGTTGTTGTTTTGACTAGTTGGAAAGTAGCCCATTGTGAGATCCGTAAATGTCAAGTTTGAGTGTATTAGTACTTAGCACTTACCTCTATAGTAGGTATTAGTACACTGAACAAGATACTACCGTCAATAACAAGGACCCCCATTTGATTTTGACATTTGGACTATCATTTGACAAAATCGTTGTGTAACAAAATTTATTTGTTATTTTTTTTTTTTTTTTTAGTTGTGAAAATGGCGGCAAACTGACATGTCGCTATTTTTACAGCTCCGCGTTTAAAGTGTAAAACAGTGTGAAATGTACTTGAAATACGTGATAACTGGACAAGAACGAGACTTTGTGATTGAAAGAAGAAAACTAGAAATTATACTTGAAACTGGCGATGCACATAATGTGCGAGCCATAATCTCTATCGATTAATATTGGAGGGAAGAGGAAAAAAAAAGGTTCATTTGTCATAAGTGTCAAAAAAGTTGACAGGACGATCATTCGATTCGACATTTGAAATGGCTGTCACTTTGTACGGGGTAACCACTCCAACGTAAGACGTACTATTGAGGTCAGTGACCAGTAATTTCACATTTTCAAACCCTCGGTACCTTAATATTAGCTGCCTGCCCCGGCTTTGCAAGGGTGTCATATCGTAGATTTTAATACCTTGAGTTACTTTATTGGAATTTTCGTAGGGATCTCTAATTTTTTTTACAAGAAAATGAGCTTTCTAACGGTGCAAGAATTTTTCAAATCGGTCCAGTCCAGTAGTTTCGGAGTCTATTCCATGCAAACAAACAATCAAATCTTTCCTCTTTATAATATTAGGCACTACTGGTCCAAAATTAGAGGTCAGTGGAAGGGGGAGTAAAGAGGTGTGTGACCTGTATTTAAGATCGATCCCAAAGTTACAAGAATACGAAAATGGCCGTTTTAATCGAAACTTAACTGCAACTGTACTGCTTTAAATACGTGAATTGACCCCCGGGTTAAACCATCAAGCAATTTTAAGGTAAACAATGCGCGTTAATTCCCGTAAAATAAATAGCTGTATTTTATATATATCTATACATATGTATAAAATAAGCCTTATAACAATCCACAATTTTCAAATATTACACTTTAAAATAAACTAACTCAAACGAAGCAAACCTCAGAATTAAAGTTTCTTCAAGTTTTAAGACAAACCCGTAATATTTATTTCAGTACTTACTTACTTAATCTTTATAAGGTTTAATTATCATTTGAAAGTTCAGACTGTGAAGTACTGTGTGGTTTTAATTAAAGATACCGTACATATAATTGGGACTGCGGGTAGACGAGCATTGCCGTGACAAAGGCTTCGCAGGTAAATTTGAAGAATACATTTTATTTTCAGGGTTGTTTTTTTCAAGTAACACATTATTTTTGATATACTATCTCGTTTTAACTATTTCACATGACTGTGCGTTCTGTTAACTCCAGAAAAAAAATGCTTTCTCAAATTTCGCACTATCTCCATTTCATATTAATTCATCATAATTGGCGGTTTAGTCGTGAAGGATCAACTCAGACTTCAATAAAAATGCGTAGTATTACAAACGGATTTATTTGAACTATTATAAACGTCCGCACTGTTCAAATTCACAAAAAAACCAACTGATCTCAAATAAGGCAGAGCCGGACAACAGGTAAACAAACGTATTTGGAAATATATAAGTATTAGATATATTTCGGGACTTAATCGCGTGAATTATTTAAAGGTACGAACCTTTTATTTACCCGACATCGCTAAGCTGCCATCAGTCGACCCGTGACCACGATCGGTGCAATTCGATCGAAACGTCGGGTAAATAAAAGGTTCGTACCTTTAAATAATTCACGCGATTAAGTCCCGAAATATATCTAATATGTATAAAAATCGCGAAAGTTTAAATCAATAATATTTAATTATGTTTATCAGTTGTCTGGTTTCCATAGTAGGTACAAGCTCTGATTAGTTTAAGATAATATAGCGTTGTGTGAGTTAACCCAAGATATTATGATTATATATTTCTAAATATATACATATTAAGGATAAATTATACCCAGACACAGAATAAATCGTCATCAATCGGCTCATCACACAGTTTTATCCTAGGTGGGGATCGAACCCACGACCTCCGGCTTAACAGTCACGATCACTAACCACTAGACCAACAGGCCCGTCTAAGGTACTTTTTTTTTTTTTTTTTTTTTTTTATGGCCGTAAAAAATGCCTAACGCACACCTCCAGCACCCGGGGCAGACGCTGGAGGTAGTGTGGGACCTGCCCCCACTAAAAAATCGGCCGTGTACCAACTCGCCGCCTTCACACGGATAGGCCGCCGGAATTAGCTATTTCTTCGGCGGACCCACCCAGCGGCATAGCCCCATCGGGCATTCCTGCTCCTGCGGCGTCCTGGGTACACACAGAACACCGCCATCGCGAAAGGCCACGAGCGTGGGAAACTTCCCCGTCCATCACGCCCACAGCCCCACCAAGCGACGTCACGCGCGACTGCGCCTCGACGTCGCTCGGTTCGCCGGCGACGGGGCAGACTATCCCCGCCGCCTCCCCCCACGAGATGAATTTCCCGCAGGAGGTTGCGACCGCGTCCTGGACCCCCTACCGCGCAACGCATCCGGTACCCCTATCACTGACGACAGGGGCGAGGAGCGAGCATGGCTAAGGAGTCCGTTAGGTGGAGGGTGTAGAGGCATGGGAAGGCGCCTCGTCCCCACCCTCCTCCATCCGCACCGGAGCCTGGGTGCGAGGAGCTCGGCCAGTCCCCGCAGGCGGCTTTGCGGCCTTGGGAGGCTTACAGCCCGCCCTCCCCATCATGTGGTTGGCGGGCTGGTTGCCCGCCGCACACACGGGGCAGTGGGGAGCGGCAGAACACGCCGCTGCTGCATGCCCCGGTTGACCGCAGCGGAAACAAAGTCCGCTACAGTCAAAACTACTGGTGCATTGTGGGCGCAAGTGGCCCGCGCCCATGCACCGGTAGCACCTCGCGGGCCTCGCCTCGAGGATGGTGATCCTCGCGGCGGAGAACCCCACGAGGAGCCGGCCTGCCTGTGCCAAAATTTTGGCCGCAGCGACGGGGCAACGCGCCCACGCCGCACCAACACCGCCGGGGCCGGGGCGGATCGCGCCGACCTTCACGGTTCCGGGAGAGCACTGAGCCTTCTGCTCTATCGCCTCCCGGACCTCCTCAGACGACACGGAGTCGTCCAGGCCAGAGATGCGCAACTCCGCGCACTTTGTTGGCCTGACGACCCTTACGCCGTCTTGCCCTTCCGCGAGACGCCTCAACGTCTCCGCCACTAAATCGGCCTTCTTCGCGCCCTCTGTCCCCGGAACTTCGAGGAGTCGGGCCCCGGTCTGTGAGCGGCGGACGCTCATCTCCACGCCCCCAGCTGCTAAGAGAGCGGCCTTTGCTCCGCTAAATAGGCTGGCGTATGTTACGCCCCTACTCTCCGCCTCCGGCGACACCGTCACAAGGACGGCGGCCGTTTTCGGCGGAGACAGCTTCGGCCTCTTTCTGCCTCCTTCTTTCGCCGGAGTGACCTTCGGCTTAGAAGAGGCGGCAGCGGCCCTCTTCTTCTGCTGGCGCCGCGATTTCTTGCTCCCTGCCGTTTGCCATTCCTCACCGGAGGGGGCAGAGGCGGGAGCGGGCGCAGGCGCTGGGGGACGGCCCTGAGCCGTTGGGGCGCTCGAGGCGCTCGCCACTCTAAGCGACCCGGCACGAGACCCGGCACGTCCCCCTGTACGTAGTGGGGGCGCTGGGGGTGCCCTCGATGGCCCCTGGTCCTTTGGCCTGGAAGCCGCGAGCGGCGGCCGACAGCTCGGCTCTGGAGGGAGGCGCGCCTTGACGCTCTCTAGGCGCGCGTCAATAAGGCCCCCGTCTAAGGTACTAGGTCAACGTTTCACAAAACAAAGTTGCAAACACGACCCCTTTGACCCCAAACTGTAATACTAAAAACTAGTGAAAACATCAACATGTTTAAAATAGTACAAAATACGAGTATCGTAGCGCAGGTATTCGTCTGGGGAAATCGAAATAACAGCGCGTATGTCACCTCAATACGAGTTTTCATATTCGCTAAAATTTCCTTTAAATATACTGGTATTACAGCTACAAAGTGCCTGAACTGTAAGTACATTTAACATCAGGCATATTACTCTAGTCAGACATACTAATAGACATCGGGAGTCAACTCTTGACCGCAATTCTTGGGCTGGGTATATAAATAGAAAATGTTTGTAGGTGTAACTAAGAATTTGATGACGAGGTGGCTGTTTAATAAGTGGTGGTGGCTGGTGACTGTTTAATAATTAATATCCTAGTAACCGATTTCGGTCACCGCGGTCAATCTTTTACAATATCCATGCAGGAGATAAAGTATAGTGTATGCGGAGATTCGAAGTACATTATCTATTCCCTAACTCTCATAGTCCGATGGGACGGAAGTTTGACACATAAGGACGCTTTACGTGCTCTTCGAGGTACGAAGGGTTTCGAAATTTTTCGAAAAGAGTCACCCATTTATGGAGCGACAGGGAAAATGTTGCTTTACTTTGGTGACACCTCTCACTGAATCCTGGAACCTTTATATAAATACGCGATTTGATGAAATTAATGAATTTGCAAGTCAAGAAGAATATAATCACCCTATTTTAAGAGAGGTCTTTTGTCAAGGTCTTTATGCATCTTAAAGTTAAGTCAGCAGCATAGAAGCCTTCGGTCTTACGCCTAATATCGTCACGAACTTTCATCTCATTCAATTACGTGAGTGAGAGAATAGAGATACACTTGACTATTATACCTAGTATTTTGCGTAGCTAGCTAATCATATCATCTAAAAGACAAGAAAACAATCAGATTCTATCGGATAACTGCTGGAAATAAGCCTCGTCTTATGCCACAACATCCAATCTCCGCCTTCCGCATCTAATTCATTTCAGCGACCTTCTTCAGGTCGTCGGTCTGCCTGGGGGTCGTCCTACCGCGACGCTTACTGAGTTGCAAACTCCACTCTAGGATTAGCTACACTACAGGACAAGTAAAATAATATTTATGTTTAATTATTAAGTAAATATGAGAATTTTATCCATAACGGATTAAAATCAAACCGCCGATATCAAAATCAAAAGCTATTGTGTTACACACAAAAATCAGGGATAGATAAAAACAAAAATCGAATCAACTCTCTCAGATATACGCCTTTGTTCCTGAGACATTACCTTTACTTCTAATGGCTCCCCCGTGCTCTTTGAGAACCGCTGTCTCACTGTTTATAGACAAAGAGCTTGTAGAAAAAAACTGAAGTGAAAATCATGAAATATTCACGATTAGTATATGCACAGAAACAAGACTTTTTGTTTCATTTAGTCTATATCTATTCATACTAAAATAATAAATCTAGAGATTGTATAGGTATGTTTGACAGTACTAATCACGGAAACAACCACCGTTTTTTTTTAAACTTTGTACCGAAAAAGAGTAGTGTAAAACTTAAGAAAAAACATGCTCTAACAAGTTTTTTTATTTATGTAACTAACAATTAAAGCCAGTGTTCTGTAAATAGGAGATTAGTTAACGGCCCGCGCTTTATTCTGTTTTCTTCAACCGACTTTAAATAAGGAGGAGGTATTCAATTCAACTGTATGTACGCAAAGCGGCAAAGGCGGTAAGACGGCTGGAAAAACCTTATTACTATATATTTTTTTAAATAGAAATTTCTAATTTTATTCTCACATTTCTTTGTACCGTTTGTTTTTTTTTTCTCTTAACTATAATTTTAACATTAATTACTCTTGCTTAAATAACTTCGTTCATTCTTCACAGCTTACTTAAATACCTATCTAAAAAATAATAACTCAAGTTCATGAATGTGAATTTCCTTCATCCACCCAGACTCGCTTGACCTCCCTCTCACACGCTCAACATATCCAACCTTGACCGCAAACCTCTCGTTTTAGCCTAAGATCTATCACAACCTCTGTTCTCACTAAATCACAGTCACAGCTAAGACTCAAGTCTTAGGCTCCGTACTTACACAAGGTATTACTCGAGAGTTTTACTCGACAGCGAGTAAAGCTTACAGTACAGCTAGTAGCGCAATGCTATTTTTCTGTACATTCAAGTTAATTAATTGAATGCAATAAATTAAAGGCTCGTTTATATGATGCCAACGTGTTGTTGAGTAATACATGCAAGGCATTTATTACCTAAATTAAATTGTATGAAACAGTAACAGTAAGAAACTTAAATAGTGTATTAAATCACTGTTGAAGTTTTACGTGCGATGTGAATTTGGTTGTTCTGTGCGGAAATTGGCTATCTATGCGTTAAATTTTATGATACATAGACGCTGTAAGAATTAGTTTGAAAGTTATGCAGCACGCATAATTTACTAAGTAATTCTTTTTACCTACACATTTAAATAAAATATGACTAACTTTATTAATTGGAATTAATCTCTTACGAGTAAAATTATCGAGTAATACCATCTTTGAGTACGGAGCTTTACACGTAATCGAGTCATAATTCACTTCTGGGTCGCGAGCTCCCTGCCTATTACATATAATAGCATAATGGCTTCGATCTCTCATTCCTTATACGATTTCTATGTTTGTTTAAAGTTGGCTCAGTCTCGAGGGCTTCGACGGATTCTGATATCATCCTGTGTTTTCTTGAGGGGGTTCTAATGACTCAGCATTATTTTATAGGTTTTGGATCGAGATTTTTATTTCTGGTAGTCAATGGAGAAAATTGTTAAGTGTATGAGATTTCCATTATATGTGTATTTAATAACAATAATATAATATAATATCTTAGGACAACTCACACAACGCATTCTGATCCCAAACTTAGTACAGCTTGTACTATGGAAACCAGACAACTGATAAGCATAATTAAATTTCTATAAATATAATAATGTATACTATTTTTTTTTGTTTTGTTTGAACGCGATAATCTCAGGAACTACTTACTGGTCCGAATTGAAAAATTATTTGGTAGCCCATGTATCGAGGAAGGCTATAGACTATATTCATATACATCACTCTGCGACCAATAGGAGCGGAGCAGCAATAAAAACTATTGCAAAAACAGGTAAAATTGACGCATATGAAATTGAGCGGGTCAGCTAGTTATAAATAAAATACTTACATCCAGATACAATAAACCATCGTGCTCATCACACAAAGTTTTCGAACCCACATCCTCCCCTTAGCAGTTAAAGTCACTAACCACTAGACCAACAGGCCAGATATTTTACAATGATGGATGACTCCATTTTTTTTTAACATCGTTCCTCCTGAAACTTATTGTAATCCCGAAGTGGCGATTTCCATCCAAAATTATCCTTAGCGTTTTCTTAAATTGATTTTCTACTAGACCATCTTTCACCAATTAAAGGCATATATCTAAATAAATCCGCTTTTTTTTAGTTTTAACGAGGCTCGCCAAGTAATTGACTAGCTTTTTACCCAGTTCCGCCCGCATGGATGTCGGTTATCGCGACAAAAACTAACATATGTCCGGAATCGATTGAATCGATCTATCGATCGAAACATCAAGTACACAAGGGCTATCATACATTTAAATATATAGGAGATTAAATCCCGATATAGTTATAAAAAACAACAATTACTAATTGTTTTAGCAGCAGGATTATGAAAATACATGAAGATACTTTGGTGAATATTTTTTTTTTGTTTTGTGTAATGCTTTATGACAGTAGGTATTTCATTAATATTTGTAAATCTATACTAATATTATAAACAAGAAAGATTTGATTGTTTGTTTGTATTGAATAGGCTCCGAAACTACTGGACGGATTTGAAAAATTCTTTCATTGTTGTGAAGCTACACTAACCCCGGGGGACTTAGGCTATTTTTTATCTCTGTATTCCCACTGGAACGGGAACTACGCGGGTGAAACCGCGAGGCGTCCGCTAGTAGTATATAGTCAGTTTATTTTTTAGTTAAGTGTGTCTACCTTTTAAAGCTAAGCGAAGACATTTAATTGATCACATGACATCTCCTCGAATCTTTCGGCGGGTCCACTTTCCTTAAAGTGGAGCCGCCGAAAGATTAGAGGAGATCGTTTTTGTACATACAAGTCTTTACCTAATTCCATGTACAAAAATGATGACGAAGGTAAAAAAAACTCCACAAAAATGCTTAAATATTTATATTATTCAAGCATTAAAGCCTACCATTTACATGAAATATGAAAATCTTCTTTGAAAACACAGAATCCAGAGATAAAACACATCTAATGAGAATCGAATCGATCGAACGAACATTTGTTATGAACGATAACGTCACAGAGTAACTGGCAACTCGTGACGTCATCAATCATCGTGAAAACGTCATTAATATTAGAATATTTGTTCGAAAGGCCGAAGTTTGATCGTTACCAACGTTTTTGGATACATCTTTGTATGGCTAAACGTGTTGATGGGAAATTATAGATTTTGTTTTAAATTTTTCATCTGACTGACATCATCAATTTAAATCCCTCATGTTCTTAACCTAATAATAACATAATAACATCTTGGGACAATTCACGCAACACAAACTAAGCAGAGCTTGTATTATGTAAACCAGACAACTGATTAACATACTTATATATTTCTAAATACATACTTAATATGAGACAAATAACACCCAGACACAGAATAAACCATCGTGCTCATCACACAAAGTTTTATCCTGGGTGGGGATAGAACCCACGACCTCTTGCGTAGCTGTCAGATACACTCCCACCGCGCCACAGAGGCAGTCAAACCTCCGACGCAAAAAGAGTATTATAGTTTGAAGCCTTCATATTATGTCTGCTTATATCTCTACGCGTTCCTAAGGAAAACAGTCTTAACAAATAAAATCGAACCCACGACGATTCCCTCCCGTGATGTATCTTCGCGTGATGAGCACGATTGTTTATAGTGCAATTTATCTACAGTTTGCATGTATTTGTACTGCCTTTGTGGCGCGGTGGGAGTGTATCCGACTGCTACGCAAGAGGTCGTGGGTTCGATTTCCACACGGGACACCACTTTGTGTGATCCACAAATTGTTGTTCCGGGTCTGGGTGTAATTTGTGTCTGTGACTTGTATGATGTAAAGTCCCCCGTGACACAGGGCTTGTACCCTACTGCGGGAGTGGCCTTTAAAAAAAAAAAAAAACCACTCTGCACACAGGACTATAAAAATAGCGACATCTATCGGTAGACGTGTTGTCATGCCATCTTGCGGCGGCCATGTTTAAATGAGTCAATAGACTTGCTTTTTAATCGAAACAGATACTAGGTCAACGAAATTCAATTAACGTTTCAATAATTCGACTTAATAAATATTGGTAAAATTAATACTTATTATAAAGTTATTGACGAGGAGGTTATAGTATAAACCATATTTAACCATAATATAGACTCTGCCTACTTTGGAATCAGATAGCCGTGTATGAGTTGTCTTATGATATTATTGTTATTATATGTTTTCCTTTGAGGTACAAAACCCCGTCGAGATTATACATACCTACATCTTCTTTCTCTCTCTACAAAATTGCTTTTAAGGTTGAAAGGCATTGAACGGCTTCCATATTTTCCATGAAGATCATTTTAGCTAAATGCGAAAACTAGACAGACAAATAGAAAGACATCGAGTAACATCACAACGGATTCTCACTTTCGATCGCTCGACCTCATTTCAACGAGAACTAGACATAGACTCAGAGACTCGATTCAATTTTATGGACTCTCAAATGTAACAAATCGAGAACTAAAATCCATTTGTATCTGCCCGAAAGAAAGTGTCCATTTATTTTATTCTGTCGCGTGAATGAGGATCACCTAGTGGGTCAGCTAGACTGTATTATTTGAGGCCACATAAATGATATGATTTTTAACAGATTTGATATCATACAGGTCACACAATCTGAGATAATAGTATAAACCCACTTATACTAATGGCAGATTTACATACTCTTTAACCCGCAGAAGGATACGAGTCCTGCGTTGCGGAGGACTTTACAAATATTCAATTCACGAACGCAAAGTATATCCAAATTCAGAATAATTATTTGTGGATCACACAAAGTGATATCCCGTGAGTGAATCAGTCCCATATTGCTAGTAATAAAAAAAAACAACGGTTGCATTCCGGGAGTGCTGGCAGAAGTGAAAACTTGAACATTATATTACATACTGATGGAATTTAAATAATATTTTTCGATCTTACAGACAAAATAACAAAATATTAAATCACAGAGCGATTGGAAATAATCGCTCCAAAAGTTGCATAAATGGTGTCCCCGACCCTACTGCGTGAGTCGTCTTTTTTTAAAACCAAAAATACTATAAAGGCAAATCTTGCTCTCTCGAAAAACAAGACTAGAAATATTCTAGTTGCCTTAAAAACCGTCTCCGACATGATGATAGACAGATACTCAATAATAATAGATTAAGGCTAGGAATACTAGTTTAATTAAGAAATAAAGAATATACATGTATATTGTCCTCAACAAAATACAGTAAGTAGTACATAATCAAAACGTTTAATTATGTACTTCTTACTGCCTCTGTAGCGCGGTGGGAGTGTATCCGACTGCTACGCAAACGACCTCTTGCGTAGCAGTCGGATACACTCCCACCGGGTTCAAGCCCACCCAGGATAAAACTTTGTGTGATGAGCACGATGGTTTATTCTGTGTCTGGGTGTTATCACACTAATATTATAAAGGCGAAAGTTTGAGAGTATGTGAGTGTGTATTGTTTGTTACTTCTTCATGTCTAAATGGCTAGAGCGATTTTAATAAAATTTGGTATGGAGTTAGCTGGCACCCTAGATTAACACATAGGCTAATAAACCGCGGGTAATACCGCGGGGCACAGGTTGTGTGAGTTATTCCAAGTTATTATTATCTAAAAAAAACGTTAGTGAGAGACAAATATAAAATTAACACAAAAAGAAATAAAAATCTATGTTAGTATATCCTCTATACTATTGCAGCCAAATCGCGCGGGAAATGTTTGACAAATTTGACGTTAAAGTTAAAAAAATTTCAATACCTTCTGTTTCGAGTTTTCGATTTCGACTGAAATTCATAAAGTTTTTACCAACCACCCATTTTACAAGTTACAATTACCATTTTTTGAAAAAGCCTAAACCATAATAAATAGTGTGTGATTTGTGTGTACCTATGCAAACTGCAGATGAGCAATAATATTAACAAGATTTATCATTGGAATGAAAACTAGGAGCGCTCGTTGACTAATCGGCATAATCTCTATAATAATAATCTCAGGTAATATTAAGTCTGTTGTTTCTGTAAGCTTAGCAATTGTTGTTTATATTTATTACTAAAAGTATGAAGGATTTCAGTGTGCGCAAAGGCGGCGGTAGATCGTTCCAACAACGAGTGGTGGCAAGCTTAGCTGTAAGGGGTGCTGTTATTTTTTTTTTAAACGTCTCCCGCAATAACGTACAAGCCCTATGTCGCGGGGGACTTTACAAACATTCAATTCACGGACACAAGGTATCTACATCCAGACTCGAATCAACAATTTGTGTCATCATCATGATCACTCAAAGTGGTGTCCCGTGTGGGAATCGAACCTACGACCTCTTGCGTAGCAGTCGAACACACTCCCATCGCGCCACGGAGGCCTTCAAATACAACGTGAATACGGCATCAATTACGGCAAAGACCACCTTTCCATATAAAATCACCTTGACCGTCGAAACTAAACCGTATGTCATAATGTAACCTATAATACCGTCCCCATAACCACCACAAAAGCAACGGAACCCATTTTATAACCGATACATACATATAAATCGAATACCGATACATTTGTACCGTTTCCTTTTGTCGACACCCTGTAGTACCATCAGTATCGTTACGCTTGTCAACACCACACTTGCCATACGAATAACACCTTTATGCCTTTAGAAACAAGGTTGAAAATGTGCTTTTGAGATATTCTTTAAGGGTTTAAATGACAGCGAATTCTTTGTAAAAGATAACGAACGATCTTTGTTAGAAGCTTTTGTATATTCAATCTTGTTCTTCAAGGCATCAGTAGAAAGTGCTAAGATGTTTTATTTACTTTGAGGACATTTTTAACACGCTTTTTCACAGGGAACGCTGCCGATGACGTCATACTTGAAGTGTAAGTAAAAGTGGAAGATTTTTTATATTGGAGGCATTGATTTGGTAACGAAACTGCATCCAAGCTAATATTATAAATGTGAAAGTAACTCTGTCTGTCTGTTATGTTTTCACGCTGTATACACTGAACCGATTTAGATGAAATTTGGTATGGGGATAGTTTGAGTCTCGGGACTGCCTCTGTAGCGCGGTGGGAGTGTGTCCGATTGCTACGCAAGAGGTCGTGGGTTCGATTCCCACACAAGACATCACAAATTGTTGTTTCGAGTCTGGTCTCTACTTTGCGTCTGGGACTTGTATGTTTGTAAAGTACAAAAACACAGGGCTTGTATTATAATGAGGGAGTCGTCTTAAAAAAAAAGCACATTGTGTAGTTTTTAATGAGATAACCGACATTAGCGCGGATGTAGCCGCGGGCAAACTACTACTACTAGCTAGTATGTAGAGAGGGTTTAAGGGGAAAGAAATACAGAAATCGTACTAATTTGTTGAATTTAGGTAACAGACACTACATGCTACCGCTAGAAGCGACGGTAGCCTAATGGCTAAGGCATTGATCTCGCAATTGTGTGTCTCGTTATAGTATTAGATTTTAGTTATATTTCGGGACTTAATCGCGTGAATTATTTAAAGGTACGAACCTTTTATTTACCCGACGTTTCGATCGAATTGCACCGATAGTGGTCACGGGTCGACCCGTGACCACGATCGGTTCAATTCGATACCTTTAAATAATTCACGCGATTAAGTCCCGAAATATAACTAATATGTATAAAAATCGCGAAAGTTTAAAAACAATAGTATTAGATTTGGCGAGAAAAACCCTAACGAACTTACAAAGAAAGAGAGAGAGGAGTAATTTAACGGCGAAAATACACTTTAATGCCCAAAAACCGTTTGCATTACGGCCGTGTACAGTAAACAACTGGAGAGTGTTTTGTAAGATGAACAGACAGCAACGCAAAAAATGAATAAGCCAATAAAGGTAATAGCTATTTTAGAAGACGTGAAATATATACTGGTATGACGAAGTAAAAAGAAACTATGGTGCGAAAATAGATTATTAGGAGATGAACTAGGTGCAACGAGAAATATTTAAAGGTACGAACCAGATATTATAATAAACATGGCAAGATTGGACTCATTTGATTCGTCTTGATAAGTACTCCGATCCTAGATGATTTCAGGGATCAGATGATTTAATGTACCTGCGATCCCCCCCCCCCCCCAATCTCGTTAGATTTTTTTTGTCAAGTGCTCTTACACTTGTACAGCGTTCACGGTTTGATGATTCAGCCAGAAAGTGGTCATTGGTACATGTCAGTCAGTCAGATTTAATATGGATGAATAAAATATTACAAATTAACAGGCTCAGAATCATATTCAATAAAAACTAAAAAATAAACAAAAAAGTTAAAGAACCATTTTTAGTAAAAACCTTTCATTTAAAATATCTAAGAGGAAAACATAACCGTCAAATTGTTATATTATACCATCTATACTAATATTATAAACTGAAGAGTTTGATTGTTTGTTTATTTGTTTGTTTGGTTGAACACGATAATCTCAAGAACTACGGGTTTGATTTAAAAAAAACTGTTGGTGTTTGGATAGCCTATTAATCGAGGAAGGCTGTAAGTATTAAAAAAACTTTAAAAAGCCTGTAATCAATTGGAAATGAGGGCCTAGCTCGCGTGCAGGAAGGAAAGGAATTTGAGGTTTAGTAACATAGTCCCGGATAGATGGTTCGAATCCGACCCCGGTTTGACATACGGAAGTCTCGGGTTTGATTGCTGGGTTCAAATTCAAATTTTTATATCTATACTAATATTATAAAGCGGAAGAGTTTGTTTGTTTGCTTTGTTTGTTTGTTTGTTTGTTTAAACGTGCTAATCTCAGGAACTACTGCTCCGATTTGAAAAAATCTTTTTTTGCTATATAACATCGCGCTACGACTAATAGGAGCGGAGTAGCGACGTGAAATGTTGCAAAAACAGGGAAAATTTACGCATACGAAGTTGCGCGGGACAGCTAGTCTTTTATATATCTATACATTGGAAATTAAATTTAACTTCCTGATTGTAACATTAAGTACGATTATAACATTAATGATTGATAATTACTGCACAGTAACTAAGCTAAATATTTAAAGAAAAAATGTTGAGCCGCGATGTAGTTCTATTACTCGTGTAAGCCATTCCTCACGTAATTATTGTTGATAAATAACGTGATACAATACATATGCTTAATTGAAATCAGCGCTCAAAAACGGCTTTTTTTTGTTGTTAAAATATTGCCATGCCGTAAAAACAAACTCTCAAAGCTCTCATAATTCTAACCGGTTTTAATTAGATTATCTCAAGTCTGAAAGTTAACTTAACGTGGTGGCACCTTAACATACATAGTTCGGTATACGTTAGGTGTTCGCCAGTTGTGTGTGACCAACGACCTGTGAACACTCGGGTCGGGCGGATAGACCTAAATTCTAAGCAATTTAGTCGGCTCATCGATACCGCGTAGTTCTTGATACACGTAGTGTAATTTCACGGGACGATGGGGACATTGTCGGTTAGGTATCTCATAGTTATAAGCGCCTGTATCGATCCTTTTTATCAAGTATAACGTTTAGATAAATGTCGTCGCGTTATTACATTGGGAAATTGATATTTCTGCCGTTTAATAGTAATAAAAACTCTTTATTCACTTAGTATATTAGTGGTAGCACCTTAACCCCATATCAAGTTTATAAACATTCAAACATTGTAAAATTGACAATTTGAAAAGAGTGGCCGCTTGTTTTAATTGCCAGGTTCTTTTCTCCGGCTATACCTATTGTTTGCGAACTTGGCATTACATGTAGAATCCCGACATAACAATACAAGTGTTGTTTTGCATCCTAAGTGAATAAAGAATTTTGAATTTGAATGCAAAATACTACACTTGTGAAAAGTCGATTCTACATTTAGATGTAATGCCTGTTCGCAAACAATAGGTAAAGCCGGAAATGAAAACTCGGGGCCACACTTTTCAAATTGCCAATGTTTACAATGTTTCTTTGTTTATAAACGGTATAAGCAGGCAAGGTGTTGCCACCATTATATTATATACCATATTAGAGGACTGGTGCAAATACAAGAGATGAAAAATATTAAAAGAAGAATATCTACATGAGTTTTGATATGTCAACCTCAATGGGTACAACATAGTACAAGGTAAATACTATATGTGCTTAAATATTGGCCAAATTACTGCTAATTCACGAATAAGTATAACAATGTTTCGCAAAATAAAGAAAATAATGGCCTTAATTTATCACGTAGAATCTTTATATACAAAAGTAAATCCTTTTCTTAACTTAATATTTAAGTAAAATTATTAGAAATTAAAAATAAATGTTTTAGAGAGAAGTTTGTTATTGTTATTGCTGTAGATACTAAGGTATACATAATATTATAGTTTCCGATTTAACGTGAATAGCACATTTCCGAAACTTTAGGAAATAGGGATATATACACAAAATAATGTAGTTTGATTAGTGACTAGTTTATTTATCCTAGCCGGGAATCGAACCCGATTTATTCTTCGTCTACGATGCGCAAAAGTTACTTTGGTTTTTTTTTTGTTATAACAATAACTAGCAATGTGGGATTGTGGTCCCACATTACTAGCAATCCTGTTAACCCCTCCAGCTAAGCTCATTGGCTTGTGTTAGGAGTGGGTTCACGTCGGTAGTATAATGGGTAGGATTTGAACCCTCACGATTGCGAGACCGATGCCTTAGCCATTAAGCTACCGCCATTAAGTTTTTCAATGTGATTGAGGATAAATGAACAAGCGACTCACCTGATGATAATGATTTGCTGCCCATGGACAATTACGATAACAGCTATAAAGGTATTTAAAAAAAAAAATGTGTGGCACTCGGGGACTGCCGCGGTAAAGCTATTGCATAGTATTTTAATCAACTTAAGCAATTAAAAAAATATATATATTCCTTCTTAAGTGTTTTTTTTTAATTATAAAAAAACAATGTTTGAATTTTTATTTTCTTTAAAAAAAATGTTTTTTTTTTTTTAAAAGCAATTAAATTTTATTTTATTTTTTTAGTTTTTAAAAAAGTTTTTTTTTTTAAATTAAAAAAAAAATCATAAAAGTTCTGCTATTCATTGATAGATGGCAAAAGTAAAAAGTATCACCGCTGTGCCCGTCGGAGTGGGGAGCGTGAGGTTTTTTCGTTACGGAATTTCTGGATTCGGTCCCCGCGCTCAAGGCCCGCGATAGAAGCTATGCAATAGCTTAAAAAAATTATACACAACATACAAGTACACTTTTGTTACAATCCGCCAAACTGCACAGCAGTTTGTTGGCAGAAAGTTCACTCCCTTTTAACACTGCATTGTAGTTAAATTACTTAATTGGTAGGTAGGTTCAATATAACTTAAACTATTCTATTACTTAATCTACTATTTTTGAATTAAATCTATTCATATAAAATTCTCTACACTTACGTTTAAACACATTTTTGGAACAGCATTCTGCATAGCAGGTTTGTTCCCGTGCTAAAACCAATTAAACTGTGAGGCAATACTTACCCGTCTAAACCCTTCACAACGAAACAAGCGTCTCGTTAAACACATCTTTTAACAATTACTCCCCAAAAAGACGCATAAGTAATCTAAACTTTGTTTAGAAGGAAAACAATACGACCCATTGTACCTTTGTACCTACAGAACAATTCACTGGATGACGTCATTAACACAATGCTCATCTGAAAAGTGGGAGTTGAAGCACCTGTGTTGTGTGGGTGAGGCAGTTTGCGAGATTTTCACTTGGTTTGACTTGGCTAGGAGAATAGATTTGTATCAAATTGTAGGCAAGATATTTAAGCGCTAATCGTAGTAACTTAAATTCCGAACCTGTTTACAGAGTAATAACGAAAAATTGGCAATCTCAAAATAATATTATACCATTTTATAGACTACCGTACCGTACGCGTACCGACGTTTTCGTGGAAGGTTACGTGACACCACGCAGCGAAACACGACGCCGCTGTCTCAATCCCACTGTCGTGTATAATTTAAATTATGTATTAGTTTATTGTTATTATGTTACGTATTTGTGTAATTGTAGTTTAAATTATGTATTAGTTTATTAAGTTTTTTTTTTTTTTTTTTTTTTTTATGTACCTTTGTATTTGTATGATATGGGCCTTAGTAGCCTGAAATAAATGGTTATTATTATTATTATTATTATTATTATATTAAAAGTGTACCCGTGTATTTTTACCCGCCTGCTAGGAAGGGTTAAGTTTTTCGTGTGTTTGTTGTATGTATGTATGTAATATTCTTTAATACTTACCTCATATCTTTCAAATCACAAGACAGATTTATATAATTAAGACGTGTCGTTAGATTTGTTTTAACCGCCCAAGTGTTCTTAGATAAATGACGTTTAAAAAAACAAACATGGCGGCCGTGAGATGTCAAAAGCAAGAGGTGTGAAAAAACGTTTTTTTCGAATACCATAATATGGATATCAAATTAAAAGGCTCATTGTAAGCATTTCAAAAAGGTATAACATGATTGTGACTCTAATACTAAAAAGTTAATTAGCTACCATTCTTTTTTCAATTTTCAATACTTGTCAATATTATAGCTGTGATAAAAATTAGTTTGTTACATCGGTAACATAACATACACATAAACTAAAAATAATTAAATAAAAAAAAATGAATTTTAATATGCAATCGGAGGCATGAATGAATCTCGCTGAACTTAGTATTGTGCCTTCGACTGCATGATATTATATATGTAGGGGAACTTATCTGCATCTTTTATGCGCAGCGGGTTTTTTTTTAATTAGTGTTGTATTGTTTACCACCTGGATGACACAAAAACAAATTGTACCTACTTAGCATACAACAAAATCATAACTTACCCCCAGAATGTAACTTAACTTACTAACTATTAAATACGTCAAAAGATGCGATTGTAGTTTTTACGAGCGTATCTGAAAATTATACATTGTCTTTACCACAATAAGACACTTGTTTAAATACTTAAAGCTACACTCGACAAATTTAACAACACTTTTTCGTCAGTCGGATAAAGGAGCTTCATTTAAACATCAACCCCTTAAGAAACACAACATCGAGCCATTTCATTGCGATCTTTTAGATACATCTTCAGTTCAGTTAAGGATTTTGAAGAAATAAACTCGACTGAAGCAACTCCTGATTCTTTATACCTATAGAAAATGTATTTTCTTTTATCTGTCTTTCACTCAGTCTAACACAATCAATTATCACCTCTCCGAGTAATTGATCGTTCTCTTCCAGTCCGCTTATTTTCCTTTCATTAAATTCACTGCCGAGTATTTAGACAATGTATTTTAGTTATCCTTGGCACAGTTTTAAGAAAATTGTCTAATATATATCTTTGTAATGTTAGAAAAGTAATTTGGTTTTAGACACTTTGAAAAAAGACTAGAAAGATCTGCTGAGATTTTTCTTTCGAACTAAGTACCGTTCAGCTCGGGAAACAGATGTACTGTTTAGAAAAAGTAGTAGTGAAGCAAAATATAGTGTTTCTTCGAATAAGTAAAGTTGTTCTCACTAGTACCGATAAGAACCACAAACTCTCGGAAAAGTTACTGAACTGAGTGCGGTGTAGGTTACAGATTCGGACGGGGGCTCTAGGTAGATTACCCCGTTCGAGGACCCGAACAGGCGAGCGTACACTTTGTCATTTGTTTCATGATCTCTGCTCAATAATGGTAAAGATAAACATTATTAGGATATCAGTATCTCTCAGAACCTTTACATTTAAAAAGCCAAATATGAAATTTCACTACGACGAATTTATACAAACACACAAACTTGCAACGTCTATTTTATTCCCCTTATGTAACCTAACCAAAATCCTTTTATAGTAGACAATATAAAAGCTGGCAAAATTCCATGTTGGTAACTTCAGAGGTTTAGGCTCAGCATTGATAATTCAGTCAGAACAATTAACTATATATACATACATATCAACCTATATGATGTCCCACTGCTGGGCACGGGTCTCCCCAGTAGAACCTATTTATTGTAGATCCTGGGGGTAATTGCCATAATCGCCACGCTTGGTGAGCGGGTTGGCGATCGCAGTGAGGCTTTAAAGTACGCAGAGGACGCTGCTGCCTGTATTCCAGTGTGAAATCTCTTAGTCGCTTTAACGACATCCACTGGAAGAGATGGGGCGGTACTATTCTTAAGCCAGTACCACACGGCAATACCTAAAGGATTATACGACACATTTCAACCTTACTTCATTTAACTAAATAAAAAGAACAAGACTAATTTGAATACAAAAGTAAGTACACAAGAATTCACTTAATATTTCAACGTATGTTGAAAACCCAGAGACAACTCATTTTCTAAAACAAATTTACAAAGAAACCTAAGAGACGAGATCATATATTTACAAACAAAAACTTCGAAATAATTAATTTTGTTTACGTAACTTGCGCAAAAAATGGTACACGACAGATTAAATTTTGAGTGGCAAGAAACAGTCGAAACATTTTTTTTTGTACTTTTTGTTTTCCGAAAACCAACAGACGTAAAGCTAGGTCTTATTGATAGCGAGTTTGTTTAGGATGATTTAATTAATAGATATCTTATATCCGGTGGCAATCTGAGGAAATGGGGTAACGTTGGCATCTTGATCAAAGTAGATGTGAAAGTTTTAGACTCATATTACGCCATTATGTGCCAAGGTCGCAGATCGCAGTAGATTGATTCGGCTAGTTGTGTGTCGCGATCCGTCAATCCAACACGTTACACAGTCAATCTGGATCAAGGTTACTGATCACGATCACGGAATCTCAATCTAGATTGAACGAGTAATAGCTACAATACGATTTAAAGACCCTATGTGAGCACGGCCTTTTTAATATTTACATGTGTTGATATTTGGTAAATATAAACTACTACCTTTGCCCCGCGATTCCACCCCCGAGGATATCAGTTGTCACTTACAAATCTTCCACGGACTCAAAATATCTCCTTAGCAAATTTTATCTAAATCAGTTCACCGGTTTAAGAGTGAAAACGTAACAGACCGATAGAGAGACTTTTAGATAAGATAAAACGACGAGTATTGTTTTGGTTTTTCTTCGTCTTTACCTATTTCTTTGCAAACTTGGCAATACATGTAGACTGACGTTTATCACTAATTTTTAATCAGAATACGGATGTTGACTGAGAATAACAACCTATGACGTCATAAGTTCCTATTCGTTTTCATGCTTTTAAATTCAAAAACATGTTAAATTGTAGAAAAATACTTATTTTCAAAGCATTTTAAGATATACTATTGTCTAATTTGTATAAAATAATTACTTTTTCTTGTAGTCAACTACCCTATTAAAAGGTTAACCATTTCTATCCTATAATAAGGATTTGGCTAGTGATGTACTTTATAATGTTTATCAAACTATATATATCGTCGAATACGTGTAGACGGTAGCCTCTTTCACGACTTTTTTTAATGCTCTGACTCGCAATCGTGAGATTGCAGGTTCGAATCCTACTCATTATACTACCGACGTGAGCCCACTCCTAACACAAGCCATTGAGATTAGCTAGAAGGGTTAACAGGATTGCTAATAATGTGGGAATCACAATCCCACGTTGCCAGTTATCTTTAAAAAAAATGTTTGATTGTATGCTTTTCGGCTTTCATACCTTTCTATCTCTTTTGCACTCTAGTTATAATATGTTTAAGAGAGAGAAAAAAGTAAAGATAATTTGAACGGTTCACCCGCTCGCATTCGCACCTAATCCTAACTACTCATTGTAGGTACTTAAGATAATTTTTCCTTTTGTCAACTTGCGACCTTTATGTCAGAGCTACACAATTTATTATGGAAATAGGCTTGAAATGTCGCTCTTTCAATTGAGATGTATCCATTGTTATAGCAAATAATTTTGTATATTTAGCATTAAGTACTACGATTTTAAGCAAATGTTGTTAAGTTTTGGCACAGGAACAAAATGTGGAGTTAAAATACGTTAGATAGGTGTGTACAAATATATACGCAACGTTTGCAAAACATAATTCTGCTGCATACTAGTTAAAACATACCTAAAATTGATCTGACTGCCTATTGACTGACAGCTACGTAAAAGGTAGGTAGTGGGTTTGATTCTTACACAGGATCCTTGTGTCATCCACAAATTGTTTTTCCGAATCTGGGTTTACTTTATGATGTGTACATTTGTACTCTAGTAAACACGATTTTTTTAAAAATACTGTATTGCACTATTTAATTTATAAAAAAAAAGAAAATCGACGGCCAGCATAAGCCTTTGAACCTATTATACTGATTAGTGATATGAACAAAAAGTGATGTAAACAAGGGATAAGAAAGGATTAACGGTAGTTTGTTATAGTCTAACTATCGATGGATTTCACTGCTAGAGATAGAACTTTGAATAATTTTTAACGTTCTTCAAAAATGGCGGTTCTCTGTTTGACTCGTATATATGTAAGTTGTAAGTAGGTATGTATGTATGTTCGCGATTTTCTCGAAAGCTCGTTATACAATTTAGATGGGTTTTTCGCTATTGGACTGCATATTTTTCTAAGAAGGTTTTAGTGTATAAAACATTATCTTGAGGCGGTTCATTTTCTTAAAAAAAATATGTATGTTATGATGGAATATTGGACATCCGTTCCAATATTCCATTTTAAAGGAATTATATTATTGATTATAGTAACTAAATCTCTAACAGCTGCTCGCGGTGACCTATCTACCGCTAACTGTTGGTTAAAGTGGCTAACTCTAGTAGCGAAACTGACATATTTGGAGTGAAAACTTATTTAGCGGCGTTGTGCACTTTTTAGGGATAGGTAAAAAAATTTAAACTCGCGTCAGAACACGTGTCCTGATTGAAAATTCGTAAGACGGATGGAGATTAGGCCACGCTTTCTTGTAAAAGATAAATATTGTATTTAACCACATAAATGATAGTATATTACACTGATAAATAAAGCAATTCGTGCGAAACTATTCCTTAACCATTCCAAAATATACCAAATTGCACAACGTTAATGTTTAAGTTTTCACTTCTGCCGGCACTCCCCGAGTGCAACCCGTTATATTTTATCGTCAATAGATAGAAAACTATAGCGTAATGCTATAATAGTGTGAGTCAAGTAATAAGGCGAGACTTGTAATATTGTTACTATCTTTATTGACTTTACAATTATCCTAGGCTTATACACAGTTTTACATACAAAGACGTGCACGTGAATGTCGTAGGGGAGATGTTGATTTAGCATTATATTATTTATTATATAATTGTGCATATCTTACATTATTATACGGTAGCGAATTTAGGCAGGTTTGCCTGTATGATATACTATAATTATTGGCCACGGATTTCGCAATAAAAATCTTATCGAAACGGACAAATCTCGATTTCTCTACTAGAGTTAGCTATATTATAACAGATAGTTAATGTTGAATAAGGTATTGCTAGCAACCGTATGGTAGTAAACAAACTAAACCAGAGTGACGATGTAAATAACAACTCGATCGAGAATCGATTACGCAAACCGATGTTCGGCTCTGTCAATAATTTATATAGAAAACTTAAATATTACACGAAAAAAAATGTGCAACTAGCCAAAAAGTTCTAGTAGATGGTAAAAAGAAATTTAAGCATATGTTTTAATATGATCCCGCAAATAAATTTTGAAATTGTAAACGAGGATTTTCGTATATACGAACGTTCGTATATATTAACATATATACGAACGAATATTCAACTTTATTTTGTCCTGCCCTCCTGCGCACTGGCAAGTAATGGTTGTGTGTGTAAAAGCGAGGCGGGCGGCCGTATCGTGTGCGTAGCGCTAAATGAATAATTCACTCGGTGTAATTACTACTCTATTGATAATATTTTAACAGGTAAACCAAACATGACATTTTCCGTTTAGCAATATGGGTAGTAAAATATACCCTGACAACTGAAAGTCCTATTATAATATTTTCCTTTCAATCCTTGGACTAAATAAATATTCTCCATACAAATACTCGTATATTTTATTTTTATAAACTGTCACTTTATAAAATTTATTTTGCACAATATACGCTCATCACTCAATGTATTTTACGAACGAAAAATGTTTTGTAGACATCTAGGGGCAGATTATACTAGGCGTCTAGTTTGCGGCTAATTTTTAAAGTGACGCGAGGCAGCGCCAACTGTATAATAAACTAACTGCGTATGCGTAAATTTCTCCCGTTTTTGCAACATTTTTCATTGCTGTTCCCCTTCTATTGGTTGTAGCGTGATGTTATATAGCTTTTAGCTTTCCTCAATAAATGGGCTATCCAACAGTGAAAGATTTTTTAAATTCAGACCAGTAGTTTCTGAGATTATGACGTTCAAACAAACTTCAAGTTCAAGAGTTGTGCCTTGAGACGTACTAACATAACAAATATATAACGTAAATATGTAAAAAGTAGATACCTAATATTTTTTTAAACTAACAATTTTCATATGACATTTAACACATTATAGTATCTGTCGAGCAAATTGAGATATGAACGAGAATAAGTGGTTAGTGACCCTGACTGCTGGAGGTCGTGGGTTCGATCCTAACCCATGATAAAACTTTGCGTGATGACCACTATGGTTTATTCCGTGTCTGGGTGTTATTTATTGTTCCCGCGCAACTTCATCTGCGTAAATTTCCTATGTTTTTGCAACATTTCTCATTGCTGCTCCGCTTCTATTCTTTTCTTTTCCTCGATAAATGGGCTATTCAACAGTCAAAGAATTTTTCAATTCAGATCACTAGTTCCTGAGATTACCGCGTGCAAACAAACAAACTCTTCAGCTTTATAATATTAGTTTAAATTTAGAAATTTATAAGTATGTATATCAATTGTCTAGTTTCCATAGTACAAGTTCTGCTTAGTTTGGGATCAGACGGCATTGTGTGAATTATCCCAAGATATTATTATTTATTATTATTCATAACCATACGTAGTATAACTAAGCTCACCCATTATGCATAACGGCTAAGTATTAGCACCCAGACAGTACGCTACATCAGACCTTAAAACCCTAAACCTTTTTTTCCAAGTCAATATACGTTTGGCTGTCTATAACTCAAACTATATTACGTGCGTTGGATCGGACAAATGACGTCATCAATCTAAAGAACGACGCGGCCCACAGTCCCTTACTGTGGTTACGTCATTAATTTACTTCTATTTACAGTAGAAAGAGAGTTTCTTTATATATTCTATTAAAGTGGCTACCTCTTACTAGCACAGGGCTAACACGACCCGTCGCACGCTGTTAGAAGTCTTGTTGCAAAGATATTAGTAATTACTAATAATAATACTTTATTTCAAATAAAACCAAATTAAATTATTTGTGGAACATGGGTACATATGTTAAAACATTAAATCTCACTATGTTTAGCCTATATAAGGCGTACAAAGGTCATTCAACATATATTCAATTTTTAAATGACCTTAACAACGACCCCCAATCACAGACTCGTTGATCGAACTAAAAAATAGAAAGAATATTACCACTGTTTTTATTTAATCGATATAGTTTTGTTAATGGCAGTTTATCAAAGTATTTGTCGATCAAATAACTATAAATTCAAGGGGATGGGGAAGGGAGGCGGTACTTTGTTTTATTTTAAGTTACAATCTGACCTTTTCATTTTGTCACTTAAAAATTAATGAAGCTATATAAATACCCGTCGCGGGTCAACTACTTGTAGTATATAATATGTGCCTATGGATTTAATCAGAATTACTCTCAAAACTGATGAAATGTTATACAAGTTACAATTATTTGCTCAAATTTTAAGACCTTAACCTTTTAAATAATCGAATCCTGGGTCCTTATTCACTATCTTTGAGCGCACCGCGCATGCGCCAGTTCACACGGGCTTGTCACTACTACGAAATAAAGAATATTTCTGTAACAATAGGATAAAGATTAGTATAATAAAAAATGTGATTTTTATTTGTATTTACAAGTTTAAAATTATGTGGTTTCTTTATTTTGCTTTTTTTTTAAAAAAAAAATATATAAAAAAACCAAATAAAGCAAAATGTTTTTGATGTATGTACTTATAATATTTTTTTACACTTTCTTATTTTCCCTTACTTTTTAAATTATTTAACTGACAATATATGAAAGCTAAGTCTAGACTTATTATTTTTTAAATAAATGATTACATTGTAAAAGTGTTTATTTTATTTTAAATACAAACCCGTCATATCATTTTTATTTTGTGACTAACTGACCCACCATGTGGGCTCCCTAGAAAAGTGCACATTTTGCGAAGTGCTCATTATGCGAAATGCACATTATGAGAAATGCCCCTTGTGAGAAGTGCTCCTTCCGCGTAATGCACATTTTGCGTCGAGTGCTCATTTTGCGAAGTGCGCATTCTGCGTCAAACCCAACTATTTTTATTTCATAGCCACCGCGCCACAGAGGCAGTCGATAACGGGCAGAGTCCTTATTCACTAGAATAAGGACACTGCCCGTTATCGACTGCTTCTGTGGCGCGGTGAGAGTGTGTCCGTTGCTACACAAGAGGTCGTGGACTCGATTCCCATAAGGGACACCACTTTGTGTGATCCACAAATTGTTGTTCTGGGTCTGGGTGTATTTTGTGTCAGTGACTTATATGTTCGTAAGGTCCCCTGCGACATAGGGCATGTAACAAGCTGGAGTCGCCTTTAAAAAAAAAGAATCTACCGACGTAAACCCACTCCTAACTAAAGGGTCTTTCAACAAAGACGGGTCGATGTTAAAATTGAATAAAACTAGATGTGTGTGAGATATTAACGAAATTTATTTTTTATTTGAAAGGCCCGTTTATGCCATTATGCATGAAATATGACATCGTTCAAATGTCCGCCGCGGCTTCGCATGGTGGCACAAATCCGAGAGGTCCAATTTTTAATGACTCTGCTGCATAGATCCGGCTGAATCTGAGCGATGGCCTGCGTTATGTTGGCTTTCAGGGCAACGGTCGAATGTGGTTTATTGGCATAGACCTGCGACTTCAGAAAACCCCACAAGAAAAAGTCTAGCGGAGTCAAATCACACGATCTTGGTGGCCAATTCACGTCACCTCTGCGAGAGATAACCCTACCCGCAAACCGTTCATGCAGAATGTCGATTGTGTCGTTCGCTGTGTGGCAAGTAGCGCCATCTTGCTGGAACCACATGTCATTCACGTCCATATTGTTCAATTTAAGCCAAAAGAAATTGTTTATCATTGATCTGTAGCGCTCACCGTTGACGGTGCTGGCCTCGCCAACTTCGTTTTCGAAGAAGTACGGACCAATGACGCCGCCAGACCAAAATCCGCACCAAACAGTTACTTTTTGTGGATGCATTGCTATCTGGTGAACCTCATGTGGGTTGTGGTCATCCCATATACGGCAATTTTGCTTATTAACAAAACCATTCATCCAAAAATGTGCCTCGTCGCTAAAGATTATTTTTTGGCCAAAATCGGGGTCCTCTTCCAAGCGTTCCGACGCCCATTCAGCGAACACACGGCGTTGTCTATGGTCATTAACTTTGAGCTCCTGGGTCAGTTGGATCTTGTATGGATGCAGACCCAAGTCCCGACGCAAAATTCTCCAAGTTGAAGTCTGCGAAAGGCCGAGTTCTTGTGCACGGCGAGAAATCGACTGCTTCGGAGTCTCCTGAACACTCTCACGTACAGCGGCGATGTTCTCGGCCGATCTGGCGTTCCTTTGACGTAAAGGTGTTGGTTGGTTGTTTACCGAACCGGTCGTCTCGAATTTAGTCACCAATCGTTGGAGAGTAGACTTTGAAGGGCCACCGCGTCTGCCGTAAAATGGGCGCAATGCGCGCAACGTTTTCACTAACGAACACTCATTTTGATAATAAAGTTTTATCATTTGCACATGCTGCTCAACCGTGTAACTTGCCATGGTGATTTGGCATCAGTGACTGAATAAGAAAAAACAGATTTGACAGATGCCGCCAAATCAAAATGGCCGCCACAGTTTATTAATATCGACCCGCTCTATTTGAAAGACCCTTTACCTAAATCGAAAAATTATATTCACAACCCATGAACATTTTTAAACAACCTATTCATCGACTACCCACCCGATGGGTAGGTGAAAAAAAATCTCATCAAGGATTCCGTTTTGCCATTTTGCCTACGGAACCCTAAAAAGCAGAATTTACATTATAACTAGGTAACATGATGAAACACGCCCAAAACCTAAAATAATCCAACCTTTTTCATTCATACTCATAACAAAGATACAAAACAATTCCAAACTCGTTTCAGCTACAATCAAAATCCCTTCCATTACATACATTACATCACCTGTAACCTCTGACCTTGGGTGACCTTCGCTAGAAATGTCATCGCACGTGTGACAAGGATTTAAGTTAATACAAGTAGGTATCAGCTAGGGTGACAAATGACGTCATTAATCATTCATACGTGCAAACTCGGTAGCAATTCGAGACTTTATCAGTCTCGTGCTTATTTTAATGAGCATTTAGTAATACATGCTAGAGGTTGCTATGTCGACCTATTTGAAGAGCAAATTTATTTCTTCAAAACCGTTCTGCTTTCCTTTAATTTAGTTGCACGCGAGAACTTAATATTGTAATATATAGTTATAAGATAATGCCATGAATGTATTTCGGTGGTAAGCCTTTATTTAAATCTATACTAATATTTTGAAGCATAAGAGTTTGTTTCTTTGTTTGAATGCGATCTCAGAAACTATTGATACGAATTGAAAAACTATTTTACTGTTGGATAGCTCATTTATCGCGGAAGGTTATAGGTAATATAATATCACGTAATGATCATTAGGAGCGGAGCTGCAATGAAAATGTTGCAAAAACGGGGCAAATTAAAGCAAAAGAAGTTGCGCGTGTCAGGTAGTCTATATTAATATTATAAAGCTGAAGAGTTTGTTTGTATGAACGTGATCTCAGAAACTACTGATTCGAATTGAAAAAATATTTTATAGCCCATTTATCGAGAAAGGCTATATCGACCAATAGGATCGGAACAATGAGAAATGTTGCAAAAACGGGGAAAATTTACGCAGACGAACTTACGCGGGACAGCTAGTAAATAAATAAACCTTTTAATTTGAAGCTTGTTTTGCATAAAATTTGCTGTAAGGTTTCATTTCCGTGCATCGCAGCCGCACGCGGCTGACGACGTGCGGCTGACGCGCGCGCCCGATGCGAAAATAATGAATGAACCTTTAATTCTGCCGCGCGCTTCACACATTTGAACAAACAACCAATATTATAGTCTGAACAAATGTGTTACGGCTTATAACTTTAAAAATATTAATTTATTTTTAATGATCGCTTTCTACAAGCCTAGTTTATGATTCAACAAATTAATATTAATTACAAGCTTTGAATAACGACTTTATACAGATGAGTAATCACTTATGCGCGTTTGTATAATAAAATCATCAACTAGGACGCCCTTATGTGCACAAAAAGACGTAGCAGCAAATGTTGTGTAAGACGAACTTAAAATACAGATTTTGCTAACATAAAAAAATCTATTTTAATAATAATTTAATCACAAAAACATGTTTTTGTAACAAATGTTTGAACAATATCACAATAAAACTTTTATGGCGTACAATTTTCATTTATCACGGAAAAAAAAATACTTTTTACATGTTAGAAGTTTTTATGTTTACAAACACCATTTTAGTAACTATATAATAAACGGGAATTAACGCGCAATATTATATACCTGAAAATTATTCGCGTTAATTCCCGTATAATAAATAATTAAAATCATGCAACGCGAAAGTTTAAATGTTCCCATTTTAATAGTTTAATCACAAAAACATGTTTTTATAACAAGTTTTTAAAGAATATCATAAAAAAACTTTGATTGCGCGCAATGTTCATTCGTCAGGCTATCGCGAACTCAATTTTAATAGTTTAATAACAAAAACATGTTTTTGTAACAAGTGTCAATAATGCACTCAATAATGCGCTCAGAGCACTTACCAGTAGGTAAAATAGCTTTCAAACATTATTAAAATAGGTTCAGTATTTTTAGATAACAAATATTATTTTCCTTTTCATTATATTAGCAGTAACAACGTTACACACACTTACTTCAAAAATATTTATTGCAGTATAGAAGATCATCAACAAGCCTTTGCGGAAATTTACCTGAAAAGATAAAATAAATACTTAAGTATTATTGAGAATTCTACATAGCACTAGTAATTAATATTTCAACCCAAAATTTAATTTTCAAATTCCATTAAATCTATACGAAAAGTGGAATGTCATAAAATTTTCATTACATTTATCATTAATTTATCGAAATTAATATTCGACAAAATATATCACCAAAAACTAATTTCGGAACCAAATACCAACTGGTCCATAAAACAAAACTTTGCTGTAATTGAATTAAATACTTTTATTAATGTCTTCCCTCACTATTAAGATCCGTGCACATCAGCGAACGGCAGTGCAGGGTATTTTGATCCTCAACGCAAAACAGAGCTGTTTATTTGCAGTTTTTAAACTGAATGCTCATTCCTAAGTGGGTCGTAGAAATGTTTCATCAAGATCGGTAAAACGCCCAGTCAGATATGATTTACCGATGCCACCATGAATCGTATTTGATTCATTGATTTGTTTTTGAGTCACATCATGAATCACATTTGACTCACAAGGTGTGGTCCGCCGCAATGCAGCAATAAGCTAAGTGTGGACCTACCTTTCACAGATTATCCAAATCTAATCCTACCTTCAGATATGTCGTGTTATTGATGTGTTGTAATCTGGTACAAACCAATAGTCTTTCTATCTTTCTTTGATATCTTTTTGTGTGCGCTGGCCTTTATTCGAGGCAGTAATGTAATATACCAAATATCTAGTCAAAATACTTGGAGTTGGGAAACCATTAAAATAGTTTTAATGGGAGCCATGTTATCCTACACCATAACATTATGGAAGAGTATTGATTGGATAAGTTTGCTAACGAAGATTATAACAGATGCGATGTCTGATCGTACCTTTAGGTTTATGGGGGTGAAGATGTACCTATGTGATTTATTAGGTAAGGTTAAGTGTAAAGGATGAATAACAAGAACTTGGCAATAACGGAAGGAAAACCCCTACAGAAAAGCATTGTTAGAAGACATTTTTTATAGGAATTACATTGACTGATTTTTAAAATAAGTAGGTACAGTCAACAAGAAAAATGAGCAATTCTATAAAAGCCTATTTTCAGTAAAGTCGGTGAGAGTGAAAAATTTAAGGGACTTTTCCAGGATTCCAGCATCTGTGCACATATTATAATTTCATTTTAAAAACTTTACGAACAGTTTTTGTACAACGACGGATTTAATGCTAAAAGCATTCTCTACCAGTCAACATGTAGACATTAGTATACTTAAAGTTATATTCTGACAGGACATCAAAATTACTGCTTAATAGCTAAGGCATCGGTCTCGCAATCGTGAGGTCAAATGGGGTTCAAATCCTACCCATTATACTTTTGACGTGAACCCACTCCTAACACAAGCCATTGAGCTTAGATGGAGTTAACAGGATTGCTAGTAATGTGCCCCACAATCCCACATTGATAGATATTTAAAAAAAAATGTATGGAGGAAAAATTCGTCTCAGGCGGGACTTGAACCCGGGCCGGTAGCCCCGATATTCAACTGGAAAGTAGTCTTTATTTTTCAGTAATACATTTAAAAATAAGACCTTTTTCTTCTTATGCTAGAAAAACGGTTACCATTTCCGCAGTGCATAATAAAATCTTTTAACTATTCTACTAAAAATCCTTTGTGATTAAGCTATTACGATGTGAAAAAACATACGGTTGTACAATAAATAAAATGCTAAATACATTTCACTGTGAAATATCACAGAAAAAAACATTATAAAAAACGCTATTTTGTTTTCTCGGCCGCATTTTATGCTATACCGGCCCTAAGCCGATATTCAACTGTATTACTGAAAAATAAAGACTCTATTTTCGTCTTTATTTTTCAGTAATACATTTAAAAATAAGAGCTTTTTTCTCCTTATGGCAGAAAAACGGTTACCATTTCCGCAGTGCATAATAAAATCTTTTAACTATTCTACTAAAAGTCCTTTGTGATTAAGCTATTACGATGTGAAAAAACATACGGTTGTGCAATAAATAAAATGCTAAATACATTTCACTGTGAAATACTACAAAAAATAACATTTTAAAAAATGCAATTTTGTTTTCTCGGCCGTACTTTTCTTGCAAAAAGACGCAAATTCTCGTAGCGTGTCTACGAGTAACGTAGCTGCGTAGCTTGTCGTAGACATTCGTAGTATCTGGTATGTTTGCATTTTGTAAAATAACTATGTACATACATTTATTTCATATTTTACAAATACGAAAATTTGTGAGGGTATAATAACTGTGTATTATTCTTTCGCGCAATAACTACTCAATGAATAAAAATAAAAAATTAAAAGTATACATTTATGTGACTTAGTAACGTAGTAGGAATGGGAGAGTTTAATTTGCAAGAAAGTATGAGTTCGATTCCCATACGAGACAGGGCAGTTTTCAAGCCTTGCCATTTCCAATATAAGATAACATAAATATAAAAGAAAATAAAACACGACGTTAACATACATTTATACGTCAAATAAATTTTCTTTACGAGAATGTATGAGTACTAGTAAGGGACCGTCTCCACGGGCGATAGAATCGGCGGCGATTCCGCACTACTATCATCGGGAGTTTCCACGAACAAGCAATTTTCGGCCAGCGTATTGCCTAGACTCGTAACGGCCGCATCTCCGCGACGATGATCGTCACTTTTTGAGGCGGGATGTCTGCGTTTGACAGCGTGCTAGCTGCGAGAGCCACTTTCTGCGGCAAGTGCGCGGCAATACGATGACATTTCTAACTCGTCATAACGCCGCGATAATATCGTCGTGTGGAAACACGTTCTAAAAGAGTGTGTCCACTGGCGAGAGAAACGCGGCGATATTATCGTCATGCCACCTATTTCTAAATAGGCGGCACGACGATAATGTGATGTAATGTGAAGACGGTCCGTTAGGTACTTTCATACGGATTCGTAAATATCTAAGAAGGTAAACATTTCTTAAAACAATTTCTAACTTATATTCAGGCCGGAGAATAAGCAGCAGCGTCCTGTACTGACTTAAAAACCTTACTGCGATCGTCAAGCGTGACGTTTAAAGTACGCAGCTACGCAGCAGCGCTGATGCCCGTCCTTCGGTGTGAAATCCCTTAATCACCCACGGGAAGAGATGAGGTGGTACTATTCTTAAGCCGGTATCATACCGCGAAAGATAGTTTTTTTTAGAAAAGATAACTAGCTATGTGAAATTGTTGGTTCCACATTACAAGTCATCCTGTTAACTATCCCAAGCTCAATGGCTTGTATTAGGCATGGGCTGACGTCGATAGTATAATAGGTAGGATTGGAAACCGCGGCCTCACTATTGCAAATCAATCCGATGCCTAAATACAAATAAACAAAAAAATTAAGAATAAAATACATACCACATCTACCGTGGTAGCTAAATCCATGAGGATAAAAACATAGAGAAAATACTATTTTAAATTTAAAGCAAGATGCCTTAACCATCAGGCTACCGCATGAAGTTCATAATACTTTACAAATAATATTTTAACCAGTGAGTGTTTTGTTATTTATGAACGTAAACTTTCGCGATTTGTACACATTATAGAATTTTATAAGCTACGGGTCTTAATCGCGTAAATATTTTATTTTAAGGCTAAATACATTTGTTTATTGCCCGACGCTTCGACACTGCAACGGCCGCGGTCACGGGTAGCCTTAAAATAAAATATTAAAATAACTTATACGATTAAGACCAATAGCCTATAAAATTCTATAATAAGTGTATTGTCTTTGTTTTTCACTCGTAAAATCTGCGAGATTAAGCAACCGTTGCAAGTTACCATTGTCGGTCCTTAGATGTGTGACCGTTTTCGAAATATGTCACACCTCTCCGTGCTATAAAGAGCACGTTAAAACGTCTGTCCTTCGTGTCGGATTTTTGTCATATCGGGCTATGAAAGTAAAGGAATAGAGAGTGCACTTGTGTTTGCGCATACACTTGCATAGTTGGCTAGTTTCTGATGAGATAGGCCACTGTAACCGAAACGGCTTAGGAGACCATTAATTTAACTGCCTCTGTGGCGCGTTCAGAATGGGTTCGATCCTCACCCAGGATAAAACTTTGTGTGATGAGCAAGATGATTTATTCTGTATCTGGGTGTTATTTATCTATAATATGTATGAATTTAGAAATATATAAGTATGTTTATTGGTTGTCTGATTTCATTTCCATAGTACAAGCTCTGCTTAGTTTAGGATCAGATAGCTTTGTGTGAGTTATCCCAAGATATCATTATTATCATTAATTGTTCGCTATTTAACCTCTCAAAGGTCGGTGTGGTGTCTTTTTATATGCTGTTACTAGTAACAGCATATATAAAGACACCACACCGGCCCTTTTTACCCTTCTAGAAGGGTAAAAATCTAAATCCGTAGCATGAAATATTCACAGTTAGTATTCAGACTTACGTTTTTAAAATGACGTCGCTGGTTTGAATTTCAAGCGTCGGGCTTAAGTATTGTTATTACGGCCGGTTACCCTCGCGCTCGGTTGACGGCTTTCGCTAGGAAATTCTACCACATTTTACTCCGATATAAGATTTTGATGTAAAGTGTTGTAGAGTATGATACCAGTTTATATATAGGTTATATGCCCCTGGTTTTCGGATTCTAAATTAATAATAATAATATCTTGGGACAACTCACACAACGCTATCAGACCCCAAACAAAGCAGAGCTTGTACTATGGAAACCAGACAACTGATAAACATAGTTATATATTTCTAAATACAAATACAAATTAGGTAGATCTTTTATTGTAAAAGCGTTGAGATTGCATTCCGGGCACATTCTATTACGAAAATTTGCATTCGTTATGAGAAAAAATAATTCGCCGAATTGTTAAACCTGTGGCACAATCAATGATGTCCGACATCTCTTAATGTAATGTGAATGGAATCGTAGTGGTAGAGAAAATTTGTTCTTTCTTTATAACATTAATAGACTAGAGATGGGTTCTGTCTTCGGTATACTATGTACACCTAATTCAGAAGCTGCTAAAGAATCATATACAATGTGTAAAAATTTAAGTTATTATTAAGCACCTACTTGTTTTTATTTTTATGTTATTTTGTTTAGCAAGCACCTACTTGTTAATGTTATCTTGTGTATGGTTTGTGTTATATTGTTACAATAGGACTGACATATCGAAAGATAAAAGTCTTTTAAATAAATAAAGGTTAAAAAAGAAATATATAGGTATATATAGGTCGAGCAATAAACTGGCAATAGTTTTATCTAAGTAATACTTCCATCTAGATAGTGTACATGGTGACTTCTAATATAGCTCGTGGCTTCTTTACATAACACCAAATAACTTCGGGAGTTTTTTTTTTGAAAAAGTTACTAATTTAACCTTCACAAAAGCAGGTAATAGATATTACCTGCTTTTGTCACACAACCATCTACCACACATCTGTAAGAAACCGGAGTAAAATCGATATTTATTCGTCAGCCTTTAGGCGTGATTGGTCCAATGTTCAAAAAAATTACCAATTCGCGGTTGGTCCAATTCGCGGTTGTCCGATTCGCGGTTTGTACAAATTGCGGTTGGTCCAATACGGGTTTGGTCCAATTCGCGGTTGGTTCAATATGGAAAATATTTCCGGAAAACTGTCCATTTAAATGACATGAATGAAAGAATGGACAGTATTACATCGATATAAATTTCATCAAACTAACCCGTATCGGAGAAGGATGGTAACTTTTTTAAATTAGGGGGGGGGGAGGTGAACAGTACTCTGCCAAATATTCTCATACCTACTGAATCTATATATAAGATTTGATCAGGTTCAGGTTTAGGGCCTCACAATAAACAACAATTTTACTCCGCTAAAATATTCTGTATTTGGCTATGGTCATAACTACAAAAACAAGTGATAGGTAATAAAGGGTTGATATATTAAATATTTTCCAAAACTGATATTACAAAGTTGTTTAGTGTTATTTAAAGAAGCGACGAACAAAATCGGTTTCCGCTGTCTGTACGCTTAAATCTTTTAAACTACTCAACTTTTGATGCGGTTTTCATTATAGTACAGATAATTTCTTATGGATTATTTATATGTATAATACATGCATATTCTGTGTATATATGGTTAAGTAAACTTTATGCGAAGCCGGAGCGGGCTACTAGTACTGTTGTTAAGCTTTATTGTTAGTTACTCCAGAAATATCGAGACAAATTTGATAAAATCTTACTATTATTATAAATGCAAAAATTTGGATAAATGGATTTTTAACGATCACAACGTTATCTGATCCCAATATATAATTTTCATAATGTGTACAAATCGCGAAAGTTTATCAACGTATATATTTCTAAATACATACATATTGTAGATAAATAACACCCAGACACAGAATAAACCATTGCGCTCATCACACAAAGTTTTATCCTGGGTGGGGATCGAAACCGTTACCGCCGTCTTACAAGTCAGGGTCATGAACCATTAGACCAGGTAAAGAAACAGATAAGTCATCATCATCATCATCATCATCAGCCTATCGCAGTTCACTGCTGGACATAAGCCTCTCCAATTGCACGCCACTTTGTTCTATCTTCGGCTTCTCGCATCCAGCACTTGCCAGCCGTTTTACGTATATCATCACTCCACCTGGCCTGAGGGCGTCCTACACTACGTTTGCCAAGCCGCGGTCTCCACTCAAGAACTCGTTTACCCCAACGGTTGTCGGTTCTTCGGCTAATATGGCCAGCCCACTGCCACTTCAATTTGCTAATCCGGTGGGCTATGTCGATAACTTTGGTTCTCTGCCGGATCACCTCATTTCTGATTTTGTCCCTAATCTAATCCCTGTCCTAAGGTAAGTCATAAAAAATGCAATCTCAATAGGCGAACAATTATGATAGACGAAATAATTTAGTTAATTAAGTAAACAGGAGTCTTGCCATGTATACTAAATCTAGGATGATGTAGGATAAAGGTGCGGTCTCGTAAATATTCAGTTAATGACATAATCTCTGGCTTTGGACGAATGCCTTTTATAAATGTAAATATACTGAGCTTTGTCGTCCATTTTGTGGCCTCATTCAGGAAACGGGCCAGTCATACTATGGGGCAGGAGGACTAATAGAATTCATTATGTTTTTCGAGACAAGTTGCTCTATAATATGGGCGGAATTGACAAATTTCGAAATTGCTTAGGAATCAAACCTGATACTTCCGTATGCCAACCCGGGGCCGGAATTGACCATTTGACCAAGGCCTATGTAACTAAACCTTATTTTTCTATCTTCTTAATGCACGCAAGTCAGGCCCTCACTTGCTCCATCTAGCCGATAGTTTTAGAACTATTTATACTCGTGTGCACTTTATATATAGGGGAGGTACCCTAAAAAAAATGTTTTTTAAGATTTTATTCTTTCACTTTGTCGGCGTAAGTAATATGTGTATCCATGCAAAATTACAGCCTTCTAGCACTATTAATCTCTGAGCACAGCTGCGGACGGACGGACGGACCAAACTATAAGGGTTCCGTTTTGCCATTTTGGCTACGGAACCCTAAAAATGAGTATGTTGAAAGAGTGGCCGAGAGTTTTTATTGCTATAACCCAATTTTATAACACAAATAGCGTTGGCATTGGTCGCGGGTTCGAATCCTATCCATTATACTACCGACCTGAGCCATTGAGTTATCTTATATATAAAATTCTCGTGTCACAGTTTTCGTTGCCATACTCCTCCGAAACGGCTTGACCGATTTTGATGATTTTTTTTTGCTTATCCGGTATCTATGAGAATCGGCCAACATCTATTTTTCATATCCCTAAGAATTTGTTTGTTTGTTTGAACGCGATAATCTCAGGAACTACTGGGCCGCATTGAAAAAATATTTTATTGTTGGATAACCCATTTATCGAAGAAGGCTATAGGTTATAACATCACGCTACGACCAATAGGAGCGGAGCAGCAATGAAAAATATTATAAAAAAAAGGAAGAAAACAGAAAAAAGGGAAAATTACTATCTATTATTCATGCCCCTAAGTGATAAGGGTTGTCCCCTAACATTTATAACTTTACTATAATATTAGAAGAGAGAGAAGAGATTGTTTGTTTGTTTGTTTGAACGCGATAATCTCATAAACTACGGGTCCAAATTGAAAAAAAAAAAAAACTTTTAGATGGCCCATTTATCGAGGAATGCTTTAGGCTATAAAACATCGCGCTACAACTAATGGGAGCGGAGCAGCAAGGAAAAATGTTGCAAAAATGGGTAAAATTTACGCAGACGAAGTTGCGCGGGTCAGCTAGTATATATATATAAGTAATTATGTTTGTATTACCTAAATTGATTTAGATAATAGGTAATACCTAAGCCTTTATAATATACCAATTACTTTAAGCTAGATATAATTAATTAATACTGGAATACGATAATCTTGTTTACTGCTTAATTACCTTCATACATATGTTATCAGTTGTGATATATTATACCTTCTATATCTAGCACAAACTATACTCTTTAGTATTAGTAGTCATTTGGAAAAATCAAATAATAATATCTTGGAACAACTCACACAACGCTATCTGATCCCAAACTAAGCAGAGCTTGTACTATGGAAACCAGACAACTGATAAACATACTTATATATTTCTAAATACATACATATTATAGATAAATAACACCCAGACACAGAATGAACCATCGTGCTTATCACATAAAGTTTTATCCTGGGTGGGGATCGAACCCACGACCCCTTGCGTAGGAGTCGAATACAGCCGGCCGCGCCACAGAGGCAGTCGACATGGAAGTCTATACTTGTTTATCAATGATAACAATAACGGCCATTTGTCATAACTGTCAAAAAAGTTGACAAGACGGTCATTCGATTCGACATTTGAATTCGCTGTCACTTTGTGGTGCCAGTACACAACACCGAGAACACAAAATTAATCATTTTAGGTACTTTCCTTGAACAATGTACACACCTGATATTGATTACAGAGACTTTAAAATGTCTTATATAAAGCAGCACTGCAACTTTACGTGGACGAAGTCACGGGCACAGCTAGTTATGAACTAGCTGTGCCCGTGACTTCGTCCACGTAAAGTTGCAGTGCTGCTTTCTCTCTATAAACGTTAGCGTGATGATGCGAAAGCCTTAGTTACTCCTTACACCCACAGCTGTTTAACAGTGAAAATCCTATCGAATGGCGGTTTCGAAGGAACAAATAGACCGACAGACAGACAAAAATATAAATTGAGTTTTTGCTATAAGTACCTACTTTCTTACGCATTTATAGGCCGACCGCTTAACTCGTATATCGCCTCAGAACTCACGTTCTCTGTCCCGCGCACCCCGCTCACCCACCCGTTAACATCACCCCGCGCTCCCTTCTCACCGCGCAGGCGATATACGAGTTAAGCGGTCGGCCTATAGTAAAAACTGTTATTTTGACATTACAAACAGACACCTTACTTTTATTTATGTATTAGCAGACGCCTCGCGGTTTCTCGTTCCCGTGGGAATACAGAGATAAAAAGTAGCCTATATCAACCGGAAATAGTGTAGCTTCCCAACGGTGAAAGATTTTTTGAAATCGGTCAAGTAGTTTACCCGTTACATATAAAAATACAAATCTTTCCTCTTTATAATATGAGTATAAGTGCATAGGGATATATATCTAGCTAGTATGGAACCCAGAAAACATAAGACGGCGAAGATGGCGAGACGAACTCCATTCCTATTAGAAAGAGCTTTAGCCCAAGACAGAGAGAAAAGTTTTTTTTTTAAAGACGTCTCCTGCAATTGGGTACACGCCCTATGTCGCGGGGGACTTTACAAACATTCAATTCACGGACACAAAGTACACGCAGACTCGAAACAACAATTTGTGGATCACACAAAGTAGTGTCCCGTGTGGGAATCGAATCCATGACCACGTATGCGTACCAGTTACCCCAGAGGCCGTTACTCTCCTGTGGGACAACTCAGGCTGAATGTTTAAATATTTATTTCTCTATAAAAGGAAATGAAGAAACAAGCAGGTCGCACGCGTGATAGTAAGCGCCACGCTAGCCCATTACAGTATCAGTGCCACCTGAATCCTTGTTTAGCAAAGATCTGAATGTCACCGCACCGCGCTACTCATTTCAGACATTAGCTCGTAAATCTTAATTGCCCAATAATTACACTTGCTACAGTGCGTTTCAACCGAAACAGTGATGCGTTAAAATTAAAATTATGTATGTCTATGTCACTAGACAATGGAGTCCCGATCATTTTGGAGGCTTACGTGGGGCCGAAGCCAACACATAGAGGCCTCTATGTGTTGGCTTCGGCCCCACGTAAGCCTCCAAAATGATCGGGACTCCGTTTGACACTTTAATCTAAAGGCTATGTGACACAAAAAGGCGATTATCGCTGTATACACTATAGAAATGTACCCGACAATCCCCGGTTAGTGTAAAAAGTATTATAAAAAAGTGGTAACTAAGAAATTATGTTATGGAGGTGATGTGTCAGTGGAATGGTTAGCTGGTACTGTTGAAGGATTATTATTATTTTTCTTGGAAGAATAACTGACACTATAGCGGTATCGACCAAGACAACCTACACTAGGTTTAGTACATTCGTTACATCGGGACAGACCTTAGAAACAAGCAGGGATATTATGGAGCTTTGAAACCGAAACCGAATCTATTGGATATCCGAAATAAAAAACTATCCGTAAACGTAACCGAATCTGATATAAAAGTTTAGGATAATTTCGAATATGGGCGGAGTATAAAATTTATATTGCTCATCAAAAACCGTTTTTGGGTTTTCTTGCTGAACCGACTCTAGCGCTTTGGCGGCGCGTGTGTCTTGCAGACTGATGATGTGTCGTAATAGCTCATAAAGAGATATTAATAAATATAATAGAAACAACTAGATAAAGTAATAATTTTCTTACATTTTTTTTCTAAGTAGTTAACTTAAGAAATGTGTAGATAGCTATAATAATTACCTACTTAAGTAAACGACTGATTGTATTTTTTTATTACTTATAAGTATTTTACTTAGATTCCTCAAAAATTACCGAGATTATACGAAACTAACGGATGATCCGAAATAATGTTACATCCGTAACCGTATCCAGATCCGAAATGTCATATCAGTAACACCCAGACTTTAAATATATTTATGCATAACAAAAAATTTGGTTCCGTGTGGAAATCGAACCCACCACTTACCGTAGGTACATTTATTGTTTTTAAACTTTTGCGATTTTTATACATATTAGTATAATTATTTTTACGATATATTGTAACGACACCGAGCCTCACCGTAAAGACGTTGTAAGTGTAGTGTGGTGAACCGACAGTACAAATTATCAAAGTTATCAAGACCAGGCGAGGGTAGTTGAAAAACTCCGCGCTTCACGGAGACATCGCTAAGCTGCCATCAGTTGACCCGTGACCACGACCGGTGCAATTCGATAGAAACGCTGGGTAAATTTTTTTTTTTTTTTAAAAAGATAACTAGCAATGTGGGATTTTGGTCCCACATTACTAGCAATCCTGTTAACCCCTCCAGCTAAGCTCAATGGCTTGTGTTAGGAGTGGGTTCACGTCGGTAGTGTAATGGGTAGGATTCGAACCCGCGACCTCACGATTGCGAGACCGATGCCTTAGCCATTAAGCTACCGCCGCTTTTAAATTTAAATAAAAGGTTCGTACCTTTAAATAATTCACACGATTAAGTCCCGAAATATCCTATCCTACTTCCTACTAATATTATAAAGCCGAATGTTTGTGAGTGTGGATGTGTAGATGTGTGGATGTTTGTTCCTCTTTCACACAAAAACTACAAAATGGATTTTAATGAAACTTTACAATAATTTAGCTTATAGATCAGAATAACACATAGGCTATAATTTTCAAAGATATTGCGTAAATTGTTCAAAATATAACGATAAGTGTCAAGTAAGTAGGAAAAAATTCTACAATCGGCGACATGTTTTGGCGTGCGCCGCAAATATCGTTGAAGTTACACATTCATAATGTATGAACGATATGTTTATCATAAATAGTCCTACAAAAAAGCTCTCGACAGCATATGTCTCTATCTTATGTGGAAACAATTATCGTCAAAATAGTGAACCTAATATTATTAAGCTGAAGAGTTTGTTTGTTTGTTTGAACGCGGTAATCTTAGGAAGTAGTGGTCCGAGTTGAAAAATTCTTTCACTGCTGGATAGTCCATTTATCGAGGAAGGCTAAAGGCTATAGAACATTACGCTACGACCAATAGGAGCGGATCAGCAATGAGAAATGTTGCAAAAACGGGCAAAATTTACGCAGACGAAGTTGCGCGGGACAGCTAGTATGTAATATTACCGCACAATACAGACACCAGGCAGACAATCTTATTCGAGACATTGGTCTAGAAATGCTGTCACAGAAATTGAACGAAAATGTTAACAGTAATATAATGTATTGGTCTCACAAAAAGCTTTCTAAATAATGAAATATTTTTGACAATATTTAAGTAGTCATTTCATATTGACACATTCGTTTTAGTAAATTAAAAAATATATCGTCATAATTTAAGTAGTTGAATAAATGTTACTCGTACGTAGTTAACTTATAAATAATTAATTACCGGCAATACTGTTTATAGCCTAAATTCAAATTGGTGTTCTAAAAATAAATATCGATTAAAACCGGGCAAGACCGTGTCGGACCATGCTCAGTGTAGGGTTCCGCAGCGGTTATTACAAATAAATGCAGTACATTTGAAAAATAAAACGATCTGAATAATTGCACCAACAGAAGAGCGTATATTCATAGCACTTACGGCCTTTTTTGTGAAACGCAGTGAAGTCCTTTGATATTTTCATATTTTTTGGCCACACGGAAGATCATTCAAAAGATAAGGGGGGGGGGGGGATTTATGCAACTTTCGGATTGATTATTTCCAAAAATATTCACTTAATCAAAAAAGTTTATTAAAAACCCTAAAATATTTATAATAGACCTGTCAAATGATGTGATACACGTTGATAAAAATTAAGAAAATAAATGTATTACGGGTATTAATCGCGTGAATTCAGTTAAGGTAAAATACCTTGTTTATTGCCCGACGTTTAGGTCGGGCAATAAACAAGGTATTTTACCTTAAATTATTCACGCGATTAAGACGCGTAATATATATATATATATATATATATATATATATATATATATATATATATATATATATCATAACATATGATGCACGTTGATGCTTGCTGTAAAATAAAAACAGCTTCTGTTACATGTATTTAGCTATCACACTAAGTAGCGGCTTCTACAAGACACATATGTACCAAATATCATTAATATACATCGTGTACTCTTTGAGTAACATGCCTGTAATATACGGACAACGGACATGACAAAACTATAAGTAATGCTATTTTGGCTACGGAACCTTAAAAAGTTAGCTTTAAGGACACAGAAACAAAAAAAACTTAATGAAATTCAAACGTTCGCATTTTGTCCTCTAATTAAGAATAGCCTGAACCGGGTTTAATCTAGGCACCATATTTGTTGTCCTCTAATTGGAACCGGTAGTTGACACTGTGTAAACTAGGGTTTATGCATAAGGTTCGCGCGCACTTGCGACCGCAGTAGCGGACATGGGGTTTTTTAATTGTTTGGCGTACTAGTAAAACTAACAACTTTTACCGCCAAATAATTAAAAAGCTGTTTTTTTTGTTTGTACTTATGTGCTGAAACTGTTGCTTGATATTTAGAAACTGTGTTGTTTTTAGTTTCGTTGCTATCTTATAAATAAAATACATTTATTTCAGACTGTGGACCATATTTTGTTAGTAAATACATTGACTTAAAGACTATGTTAGTATCTAATTCTAGTAAAACGAATTTAACTCAGAAATCTGCCACCATCAGGGGCACCGGGAACGAGGACATGAGTTCGTACCCAATGCCCCTGAATGGGACAGTCTGGTTTTTCGGCAATGCCCCTTAGAATAGTGTTAGTCCTTATATAGGTATAACAATCTCGTCTCACGGTGTTTGTGGTCGGACTCCTCCGAAACGGGTCGTCCGATTTTTTTCTTTTTTCTTTTTTTTTTTATATAGTAGGTATCAGAATGGGTCGTAAGGTTTTTTTAAATTACGAGGGAAAATTTACGAAGACGAAGTTGCGTGGGTCAGTCCCTAATAATTTAAAATGTAGCTATGAAAGGGTGTGTGTCTGTGTGTATTCGTGTGCACTCCACACACATCCGCACAAAAAATAGCATGTAACAAAAAAACTTATTGCCTACTTCCAAAAAATATAACAATTGATATGTGTTAAAACACAGTATCTTTTAAAAAAATACACGAAGCTACATTATAATCTTTTGGTATGGTTTCGTTGTGGCCGGATAAAATACCTATTAAATGATCGCCCAAGAAATAGCATTTATAACTGACTGCAACCGCAATAGCATTTATAATAAAACAAATAGCCCATTTTCGTTTATAATGTCTCTAAAAGTGCCTCGTTCACCGAATGCGATGCATTGAGTGAGCAATTTGCACTGCGGTGAAGCTAACGTTAGTTTGGTCTTCGTTATGATATGAAAAATTGACACGAATTTGAGAAAATGATATTGATTTCAATATATTATAATTGAATAAGTAGTGAACAAGCAGTTCGAGCAACACTATCTCTAAGAACTTGAACTATATTCTTGTCAAGATCTAGAGAGAAAAAGCGTTCCCTTCCTCAAAACCTATAAAAAAATGGTTGCAACCGACATTCGCGGGTAGGCTGACAACTTAAAACTTACAGGTTTAGGTTTGCGTAGGCTTCAATTTTATGCCTGACTACGAATATAATCTAAAAGACCATGAAGTGTATATTCGAACATTTGTCACAATTCTCCATGCCTCAGAGGGCAAAATTGAGTTTGTTGTAAATTTTCCATGTTTTTGCAACATTTTTTATTGCTGCTCCGCTCCTATTGGTTGTAACGTGATGTTGTATAGCATATAGCCTTCCTCGATAAATGGGCTATCCAACAGTAATGTTTTTTTTCAATTCGAACGAATAGTTTCCTGAAATTATCGTATTCAAAGAAACAAACAAACTATTTAGTTTTACTAAATTAGTATAAATTACGACATACCTTTTATTGCACAGTCGGGTAAAATAATTTGTTACCATACTTCTTAAAAATCCAGTTACGTACAGAGCGTACGTATAAATTAAAGAAATAGTTACCAACCCTTCATAGAAATTGGCTACCACAACCAATATCGGTAACACAACATTATTTTTTTTTTTGACTGCCTCTGTGGCGCGGTGGGAATGTATCCGACTGCTACGCAAGAGGTCGTGGGTTCGATCCCCACCCAGGATAAAACTTTGTGTGATGAGCACGATGGTTTATTCTGTGTCTGGGTGTTATTTATCTATAATATGTATGTATTTAGAAATATATAAGTAGGTATGTTTATCAGTTGTCTGGTTTCCATAGTACAAGCTCTGCTTAGTTTAGGACCAGATAGCGTTGTGTGAGTTGTCCTAGATATATTATTATTATCGCTAGTTACCAGTCTACAATGCACTCCATACCTTAGTCCGCGATTGACCGAACCCAGCCCCGACGATTAATGGTCACAGCCCAATTTGAAATTCAAATCAAAGTCCGCAGTTGTGTTAAAAGATTCAGAGCCACCCCTGTTACTAGGGTTGACAGGAGAGGGTCGGTATCCTAAGAATTTTAAGGTTTGTGGTGTAATATATGGTTGGGAATGGCATGGTGTTTTAATGTGAAAAGGTAGGAGGAAGTACATAGGTACATGATTGAAATACCGCTGTCACTTAGCCAAGGGTTTTGAGTGGGTTATACCTATATATGTAATCTATGAGGTGTATGTCATCGGTGCTGATATAAAATTACATGTTTTTTTAGTCCTAGTTTAGATTACTAATACCTGGTTAATAATAATAATATGTTGGGACAACTCACACAACGCTATCTGATCCCAATCTAAACAGAGCTTGTACTATGGAAACCAGACAACTGATAAACATACTTATATATTTCTAAATACATACCTACATATTATAGACTAGCTGTCCCGCGCAACTTTGTATGAGTAAATTTTCCCCGTTTTTGCAACATTTCTCGTCGCTGCTCCGCTCCTATTAGTCGTAGCGCGATGTTATATAGCCTATAGCCTTCCTCGATAAATGGGCTATCCAACAAAAAAATAATTTTTCAAATCGGACCAGTAGTTCCTGAGATTAGCGCGTTTAAACAAACAAACAAACAAACTCTTCCGCTTTATAATATTAGTATAGATAAATAACACCCAAACACAGAATAAACCATCGTGCTCATCACACAAAGTTTTATCTTGGGTGGGGATCGAACACACGACCTCTTGCGTAGCAGTCGGATATACTCCCACCGCGCCACTGAGGCGATCAGTGGATAACCGAGCTTTGCTCGACGTTTTCTAAAAATGAAACCTAGGTAGATCGATTTATCGCCCCTGAAACCCCTGCATTTTAAATTTCATGGATGTACTTGGAGCCGTTGCCGTTGTATACATACTAGAATTGCTGGTTTAAAGGTATTTAGATTACTATAGTAGGGCGTCGAAAACTAAACATTTGATACAGTAATATAAACACAAATCTTGTAAAAACAAAAAAACAGCTTGCACCCCGGCTTGAGTTTGACATTTAATTACATACTGATGAAATTTGAATAATATTTTTCGATCTTACTGACATAATAAAAAAAATATGTAATAATAAATCAAAAAACCAAAATTAAAAAGGGAAAAAAATAATCGTTACTCGGACTCAAACTGGGATCTTCTGGTTTCTGGACCGCCCGATTTCCCACCTAAGCTATAATAACATGGTGGCGAAATTTATCTTCGTATTCTTATTATATAATTTTGTAGTCGTTTTTCATTGCTCTCCCTCAGTCTTACGAATTTTTGATCAGGTGACTGTCCTGACGCCAGTTTAACATTTGTTACCCATCCCAAAAAGTGCACAACGCCGCTAAAGAACATCACTTCAAAAATGTGACAAAAGGGGTGAATTAGATTTTTTTGACATAACTAGCAATGCGGGATTGGGTCACACATTATTAGCAATCCTGCTAACCCCTCCAGCTAAGCTCAATGACTTGTGTTTGGAGTGGGTTCACGTCGGTACAATAATGGATATGATTCGAACCTGCGACCTCACGACTGCGAGTCCGATGCTTTAGCTATTAAGTTACCGCCGCTTTTCTACGTTTTTTCATGTTAGTCATATAAAACATAAAAAAATATTTAAGTTATAAAATGGTCGCAAAAATGAACCTTAGTATGCACACAAATAAGGATTTTATAAGCTTAACACTATATTTATTTAATAACCACCATCTTCAATTGGAATTTCATAGATTAAATATATTTTGAATCAAAGTAAATATGAATGCAAAAGCGAATTTGTTTGTTTTGGCTTTCAAGACTAAACGGTTATAAATAGAAATGTAACCCACCTTCTTACGCAGTCGGGTAAAAATTATAAAAAGCCCAGTGCAAAAACCAGTCTTTTAAAAAACTCTTGTTCAACAAACTTAAAAACACATTAAGGGTAGATTACGCGAAACAGGGTCCGGCTCTCTCAAAAAATTATATAGAAAACCTAAATATTAGGACACGAAAAAAATTGTGTCACTAGTCAAAGAGTTTTTCTAGTAGATGATATAAAGAAATTTAAGGATATGTCTTAATATGATCCCGCAAATAAATCTTGAAGTTGCGGAAAAATGCAAAAACGAGCATTTTCTATCGCTTGCCATAGTCATGGCGTTCATAATCTAACGTACGAACGAATATTCTACTTTATTTTGACCTGAGCTCCTGCGCACTGTGAAGTAATGGTTGTGTGTGGAAGAGCGAGGCCGGCGATCATGTCGCTGTATACGTAGCGCTAAATAAATAATTCTCTCAGTGTAATGTCCCCTTAATAGTTTCCTCGTTATTTTATTTAGATTTTATAAAAAATCATCCCTGTTTTCCTTGGTCTCGAGGTAACTAGACAACGATTTTACGGATTAAATTCATTCTTTTTTTTTTAGTTTTCTAATACCCTGTAAAAGGTTCTTACGTCAAAAAAATAAGAAAAAAACGAGAAAAATTGGTATGAGGGGGTACAAAGTTCGCCCGGACAGCAAGAATAAATATGGCTGATTACGATAAACACATTTATAGTTTCCTCATTATTTTATCAAACTTTTTATGTTAAATATTATTTCCCAAATACTTTCGACAGCCCTATTACACCTTTCCACGTAGGTTGAAGGACATTTAGTTGTTTAAAGGTATCCCTCAATCCAAACATCTGCTTTGAAACAAAGGTCGAAACAGATTATACAGGAAATATCTTCTGTATAACTAACTACAAGCGAAATTGGAAAATGGAACAATATGGCTGCCTGTTCACCGCAGCGGAGCGGAGTTATACGGAGCGGAACACGGAGAAATTTGGGAGAAATATTAAATAATTAGCTGACCCACGCAACTTCGTTTGCGTCAATTTTCCCCGTTTTTTCAACATTTTTCATTGTTCCGCTCCTGTTAGTTGTAGCGTGGTGTTATGTAGCCTATAGCCTTCCTCGATAAATGATTACTATACAACAAATATATAGTTTGTCTGTTTGAACGCGGTAATCGCAAGTACTACTGATCCGAATTGAAAAATTATTTTACTGTTGGATAGCCTATTTATCGAGGAAGGCTATAGGCTATAAAACGTCACGCTACGACCAATACGAGCACAGCAGCAATTAGAAATGTTGCAAAAACGGGAAAAATTTACGCAGACGAAGTTGCGCGGGACAGCTGCTCTATAATAAGCAGCTTTATCTCTTTAACACACACTAATAAAAGGTAATTAGTGATAAGTAATCACTAATTTATTATGACTAGGTAAACCACAAACCGAATTAGGTTTAATTAATAGCATTATATTCGTTGAAACGTGGTTCAGTACATTGTTAGATTACTATAAATATTGGAACAATGGCTTGTAGGGTGTATATTTAATTCCTGTCCGATCCAATAATGTCTTGTTAGGTATCACGTTCCCATTTAATTTAGGTAAGTAATATTTTAGAGTGATAACGTATTATAAATCGATGATCGCACGTACAAAAAAGCATAACATGGTCTGTCACAGTCCGTTACGTTCCACCTGCAAGCTAACTTAGACGTGTTTATAAAACAACTAGCGGGCACCTCGCGGTTTCACCCGCGTAGTTCCCGTTCCTGTGGGAATACAGGGATAAAAAATAGCCTGTCACCCGGGGTTAGTATAGCTTCACAATGATGAAAGATTTTTTTCAAATCAGTCCAGTAGTTTCGGACACTATTCAATACAAACAAACAATCTAATCTTTCCTCTTTATAATATTATTAGTATTGGTATTGGTATTGGTATTGGTATTGGTATTGGTATTGGTATTGGTATGGGTGTTGGTATTGGTATTGGTATTGGTATTGGTATTGGTATTGGTATTGGTATTAGTATTAGTATTAGTATTAGTATTAGTATTAGTATTAGTATAGAAGTATACATAGATATAGATATAGATAAAATTTAATAAAAAATATCTCTCATCTGGTTATAATATGGAGAAGGTTGATGTTCAGTCTCTTGGAACAGCACGCGTAGACATCGTTCAAAGACACGGAATCTCAGACCACTTCGGACTACTCAGCGCTGAAGGTGTTAAAGACATCCGCGTTGCTTGAGCGCAGTATGTAATTTACTTTACCCTCAATGTTTTTGGAACGAAGTTCCTTATCGCGCGTTGTGAAATTGTGAAAGGGGGCTAGACGGAAAAAATTCGCACGAAAAGTTGTAACGACACTTTTTGACACACACAAGCCGTGCGGCGTGCGCGTAAGATATGAACATCTAATTTGATGAGGCATAAATTCGGTACACAGTATTGGTGACAATTGTGTAGTTGTGGGTTCGAGCCTTCGGTATACAATCGTCTTTTTGTAAGTTATTTTCGTTTCGTCTTTCTATTTCACATTGAAAAATAAGATAAGAACTTCGTTCCATCCGAGTGTCCCTTGACACCTCTCAAGTTTTTTTTTTTTTTTACTTTATATACATCTTGATAGATAATAACATTTTGTCTGTGGCTAAATGTTGGACGCCGCCGCTTTGTTTAACGTAACGTGAGGCAGTCGCTTAACATGACGGCGACGTTTTTTAATCCGGCGCGCCTAATTGTAGTAATTATGACGTGTTATACGATATGGCTGCGACATTAATATTTATGGAAAAATACATTTTAAAGGTTTATATTTAAGTGATATAATTACATTTACAACGGTTCATAATTTGTGTGCATACAGTAACAGGAAGTGCGTGAAATATAAAAAAATAATAGTTTATTATTTGAGGGATTATCAACCCCTCCCCTGAAATTAAAAAAAGTAGGAACACAGTACTCGAGTTTCTTTTTTAGTACTGATTTTTTTTTTAAAGACGACTCCCGCAGTAAGGTACAATCCCTGTGTCGCGGGGGACTTTACAAACATACGAGTCAAGGACACAAAGCACACCCAGACTCGAAAAAACAATTTGTGGAAACAAAGTGGTGTCCCGTGTGGGAATCGAACCCACGACCTTTTGCGTAGCAGTCGGACACACTCCCACCGCGCCTCAGAGGCAGTCAAAAAATTGCGAAACATCCACCAAAAAATTACTCAGTAGTATTTTAATTCCATTTACTTCCACAGAAACATGAATTCTATACCTCATTGTACCAACTACAACAATACAAATGCTGTCCAAATCCTGATCTATGTTGAAGATGTAAATTTCCATATAAATGAACTACCCTAGGTTAACAATTAGTTCTATAACTTTGTCTAGGCCGTACTAAATCATAACTGTGATCTTGGAGCTAGATATAACAAAGGTATTATTCTAGGATAACTGCGTCTAGGCAGGGTTGGCAGTCATGGACAGATAATTTAGGAAGTAGGTATATATTATACTAGCTGTCCCGCGCAACTTCGTCTGCGTAAATTTTCCGGTTTTCGCAACATTTCTCTTTGCTGCGCCGCTCCTATTGGTCGTAGCGTGATGTTATATAGCCTATAGCCTTCCTCGATAAATAGGCTATCCAACAGTGAAAGAATTTTTCAATTCAGATCAGTAGTACCTGAGATTACCGCGTTCAAACAAACAAACTCTTCAGCTTAATAATATTAGCATAGACTAGCTGTCCCGCGCAAATTCTTCTGCGTAATTTTCCCCGTTTCTGCAACATTTCTTATTGATGCTCCGCTCCTATTGGTCGTAGCGTGATGTTATATAGCCTATAGCCTTCCTCGATAAATGGGCTATCCAAGAGTGAAATAAGTTTTCAATTCAGATCTGTAGTTCCTGAGATTTCTGCGTTCAAACAAACAAACCCTTCAGCTTTATAATATTAGTATAGATTAGAATTTGCCTTGGTTGCTATCTGGCTATCGTCATATTTCAGTTATACCTACGCAAGTATCAACCCAAATTCGTACGTAACTCTGTTTCGTCTTATTGTCTAAACACAATGATATGGTGGGGATAGAGAATACACAATCTAGCACAACGCTTTTAATATATACTTTAGAACTGAATAAATAACTGTCACAGATCCAATATAACTTTCGTTTAAGAAGTTTAGCCCAGTTTTGCTCCGCATATTGATGGGGGAGAACGAAGGGAAGAAAAAATGCTTAAAATCTCGAGTGCGCTTGGGAAAGATTAGCTGTTATTTATATTTGCTTTAAATTTAAAATTGTATTTTTTCTGTTTTTATCCTCATGGACTTGGCTACCACGGTACCCGCGGTATGTATTTTATTTTTGGATTAAATTATGTTTTAGGTAGACATTGGACTCGCAATCGTTAGGTCGCGGGTCCAAATCCTACCCAATGTACTACCGACGGGAATCCACTCTTAACACAAGCAATGCTGGAGAGGTTAACAGGATTGCTAGCAATCCTGTTAACCTTTAATGTGGGACCCACAATCACACATTGCTAGTTAACCTTAAAAAAAAATGTAAAATTGGTCTTGCAAGACTTGGCTTGGTCTTTTAGGGTTTTGTATATCCAAACCTAGCAAGACGAAAAAATCAAAAAACGACATAAGAAAATTCAATGTCTAGCTCAACTCAAAACACAATAATTGCATTTGAAAGAAAAATTTTAATGAAATGAAATGAAATATGAATATATATAAATAAAAAGTAATTGCCTATAAAAATACTATTATGAATATATATAATATATAAGTATAAATATGAATAAATATTAAAAACATAAAAAGTATATCTATTTACACGCTTGTTAAATTTGCAACTTAAATCTATGGTATTCTAATATTGGAAACGAAAAAAAATTAAAACTCTAGCGAAACAAGAAAAAATAAATCGGAAAATGTACTACAGCAAACAGTAAGTATATTCCTTGCATTACAAGACTGTTTTTTTTAAATAGAACTAAACTACCCGCGTTCTAATTGCAAGTATTCGTTTAAGTATTATAAGCAATTCCTTTCTAGCTGTTTGTGTGTTGATTGTAAACATCTAACGATGATATTTATTTAAACAAGACTATTGAGCCTGCTTGTTAATTTCCAATATAGTCTTCATAATTAAACAAGAATAAATGAATGCTGTAGATAGAGAATAATAAGAATTAGTGGAAAAAAATCTGTATTTAAAGTGCACTTTATAGAACGGGTACGGGTCTTAATCGCGTAAATATTTTATTTTAAGGCTATATACCTTTGTTTATTGCCCGACGTTTCGACCGTATTGCAACGGCCGAGTCTAACCGTGACCACGGCCGTTGCAATTAAAATTGCAATTGAGAATAAAACCCGTAGCTTATAATATTATATACTGTGTACAAATCGCGATCATTTACGAACATACATTGAAGTGCACTTTCTGCCGTCATAATAGCTTCCATTGCCAAAAAATTCGAATTTCGAAAAAAATATTTGAATTAATACTGCAAGAAAAATCCTTGCAAACCAGATTAAGAAATACAGAAAGACGTTACAGTATATTATTTCTTGCATCACGAAAAACATACTCACTTTCCCGCATTCATATATTGCAAGTACTATAAACAATTCTTAGTTGTTTGTCTGTTGATTGTAAACAACAACTGACGATGTTAACTATGCATACAGCGCGTCAAGGTAGCGAAGCTTGCTTGTTAATTTCCACGATGTTCTGCATAGTTGAACAAGAAACAATTAGTTGCATGCAAGGAAACACTTAGCACACATTTTTGTATCATAACAAAGTGTTATAACAATGCATAAAGAATTTCTGAAGGGTTTAGAGTTTGAAACTTTCGCTCGTTAATATGATAAACAATGTTTGTCTTTCTCCTATCTTGCGGTTTCTAATCTACTTCTCTCTCTCTCTCTCTCCAGCAAATAAAAGGGTGAAAACGGGTATGTAATAAGTGAAACCTACACACCAATGGGCTTCTTTCCAACTAGTTAAAACAACAATTCTTTAAAAAGTGTTAAAGACAGATTTTATATGGAGATCTCATACAAATACCGGACTATGACGTCACTATTCTTTCCAGTGAAATCACTTTTTTTTATAATATGATTAACGTTTCTATTTTAGATTTTAATTGAATTTAAATACACAATGGTAAAAACTAAAACTAACGAACTATTTACAACTAACTTATCTAAACCACTGCACTATACAACTTAAATAAAACAGGAAGGCACAACCGGTTTAAGCGTCGAAGATATGATTAACTAGCTGTGTTTTTGCAACATTTCTACTTGCTGCTCCACTCCTATTGGTCGTAGCGTAATGTTACATAGCCTATCTCAGCCTTCCTCAATAAATGGGCTATCCAACAGTAAAATATTTTTTTCAATTCGGATCAGTAGTTCCTAAGATTACCGCGTTCAAACAAACAAACAAACTCTTCAGCTTTGTAAAATTAGTATCGATGATAAAAAATCCTATTTAATACAAAATTTAAAAAAGAATGAATCGTTGGTAGTTTAAATGCTAGTTTTGTTTACTAATTAGAGTTTTGGATTTATTATTTACCTAGGAACAGGCCTATTGCGAGGTTTAGGCTAAAATATGTACTTGGTGTAGACACTTCGTTAGCAAGTTTATACTTGAAAAAAATTACGACTGTTTGTGACTAGATTCCTAATTTAAAAATCTAATTTATTTTTTCAAAATTCATATTGATTTATTAGATCCGTGACTCAGTGGTTACCGAGCAAATCGAAATATCACACTGTGGGCCACAACCTTTCATACCTCAGAGCTCCTTAAGCTGTCAGTTCTCCGCTATCGCTGAGCATTATTTCTGCCTCACCCGATTATAATAGCACAGTATAAGTAAAGTATAATATAATAACTTGGGACAACTCACACAACGCTATCTGATCCCAAACTAAGCAGAGCTTGTGCTATGGAAACCAGACAACTGATAAACATACTTATATATTTCTAAATACATACATATTATAGATAAATAACACCCAGACACAGAATAAACCGTCGTGCTCATCACACAAAGTTTTAACCTGGATCGAACCCACGACCTCCGGCTTTGCAGTCAGGGTCACTACCCACTAGACCAACAGGCCAGTCTTTTTTATTCAATAGTTTATCATAAAAAGGCGTTTTAATACACTACCACCGCGCCACAGAGGCAGGTACATATTTGTACTGTGATAATAGTGAGGAATTAAAGAGTCCACAGTACACACTTACGAGTATATCAATACCTGAATAGTTCTACTATTTTACAGGTGGTAAGTCTAAGCCGACTAGGTGAGTAACACAACAGTGTCAGTTACTCTTTCGTGACATAGTGGTGTTAACACATCACTGATTGAAGGGGACTGTAACAAGTTACCACTGCGGGTCACAGCCTTCCATGCCTCGGAGCTCGTTAAGCTGTCAGTTCTCTGCTGTCGCTGAACATTATTTCTGCCTCACCCGTTTATAATAGCACATTGTAAGTAAAGTTGTATTATTTACTTATAATGTGCTATTATAAACGGGTACTTGTACTGTGATAATAGTGAGGAATTAGAGAGTCCACAGTCCACATTTGTTTCAATACCTGAATAGTTCTACTACTTTACCAGTGGTAAGTCTAAGCCGACTTGGTGAGTAACACAACTAGGGTTGCCACCTTTTATTGGTCCAAATAAAGTACTTATTAGTTATTAAAAGTGGAAAAAAGTACGTTGTGCCAAAATAAAGTACAATTTAAATTAGTTTATTTTCTTAATTTATATTTCTTTATTTTTAGCAACTTTTATTAATAGTAATCAAGTCAAGATCAGAATAGAGTAAAAATAATAATACTCACGCATCTTTACAGTATATATTTAAGTTACATATATTTTATTGAATAAATATGTATATTGAATTCCGGAAAAATAAATAATGTAAAATAAAGTATTTTCTGCGTACTTTTTACTTCTCATAAAGTAAATAGTACAATTGCCCGAAATAAAGTATAATACTTTATTATAAAGTACGGGTGGCAGCCCTAAACACAACAGTGTCAGTTACTCTTTCGTGACATAGTGGTGTTAATACATCACTGATTGAATGGCACTGTAACAAGTGACTTATAAACTAATGTCTCGTACGGTGAAAGATCTTAGCCAAACAAGGATTTGGGTGGCACTGATACTGTTATGGGCTAGCGTGACACTTACCATCAGGGCACAACCTACTTGTCTCTTCATTTAATTTCATAAAAAAACGACTTTTAAGATCGGCCTCTGAGGCCGTAATTGAATTCTCTGAACCATTTATAACGTACATATCCACATTTTTAAAAGCGGCGGTAGCCTAATGGCTAAGACATCGGTCTCGCAATCGTAAGGTCGCGGTTTCGAATCCTACACATTAAACCACAGACGTGAACCCACTCCAAACACAAGTCTTTGAGCTTAGTTGGAGGGGTTAACAAGATTGCTAGTAAAGTGGGACTCAAACCCACATTGCTAGTTATCTTTAAAAAAAAAAACAAGGCCAACATGGTCGGTAACACATTAGTGTCAGTTACTCTTTCGTGACATAGTGGTGCTAGCTGGAGAACAGGATTGCTAGTAATGTGGGATAAAAAATCCCACATTGCTAGTTATCTTTTAAAAGAAACAAAAATACTCACAAACTTCGTGTTTACAATAGGTATTACAAAGAAATAGCAATATATCTTAATAGTTAACATGACGTAGTAAACTAGAACTTGTAGAAGCGTTTCAAGTAGTACTTTATCCTTAACTAAAGTAATGTTATATCCCAGTCTATCTTCATTCCTTTCCTCACTATTCTTGTAAATTGGCGCCATAAAACGGCCACTTTATTAGACGCATCAGTTGACCTCAGACTACGGCTTATTAATGTTTTTTTTCCCCTTATAAAGCGCTTTAATATAATTTGTTCGACTTGTTACTGTTTAAGATTAAGTGCTTTAACATAAATAGTAAAAACTCAAATATAATAAACTTATATAGATAGAAGTATAAGATATAATAAAGAAAGTAATAAGATAAGTAGGTAATATCAATTAGAACTATTGTAACAACAATTACTTCTGATTTTTATTATTTCTGTATTCAAATTTCTTTATTATGTTTAAACTTCAATCAGTAAATCAGATCAATTGTAACAACATTTACTTCTGATTTTCATTATGTATATATTCAAATTTCTTTATTGTTTACTTCAATCAGTAAATCAGATCTATTGCAACTACAATTACATAAGATTTTTATTATTTCTATATTCAATTTTTTTGTTATTTTTATACTCAATCGGTATACGTATAATGTTTGAGTTGTTACGATGTAAGTTGTTATTTTTATGGTTAGACCAATTAGTTACTAAATTAGTAGAAAAAAACCCAACACGTTACAAAAATACCAGATTAGGTAAATCTTCCAAACTACGAACTGCCGTACTCACAGTAGTTTAATGCTTACTTAAATATTCCTTTTTCAAATTGTGCCATATTAAGTCTAATGAATTGCTTAATGAGCCTTGAACGCCTCTGAGTGCGACAGTAAAGAGATTTTCAAATTTCAGAAATATCCCGCTTTATAACAAAAAAAAACTTTTTAAATCCATTCAATGTCACAGATAAACACATAATAAATGTATAACACACTCCTTTGGCGTTGGGAGTCAAAAACTAAAATTCACTTTAACAAAATGGCGACTTACAGCTACTTCTACTAAAATACTTAAATGAAGTTCAAAAGTTCGTAATGCTTTACTATTTCTCGTCGTTTGGCCATCTGGCTGTAAACTGTGATTGACATTATTAAATCAAGAATTCAGGCTTGCTTCTTTCGAGTCAAATGTCGCTCTATTTATATGTTAATTTAAATAATTTAATTCTTAGTTTTGCCAGACACATTACGTTGTCGTTTGATTTTATCTTGAAGGCGGTGTTCAAGATGTTAATTTGTAGTGGCACTCTCTTTTGTATGTAAATTTGTTGTGTAAAAATAAATCTAATCCACTTCAAATACGGTTGATTTGCTGGCATTAATTAAGGAGTTTCGTTGTTTGTCTCCGAAACTCATCGTTAGATCATTACGAAATTTATATGGGACTATATCGGAATAAATTAAATTATTCGAATAGAGAATGAATTTTGAAAATCCGTTAATATCTCTATATAGGATCTATATATCTATCATCTATATAGGAAAAAAAAACATCCGAATAAAAACGGTCCTTTGTGAAGTCGGCTAAAAATAGGGGAAATTTGTCGTCATAATTTTTTATTTTTATTTTTTTACTATCTATTGTTATTATTACTTGTAATATATTTTTTGTTTTATTGTACCTAATGTGTCAATATTTTAGCAAAACAAATATTTATTTTCAATTAGGTTAAATAAGATTGTCTTTTTTTGTACACAAATACGCATAAATACGTAACAGTATTGACATGATACTTCATTTACATTTTATACACAGTAACCTGGATGACCACTGCTCAGTATTTTTTTTAAACGACTTTTTCTAAAAATGTAACCTAGCTAGATCGATTTTTCGCCACCGAAACCCGCTCCCTACAAAATTTCATTGTAAGTTGTCGAGATTCAGATTATACTCGTATATATACAAGAATTGCTCGTTTAAAGGTATTAGATATAAGAATATATCTGTGATATAGGTACTGTAATAAATTATGAGAATATATAATAAATTATACATAATACGTACTTTGGAAAATGCATGTCAAAATTAGTTACATTTTATCTAGCTGTATTACAAAATATTTTTATTTCAATGCCGAATAAACCGTTATAGCCCCACGGCACAACTACGATGCCGTAACATCACGAACAGATAAAAGCAATACTAACCTCTGTAAAAAATATGAAATATTTTGATTTGTGTTACATTTTTTCAATTCCCATGATCGTTTCAACAAACAACAGTAATAAGTGATTTAAAAAAAAATTGAAAATTTAACTGTTTTGGTAACCATAGACTTTTGGACACAGGTCTTTGTGGAGAGAAAGGTAAAGCAACATTGCTAAAGTCTATTAAAATAAGTTACTTATGGCATGGGTCACATGTTACTGGCAATAGTGGCAATCTTGTTAACCCCTGCAGCTAAGCAAAGCTCCAGCTAAAGCAATTTGCTTTTGTAAGGAGTGGGTTCTCGTCGTTAGTTTAATGTGTGGGATTCCAACCCGCGACCTCTGGATTACGAATCACTACCATAAAGCTGCCGCCTCTTCAATAATCCTTTTCGAACTAATATTAAAAAAAAAACATCTAACTGACTTCAATCACGTTTGATTTGCTACTATTTCATCATGCTAAGATCATGCTATCATTGTCTGTCTCCGATACTCATCAGACCAGAACCGTTTTGGAATAAACATGTATGAAGCAAAAAAATAGTTTTTTAAATCCGTCTATTTAAGAATTATGGATGAACACACATAAAAAAAATACCAATATCTGAATTAAGAACCTCCTCCTTTTTTAAAGTCAGTTAAAAATAATGATGTAAACCCTTTACGATTTAAATTACTCGAGATGGCACTGCGCCTAACCTACCGTTTCCAATCACCACATCACAAATAGAAGCGATGTATTCGTACACTACCAAAATATGCTTATGTTTTTTTGGTTTGTGTTAAAAAAAATAAAGGAATAACACACACACTTTTATCAAAATACATTTCTTATTTCAAAATAGCAAACTTATACGACAAATGCCGTTATTCACATAGTAAATGCATTCACCGATCGGTTCATACATCTTGTCGAGTGTTATAACTACAGATGTACTAGTTTAGAATATTTACGACGGCAGATACTATTGCAAGACATGATACGCTTTAACACAGTAAATAAATTCGACATGCAACGTTACCACTTTTGGTTTAAAGATGGGTGGTGATAGATTTTGAAAATATCATTACCCTCCATGGCTTGTTGATCAAGTTAAACTGCCTGTCCTGATCGTGATCTCTCTCCGGTCTTGTCGGATTACTGATAGAGTGAATCTAAGAGGTTTTTTAGGGTTCCGTAGTAAAAATGGCAAAACGGAGTTTCGCCATGTGCGTCCGCAGCTTTGCTCAGAGACTGTTAGTGCTATATATCTATAAAATCTTGAAAAACATTTCTTAGGGTACCTCACCTAATGTAAAGTGGGGATGCGATTTTTTTTCTCACCTATCCCATCGCGTGGGGTATCGTTAGATAGGTCTTTTAAAAACGTTTAGGGATTGGGAAGACCATTTTTAGATTTAGGGATCCGTTTGTGAAATATTAAGATTTAAAGACAAATTATTGTTAGTCAAGCGCTCCCCCCTCCCCTACTAGCTAAATGGTTGATGTTGAGTTTATGAAAACAACAAAATGTCTTACAAATTCCATTGAAAATTATTATTGAGTAGGTATAACGTTGAAAGTTTGAAACAAAAACAATAGAAAACCGAATAATGCGGCTTATGAAGTGTATGCATTAGGGTACAAGCCCTGTGTCGCGGGGGGCTTTCCAAACATTCAATTCACGGACACAAAGTACACCCAGATCCGAAACAACAATTTGTGGATCACACAAAGTGGTGTCCCGTGTGGAAATCAAACCCACGACCTCTTGCGTAGCAGTCGGACACACTCCCACCGCGCCACCGAGGCCACCAAGTTGTGGTATCGAACAAGACGACTAAGACCTACCACTCGTAAAGGTGGATCTACGCATACACTAGTACTAGTACATTATAATATCACCTCCGTAGTTCGCTAGTCTCTGATAAGATATCCGCTGTAACCAAAATATTTTAAGGGACTATTATTGTTATAAGTTCGACACAATAAATAAGTAACAAGTAACTTTTTTTGACAATAAATAACTAAAGAGTAGGGAATTGACCTGTTTGTGTAATATCGGATTGCAGACAATGGCGATAAGCGGTATTTGAAAGGGTTTTCTCTGGCGACTGATTGATCACGTGACCCTTGACCTACATACTGGTATTTTAGCTTTCGGCACGGCTTCGCCTGTGTCGATGTCGGTTTTCGCGATAAAAACTATCCTATTTATACCTAGTCCGGCCATAAGTTCTGTTACAAATGAAAATGCGATTTTTTTCAATGAAGTAATGTTTTTATTGTTTCTAAACTTTCGCGATTTTTATTCATATTACGATCGGTGCAATTCGATCGAAACGTCGGGTAAATAAAACGTTCGTACCTTTAAATAATTCACGCGATTAAGTCACGAAATATATCTAATAAGTAATGTAATATTACTAAAACTTATATGTACATATTAATTAAAGTCTCAGCAAAAAATAAAAGCAATATTCTATTCAAAATGGCCACCTTTGGCTTTTAAACAGGCCTTTAATTTGTCTGGCCACGAATCTATGGATTTACGCATTGTTTCCATTGGAAATTTCGCCACTGCTTGCTCCAGAATTTTTTCAAGAGACTCAATGTCGTCGTGTCGTTTAGGGTAAGCCATGTCCTCTAAAACTGACCTTAATTTGTGGTCAAAAGGTTTGAGGTCTGGGCTAGATAAGGGGGCCGTCTTAATCTCTTATAAAGTCCGGAACGTTGGTTTCAAGCAAGGCTTGGGTAGTTCGTGCCTTGTGGCCAGGTGCAGAGTCCTGGAAAGTCCACGGTACATTTTTAAAAAGTGTATTGCTGAGAGGTTTCACAACACGATCCAAGACTGTCTCCTGATACACTTTGGTTGAAGTTTTCAGTCCTTTTTCACAAAAATGTAGCTTTGTAACGCTTTGATAAGACACGCCCCATAAAACAATCATTGACGCAGTATGATGACCACGCTGTACCTTTCTGACCACTTGAGCAGCTTCTTTAGAACTGTGAGCGTTCACTTTATTATTTTGCTTATTGTAGTGCTCTTCAATCGTAAAAATTGTTTTATCGGTAAAGATGATATTTCTGTGCCCTTCACCTGCGTATCGCGACAGAAAGCGTTTTGATCGATCCACTCTCTTTAATTGTAAAGATTGATTTAGGGCATGTCCTGTATATCGACGATAAGCACCGAGCTTTAGGTCTTGTTTTATAATACGCGACAGAGTCCTAGCGGGAATCTTCATTTCTCGCGATAACATTATTTGTTTCCTAATGGAATTTTGACGAATTTTGGTTTTAACAGCAAACAGCCTTTGTAGTTCTAACAGCACGCGGCCGCCCCGAACTTTTATGGTCTTCGACAGAGGAAGTGTTGTTGTATCTGTTGATAGTACGATTTACGAACATACGGCTGATACCAAGCTTTTAAAGTGTCTGGAATATGACCGACGGCTCCATACCCACTCTGTGCAAGGGGATCACCGCAATCCTATTTTCTTTAACACCCCAATCCATATTGTAATTTGATAATGAACACGAAAAAATATGTGAAATGGCGCGAAATCGTAAGAACTTTTAACAATAATAAACGCGTTCCAAATTCAAAACAATTAAAAAGAAAAGTTTTTATGTTTCAGTAATTATGGCCGGACTAGTTATATATATCACGGGGCTATGGATTCCCGGTCATTTATTATTTGCATTTATAATATTAGTTTGGATTTGCTTTTTCCCGGATAATACGAATTCTCAGTACTATTTCAGACTAAAAAAAAAAAACTTATCGTTGAGATAACTGAGACTAAAACCTAAATATGTGCCAAATTTCATTCATAATCTTTTTTTTTAAATCATCTTTTTAAATCACTTTATCACAACTGCTGTGTATCTGAGCTTGTGTCTAAGACACACAGAGATTGTTCACGGTTAAAAAAATCAAAATTTGGTTGTTAACTCACACAAGCAAAAGCGACGCTTATAAAAGTCATAATTAATAATTTTCGATACACCTCACACAACGCTATCTGATCCCAATTTAAGCAAGACTTGTACTATGGAGAAACCAGATAACTTGTAAACATATATAATTCTAAATACATACATTAAAGATAAATTTTACAAAAAAGTTTTGACAAAGATTTCTTTGTAACCAAAATAGCGTTAAGGTTGACTGCCAATTAATTGCAAGGCAAAATCAACCTCGAAGTTTATGACGTGCAAACGAATTTCGACCGTATGGTGATAGACCATATTGTTGGCCCACTGCTAGAGGATTCGATCCCGGGATCCCGAAGACTGGGATCCCGGGATCCCGATCATATTTTAGTCCCGAAATTTTCGGGATTAAATTCAATGAATCCCGGGATTTTCAGGACTTACCTATATATTTTTTATATAAGTCAATAAAAATGCGCGTGAAACTTGTTTACACAGCTGATTGCGTTTGTTTCTGCTAACGACCGGTGTCAGAATAAGTACCAGTGTATGTAAAATAGTGTAAAAATTACGCTTCAGATCGTGTAAGTATTGATATTTATATTGTTAATGGTGATAAACAATTAATTTATTAAAAAAAAACAACAATGCATTAATGTGTATGAGAAAATATAGATGAAAAACAGCGAATGTTTATATTGTGAAATTCTACACGAGGTTATAATTTAAAGAAGGCTTATAAATTTTTTTTGACGATTCCTCCAACTTCCATCGAGCCTGAACGCGCGTTTTCCCCTGCTTCATATTTGTGCAACAAATTAAGATGTATGCTTTCGGATGAGACGTTTGATGCGTTGTTATTTCTTAGATTTTATTTTCGTGGCTTAAATAAGTAAATTATAGTTTTTAGTCTATTTGATTTAAAATATGAGTCCTATTAACATTGATCCCTTTTGACAAATTTTAAAAATTTATTTTTTTAAGTTTATTGTAAATTTAAACAAACTAAGCAATAATTCAGGCCTAGTTAGAAGAAATTATAATTTTGTTTTGTTTTTGAAGATTTAAGTAAAGATTTAAAATAAAAGGTTGATTTTGATATGTTTTACTATCTTTTTGCTACCACTTTCTATTACCAATCCAACCCCGAGACTATCCCGGGATCCCGGTATTAACTTTTGATAATCCCGAATCCCGGGACTAGAAAAATCGACCGGGATCGAATCCTCTACCCACTGCACATTTAATGCCAAGTTCGCAAAACAACAGGTAAGATAAGAATTTCAGATCACTTTGAACCATTTTGTTCGGAAAACATTCAAAGATACCGTGTCCTTGAGAGATTTCTTTATATGCTTGTCTATTATTGTTTTTAAATTTTCGCGATTGTTAAACATATTAGATATATTTTGAGACTTACTAAACCTTTTATTTACCTGACGTTTCGATCGAATTGCACCGATCGTGGTCACGGGTCGACTGTGCAATTCGATCGAAACGTCGGGTAAATAAAAAATTCGTACCTTTAAGTAATTCACGCGATTAAGTCCGCAAATATATCTAATATATCTGTCCATAGTTTGTAACTTCTGTACTCCTTGTATTTTGTATTTCAACTAAAATGTTACAAATTCTTGTTTATTACACAAAACTAGGTATTGTGTTTTTGGGATAAATTACATCACAAGAGTTTATTGAAAATCACTGCAATGACTATGGAAACAGGCGAAAAGTACATTGTGGCAAAGAGATCGACGATAATAATTATCGTATATACTGGTATACTAGTATGAGAGCTGATGGTAATTTCTGAGTTAAAAATATAATACAAGCACAAAGCCACATACCTGGCTGGGGGATAACAGGGCTAAATCAATTAACCTCTATATATTTTTGAAGAAACCTTTTTTTCAACATGCTTGAGGCATTTTGATTTTTTCGTGACTTTAAATTTAATATTAAAAGAGTGAAATAAATGCATGGATGGACTTATCTAACATTTAAACTTTCGCGTTGCATAATTATATCTATTTATTGTACGGGAATTAACGTGCATCATTTATTTAAAATTGCTTGACGTTTCAACCAGGTTGCACCGGCCGTGGTTACAAGCAGACTCCCGCTTGTGATTACGGCCGGTGCAACCTGGTCATAACTTCAAGCAATTTTAATATTTTGTGTTCGTGACTTGTATGTTTGTCGTTTGTCGCGACACAGGGCTTGTACCCTAGAGTGGGAGTCGTCTTTTAATAATAAAAAAAGGGATAGACATTAATCGTAAAATCGTAGTAAAATATAATTAATCGTAAAGTTTATTTAACCCCGCTTTCCCCAGTCAGGTATCTGTTTGATTTTACGAGAAGTAATAAACAAGTTATCAGTGTGCCTCAAATATCTACCGAAAAATTACCATCAGCTCTCGGACTATACGTTGATTTTAATACCTTCGTACAATATCCCGACTGCACTACAATTTCGATATTTCGATTAAGTTTACACTTCGATTTGGGTATTAAAATATTATGTAAGCGATTAACTGGGGTAATTTGTGGCCTTACCCCACTCCTTGCCCCTTTCCTCCGCTTAAATCTGCCTGAATATTTAATTTACCTTATTACGAAATACGAGGATGAACGCGGTTATGTAATATAAATTTTCCTTTAGGTATGAATATTATTAAAATTATATTATATATATACATTTTATGAGACACAAAGAAAAAGAGGAGTAAGGCTATGACAGAATGGTATTCAAGAGATGGGAAAAGAAATCGAGGAACACCTTTTACTAGATGGGAGGAGGAACTCAAGCTGACAGCGGGTCCTAACTGGAGGAGGGTTGCCCGTGATAGGCAACAGTGGAAGTTGTTGGAGGAGGCCTATGCCAAGAGGCACACCGAAATCAGAGATATTTTGTAGTTTTTGATTACCACACTATTATTGTAACTATTTAATTTCGGAATAAAGGGCTTTATTATTATTATATATATAAATTTTATTTTATGTGATTTGACTGATTGTACATTTGCGAGAAGCCGAAGATAGAACAAAGTGGCGTGCAATTGGACAGGAATATGTCCAGCAGTGGACTGCGATAGGCTGATGATGATGACTGATTGTATTGATTTAAGTGGAAACTTAATTGGCCGTGGTCCAAGTCTGTTCGTCGTAAGTTGTTAATCACCCCACGATAATTTTTCAGGGTTTTCCGCTGGGGTCGGGGAGATTTAGGTACGAGTAGTACAACTGACTAAATACCGGCCAAATCTTTACTGTGTAGGAACCCAATTTCAGTGGGGGGGGGGTTCAACCCCCTAAACACCCTGGGTACGCACATGGTTCGTTATGTTAATTTTTTTACCATTTTAATGCAACAATAAATGTTATTTGAGTTTTAGTTAATACTGCATACTGCGAACTGAAACAGAGTCGATTTTTTCGGTGTCCGTCTCCATATTTTTTTTTTTTTTAAAGACGACTCCCGCAGCAAGTCCCCCGCGACACAGGGCTTGTACCCTACACAAGCCCTGTGTCGCGGGGGACTTTACAAACATACAAGTCACGGACACAAAGTACACCCAGACCCGGAACAACAATTTGTGGATCACACAAAGTAGTGTCCCGTGTGGGAATCGAACCCACGACCTCTTGCGTAGCAGTTGGACACAAACCCACTGCGCCACAGAGGCTGTCAAAATTTAATTTAGTTGTTATTACCTAAATTAATATTAAAATGTTATAGTAACTTTATCTGTTACGTTTTTTTTTGCTTAAACTGCTGAACCGATTTGGATCAAATCCGGGAACGGACATGGGTTACTTTTTACCGCGAAAACCAGCATCGAGACGCGAGCGAAAGCCAGTGCATTATATATCACCAAAAAAACACCCATAAAGTGAAGTCACCCTACAATTGAAATATATTCTCGACATACTTAACACAGCTAACAAAACCCATGATTTTTTTACACCGAGTCCCTGATTGCCTGCAAAAAATAATTAAGTCTACCCCGCCAAAGGAAATGTGGGGTAATAAATAGATTCCCGGGGTAAAGGGAGAAATACGGGGTAAAAATGTACGCCGGTCGGTTGTCACTGGGCTGATGGTCTTAATAAAGTGGCCGCTTTATAACGGTCAGTACATTTATTGAGATCCGGTTTCTCTTGAAAAGTTTTTGTATCTACCCCGGTTTTGTAGAAATCTTGCAGCGTGATATTACAAAGCATCAAGATTATATAAATAATTGTGGTGTTGTGAGTTAAATCTACATTATGTTTTGTGAATGTAGGCAAAAGAATAGTGTTTAACTAAATGCATATAAAATAAAAACACATTTTTTAGTTTTTTTGTCTGTCTGACCTTATATCTGTTTGTTTCGGCGAGTCTCCGAAAAGGCAGTACAGCCTTTCGCTTAAAAAGTACCCTAAGTTACTCCTAACAACATATATAATCAGCTGTCTGACCAGACAGCTGATGTTGTAAGCTGACGAGTAACTTAGGGTACTTTTATCATCACGCTAACCTGTATAGTAAGTGAGCAGCACTATGACGTCACGCGGACGAAGTTACAGGTACAGTTTTAATAATTTGAGTAATCTATGGTCATGGATTACGGATGGAGGCATTCTCCGTGCCTCAAAAAACACTATAAGCCGTTGGTCCTGCGTCAAATTTCGTCGTTGAATTTCAGTCCGATCGTACTAAGAGAATAAGGCGATATACATTGCTGTTAGATATGTTTCAATGTAAGGATAATATCTTCGAAGTAGTGGGTCAGTCTCTGATATATAAAAGAAGGTTTATTATTAGTCAAAGTATGTCGGTATTATACATGGGATGCCCGAGCCACGGGGCTTGTACCTCGCAATTACTCTTTAGTAATTGCGAGGTACAAGCCCCGTGGCTCGGGAGACTTTACAGACATACAAGTCACGGACATAAAGTACACCCAGACTTGGAACAACAATTTGTGGATCACACAATGAGGTGTCCCGTGTAGGAATCGAACCCACGACCTCTTTCGTAGCAGTCGAACACACTCCCACCGTGCCATAGAGTCAGTTGTTAAATACAGATAAAATCAAATTATTCCGTATGAAAAATATTACAAATTAACAATGATTTAGTAAAGAGAATTATTTAGAATTGATATTGATAATCCTACTTATTACTTAAAATAAATTAGAGAACTATTATTCACTACAAAATTTATAATTTCTCAAGAATCTACGTCTGACAAAAATGGATGCATGTGAATTTTAAATCCACATTGTCAGTGGTGGCTAGTGTTAGGTACACTTGTGTGTGGCATTTGTGCACTATACAATCTGTAGCGTAATAAAATCCACCTCGGTAATAGCCCAAAACTACTTCTATTTAGGTTAAGACTTTCTACAACTTCTCATAGCATGAAATCTATCTCGTAAAACAACATACTAATCTGATTTGCATGCTATTGTCAATAGTTAAATAGGCTGTGCCGTGTGGTGCCGGCTTAAGAATAGTACCACCCCATCTCTTCCCGTGGGTGTCGTCAAGGCGACTAAGGGATTTCACACCGGAGGACGGGCAGCAGCGTCCTCTGCGTACTTAAAGCCTTACTGCGATCACCAACCCGCTCGCCAAGCGTGGTGATTATGGCAATTACCCCCAGGATCTACATACTAGTAGGTTCTACTGGGGAGACCCGTGCCCAGCAGTGGGCCATCGTATGGGTTGATATGTAAATAGGCTTGAACTAACATTATTATACTTCAACACCTGTTTATGTATACCCTATTTACTGCGAATAAAATTTATTTGTATTTGTATTTATTTGTATAGACATAATAGGTAAGTAAAGTAAAGGGTAATAAAAGCACCTAAGGCAGTGAGTTGTATAGTGACACGTAGTGACCAGGTCATCTGGGATAAAGTAGATCAATATACTTCGCCAGGTGTGACTAAGTACCTGCCGGGCTCAACCGCGCGTATACTATACTGGATGTACCATGTGGTTTTGTGTAATAGTCTCACAAGGGACCGTCTCCACAGGCGAGAGAATCGGGGTAATTTCGCTCTACTATCATCGGGTAGTCTACACGATTTTTTTTTTTCTTGGGACATCTCACACTATGCTATCTGATCCCAAACTAAGCAGATCTTGTACTATGGAAACCAGACAACCGATAAACATACTTATATATTTCTTAATACAAATATACATATCAACCCATATGATGGCCCACTGCTGGGCACGGGTCTCCCCAATAGAACCTACTGGTATGTAGATCCTGGGGGTAATTGCCATAATCGCCACGCTTGGCGAGCGGGTTGGCGATCGCAGTAAGGCTTTAAGTACGCAGAGGACGCTGCTGCCCGTCCTCCGGAGTGAAATCCCTTAGTCGCCTTGACGACACCCACGGGAAGAGATGGGGTGGTACTATTCTTAAGCCGGCACCACACGGCACAATACAAATATATTATAGATAAATAACACCCAGCCACAGATTAAATCATCATGCTCATCACACAAAGTTTTATCCTGGGTGGGGATCGAACCCACAACCTCTTGCGTATCAGTCGGATATACTCCCACTGCGCCACAGAGTCAGTCATTTATTGAGACATATAATGAGCCAGCGTATCGTCGCGACTCGTAACGGAATCGCCGCGTATCCGTGACGATTATCGTCACTTTTTCGAGGCGGGACACCTGCGTTTGACAGCGTGCTACATTGACATTTCTGTCACACTCGGCTACTCGTCGCATCGCAACGATTAAATCGCCGTGTGACGACACGTTCTAAGAAAGTGGAAGGAAATAGGTAGCACGCCGCGATTCTCTCGCCCGTGGAGACGGTCCCTAACTACCTAGCTTTTCCCCGTGACGGCGGCCACTCTTTTCATCTTGTTTGCCCTATTCACCCACTTTTTTCCTATTAAATATACAAAAGAAAATGCCTGTCGTTGCCATCACTTTCTTCAATCACGGTTTTTTTTACTTTAGCAACTTTCTTTTCGTAACATGAAATCTTACTTTTAAAGTTAAATACATATTTGGGTACAATTGTATATAGTAGGTAAGTAAAATGTAATAAAAGTAACAAAGTCACTGAGTTATGTAGTGACACGTAGTGGCCAGGTCATCTGGAGTAAAGCAGATCAATATAATTCGCCAGGTGTGACAAAGTACTTGGTTCAACCGCGCATATAGCTTGCTGGATGCGTCATGTGGTTCTCCATAATCTCTTGTAACCGGACAATTTGCATGCTGACAAAGGATAGATTCGACTTTCCTGAACCAAAGGTTTGGGCTGGGGTTAGTTAGTTAGTTTTACCTGGGCGAAAAAAAAAAAACTGCACTTAGTCTCCTGATTGGGTCTTCGTGCGGCTTATGGACTGCGCGTTGAAGAGAATGAATGAGTAAGGTCTTTCGATATTTATACGTATATTACTACTATGTAGGGACTAGCTGTCCCGCGCAACTTCGTCTGCGTAAATGTTCCCCGTTTTTCAACATTTTTCATTGCTGCTCCGCTCCTATTGGTCGTAGCGTAATATTATATGGGGCCTCGATAAATGGGCTATCTAACAGTTAAACTTTTTTTTAATTCGTATTAGTAGTTCCTGAGATTACCGCGTTCAAACAAACAAACGAACAAATTTTTCAGCTTTATAATATTAGTATAGATTTCAACAGTAAGGCATCGGTCTCGCAATCGTGAGGTCGCGGATTCGAATCCTACCCATTATACTACTGACGTGAACCACCGTTTAAAAAGCGTTTTTTTTTCGACGTGCTATGCCGTCGGAAGCGTCGTAAGCACGTTTTAAATTTGACGTCCATAGACGTCCGTGCCGGTCAAAAGGTTTAAAAGAGCAAACTAAATGCACACATAGATAACCTTTACATTGCAAGTCACGCAATTATAATAAAAAACTTTTTTTACAAAAAAATATTACCGACTTCAAAATTAACAAGGCACCTAAAAAGCAAAAAAAAATATCTACCTAGAATAACAAAAACAAATTAAAGATTTTGAAGTTTGTGCCATGAAATAGTAGTCTTTATGTTTTATTCGGCACCAACTTCAAAATGTTTAATTTGTTTTTGTTATTCTAGGTAGATATTATTTTTTGCTTTTTAGTTGCCTTGTATTTATTTTTGAATTCGGTAATATTTTTTTGTAAAAAAGTTTTTTATTTCTCACTTTTTAGTGGGTTGGTATGTAATTCACATAAGTTACAATAGGCTTATGTCAACAGCTCAAATCCTTTTACAAAATATTGCTTGCCCCGATGCAGGGCCGTTAATTGTTGAGGTGTTCACTATCAGCTCTATCACATTGTGTAATAATAGTATAACGAGAATAAAGTGCTACTCAATACCATATTAAAGTAACTGAATCGCAAACTGTAAAATATTGAATAGGTCTGTTCGTCATTTGTGGTCTCATCATCAGTTCCACTTCATCAATTGGTGTTTTTTAAGAGTAAATGCACGAAATGTGAAATATACCTAAATCACTGTCGGTGTGCCTTTAAGAGTTCCCTCGATTTCTCCAGGATCCCATCATCAGATCGTGATCGGATGACAATGGGTCCAACTTGGAAGTATACCCTTTAAAACACAAAAATATTTTTTCAAATCGGTCCTCGGTATCGTCTTTGCGTAATTGGTGAACAAACATACAAGAAAAAAAAAACATACATACGAATTGAGAACCTCCTCCTTTTTGAAATCGGTTGAAAAGTCGTGAAAGTAGGAAAATGCTTTCCTACTTTCACTTATTTAATTATCTTACTACTTTTCCTTATTTAATTATCACAAGCGCAAAAGAGAAAAATGTAACCCAACGCAGGTATCATCTGTTAATGCCGGCGATGCGACACTTACATATAAAAACTTGGCCAATTGTCTAAATTGACCAAGGTGCCACCGCTTGTAATAACAAATCTACACATTTTACTTACAACATAAAGGTTCAAAGTGCTGTAGGAATTGCTTGATAGAATATACAAAAATCCTTAGACCATCTTTAGAATTTAAAATCACTAAATTATCTTCGCGAATACAAAAAGATGAATCTTTAAAAGTCATTATTCTTTTTCAGCAAAAAATAATTATTACTAGTCACGTCTTGAATAATGTAGTATCATCCAAACTTATTTGAATTTTGAAACGAACTTGAAATATCAAACGTGTCATGTCTTTACCGATAAATTAATATTATCAGCTAGTCGACATGACTTTAGTCTACAACGATTATATCATATCTATACTAGCTAGTAAATTTAGCCTTATAATATATAGGCTGAATTGACTTGCTGACCAGTGCAACTTCGTCTCCGTCATTTTTTATTGCTGCTCCGCTCCTATTGGTCCTATTAGTCAATATTTACATTTTTATTTTCTATCTTTCAAAAATGCAGTAATTGTATTTGTAAAGTAATTGGCAAGAAATGCCTATAAAAATTACTTCAATATTCGGCCATTTTAACAAATTATGATGTTTGTTAAAATGCTCTCTGTAACGAAGCAATAACAAAAGTCGTGATAATTCTTTAACTACCGGCTAGATGGCACATGCGAGGGATAATCAAGGGATAGAAAAAATGGAGGTCTAGTAACATAGTCCATATAGGTAGTTCGATTCCGGCCCCGGTTTGGCTACGGAAGTCTCGGGTTCGATTCCTGGGTCTGGACTTCAAATTTTTTTATCTTTCAAAAATGCAATTATTGTTTTTGTAAAGTAATTGGCAAGAAATGCCTTCCTCGATAAATGGGCTATCCAACAGTAAAATAATTTTTCAATTCGATCCAGTAGTACCTGAGCTTGTCACGTTCAAACAAACTCTTCAGCTTTATAATATTAGTATAGATAACTTGACAAACCCATTCATCGGAAAAAAATAACATTTATTACAAGCCGCTTCCAGTCAACTTATTACTCTTTAAATCGTAAACCCAATCCAACTGCCCCAATAAAACCTATCAAAGAAAACCGTGATTTATGTCTTCAGAGTAGAATACAAACTGCATTGTACAATAAACAATTATTTTCCAAGATTTATTCGAGGAAAGAATTATTATGTATTGTTGATTTTGGCTTGTTCGCTTTAGGATAGATTCGCTTTAAGACAGATTCGCTTTATGGCAGAAGTACAGTGAACAAGTAACAAAAAGCAATAGCTATTTATCAATTATCTAGATTTTACATAACCTTATGAACCATAGACTGCTGCAGTCTACCCGTAACCACGGCCGTTGCAATACGGTCGAAATGTCGGGCAATAGACAAGGTATTTTACCATAACGCGATTAAGACCCATAGTATAAATATTTTTATAATTAAGATTGTTATTATGTACTAGGTAATGCCCGCTTCGACCGCGTGGATGCCAGATTGTTACCAAAATATTTTAACGGCAAAGTTTCATGCTAACTTTGCGCCCCCGTTATACCCCCTTAGGGGGTGAATTTTCAAAAATCCTTTCTTAGTACTCCCCTACGTTATAAAAGAAACCCCTGTGCAAAATTTCTAACCCTTATAGTTCAGGCCCTGCGTTGATATGTCAGTCAGTCAGTGAGCTTCTCCTTTATATATATAGATTTACTGTCCAATAGGGATATTGACTGTCAAGACAAATCAGTCTGTTTTTATAAAATGTAAAACGACAAACAAGCTTTATAGAAATGTGTCAAATCTTTTAGTATTCGTTTTCACCCTTTTTAATTAAAAAAACGTTAAATTGTGAAGAAAATCACTTATTTTCTTTGTATGTAATTGTGTACATTTGTTTATATATAATTTATTTGTAAAAGTTTTTTAATATTTTTTATTATTATTTATCTTACAATAAATACAGACTATATTGAAAGAAGGTTGCCAGGCTCTTCGTTGGCCACGCGCAAGTGATAATATTTGTATACGAACCTTGTCATTTTTATTTATTTAGATATTTGGAGGGGGATTAACAAGGAGGTGTAAAGCTGGAGTTTTATTTACGCAGACGGTGAAATAATGTCAAATCAAATACTACTGAACAGTAACATTAATCACTTGTCTTCACCGATTGACTGACTTTTATCAACGCAGAGCGTACACGGCTGGGCCTACAATCCGGAAATTTTGGCAATTGATGACTAAGAAAGTATTTTTGAAAATTCATCATCTAAGGGGATAAAATGTATGGATGTAATGGAGTTGCAAAGTATGAAACTCCGTCAATTGAAAAGTTAGATCTGTGAAATTGTACTTGGGTTGTGGTTTTAAATAAAGAAACACGTGTTTCAACTTTTTTTGGAAAATAAACCCTTAAGAATGTAAAATCATCCATGTGGGCGAAGTCGCATACAACATCTAGCAGCAGAAAACAAATAGAACGAAGGCGAAAACGCGTGAAAATACTAGTCTATCATAAATCTTGAAGCCGATTTTACAATCCTACACAGTGCAGTATCTCAATTTTAATATTTCTCTTGTAAGTACCTAAAAAAAATATCGGACATCGATTCCAGTTCCTTTGTTATAGTGTTTGTATTCGGGTCAGTATTTTCACAGAAAACAAAAGTACAGATGGCCAGCTTCCTACATCGAACAAAAGCAGTCTCACGCATCATAGACGCGAATTTACGCAGATCACTGTCGAGAGACAGCGCACATTGAGATCGTAGTATGTGCGCGTTTATGGGTGATATCTATAGAGCGTGCTTAAAAACTTATAATTAGCGTAATCTTAGATCAATGGCTCTTAACCAGTGGTTCGCAGAAGTCAAATTATGGTCCGCGAGCGACTACAATTCCTTTTCAAGCTTACACACATTCATACAAACAACATTAATTTGTGGAATTTTTATTTTAAGCTACGGGTCTTAATCGCGTGAATATTTAAAGGCTAAATACCTTTATTTTATTGCCGGACGTTTTGACGTACTGCAACGGCCGTGGTACCCGTGACACGGTCTTTGCAATACGGTCGAAACGTTTACACTCTATAGATTTCACCCATAGACAGTCACATAACGATCTCAACGTGCGTCGTCTCGGTTGTTACTCAACGACGGGTATATTCTATAGATGGTGCCAAATAAAACATAAAAATGTCTATTTCAAGGCACCAAGATAATTGGGTTTATTATTTTTTCTAAAAAAAGTTTTTATTCTTGTACATCGTGGTCCCAGTGAACAACAAAGAAATTATAGTGGTTCAGAAAATGATGGCTACCATTGTCTTAGATGGTCAATTATGCTAAAACCAATAATATTGTTTCAAAGGTGCGTGCTTTTTGTAATGTTTTAACTAAGCTTACCTTACTCTAAGTCCGCTAAGTGTGCGTGGATTTGTTGTTGACATGCGAGCCGACCTTATGTACCTATGTAATCTGTAGTATCGTGAAGGCATTCTTTCTTTTGAGCAATATTTACTGACATAAAAATAGATCAAAGATCGCAATGAGAATTTGAATGAAGGCAGAATTTATTCTATTGTTAAGCTGTCTTAATTACACTTATAAAAAGTACGTAATTTAAATTTGTATGGAATCGTTTTGTGATATTTCTTTTAATACTGAAATATAATCTGTTTGTGATTATATTGAGGTGAATATTATTCATGAATGGTATACTTTCTTTAATAAGTCACTCAGGTATTCTTCCTTTCAGTGGGTGTTTTTTGAATAAAGTGACTACGATTTACGTTTTTTTCTTTTTTGGTCTGTTTGGTAAAGTAAACTAGCGAATTAGGGTCACTAACCAGTTCTTAAACACCACTGACTGATTGACCGATTAACGAAATATTAAAATCTATACTAATATTATAAGGCTGAAGAGTTTGTTTGTTTGATCGCGGTAATCTTAGGAACTACTGATCCGAATTAAAAAATTCTTCACTGTTGGATAGCCCATTTATCGAAGAAGGCTATAAGCTATATAACATAACGCTACGACCAATAGGAGCGGAGCAGCAATGAGAAATGTTACAAAAACGGGTAAAATTTACGCAGACTAAGTTGCACGGGACCATGCCGGGGCCGGGTTCAAACCATCTATCGGGAATCGTCACAGAAAGTGAAGAGATGGGCCAACTGACCAATTAAGTCGGGCAATGGCCTGACTCAAAACTACCTGTGAAATTTCAGCTTCTTCAGGTCGCATAGTTTAGTTTAGTCAATGACCTATGTCAAAGCTGTATATGACTTGCTTTCATGTATGGAATACCTCTCCTAAAATATGTGATAAATATAACACAAATAAGGAAAAAATCCATCAAAATTCTCATGACACATAACGAGGCATATTTTTAAAAAACATAACGCTGTTTTCCAACAGCCCGAACAAACATGAAACACTCCGTAGAGTGTAGACCTCGGACCCTCGTCAGTGCCACAATAGCCAATCGCAGCTGTCAATAGCTGATATCTATTGACGTTATTGTAATGTAATTTCATTCTGTTGGTAACACTCGATTTGTAGCTAGTACGTGTATTGAATGTTAGAATCGGTCACTACGAAGTAATGGTTAATGTTTGTTTTAGAATTTATCATCATCATCATCAGCCTATCGCAGTCCACTGTTGGACATAGGCCTCTCCAATTGCACGCCACTTTGTTCTATCTTCGGCCTCTCGCATTCAGCTCTTGCCAGCTGTTGCGTAAATCGAGTGTAATCGTAATTTTTTAATTCAATTAAAATTATAAATATATGACTTTCCTAAAAATCTTTCTATACTATTTAATCTTATGTAGCCAAAGTGCCCACGAAATGCCAAAAGTACAGAAGAAAGCTTTCATACGTACCTTGTTTAAGCAACTACATAGTTTTCTTGAAAAATTTAACCCTAAGGGACCGTCTCCACGGGTGAGAGAATCGCGGCGATATTATCATCGTGCCACCTATCTCTATACACTCTCTTAGAACGTGTCTCCACACGCGGAGATGCGACGAGTGGCTGGTGTCTGAGTGCGAGAGAGACGTCATCATAACGCCGCGCGCTCGTCGCGAAACCCGGCGACGCCTCGAAAATGTGACGATTATCTACGCGCGCGTTTCTGTTAAGCTCTAGTAGCCAAATCCATCGATAGTTAGATTGATAGTTAGACGTATAACAACTTGATACTAATCACTTTAAAATATGTTCTAGGCATCCTTACTTAATATGTTTAGATTAAAATAAAAAAATTCAGAAACTAATCGTTAATATCAAAAATAAATTGCATACCATTTAACTAAAAAACAAAAAGTGACCATCATAAAAAAATATGACGAGTTAAAAACTGACACAGTTACACACGGAGAGTCATAGGCAAAAGTTATGTCCCAAATCTGGGTATACTTTCTATTACTTAGTTAAAATTATTTGTTCTTTAAATATCACACAATACGGGGTACCTATAAAAATACATGTTGGTATTCAAGTGCGAAACTGTTTAAAAAAAAATCGGACAAAGTGCTAAGTAGTCGGACTCGCCCACCATTAAAAGTACTAATTTGTAGGTATATATTAAAAAATATGGGAAAACATTTTTTTTTTTTTAATTTTTACTTTATCTGTGCAGTAAGACCTTGCTTTTTGCCAAATTTCGTGATTTTAGTCAACGGGAACACGACCATTTAGGTTTTCGACCCTAAACCTAAAGGGTGCTTCCGGTTAAAAGCAAGGTCTTAAAGCAAGTAAAGGCAAAATTCCAAAAAATAAAACAGTTGAAAATTAATGTACATTTTGGTACTTACTTACAAGTTTTCGTGACAATCTAAATTTGCCCCATATCTTTTTATCCTGTCGACTCAGGATCTTGATTATTATACACCTAATAGGGACAAAAGACCCCAAATATCTGGTGTATACTTCAACTTGATTGGTCTATCCCTGAGAAACACGGACAGACAGACGCACGAGTGATCTTATAAGGGTTCCTTTTTTTACCTTAACCCTAAAAACATAAATACCACACATCGCGTAAGTAACACATTTCTTCAACAAAAATACCTCAGTATAAAGAAAATGTTTCCAATAAGGCAACTTTATACAAGAATCATAAAACCTGTGTACTGTATAGAAGGGCCCAGGCAGGTCAGGTCAGGCAACAAATAGAACGACGGCCTTCATAGCTGTTATTTTTAGTACCCTCTTCACCTATATTTCAGGATGAATTATAAAAAGTGACAGGTTAAAAACTGTTGCAAAATATATTTATAGAATTATATCTATTTAATAATATTACTAGACTGGCCTGTTGGTCTAGTGGTTGGTGACACTGACTGCTAAGCCGGAAAGCCGGAGGTCGTGGGTTCGATCCCCACCCAGGATAAAACTTTGTGTGCTGAGCACGATGGTTTATTCAGTGTCTGGTTGTAATTTATCTATAATATGTATGTATTTTGAAATATATAGGTATGTTTATCAGGTGTTTGGTTACCATGTTACCATAGTACAAGCTCGATTTAGTTTGGGATCAGATGACGTTCTGTGACTTGTCCCCAGATATAATATTATACCTTTAAACGAGCAATTCTAGGGCTACTATATAAAAATATACACAGATTTAATTAATTAAATTTATTTTTTGTTGATAATTAATTAAATAAAGTTATGAAGTTTTTAATACTTTCATCTCTGTGGCGCGGTAGGAGTGTATCCGACTGCTACGCAAGAGGTTGTGGGTTCCACCCAGGATAAAACTTTGTGTGATGAGCACGATGGTTTATTCCAGTTTATTCTGTGTCTGGGTGTTCTTTATACATAGTATGTATGTATTTAGAAATGTATAAGTATGTTTATTAGTTGTCTGGTTTCCATAGTACATGCTCTGCTTAGTTTAGGATAAGATAGCGTTGTGTGAGTTGGCCCAAGATATTATTATTATTATTATCTTCTTATTTGTTCTATTTTTTATAGTAAAAATCATGTTGGGGTGCCTGGGAATGAAATACAAAATGAGTATACAAAAAATAAGGTTGCATAATCTGTAACTAACACTCACCATACTAACACTTGAAGACTGTCCACATTTGATTGTTTGCATATCATTACAAGTGAACAGTTCCATGTGGTCACTGAGGCACGTAGCGAGTTTCAAACTGATTGGTACCACAGTCGATCGTTTACTTTAAAGACTGTTTAATATGTATGTGCTTTTATAATCCTTTACTTTCCTCGGTTTTTGGTTCTTTGTCATTCTTTTACAAAGTTTATTTAAAGGTATAAGTGGTAAACGAGCAGTACTAACAGTACACAAAAAATGTTGTATTTTTGTTTGAAATTTGGTAGGTATTTACTTTGCGACCTTGTGTTAGTGTCCAGTCCCCGAAGCGAAGTAAAATTTTATTTTTTTAATAATAATATTAATATCTTGGGGCAACTCACATAACGCTATCTGATCCCAAACTAAGCGGAGCTTGTACTATGGAAACCAGACAACTGATAAACATACTTATTTATTACTAAATAACACCCAGACACAAAGTAAACGTGCTATTCACACAAAGTTTTATCCTGGGTAGGGATTGAACCCACGACCTAGTTAGTTTTAGTAGTAGTTAGACCAGTTTGTTTGTTTGAACGCGGATCTACTGATCTGAATTAAAAAAATCTTTCACTGTTGGATAGCCCATTTATCGAGGAAGACTATAGGCTATATAACATCACGCTACGACTAATAGGAGCGGAGCAGCAATGAGAAATGTTGCTAAAACGGGGAAAATTTGCGCGGGACATCTAGTGGTTAATATCAAGCGAAAACATGGCGAACAGCTAAATCTACTATATATAAAACCAATTATATAAAGGAAAAGCACGAGTTCCTTTCTATTATAATTAATTTTCTTTCGATACAAAATACCCGCAAAAGCTAAAATGCACTACACCAAAACGCCATACCCCAAATAAATATCGGACACCGGAAATCGAAATCTATGGAGACGTCGCCGCGGGCAAATTTTAATGTAATGGAGTCTCCATGTTTTCCTGTTCATGGCAACCATTTTGAACCTTTTACACACACAGCCAGAAGAAGGAAAACAAAACTAAAACTACCCTACTATTGTCTTTCGAAACACTATCATTTAATAAGATAAGGTACGTCGAACTAACATTGTAGGTCGATCCATCATCATTGATGACGTCATTTGTCTAACTGACCCCTGCTCCTACGCCGCGGGAATAGAAAATGGGAGAAAGAACAAAGGAAAAGAGGTAGGTACGCGATTGAGAAAACTATTAATTTATAAAGGATAACATTTAATCAAGCAAATATACATTCAAACTATGCGTGTCTTAATTACTAATTATGACGTATTGAAATACTAAGTTCGCGAAAGCACTCGGCGGCCGCTCCCGCGGCACGCTCGCGCGGCACGCTCGCGCGTTTGCTCGCCTCGTGAGCAGGGGTTCACAGTTGTTACTTACCCTAACTGAATCGATTTAGTGCATTCAATTGTAAGCACTATAATTATTACGGTTCACAATCTTTCGAACCGTGTTATTTTCGCCCACTCCGTATTTTTTTCGCCCAGTATAATTGTTTATTCACACAGTTAATAATTCTCAATTTTTAAATTATCTTGCCCGTGTGAAGAAGTACATTTATATAGTACCTTTTCCCCGCGGCTTCGCCCGCTTTAGGCACTTATCCCACCAATGACGAGAAAGCGAGTAGCGATTTGATCGCTCAAGAAACTTAAGCAAAAGAGATACGGAAATTAATAGTTGATCGCTGACTGTTTACACTGCTGGCGAGTACTCTTTTGTTTACACGGACAGGATCTACAATAGACATCTATTGTATGTTTCTTGGGCGATAAAATCGCTACTTGGCGTTTGGTGGGACAGGTGCCTTATGTCTAAACTAGCCTACATGCTATTCTAATGTATAAACTACAATACAGTAAAGTTTCATCAGTAACTTTTGCGTGAAAAAGCAACAAATATCCATACATGTTGACAATCTTTCAGATTTATATCAAACTTTTTTACGTTGTTTATCGCGATAAAAACTATCCTATGTCCTTCCACGGGAATCAAACTATCTCCATAGCAAATTTTATCTAAATCGTAGGCGTGAAGAGGAAACAGACAGTCACTTTCACATTTCTAATATTAATTTGAATTACTCTATTTTTTACAAAGAGCTTATGTCTTATACCACACTGTAGTGGTCACGTATCCGATATTTATGAAAAGGGCTACAGTTTGGCTTGTCCGATATTTTCATAAGTAAATCACAACATGGTTAGCTGTATAATATTTTGTGAGGGAATCTTGTATTCTTAGATATTGATCTGGTAGAGGCTGGTTTTCATTGATGGGGTTTTAACGGTTCAGTACAGTATTTCATAGAATTTCAAGGTGTTGTGGAGGGCGAGATACGTCCCTACACAAAGGGAGGATTCTCTGGCTGCGTCGGTTTACGTTGGGAACTTGTAAATGGCCAGCAGCTTTGGGAACTCCAATATCCTGATACAGGATTTAAAGCGATACGTCTCTGATGCCAAAGGTACAAGTAACTTGTTATTATTTACTAGTTAACTCGCGCAACTTCCTTAATGGCCTTTGTCCATAAATGGGCAGTAAAATAATTTTTCAATTCGTACCAGTAGTTCTTGAGATAATCGCCTTCAAACAAGCTCTTCAGTTTTATAATATTACTAGCTGTCCCGTGAAACTTCGTTTGTGTAATTTTTGCCGTTTTTGCAACATTTCTCACTGCTGCTTCGCTCCTATTGGTCGTAGCGAGATGATATATAGTCTATAGCCTTTCTCGATAAATGGGCTATCCAACAGCAAATGATTTTTTTAATTCGGACCAGTAGTTCCTGAGGTAATCGCGTTCAAACAAACAAACTCTTCAGCTTTATAATATTAGTATAGATGTGGTTGAATGCCGGTGCCGGACGATAACATAACATGCTGAAAGACACTGCAGCGTGCTATGGTATTCAAAGATACACTTAACTGATTGGCCTGTGGGTCTCGGTTAGTGACTAAGCTAAGCCGGAGGTCGTGGGTTGCAGCAACGGCTCCGGAACCCAACACTGAGCGTGGTCACTTTCAAGCTTCCTCTGACTTAGTTCATAAGCCATTTTGAAAATTTATAAACATTTAGCATTGTCAATAACTACGATATTCTACATCAAATAAACTACGGTATGTTTTGCTGCACCGTGACGTACGACATTGCTCTGTATGCATAATACCCCAATATCATTGAATTATTAACTCTAAAGATATAGGAATAAGGTTTAAAATATTTATCCAGTGACACGACCTCCCAATGGCGAACACTGGTCATTATTCATCCTACATTTTATTTCTTTACATTTTCCTTATTAAGCTTTAAGGAAAAGGATATTCTGTTTTTACAGTAATAGAAAGGGAAGAATAGTTTAATGGCAATCTTGATGGATGATCAATCAGGTAATCGGAATTATTTATGCGTTTTTAGGGGAGAGAGGGGAAACTGGAACTAGTGTCTAGTAGAGGACTTTTTGAGTGAACGAAACAGCGTAAGTGATACTATTAATAATCAAACTCTGTGGCGCGGTGAGAGGTCGTGGGTTCGATCCCCACCCAGGATAAAACTTTGTGTGATGAGCACGATGGTTTATTCTGTGTCCGGGTGTTATTTATCTATAATATGTATGTATTTAGAATTACATAAGTATGTTTATCGGTTGTCTGGTTTCCATAGTACAAGCTCTGCTTAGTTTGGGATCAGATACCTTTGTGTGAGTTGTCCCAAGATATTATTATTAAATGAAATCGAAAATTCTTTATTCAGTGAGAAAGCAAAATACTACACTTGTGAAAAGTCGATTCTACATGTACATGTAATGCCTTATAATGTTTCTTACAATATTTGTAACATCCCATACTGTGCATACTAAATTTAGAGGAGTTCATATATCTGATGTAATTAAAATCTACCCAGACTTATTTTTTTTTCCACGATATTTTTAATAACTTTTTGTTCCATTGATATAAGATTTTTTACTGATAACATCCGCTTTGATAGTTTTTAACAAGACAGATTTTTTGAAAATTCGCCTTTTTGTCACACCACCGATTTGTGAGTAACAGTATTAAATGAATTAAATTCAATTCATTACTAACTTCATTTAAACTCTTGTCACTCGATGTAAAAGCTGGCGAGTAATTTGGCCCGGGATTTACCGACGCAGTCCTTCTTAATCAAATTGTACGGTTCCATATCGTAACATCTGCTGTAAACATTTGCATACGGAATTCAGTTGCATTTAAATTAATACATGTATGTTGTTTAAATTTTAATTAATGGGTTAATTTTAATAAAAACAATAATATTTACTTATGTAGGTATGTATAATTATAAGCCGGGAAAGAGCATATCGAACCATACTCAGCGTAGGATTCCGCAGCCGTTATATTTAAATAAGGTGTATTTATAAATATAATTTATAGTAAGTTTTTAATCATTATAATAATAACCTGACTGAATATTAATATAATTATTTAATATCAAAAACAAGCTTCTTCCTCGAACAGGATATTAATAAAATTAAATCCACTTTTACACGATGTCAATGTGCTGTTTATAGCATTTAAGTTTTTATTGCCTCAATTTAGTAGTAAATATTATAATTATAGTAAAGGGAATGCAATATAAGACATGTTCATGACCGCTCCAAAGTGCAGTCGTTGCTAAAATTACATTTCAGAACTGTCAAACATAACCTTATCCTGAGTCAAAAACCCGTAGCCATTTGTGTCACAAAAGAAAGCACGCGAGGCCAAACTACAATAATCCGACGAAACCGACAATATATTTCAGCATAATTTGTTTATTTGACACGCTTAATTAGTATTCGCGCTAAACAAAGCTTATCTTTCGACGTTAGTTTCCATGTAATTCCGTATAAAATATAACGGCAATGAACGTTGAAAATATATTTCAAAAATAATTATTCTGTGTCAGGTTTATGACAAAGTTTCTTGTTATAGTGAGAAAATTGTAAAAGTTTAATGTGATATTATACAAAGGGTTACAGAAAAGTTTGATAATTTTTAGCTGAAGACGGTATTGCACTACCAGTTGTGACAAATCCGATTGCATTATGACGTAGACTAAGCGTTATCTATATACCTACTTTAAACTTTTAGCACTTTTCTGTTTGCATCGGGGTTTAAAAATGGCCGGTGTCTCTTCGACCCCAGTTTCCTCTCCGTACTTTGTAACACCCATGAAAAATAATGGGGTGACCCAATTCTAAAACGAGACCACATAAGAATGGAGGATTTTGTTCCAAAATAGAAAGTCAAATGTCAATGCGAGTCTCCTGGGTAACCACGTGGTTTGTTTAAAAGAGCCGCAAGTGAACACAATATTTGCCTATGGAATCTATAAAATTTGTTCTATAAAAACATATATATATAATAATCAGTTGTCATCAACGAGTATATTAATGTTCACTATAATTACTTTTAAACAGGGGTTCGATTTTTATGCGTGTTCTAACACCATTGTAAATCCATAAACAATAGTTTCACAATAGTTTGGGGGCAGCAAATATTTTTTTGCCATTAAAGCCAAAAAAAATCTGCATCCTTTTAAGTTCATAGTAATACAAACATTGCCCTTTCTGATAGTTCACAGCTATTTATCACACAATACAAGAAATCTATAATATTACAAAAACATGGAGAAGAAGCATGTCATCGAACCAAAAAAGCAGCGGTAGTCTATTAATTATGGCATATAAATTAAGGCATCAGACGTAAGCGTGAGGTCGCGGGTATACATCCTACTCATTAAAATACAGACGTGACCCCACTCCTAACACAAACCATTGCGCTTAGCTGAAGGAGTTCACATGATTGCTACTAATGTGGAATCCTAAATTCCACATGGTTAGTTGTCTTTACAAATACAATAATTGCATTTTTGAAAGATAGAAAAATTTGAAGTCCTGACCCAGGAATCGAAACCGAGACTTCCGTAACCAAACCGGGGCCTCGAACCACCTATCTGGACAATGTTACTAGACCTCAAAATTTTCTATTGCAATTATTGTATTGGTTAGTTGTCTTTAAAAAAAAAACGAAGACATGTGACCAATGCGCGCTAAAACCTTTTATGAGTGTGAAACCAATTTGATATAATAATAATAATAATATCTTGGGACAACTCACACAACGCCATCTGATCCCAAACTAAGCAGAGCTTGTACTATGGAAACCAGACAACTGATAAACATACTTATATATTTCTAAATACATACATATTATAGATAAATAACACCCAGACACAGAATAAACCATCGTGCTCATCACACAAAGTTTTATCCTGGGTGGGGATCGAACCCACGACCTCTTGCGTAGCAGTCGGATACATTCCCACCGCGCCACAGAGGCAGTCAATGAAATGATGTGTCCGTTAGTTGTATGTTTCAAAAAACTCTCGCAATAGAAGGCTTGTTTCCGAAATTGTATTCAAAATGAGATGGAGAGTTTATTTAATTCATTTACTTTCAAAGGAAGTTAAATGATAGGAACGCCTGCCAAATGCAGTGGAGGGGGGTCCTTAGGACACTATTACTTTCGGCTTCCCTATGGATTGTAGTTACTTAGTATTATAGGTACAAAAAACCATGTCCAGCAAGATATATTTATATTAGGTTACCTCTAAAAAAACTAACCCTTCGCCTCTGGCCAAATGTATAACTGTAATAATAATAATATCTTGGGACAACTCACACAACGCTATCTGATCCCAAACTAAGCAGAGCTTGTACTATGGAGGCCAGACAACTGATAAACATACTTATATATTTCTAAGTACATATATATTATAAATAAATAACACCCAGACACAGAATAAACCATCGTGCCCATCACACAAAGTTTTATCCTGGGTGGGGATCGAACCCACGACCTCGTGCGTAGCAGTCGGATACACTCCCACCGCGCCACAGTGTACCTAACTTATTGCAATTCAGGGGGGGGGGGGGTTTCAACCCCTAAAGGGGTAGACATTTATGTGTTACTTCCAATACTCCTCTTCCCACTTCCAATAATATGTTTTCTACAAAATATTCCCAGAAGGATGAAACTTGGCAATATTTCCCGAGAACTTCTTCTTCACAGTCTTCCCATTCCCAGTAAGAAAACTAGGACATCGAGGTTATATACGGAGGGATATTTTAACGCCTTAGTAACTGCAGGTGGTCTTTGCACTAACTTTTAAAACAATTAAGATATGTTAATTTTATGCAACGTGGAAGCAAGATGTTATATGGAAATTGTATTTCTGACTGAAGATAAAGTTCAACAAAATAACTTCGAATATACTGTTAGAATAGTCTGTTATTAAAATTCAAAGTAATTTCATAAACCACACGTTTTGATTAGCGACACAGTGTAGTTTTAAGATCTCGATGTATAATTTCGCCTGTACTGCTATGCTTGCTGATTTAAGATAACCGATTGAATCAGGCGTTACATGGCGGAAATCCATCTTAAGTAGATTATAAGGGAGGGATATCGATCTGTGAATCACCACGATTGAAGTAGTAAGGAAATGCCCTTAATACAACAATCGAAATAGATTGACAGGCCGCACTCATAATCTACTTAAGATGGATTTCCGCCATGTAACGCCTGATTCAATCGGTTATCTTAAATCAGCAAGCATAGCAGTACAGGCGAAATTATACATCAAGAACCTAATTTCATAAATGTGACAGTAACTCTGTTTATCTGTTATGTTATAACGCTTGAACCAATTTAGATGAAAATTGGTATGACGATAGTGCAGATAGTTCGAATAAAGGACAAAGGATAGTCGCGATAACCAACAAAAACGCGGGCGGAGCAACGAGCCAAAACTAGCAAAATTACAACTAGTTAGGCACCTGGCTGTATAAAATAGGACAAGTGTGAAGCTGCCTCACACACAAACGAATCCATACCTACTTTATATAGGTATATCTAACTCTAATAAAAACTTTTTTGAGGCAACTAAAAAAAAGAATAATATGTAATGCTGTTCAACAACAAAATATTAATAAACATTTTGAAGTTGGTGCCAAATAAAAACTACTATTTCATGGCACCAACTTCAAAATGTTTCTAGTTTTTGGTTGTACAATATTATTGTTTCCTTTTTAGTTGCATTGCATTTAATTTTGAAGTAGTCTTTTGTAAAAAATAGTTTTGTTCCTAACTTTTAAGTGGGTGAGTTTGTAATAATCACAACATAAACATCGTCACTTCCATTTCACCAATTGGTACTTTTTGAGACTTGGCACGAACCTTTATAAAATATACAAATATCACTGTACCTTTAATATTTAAAGAGTTCCCTCAATTACTTCAGGATCTTGATCTGATGACAATAGAACCAACATGGATTTTTTTTTTTCAATTCGGTTCCGCCATCTTCGCGTAATCGGGTAACAAACACAAAAAAACAACATACAGTCGAATTAAAAAAACTTTATTCTTTTTGAAGTCGGTTGAAAATGCAATACCTACCTAACAAAACCATTTATTGTTTAATTACAGATGATAATAATAATATCTTGGGACAACTCACACAACGTCATCTCATTCCAAACTAAGCAGAGCTTGTACTATGGCAACCAAACAACTGATAAACATACTTATATATTTCTAAATACATACATATTATAGATAAATTACACCACAGACACAGAATAAACCATCGTGCTCATGACACAAAGTTTTATCCTGGGTTGGAATCGAACCCACGACTTCTTGCATAGCAGTCGGACACACTCCCACCGCGCCACAGAGGCAGTCAATAATAGATAATAATAGATAATTAAACTTTTCTTATTTTTTATTAACCTTTAACCTACTAATAAAAAAAAGAGGTAAAGTTTGTGAATTTGTGAGGTTGTAGGGGGGTATCCTCTAGATCTACTGTACCGATTTTGAAAATTATTTTACCAATAGAAAGCTACTTTATTTGTGAGTGTCAGGCTATATGTAAGTAACATCACGCTACGACCAATGGGAGCGAAGCATCAATGAAAAATGTTGCAAAAACCGGGAAAATTGACGCAGACGAAGTTGCGCGGGTCAGTTAGTTATTGATATAGCACGAGACGTAAATTGTGAGCAGCAATGGCCCGAGGCAGCTTGATTGATTGATAGCACGCTATACGGTGAGTAAATAAACCCCTGTCCAATCAAAACAGGCGTCTAGATATCATATTAAGATTTTTTATCTAGACTAATATTATAAAGCTGAAGAGTTTGTTTGTTTGTTTGAACTGAATTGAAAAAATATTTTTCTGTTGAGTAGCCCATTTATTAAGGAAAGCTATAGGCTATATAACATCACGCTACGAACGATAGGAGCGGAGCAGCAATGAAAAATGTTGCAAAAACGGGGAAAATGTACGCAGACGAAGTTGTGCGGGACTGCTAGTATTAGTATAGATTCAAAATTTTAGGAAGTTGTCTCAATTTCACCTAAATTTGTTAAATTTTCAAGAATTAAGACAGACTTAAACAATCTTTGAAGCCGCGCCGCCTTCCATTTAGAAATACTTTTCGATGAAAAAAAAATGTAATTCGATTTAGATCATGATGCGTAATAACACATGATCGACATCGATCAACAATGACTTGGACAGGTATTTATGTACACACTAGCTTTTGCTCGCGGCTCCGCCCGCGTGGATGTCGGTTATCGCGATAAAAACTATCCTATGTGTGAAAGACATATTTATAACTTGTTACTAGACCGCAAGAAAGGATAGAGAAATTTGAGGTCTAGTAACATAGTTCAGATAGGTGGTTCGAGTACCTACGGCCCCATTTTGACATACGGAAGTCTCGGGTTCGATTCATGAGTCTGCATCTAAAATTTTTCTATCTTTCAAAATTGCAATTATTGTAATAATAAAGTAATTGGCAAGTCATGCCTATAAAAATTACTACAGTATCAAAATGTATGTAAGTAAAGCAAGCATACCCATATATATAAGTTCCTTTAAATAACTAGCAATGTGGGATTGTCGTCCCACATTACTAGCAATCCTGTTAACCCCTCCAGCTAAGCTCTATGGCTTGTGTTAGGAGTGGGCTCACGTCGGTAGTATAATGGATTCGAACCCACTACCTCACGATTGCGAGACCGATGCCTTAGTCAGTAGGCTACCGCCGCCGCCGCTTCTTATCTTCATTGGCTACTCGACTGCGTTCAAACTGTGCACACACCATCAAAACAACGTTTAGTTGGCCCAGTTTCTGCCCTAACTGCCCATCTCGACTAAACTATCAGACTATCGGCGGATAGAAAATCCATGAAATGAGAGGTCTTTTAAAATTGTTTGAGAAATCTGAATATGATTTTCGCAAAAACCAAGGATTACAGGCAAGTTCCATTTTCTTTAAACTTTTACGCAGATGTGTTGAGTGTGTGTGAATACCTATGTTTTCTCCCACATCTATCAACTTAATATCTAGTCATAATAATAATAATATCTTGGGACAACTCACACAACGCTATCTGATCCCAAACTAAGCAGAGCTTGTGCTATGGAAACCAGACAACTGATAAACATACTTATATATTTCTAAATACATACATATTATAGATAAATAACACCCAGACACAGAATAAACCATCGTGCTCATCACACAAAGTTTTATCCTGGGTGGGGATCGAACCCACGACCTCTTGCGTAGCAATCGGATACACTCCCACCACGCCACAGAGGCAGTCTATTAGTTCATTACTATTATTTGATTCCTGACTGCAGACCACTGGTGGTCCGCGGACCGCTCTTTGGGAATCACTTCCTTAGGCAGACACTGCTTACGAACAGTTAATCTCGGAACGCTTTCTCAACAAAATGGTCCGTGATTCTGTGTCCATAAACGATGTCTATGTGAGCGTTGTTCGAGCGAAGTACGTATAAGGCTACTTTATGTACCAACTCTCAGTATTCCACGATACAAAGGTATGTTGGGAAAACCACCTAATTATTCGTACTTGAAAAACGAATTATTAACACCTTAAGATTTTTTAAGCTATTGCATAGCTTCTATCGCGGGCCTTGAGTGTGGAGATCGAATCCAGAAATTCCGTAACGAAAATAACTTAACACCCTCCTCCGACAGGGCTGATACTTTTTAGTTTTGCCATCTATCGATGAATAGCAGAACTTTCAATGACTTTTTTTTAAATAAAAAAAAAAAAAACGAGAATAATAAATAACAACTTTGTTTTTTTTTATAATAAAAAAAAAAAAAATTAAATATTTTTTTTAATTGCTTTTTTTTTAAATTTAAAAAAAAAAAATTAAAAAACATTGTTTTTTTTATAATTAAAAAAAACTTTTTTAAAAATTAAAAAAGTTTTTTTTTATAGTTAAAAAAAACTTTTTTAAAAATTAAATATTTTTTTTTTTTTTTAGTTAAGTTGATAAAAATGCTATGCAATAGCTTTACCGCGGCAGTCCCCAGGTGCCACATATTTTTTTTCTGCTGTCTCTAAATGCCTACATTAGTTATTATTTTATAAATAAAAAAAGATAACTAGCAATGTGGAATGTAGGGTCCCACATAACTAGCAATCCTGTTAACTCCTCCAGCTAAGCTCAAGGATTGTGGGAAAGTTCACGTCGCTAGTATAATGGGTAGGATTCGAACCTGCGACCTCACGATTACGAGTTTGATGCCTTAGCCATTGGGTTACCGCAGCTTGGTATAGTGTAGCTAGTTTTGAGCAGGGAATTCTACTTTTTATTGCATACTAAACTTGAAAAATCAATAGTTTCCTTGTGTTTTTAGGGTTCTGCAGCCAAAATGGCAAAAACGGAACCCTTATAGTTCCGTCATGTCGGTATGTCTGTCTGTCAGTCTGTCTGTCCGTCTGAATGTCACAAGCATTTTACTCAAAGACTACTTAATGAATCTTGATAAAATTTGCTGAAAAGGTGTCTTGTAGTAGCTGCTACTTAGTTTGATAGCTAAACAATAATAATAAATATTTTTTGAGGGGCACATCATACATGTTACAGTAGCTCAAAAAACAATTTTTCAGCATACATCAACGTGTGGCTCATCATTCGACAGATATTTTAAAAACATTTTAAGGTTTTCAATAAACGTTTTTAATTGAGTGAATATTTTTGGAAATAATCGCTCCAAGAGTTTCATAAGCTATGGAAAAAAATCACAAGGATAGCGCTTAATAAATACTTTAAACTAAAATTATTTTGGATAAAATCGAATATACCGTCATTGAGTTATTGCCGAAAAACTGCGTTTCCCAACAAAAGAGCGTAAGTGCCATGAACATACGCTTTTCTGCTGATGCAATTGTTCAAAGCCGGGGAACCCTACACTGAGCATGGTCCAACAAGCACTTGCCCGGTTTTTTTTTCAAACTAAAATCTAAAGCGCCAATAATTGGACGAGCGTCCACGATTGGATAGTTTACATAACTGCTTACCATAAACAAAAACTATCCACATAACCGAACAATATGTAGAAAGATATTCAAATATCGCCAGATAGCAGATAGTTTCACATATCGATAGTAGTTGGTCGGGCTGATGATAGGGCACAGGGGAATAGCTACATTATCGGTCTAGCATTACGGATAGCGTTTTGGCAAAATCAGCATCAATTTGAAGGGTGATGTTCGATCTAGTGACGTTATTCCCTAGATGCCTATTTTCGACCGAAAACCGTTTCTATAGAGTCACTTTACAGAGTGTAACAGAAATGTGTGGTCAAATTTCAGCCGCGGATAGTTTATGTTAGGTATTAGTAATTGCTCTTACCATGGTACCATAGCTGGTTGCATTGTTATTACATAGTTATAGTATATTATTTTTGTCAAAACTCAGTAGTGAAAGGCGTAAGGCATAAGAATTATACCTCATCTGGTACAAAATTCGATTGGATTATTAAAGCATAGAACTTTTTAAGTCATTATTTTTTTAACTAATATTTTTTTCATTCATAAACAAACGAAAGAAAAAATTCTAAATATTTTTTAAGGTACTCCCTGGGCACATACCAACCCTTGAATATGACCACACCTTTCTGTTACACCCTGTATATATGACTGCCTCTGTGGCGCGGTAGAAGTGTATCCGACTGCTACGCAAGAGGTCGTGGGTTCGATTCGACCCAGGATTAAACTTTGTGTGATGAGCACGATGGTTTATTCTGTGTCTGGGTGTTATTTATCTATAATATGTATGTATTTGGAAATATATAAGTATGTTTATCACTTGTTTGGTTTCCATAATACAAGTTCTGCTTAGTTTGGGATCAGATAGCGTTGTGTGAATTGTCCCAAGATATTATTATATATATATATATATATATATATATATATATATATATATATATATATATATATATATATAGGGTATGTTCCGATATACGCCCCGAGCACTGTTCAGTGCTTTTATTGGAGAGAAATTTGTACTGTTATAAATTGACAGTGAACTGCCGCAGTATCATATGGAAATATGTTAGATGTCACATATTTCCCTTTTTTACACCGCCTTCATAAAGGTGGTTCTCTGTTTGACATGTATGTATGTACGTAATTTTCTCAGAATCTATTGAACCGATTTTGATGCGGTTTTCACTATTCGATTGCGTATTTTTCTGTAAAGGTTTTAGTGTATAAAACGTTATCCTAATTTAAAAAAACACCCGAGATTTACACTAAAAAAAATAAAACTAAAATAAATTTTCATTCGGTAATGTACTTGATTGATATCTTTTTTCCTTGAAGGCCGTTCAATTTTCTTAAAAAAGTTAAATGACGATAAATTGTCGCCATTTTGGTACTGTGCGCACAGGCATTTTCGTGTTAAGGTAGAGTACCCTCACTACTTTCATCACGTGATCCACAGCGTCCAGAAGTTTGAAAGTATTCAATTGATTCAGAAATTATGCAATTAATTTAATTAATAAATAACTTCAATATTCAATTTTTAAATATTCAAACACCATGTTTCTTGTTGAACACATAACTGACATTATACTTACTGTCACGTGAAAACGTAGTTTTGAGAAGGAAATTTTACTTTTTATGCATACTAAACTTAAAAAATCCATTGTTTGCTTGTGTTTTTTTTTCTTACCAAAATCTAAAGTGCCAATAATTGAAAGAGTGCCCACGAAAAAGACGTGGGTGCCAGTATACTAAACTGAGTTCTGTTATAAACAGTAACCAGTATAGCTAACTATAAAGAAACGACTCTGCAGTATATTAAAACGACGTCACACCTGACAGTGCTCCGGTATATCTATACTAATATTATAAAGCGAAAGAGTTTGTTTGTTTGTTTAAACGCGCTAATCTCAGGAACTACTGGTCCGATTTGAAAAATTATTTTTTTGTTGCATAGCCCATTTATCGAGGAAGGCTATAGGCTATATAACATTGCGCTACGACTGATAGGAGCGGAGAAGCGACGAGAAATGTTTCAAAAACGGGGAAAAATTACGCATACGAAGTTGCGCGGGACAGCTAGTATCGGAATATACGCATAGATACATTATTGCACGATAGTTTATCCGGTTGTATTTGTCTTTGTAAAGCAAATAATAAACATAACCGTAGCGGATGTACTCATCAGTTAATGCTAAGAGATTATTTACAATCTGTGTGTGTTTAATCTGTCCTGTATAGTGAACTAACTGACATTCGCAACTTCTTCTGCGTCTGTTTCCCCTGTTTTTGCAACATTTTTCATTGCTGCTCCGCTCCTATTGGTCGTAGCATGATGTTATATAGCCTATAGCTTTCTTCGTTAAATGGGCTATCAAACAGTAAAACAAGTTTAATAAGCAGCGGTAGCCTAATGGCTAAGGCTAAGATTGACTGCCTCTGTGGCGCGGTGGGAGTGTGTCCGACTGCTACGCAAGAGGTCGTGGGTTCGATTCCCACATGGGACACCACATTGTGTGATCCGCAAATTGTTGTTCCGAGTCTGGGCGTACTTTGTGTCCGAGAATTGTATGTTTGTACAGTCCCCCGTGACACAGGGCTTGTACTTTACTGCGGGAGTCGTCTTTTTTAATAATAAAAAAAAGGCATGGGAGGTCGCGGTTGGAACCGCATCCTACCCATTATACTACCGACGTGAACCCACTCCTAACACTAGTCTTTGAGCTTAGTTGGAGAGGTTAACAAGAATGCTTGTAATGTAGGACCCTATCCCACATTGCTAGTTATTTAAAAAAAATAGTTTTCAATTCGATCTAGGAGTTCCTGAGATTATCGCGTTCAAACAAACCAACAATTCAGAGATATAATTTTAAAAATGACGTTTCATACCAACTTACAACCACTGTTTTACTCCCTTAGAGAATGAATATTCAAAAATCCCTTCGTACATTATACGAGTAATATGTCCTGAAAATTTCAAGTCTACGATCAGCGGTTTAAGTTGTGCGTTGGTCAGTCAGTTAGTCACTCAGTCAGGCATGACAAATCTATACTAATAATAATAATATCTTGGGACAACTCACACAACGTTATCTGATCCCAAACTAAGCAGAGCTTGTACTATGGAAACCAGACAACTGATAAACATACTTATATATTTCTAAATACATACATATTATAGATAAATAACACCCAGACACAGAATAAACCATCGTGCTCATCACACAAAGTTTTATCCTGGGTGGGGATCGAACCCACGACCTCTTGCGTAGCAGTCGGATACACTCCCACCGCGCCACAGAGGCAGTCTAAATGTTATAAAGCTGAAGAGTTTGTTTGTTTGAACGCGATAACCTCAGGAAGTACTGGCCCGAATTGAATTTTTTTTTCACTGTTGGATAGCCCATTTATCGGGGAAGGTTATAGGCTATATAAAATCACACTACGACCAATAGGAGCGGAGCAGCAATGAGAAATGTTGCAAGGGAGAAAATTTACGCAGACGAAGTTGCGCGGGACAGCTAGTAATTTTATATATATAGATATAACCTACCCCCTTCCATCCCTTTGTAGTCTGTCGGGTAAAATCATTAAACTTTTGCCATATAATCCTCTTAAAGTTTATTTTCCCCAACTTTGCCGTTCAAAACGTGTCTTAGTTACAGTTTGTAGTTTACGGAACCGTCTATTTCACTAAGAAATAGTGCTTCTTATAAGACTATGTTTTTTTCCGAGAAAATAGTCTAACTAAAATGTCCGTTTCTTTAACAGTACTTACCTACAACCACAAAATAAAGAGAGTACAGAAGAAACGCTCATGTATGTACAGCGATTTTTATACCTACACTCACATGCGCGCACAGAATGATTTTTTTTTTTTTTAAAGACGACTCCCGCATTAGGGTACAAGCCCTGTGTCGCAGGGGACTTTACAAACATACAATTCACGGACACAAAGTACCTACACCCAGACTCGGAGCAACAATTTGTGGATCACACTAAGTGGTGTCCCGTGTGGGAATCGAACCCGCGACCTCTTGCGTAGCAGTCGGATACACTCCCACCATCTTTAGCGATAAAACCGCTACTCGTTTCTCGATCATCGCTGTTAGTGGATCAGGTGCCTTACACTCTGGTGTGCAGATGTCGTTAATGTTGTGTGTCGTAGTACTGATAATTCCATAATACAATAAATGCATTTTTGAAAGATAGAAAAATTCGAAATCCAGACTCAGGAATCGAACCCGAGACTTCCGTAGCCAAACCGGGGCCATAAGCGAACCACCTATCTGGACTATATCATTAGATCTCGAATTTTTCTATCTCTTGATGCTTGCGAAATTAGGCCTTCGCAGCGCCATCTAGTCGGTAGTTAAAGAACTATCACTATATATTATATATATATTTTAACAAATTATCATGTCGCAGGCCGAATATTGAAGGAATTGGCAAAAAATGCCTATAAAAATTACTTCAATTCCATAATAGTAAGTGATAAAAACCAAGCGAGGGTAGTTTCCGAAAATCGAGCATCACGGAGGCGACACTGAGCCATACCAGTCTACCCGTGACCACGGCCGTTGCAATACCGTCGAAACGTCGGGCAATAAGACAAAGGAATTTATCCTTAAAATTAAATAAAATTAAATTGTATAACCTTTAAATTCAGTTATTCTTTTCATACAACATTGAATCACAGAACTATCCGTATGTTAAAATTCATATCAATTCGGCAGCTTAAATAAGTAAAGTTGAGCTATCTATAGCCTCATATTTGTAGGATTAATATCGCTCAAAACCCAATTTCATGTTCCATATGTTTCCATATCCATAATTATTCCTAGTATTTCCATTTTACATACAAACACAAGCACATACATCGAAGTTTATGCAACGCATCGCAAATACAGTATGAACTGAATTCTCTGAGTAGAACATATTTGTTTCGGACACACGGTTTTAAAGGATAACTATCAAGATACCTGGTCTTTCGCACGGAATCTCTTAGAACTATTAATATACCTCTATATAATATGTGTGTGTTTTAGGTATATTAACATTAACTGATGGTAAAAATCGCATCAAACTCTGTTGCTTGGTGTAGGAGTAAGCGATTATACAAACAGACAGACAAACGCAGAAAGCGGCTTTGTTGTATTCTAAAGACAAGGATAGCGTAAAACAAAGTCACTTCCCTCTATTTGTACCTTTGAATGCTTAGATCTACTAAATACGTAACTGATTTTCATGCCGTTTTCAAAGCTCCCATAAATTCATCTGTAATTAAGGGAGGGTAGTTTCCCAAGACTCGCGATTCACGGAGGTGACACTGAGCTGAACCAGTCTACCCGTGACCCCGGACGTTGCAATGAAATCGAAACGTCTGACAATAAAATAAAGGATTTTTTTCCTAAAATATTTACGCGATTGAGAGCTTATAAAATTCTGCAATTAATCCGGAAAGTTTATATATACGTGGCTTTTTACATAACACTAAATAACTTTGTAATAACAGTTTTGGAAAATATTCAATATATTAACCCTTAATCACCTACCACTTGTTTTTGGACTTATGACCCCATCACTTGCAATTAAATATAATAAATTAGTCTCGTCCTACCATATATTATTTTACATAGAAGAAAAAACCCAAAAAACAGAGCGTCAAATAAAAGTCAGCCTCGGTAACTTTTTGACTATTTAATTATTTACATAATGAAGAGAAAATGGCGTGGAATGGTAATAATAGTACCTATAGCGATCAAAAACGTGATTTCAATGTAATTCTCTAGCCTTACATATGTACACAAAGGTCTGATATGACGTATATAAAGATTACCTACCTACCTTCTGTACTATCGATATTTTTCGTATTTTTTTTTTTTTGCGCCTGATAGTAAGCGCCACGCTAGCCCATAACAGTAGGTATCAGTGCCACCCAAATACTTGTTTAGCAAAGATCTGAATGTCACTGCACCGCGGTCCTCATTTGAGCCATTAGTTTGTAGATCTCATGACTTAGACTTATCACTCGTTGTAATAGGTAGTCTTAGTAATTTTGTCTATTTATCTAAATAAATAGTGTTGTCCAGTCTTCAAGCATGTGTGTCAAACATCTGACTTGGCATAAAACATGCCGAATGACGTTTAAGACCGACGCTCTTACTACCTAGAACCAGTGAAACAAAGTTACGCCGAGAACCTGGAAATTGTGCTATCACAACTTTATTCTACTTTTCTCTTACTTAATTTCCACAAATTACTTTTGATATAATTATGAGTTGGTACTAAAGCTTTGGGTGATATTGTTGCTTTTCAACTTTTACGATTTTTCCACATTGAAAATAAAACATTAAAAAAAATACACAATTTCCTAAAGCGAAAAGCTTGTCGGAATGTCTGCTTTGCGCGATACGGCAAATATTTATTTACTAGCTGTCCCGCGCAACTTCGTCTGCGTAAATTATCACCGTTTTTGCAACATTTCTCATTGCTGCTCCGCTCCTATTGGTCATAGCGTGATGTTATATAGCCTATAGCCTTTCTCGATCAATGGGCTATCCAATAGAAATAATTAATAATTATAATTTTTCAATTCCGATAAGCAGTTCCTGAGATTACCGCGTTCAAACAAACAAACTCCTCAGCTTTTAAAATTAATATAGATATCAGGACTATAAGTCGCACAGTCAACCCATGAACGTTTCCTTCGTCGGGATTAAAACTAGAGTATCTACTTACTATTTAGTAATCTAGTATCTAGATTTAAACTAATTTAGTATCAACTTATATTAAGTCTTATTCTATTAGAATAATGAATAAATCAAAAACTTTCTTCACACTTTCATTTGGCGTACACGTTGCGTTTCACGGGAACACCTAGTTTGGAATCATTACTACTTAATATAAAAAATTTAAAGCGTTTGTCTGTTTGTTTGTTTGAACGCGATAAGCGATAAGCAGAAACTACTGGTCGGAATTGAAAATGTCTTTTTTATAAATGTTGATAAACTTTTACGATGTGTTAATCGCATGAATAATTTAAGGTAAAATACCTTGTTTATTGCCCGACGTTTCGACCCTATTGCAACAGTCTACCTGTGACCACGACCTTTGCAATACGGTCGAAATGTCGGGCAATAACATTGCAGGTCTTTTACTGTTGGATAGCCCATTTAACGAGGACGGCTACAGGCTATATGACATCACGCTGCGACCAATAGGAGCGGAGCATACGAAGTTCCGCGGGTCAGTTAGTCAAATATTATCCTTTATCTAATTCCCAACTAATTTAATATACATCAGACGAACTGACTCAGAAAACTTTTACCGACATACGAGTTATACCGACTCAAAAGTGCAAAGTTATGAGTTATGCAAACAAGCCTAAGTTAAATTGACTTTCAGAGGTTGTGTGGACAAAATTACGCCTCGCTTTGAACGAATTAGACGTAGTTTGAAATTACGTCCTCGGAGCCGCAATGAGGGGTTAAAAGTACGTACTTCTGGCGATTTACAAGCGTTTTTGGTGTGAGGGAACGGACAGTGAGGCATATAGTATGTGAACACAATATATTGAGAGAACAGAAGGAAATTTTCATATGTACTTAGCACATATCAAAGTATATATTAAGGTCCAAGATTTCGGGTAATGTGAACGATGTATGTGCTAAATGTGTGGCTATTTGTAAATCTATACTAATATTATAAAGCTGTAGAGTTTGTTTGTTTGTAGGCGGTAATCTTAAAAACTACTGATCCGAACTGAATAGCTTTTACTGTTGGATAGGCCATTTATTGTTGAATGCTATCGGCTATATAACGTCACGCTACAACTTAAAGAACCGGAGCTGCGATGAGAAATGTTGCAAAATCGGGGAAAATTTACGCAGAAGAAGTTGCGCAAGGCAGCTAGTTAAGAATAAAACACTGCACTGCATTATAAAAATAGTTACCTAAAGTAAATTAAAGAGTATAAAAACATTCCTCGAGCAATAACAGAATTTCTAACAAAAGTATTTAAAGTAAAATTACGGATATTGTTGTTAGAGCGATGTTTCTTAACTCTAAACGAAAATGTATCTCAAAAGTAGAATATTATGATAACATTGTAACTATACATTAGTAGTTGAGTTAGTTTAGATGTAACTCAAATTCTGATTAAAAAACTTGAATGTTTTCGGACATGTTGTTGGCGAAACTGTGAGGAAACAGCATATATCATATATGAGTTTGTTTGTTTGAAGGCGATAATCTCAGGAACAATAGGTCCGAATCGATTATTTTACTGTTAGATAGCCCACTTATCGAGGAAGCTATATAACATCACGCTACGATTAAAAGGAGCGGAGCAGCAATGGAAAATGTTGCAAAAACGGGGAAAATTCAAGCAGACGAAATTGCGTACGTCAGTAGTGTTGTACCTATACTTTCCCAGGCAGTCGGGGCAGTACGAGAGAGATTTATTAAAATGACAAGGACTTTCATCATCGAATTTCTGAAGGTATTTCGAAGTGTGTTTAAGTGCAAATAATTCTATAAGTTCTATTTTCGCAGACTAAAAAACGCGTCGCAGATAATCTGTCGTTAAGCCTAAAATACCCTTCACCATTAAACTACACAAAAGAGGGTAGCCGTCAAAACCAGATCATTCCCCACACATTGATGACGTCATAAAGGGAACTATGATAATACCCACAAAGTGAGATAACGACCGCCTTGCATTCGGAGATCATTATGATAACAGCGCGTGTTTCTCGACAAAGCTTTTGTCAAGAAAATATTCTGTGCTTACTGAAATATATTTTTAGTTCAGCTAAGCTATTGTTAAGTTCTTATTTTTTGTGTTTTCTGAGACATAACCTGTATCTATACTAATGTTAAGAGGAATATCTGTACTAATATTATAAAGCTGAAGTTTTAAGAGTTAAGAGTTTGTTTGTTTCAGTTTCCTCTGTAACTCGATCTGTAATGTGACGGCCAACATAACCCTGCATGAAGCCTAGATCTTAACTCTAGAACTTAACAAAGCAGAGAGTTGACGAATGTATAACACAGGTATATAATATACATTCGTGGGTGTGTTGCAGTCAAATTCGAGTATACGTACTATTATGTAACACCTGGCTGTAGTATAACCTGTACGTAAGTCGTTGTAACTATAGATGTGGGATGTATGGTAGCCGTGTTCAACGTGTGAAAGGTGTGTTCAAATTTCAGCAGCAGGTAATCTATACTAATATTATAAAGCTGAAGAGTTTGTCGAGGAAGGCTATAAGCTATATAACATCACGCTACGACCAATAGGAGCGGAGCAGCAATGAAAAATGTTTAAAAAACGCGGGTTTGCTAGTTTGTCAATATTTGTATATCTAAGCCAATTGGTGATTATGAATAGGTAAGTACGTCATTATAATTCTCGATGTTGTCTAAAATATGATATTTTGAAAACTGTTTTTTTTTTTCGTTTTTTATATCGTTAATTACACTCAGACACAGAATAAACCATCGTGCTGATTACACAAAGAGACTTAAGATCGACTTAACCATAACAGCTGATCTTTGTGTCCATAATGTGTCAAAAGTCAAGAAAAGTTATATATAAAATAACACCATACTCAGTCAACAAACTGGTTTTATGTTTCAGGCAATTTTTGAATGTCAAATCAATCAATAACAATAAATTATTTTACACTTACCAAGTAATAATATGCCTTAAAATGATCTTAAAAATATATATTCGTGCATAATTTAATATGTTTTAGTATTTATAATCATCAAAATAAATACTAAAAGTAAATGATTTGAAACCAGAACAAAATGACGTCACAATGTTAAATTGCATACAAATCTCTACAGAACGAATCGTTTTGACATTATATAAAAAGATACTGATTTGACTTGACATTCAAATACCCAATTGACATTCTGTTTTGCCTGCCTCGATAGTGCATGCCTCGAAGCATATTCAGCTTCACCACACTTCAATAAAATCTATTTTTCTTAGTTGCAAGAAATCTCCACTCCCAGGCGATTCAAAAGATACGGGGGAGGGTGATCGTACTGTACAGTACGATCAACGTAACTAGGCCGGACTGAAGTAGGCGACAAGTGGTTGCGCAGATGCATTTTTTGGAAGTAAATGGTGACAGGAAGCGGGGGGCGGGGGCGGTAACTAAACCAAGAGAATTAGAGATGCGATTACGCATTACATTGTCATAATTAGTATAACTAATTCATGTTTTTTTTGTGATTATTTTCGTAAAGAAATTGTTTTTCAATGTTATTTTAGTATTTACTGTAACTGTTCTAAATTGAAACTTTTATGAACTCATTTATATAGTGTTTTTTATATTTTTGAATTAAAATGTTGTTAGTATTTTTATCGATTAAACATAATTAATCGTTTTCGTTAGTAATTTTAGGGTCGCATATCTATGACATGCGAGAAAGTGATAAAAACCTAAATTCAATCCGGTCAAGTTACGTTGATCGTACTGTACACAATAAAGGCAACTTTCGGAGCGATTATTTCTAAAAATATTCACGAAATCAAAAAAGTGTATTAATCTTAAAATATTTTTAAAAGACCTGTCGAATGATGTTTGTTAAAAAAAATCATCTTCTGTTACATGTATGGAGTGCCCCTCCCTAAAAATGTTTACTTTTATTATTTAGCTATCAAACTAAGTAGAGGCTACTACAAGACACCTTTTCACCAAATTTTAATCAGTATTCATTGTGTAGTTTATGAGTAAATGCCTGTGACATATGGACGGCCAGACAGACAGACAGACAGACAGACGGATATGACGAAACTATAAGCGTTCCATTTTTGGCATTTTGGCTACGGGACCCTAAAAACGACCCACGTAGTTTTAAAACGTTTACCTTAATCGGCATATTACATAAAACCAAAAGTGTTATATAATATGCCGAATTTCAGACCATGTCAGCAACATTTACCGGGTATATACCTATGTAAGGCAGAGACCGAGATATATAATGGCAGACGCATTGAAATGTCTAACTATTGAGCTTAGGGAGTAGGCACTGGGTTGTTAGAATGGTATAAGTCAGAAGAGAACGCGTTTTATCTTCTAATTACTTGATAAATTAGTAGTCTTTGGCACAAGAAATTTATAGGTGCCTTTAGGTACTTCATACACCTGCGACAGGTACAATCTGACACGGATTCAGCCCCCCCCCCTTCCGGATCCGTGTCTGGAACAGGGGCGATTTAATCCCCCATTCATACATTTGTGTGTTGTGTTTGCCATCCATTTGGTTAAAGTGCAACAAACAAACACAACAAAGATCATTTGTAAACACTGTGGCCAATAAAGATTTGTTGGCAAAATAATAACTTTTCCGATGGATATCCGTACTAATATATATATGTGAATGTAAGTTTGTTTGTTACGCTTTCACGCGAAAACTACTCAACCGATCATCATGAAAATTTGTACTATATATATATATATTATACTTGGAGGTATTAGAAGTAACATAGGATTATAAAAAAAAGGGGAAAATTTACGCAAACGAAGTTGCGCGGGACAGCTAGTTAGATATATTTCGGGACTTAATCGCGTGAATTATTTAAAGGTACGAACCGACGGTTCGATCGAATTGCACTGATCGTGGCCACGGGTGGACTGATGGCAGCTTAGCGATGTCTCCGTGAGGCGCGGGGTTTTTCAACTACCCTCGCCTGGTCTTGATAACTTTGATAATTTGTACTGTCGGTACTTCTACACATACATATACATTTCGATGGACATCAAGCGGATAAATTTAATTTATTTTACATTGGTTAGTCAACTAGTTTATATGTATATGTATGTATGTATTTTTGTAAGTATGTATACTATTGTATAGTTATATTATATTTCAGTATTTATTTTATATTCTCTATCTAGCTATTTTTATTTGTGTATTATGTAAGAGTAATATGAAGTTTTTAATTTACTATTAGGTTACTGCACCTACACATTCCATTTCTACATCACCCTAAGGTAGACTGGCAGAGAATGCTTTTAGCATTAAGTCCACCTTTGTATAACTTTGTGCATAAAATTTAAATATAAAATAAATAAATAAATTTATATATTTCTAAATGTCTGTCAGAAAAAATCGAAGCTGTGACTGTTGTAGGCCATAGAAATTATATTAACATTGATTTATTACAAATATTTTAAGCCCCCAACACATCGTCATAATCATCATCATTATTTTAGGATGGGTTATTTCAGTCCACTACTGGAAATAAGGCACCCCGACTTGCGCTACAACCACGGGTATACCATAATAAGGCTGCAGTAATGGCTAAGGCATAGAACTCGCAATCACGAGATCGATGCTTCGCAATTCGAATCCTGCCCATTATACTACTGGTATGAACCCACTCCAAACGCAAGCCCCTGAGCTTAGCTGGAGGAGTTAAGGCCGTACCCTGACCAAATAACCTTGAGCATTCGTTCCCTCTTCACCGCACTGTGGCGGGTGCGCACAGAAGGAATAAACGCTTTTTAAAATAAAATTTTGGTCGTTTGAAAAAAATGTTTCTAGCATAATGATTTTTATTAAATTGCCTATATATTAGTGTAAGTAGCAAATCAAAGAAAATAGTACTTTACGAGGAGATGCATTTTATCAATAATTATTTCTTATTTTTGTGGTTTGAGAAGATTAAATAAACATTACACTCCTTTAACAAAAACAAAATCTACCATTTTGGAGTCAAAATGATGTAGAAATTTAATGTATTTTTATTAGTTGATATGTCTGTTTGGTTAAAGAGCAGATAGCTCCACAAAAGTGCACAAAAAACGGCTAGCACTGGGTTTTGCATGGGGAAGCGCCTTAACAATTCTCTTCACTCGTTACCAGTAAAAAACAGCTCTCGATCTAAAAAACCTAGCCAGAACTATAAAATAATCGCCTTAACGGTATTGCTGCAATGTGCGACCTATGATCCCACATTGCTAGGTATTTTAAAAGAAAAAAATGGGACAGAAAAAGAAACAGCTTCTCGCTCATAATTTCGACCAAAATAAAATTGTGTGGGTACAAAATGCGAAGTTTAAATCGACCGCGTAAGCCTCCAACAGGGGTACGAGAAAATGCCTTGTTTTCAACATACAACATTCCAATTTTACGTGTAATGTTTCAAAATAGGTATTACAATATGTACGACCTACTTTTAAACCTATTTAACTTACAAAAAGGTATTATAACCTTTTGGAGTCATGAATATGAAGGCTAAATAAGCTGTCAACGCAAAGCAAAGGGCTTTACGTTTAAAATACTGAAATAATACCTACATGTGAAACTGATGGGAGTTAATGTTTGTGTACCTAGTCAAAGCGTGAAATAGCAGGGATAAAGATTCGAAAGTGCGCGACTTCTCAACCCAGCCATTATACTACCGACGTGAACCCAATTTTGCCTGGTTTCGTAGCCAAAATGGCAAAACGGGACCCTTACCGCCTTATTCCAAAAGCTGGACTAAACCTGGTTTGACGAAAATCCTAGTTTAAACCATGGATCTACGAAAATCTTTATTACAAAACGAGGTTCATCGCTTAATCGATGATCTTCTTTGGTCTATATATTAGTCTTTCGATCACCCTAGTTTAACTATGGTAATAACCTTAAAATGTCAAAAATTTTGACATTTTAAGGTTATTTTATTTACAATTTTGCGTATTTTAGTTTCAATTATTAATGACGAATAATGCGTGTTTAGTGACTTTAAATTATTAACTAACTAAATATGGTGTGGCAACAAAATAAACGCAAAAATCGAGTGAAATGCGATGTGTGACCAAAGATTTAATAATACATGCTTATTATTGTTTTTCAAAACATTTATCACAGCTTGGAATTGAGAGAGAAGATTTAATATACAGAACTCAGAGATGTCCTAAAATTAAAGTGGTCTGTGCAATGTTTGGGTCAACCAGACTCGACGTGAAGTGTACCTACGCAGTGTGGAAAGTTGAAGATCAACACAGATTATTTTTGTTCGACAATAGTATCATTAACTAGTGCTCTATGTAAAACAATCTGATGCATTCCACTTATAATATGTCACATTATTTATATTGAAGTTGGAAAATCACATTTGAAATGTCTGATAGGTGGTCTGGAGTAGTGCGGCAAAAACCAATGTTGAATTTACTCAAAATGCACAAAACAAAGTAATAGAAACATCATTATGACAAAATTTCTTACCTAAAACTTACTACTGAACTATACATACTAAATAAACATTGATCAATTTAAAATTTAGTTGGTAAAGTGTAACCATGGGTATACCTATCACTAGAAACAGATGTAAACTTAGGTTATAGGTAGGTACCAAGAACTGAATATTATGTTTATAAGAGCTCAGCTAGTTATACATTGCTACAATGTTCCTTTAAACATAGTAAACACTAAACAGAGAGTACAGATTAGTTACAGGTTATTGAAATTGTGATGTAATAACTATTATGCACTACTTAACAGTTTAGATAATTATATTTAAGATTCTCTGATAGATGAACTATGTTCTTAGGGAGAATAAATGGTATCTAATAAATAATGATTCTATGTATAATGTACCTAAAACTTACTAGTGAACTATAAGGTGGATCTAAATATAGAATTATCAATTTTATTATATAAATATATTATTGATCACTGTTTATATAATAAACAAAAAATGCATACAATTTAAAATTTATTGTAAAATAAATAACTAAACTAATATCATAAAGCTGAAGAGTTTGTTTGAACGCGGTAATCTCATGAACGACTAATTCTTTTGAACTTTTTACTGTTGGATAGCCCATTTGTCGAGGAAGTCTATATAATATCACTCTACAACCAATAGGAACGGAGCAGCAATGAGAAATGTTGCAAAAACAGGGAAAATTTATGCAGACTAAGATGTGCGGGAAAGCTAGTTATGTATAAAGAAATAGGGATATCAACTCAATATTCCTTTTCAAACATAGTTTGAACAGGGAGTACAGATTGGTTACAGATTATTGAAATTGTTACCATCCATTTTGTTGTCAAATGGAATAACTAATAAGTGCTACCTAACAGTTTAGATAATAATATTTATGATTCTCATGAAAATGTACTCTGTTCTTAGGAAGAATAAATGGTATTTAATAAATAATGATTCTATGTAGTTATTTGAGAATTTCATTTCATAGCAAGCTCACTGATATTAAATAATAAATATATTCATAAAATTTGTTTCAATTGTTTGTTGTGCTTCAGCCGAAGCTTCAGTACCTATGTTGAATCTAGGCATACTTTCCCCCAATACATTCAGAACAACGAGTGCAACAAAGAAAACAGTAAGTATATTAAAAATGCATTATCTTATTGAGTAAGTATCCTTAAACTATTGAACGAATTTTCATCCAACCATGCTAAGAACTGTTCCAATGAAACTAGCTTTGTAATAAAAACTCGCATCCAAGTTCCTCTAAGTGTTTGGGCGCTATAATTACTCAGATTAAACTTATAACATCCATAATAACGTCGTGAGATAATTAAATTTAGGTTATCATCATTTGTTTACATTTTTAGTACTACTGACAGCTATATATGTAACGTTCCGATCCTGACAGAATCTATTTTATTATTCGTAAATTGCAGGCCGAGGACTTTTATGTCAGGTTTATATTTTGAAAATTACGTAGTCCTGGCGAATAATTTAGCTAATAGAACGTCTAAATATTTTTTTCTCAATGAAAACTATACTTTAAAATTATATTGGCTTAAAACGGAACGTTATTTTTGAATAATAAGAAAAATGAATGAACTAAATTGATTATAATCTGTGGCTGATTGCAAGATCCTTTGGTATCAGCTGGTCCACGGATTATCTAAGCTTTGTAATAAGACCAATAGTACAGTACTAAATCCTGGACTTGAAAGTCTTGGCCTAAACCTTGATTTAGTCTTCTCTTTGTAATAAGGCGGTTATAGTTTCACCATGTCCATTCGCAGCTTAGCTCAGAGACTGTTAGTGCTAGTAGGCTGTAATTTTGCATGCATACACATTACTATTACGCCAAAAAAGTGAAAGAATAAAAATATATATATATTTTTTAAGCTACCTACCTCCCCTACTTGTAAAGTGGGGGTGTGATCGGCCCGGGTGGGAATTTTGAAGAATCAGCGCTCCTAGCCAACCTAGGGATTTCCCGAATGGACCGGTGCATTGAGGCGCTGAGGCTTAGGGTTTTTTTTTATAATTTCAGTGGGTGCAAACCCCACACAACTTCGTTCGTCCTCCCCGGACGGGGGGAGGGAGGACGAACGAAGTAGAATTCGAACCCTCGAGCTCTCGTTTGCGAGTCCAATGCCTTAACCATTAGGCTACCGCTGCTTAATTATTTTAGCTGTTACCCATCTTATGGTCTATCTACAAACGTCTGGACAGGATCGGAAGGCGCTGTGTCAAGGGAATGTAGGTACGGAGCCAGCCCGGGCTCAGATGTGTGTGAACGAGCTCATATAAAACGTAGGTACAAAGGAATATTTTTTGAGCCACAATGCCAAGTCTAAACAATAGCAATAAAAAAATTGTCTTTACGATTCGTCCATTTCTATATCTTTTATGTTCACATTAAAGGTGATTACACAACATTTTATTTGCGGGTAGGCAACAAAATTTCAATAATTGTCGTACGGCATTCGTGACGTCATTTGATAGGCCTGAATTGTACCATTGTCACGTTCAGAGTAAGCGTTGAATGTAAAGGTTGTGGTTAGATGGGTGAGAGAGATTTTTTTTTAACTTAGAGTAACGATAACTACAAAGCTTAGAGGAAGCTAAATTCACCTAGGATCAGGTGAATTTAGTCTACCAAATGGTGCACTTAATTCTTCCAGGTGAATTAGCTGGGAGAATTAAGTGCACCAGACCCATATGGAGGGGCACTAAAGGATTCATGACCCAGTGATAATCGAGAATATCAAGAAAACAGCAAAGTTAAGTAGTGTTGCCACGGCTGGAATAACATCCATTCGCCGATGGGTATTCATTTTCTTAACACTTTCAGATATTTGACATGATTTTTGGCAAGATTTTTTCTCTCTTCGGTTCGGTATAGGATTTTCGATTTTTCAAGAGATCACACGTTTATAACTAGTAGGTATAGCCAGATAGTGTCTAATATGATTAGCCACCGTGACTGAAATCAATTAGAAAAGCCTTAACCGTAGAGAATCTGAACTTTTTAAGATAAAATTAATAGATATTTGTTTAGTGACACATATGTTATCATCATACTTCCCTGCCAATACCTGCCCTAAAACGAATTTCATGAAACTATGGTGTCGCCAGTCTTTTTATTTTATAACTTTTTAGCATGTACAATCATAATTTAATTTGTGTATGTATTTTACTAAGTAGTATAAGGATTTAATTTTTCTGCATTATGTATATATATATATATATAAATAACGGTGTGTGTATATTGATCCTAATTATTTATGATGTTTAAAGACAAACGTCAACATTTTTGGTTCTCACTGAAAATCAGCGCTGGCTGACTGGAGCCTCAACACATAGCATAGTTCAATTCCCACGAACAAATCTTTGTGAAATTTATAAATGCCGATAGCATTTAACAAACACTAACAAAAGTTGTTTTTAAATAAATATAGCATATTACTCCTAAATGTATATTCATATTCCCAGACTACCCTTTCTTCACTATATATTACAATAATTCTCTAGAGAACTGTGTCGATCATATGTAAAGTTGTTTTAATACGTATTCATATTTCATCTGGCTTAAATTTGACCGATTACAAACAATTCTTATTTACAAACGAATTATTCCCCAAAGCTTTACCTAGTTCCAAAGCTTTTAATATCCACAATAGATAAAAAAAAAAAACAAAAAAAAACATTCCCCTATAATTTGAACGTCTATCGTCTAAAAAAACAAAATTCCTTTAGATAACTACTGATAACAGGTCATCGGAAATGTCCGTCAATTGTACACTGATAACGAAATAGTTTTCAACAGTGAACTGCTATAGATGTAAACTAATGGCTAGGTGTATGGTATGCAAATTTGATTCCTAGGCCACTTACATTTTAGGTCCAATATTCCAGTTTCATTTACATTATATAATCATAACTCATTAAGTTAGCTTATAAAAACACCATATCACAAAACAATATACATGGAATTAATCTAAGGAGGTTTCAAAAAAATTGACAGGTGTTTTAAATAGTGTTTATAAAGAGGAGCCCGCGATTAAGTACAAATCAAGACTTACTTACTTTCTCCACTGCTCAACTTGTCCCTTGTCTTGCTTGTAGACTTGTCACGACTGCTATGTCGCGGAGGATAAAACACACGGGACAGGACTTTACAAAATACAATTAACGGACACCAAGTACACCAAGTCATATATGTAAGAAAAGACAAGTAAAAGCAAACTCAAAAAAAAATTATAGAAATTAAATTAATAAATATAAATTGATACCTCTTTTATTTATTAATTATTTTATGACTCTACGAACTAAAAAAAATATACTAATGATACGTCAATGACGTCAAAAAATGACGTAAAAAGAACCAAAGTATAAATTAGGCGAGACTAATGACAGGCTTTATTTGAAGGGTGGTTGTTAAGGTGGCTTAGGATTCAAGTTGGCTGGTTGAACATCGACGATTAGCAAGATACCGATCGAGGAATTTTACTACGGCTCATCACGCAACAAAGGGTGTAAAAATAACACTAATCTGTTCGATATCTGCTGTGTAGGAAGTTTAAACGGGTTGAGCTGTTGTAACTGATATCATATCTATTGAATTATATATTTTTTAAAGAAACTGCTTTTAAGGCATTAGACATTTCACGGTCAGCCAGTTAAATCAATTGTTATACATTTTTGAATTAGGTTTACTTTTGAAACAACAAATACTATATAACAGTGCTTCTAAACAAGAGTTCTATTACATGACGTCGTTGTGGAATAAGGATCAATTAAAAAAAAAAATGTCTGTTAGGTGTACGGACGATAATTTTACGTGCTAATGTCATAAGAAAGCATTGATGACATTTCGCCATTCGCTGTTGCTTAGCAACCAATCAATAACGTCAATTCCAATTGTATCGCATGGCATGTCACTGCAATCGCCATTCGCTGTTGCTTAGCAACCAGTCAAAAACACGACACTTTTTCGTGAGTGCAGCCGGTCATCGATTTAGAAGACGTTTTCACGACAAAAATACACCGACCTGTTTGTACGGAGGACCTGATATTGAAACGCCACTCAATTTTAATGCCTTTTTTAAGTTAAGGACAAATATCTGATGTTTTTTAAAGGTATAGGATATCATTTACGTCGTCTTCACAATAGTGACAAAGTTGCATATATTGCCAACACAAAAATTAATAACTTTTCTTTGGTGAAAACGTAGCTTCAGAATACTCGTATAAACGCAGAATATTCGTAACAACATGATGACGAGGGGATGTAACATGAACATCTAAATTATTTACCAAGTGCAGGGCAGTTCAACTTCATATTTAAACCTAACGCATGTCAGTCTCCGAACTGCTGTCAAGTGCAAAGAATTGACAAATAGACAATAAGTCGCACACCGGTTTGGAGACGGTATCACTGATTCGCCTGCTTTTTGGCGAAATTAGCAGGACAGTTTATTTCGTTTACAATCGGCTATAAGAAGTTACGGTACAGTCCCAGTAAGAGTAGTGACAAGGCAAGTAAATCCATCGTCGTACGTAGGTATCTACAGTAAGTATAGACCGTTAGTGTATTTATAGAAAAGGCAAGCTTCCTGGGTCTTTAATCAAATGCGTTGAATACCTTACCTGTCGTTAAATTAATTGTCAATTAAGTTTTATGTTAAAGCGAATTATCCCGTAATTATAGCGGACTGACCTCGGACCTTTTTAATCGGCTTCTCACAATGACCCTATCTTGTTGCGCTAATACACTCTCGCGAGCTACGAGACGCGAATGTAAACATGCACTTGTAACTCGTCTCTTGTCTCGCCGAGCTTGCGTCTTTAGCGATTTTGGGCAATGGGAACACTCGGTTGACGTTTCATTAAATTACAAAAGTTTGACCGTGCCGGTTGTTTGAATTGTGCATTACGTTATTAGTATTGTAAATAACGTGCGTAGTAGTAAAAGCTTATAAAACTTGATACTGTCAATAATATATCGACATTCGTCATCTTTGAAACATCCGCCATCGTTGACAGGTCAATAACAAATGAGCACGCCGCGATTGTGTAAGCCTAAGCTTGACTCGTGACCGGCAATCGCGAACCTGAAGCCGGATCACAAGATGAGCCGTGAGCCGCGAATGTCAATGCAGCTTAAGGAAACATCTTCATCCTAAATAATATCGTAGTGAATAGCAATATTCACGCGAGTAAATAAAGGCACCAGAGGTCAATAATAAGATACTGTAAACAGAAATAATTCAGTGATGACCGTGTTGTATATTGTCAAAAATAGTTTTAAGGGCACCCTTGTCAATGATTCTACAATACATACGCGCATAAGTTATTACTCTTCTGTTTAAGGTCGTAAGTCAAAGCTTAAAATGAATATCAATTCGTTTTGTCATAAACTAGGCTTGTAGTAAGCAATAATTGTAAATAAAGTAGTATTTTGAAAGTTACAAGCCTTAAAACATTGGAATTACGCCAAAATTGTTGTTAAAATGTTTTAAGGGTTATAACTTTTAAAATAATAATATATTTTAAAATATCGCTTTCTACAATCCTAGTTTATGATAAAACGAATTGATTTTAATTTAAAGCTTGGACTTACGTCCATAAATAATGGAGTAATCACTTGTATGATAGAATCATCGATTAACGCCCCCCTAAAACTATTTTTGACACGATACAACACGGTCATCACTGATCTATTTCTGTTTACGATAGCTTATTATTAAGATTGCTATTCACTGCGACATTATTTAGGATGAAGATGTTTCCTAATGTTTCCGAAGCGGCGGTAGTGTAAAGGCTAAGGCATCGGTCTCGCAATCGTGAGGTCGCGGGTTCGTATCCTACCCATTATGCTACCGACGTGAACCCACTTCTAACACAAGCCTTTGAGCTTAGCTGGAGGGGTTAACAAGATTGCTAGTAATGTGGGACTCAATCCCACATTGCTATTTATCTTATTAAAAAAAAAAAAAAAAAACAAAAAAAAAATGCTGCATAGGCATTCGCAGCTCACGATTCACCTCGTGACGCGTAGTATAAGTCAAAATGTTACGAATAGTCATCAAAAAGATGGCATAAAATTATCATTTTACCTAACATTCAGATGATGAGCGTTTACTACGCGATTCGCGTTTATGATTTCAAACTTTACCGCTCGTTTCCATGTGAACGCCTGGAACATTATGGTAGAAGTTTTAAGCGCTCGTTATCTATAAGTAGACTTCGGTGGTTGGCACACTACCCCGCATCATGCAGCATAACGCGGGAGTTCGTGTTCTTACGCTACTTGTGAGTATCTCTCTGTGTATTGAAAACACGCATAGCACAAACAAAAGCGGCGGTAGCTTAATGGCTAAGGCATCGGTCTCGCAATCGTGAGGTCGCGGGTGGTTCCATTATACTACCGACGTGAACCCACTCCTTTTTTTTTTTTTTTTTTTTTTTTTTTTTTTAATAATATTATTATTATTATAAATTACATAAGTTCATCGTCATCATTCCAATATTTAATTCATTATTATCAAAGAAACGCATTGGTTCGAATCCTACCCATTATACTACCGACGTGAACCCACTCCTAACACAAGCCTTTGAGCTTAGCTGGAGGGGTTAACAAGATTGCTAATAATGTGGGACTCAATCCTACATTGCTAGTTATCTTAAAAAAAAAAAAAAAATTACGCGCAGTGTTGTAGAACACGAACCTACATGCAAATAAACATGCGCCCTCGCACGTAAAGGTGAAGTTAGTACGAAGAAATCTGTACGATGATGCAGATCTGGGGGTCAATTCACGTATTTAAAGCAGTGCAGTTGCAATTATTGTTTTTAAACTTTCGCGATTTTTATACATATTAGTTATATTTCGGAACTTAATCGCGTGAATTATTTAAAGTTACGAACCTTTTATTTACCCGACGTTTCGATCGAATTGCACCGATCGTGGTCACGGGTCGACATTTAAATAATTCACGCGATTAAGTCCCGAAATATAACTAACTAGCTTTCGCCCGCGGCTCCGCCCGCGTGGATGTCGGTTATCGCGATAAAAACTATCCTATGTCCTTCCCTGGGACTCAAACTATCTCCATACCAAATTTCATCTAAATCGGTTCAGCTGTTTGAGCGTGAAAGCGTAACAGACAGACAGACAGACAGACAGACAGACAGACAGAGTTACTTTCACATTTATAATATTAGTATGGATAGTGCAGTTGCAGTTCAGTTGCAGTTAAGTTTCGATTAAAATGTCCATTCTTGTGTTCTTGTAACTTTGAGACCGATCTCAAATACGCTTGCGTCAAGTATGCGTCTCGAGAGCGCAATAACCACATTCTAGTACGGGTTTTAAGATCCTTCCCAAAGTTACAAGAATACGAAAATGGCCGTTTTAATAGAAACTTAACTGCAACTGCACTGCTTTAAATACGTGAATTGACCCGCTGCACTCTCACAAACACGCGCGCGTTTCCGTACGCACAACGCAGCGTAGTCCGAGGCAGTCTGCCAACCGCCTTATTGTCTAGATTCATGGCTGCAGTTTCGAATTCATAGGGCAATCAGAAGATGCCTGTCAAGATTGTATAACAAAATTACAGATAAGTGGGATAAAGCTAGTACCTATAGAACCAATAGAGGCGGCTCCTAATAGATGTGTCACAAATGGCTTTCCCAAAATGCTTGAGAGGAGGGCACTATTCATTTACATAGGTACATATAATTTTAAAATCCTTTGACTAACAGAAGTAACTAAATTGAGCTAAAATATTTTTGCAGCAAACGTGACGGATTTTCTTCAGTCGATGACCAGGTGCACGCACGCAAAAGTGTCACGGTCACGTTCTGCCTGCTGATAGGCTAAAGCATCATCGAATGGCGATTGCAGCGATTAGCGATACAATTGGAACTAAAGCTATCAACCTATCAGCGAATGGCGATTGCAGTTACATGCGATACAATTGAAACTAAAAGTAGACATTTATGACGTTATCACATAAAATTATCGTCCGTAAACCGGCTTTACAGACAACCATTTTTTTTTAAAGATAACTAGCAATGTAGGATTATAGGTCCTACATAACTCAATGGCTTGTGTTAGGAGTGGGTTCACGTCGGTAGTATAATGGGTGGGATTCGAACCGACCTCACAATTGCGAGTCATATACCTTAGCCGCCTTGGCATTTTATTTTATCATGTCATTTAAAAAGACGCTATCTTCTAACACTTGACTGCCTCTGTGGCGCGGTGGGAGTGTGTTCGACTGCTACGCAAAAGGTCGTGGGTTCGATTCCCACACGGGGCACCACTTTGTGTGATCCACAAATTGTTGTTCCGAGTCTGGGTGTACTTTGTGTCGGTGACTTGTATGTTTGTAAAGTTCCCCGCGACACATGGCGTGTACACTAATGCGGAAGTCTTTTAAAAAAAAAATGTTAATACCGCCCGCAAGAATCAAAACAAATAACGGTCGCTAAAAACAATTTTAGACTACTCCATAGTACTCAAAACTTCGTGATATTAACAATAATGGCATTGATATCCAATTGAAATACCGTAACCGATTCTATTACCGGTTTTCTCCTATAAAAAAGTAATTTCCAATTTGAAAATCCTTTGTTTTGTAATGATTGCATTGCTTTGCGGGATTTCATTTGGATTGGCAACGTGATTGCAATGTGTATTTGTTATTTGGGTATATTGGTGGGCGTAAGCGATTTAGAACGATTAAATTGATACACCTAATGTGAATTGAAAATTTAATTAGTAACTCATACACATACAGTTGAATATATATAGGCCCTTGTACTGTTTTGTGTAGCACAAATAAAATAAAAAAAGCCTTCCGAAATCCATACAAATAAATGTAATTGAAATGTCTGTAAATTGTTTTTATATACTAAATGAATATGAAAGTTTATATGGTACTTATAACAAAACACAATTTTTAACTTTTTTTGTCTGCCTGTCCGTCTGTCTGTCTGTTTGTTCCGGCATATCTCCGAAATGGCTGGACAGATTTTGACGGGACTTTTACTGGCAGAAATTAAGATTTTAATTTAATGAATAATGGTAAAATCTAAACCTAGTGATCTCCCGGTGTTCGTGAACGATGGCAAGCTATAACCTGCGTCATCCTGAGCCTACAAATACATTAGAATAATATAGAAGGCGTGTCTTAAATAACTTTGATTTAAAAAAGACGAGGTATCTATGCGGCAATCCGTAAAAGAACAGCTTCGATGTTAAACAGAACCTGTGGCAGTAACAACAGTATTCACAAAACCATCAGTGCTAAGCCCAACAGTCCCTTTTTGGCCCACTATACATACCTAGGTAACTAGGTAACTACCTGGGTAACTAGATGTCATAGGCCATTTTTATATGCTAAATACCTTTAATTATTAATAAACATTGTTTTAAGAATTTGTTGTAGTATAGATTGTGTTTATACGAAATAAATATATATTATTATTATTCCCTTTATTTAACATTTCTCTAATTTTTTACACTATTAAATATTTATATTAAAAAAAAAAACATTTAATTGTATAAAAAATTGCAAACCCACCGGCGTCGGGTACAGGGACCAAGCCACCAGTGGTTAGGGCTTCAGGGAGAGGAACCTCCTCACTATACGTGCCGTGTCAAGGAGTACGGCCTTCTGCATCAGGCCCTTGACCAGCTACCCAACGCGAGCCTCTGTAGATGTTGGTCCAGGCTCTTCGCAACAAGTCCGTGGACTGATACAACTATCGGCACAATGACTGCTGAATCCACATCCCACATGTCAACAATCTCGCGGGCTAAGTCCAAATATTTTATTTCCTTATCTTTTTCCGCCTTCACGCCTGTTATTATTATTATTAAAACGTTACCTTCATGAAGACAGCGGAAAACTCAGATTACCTGAAACAAAATAACATATTTTTAACGCCTGTATCAAAGAAATATAAACCAGCGAACACACTATCACATAAATAATAATAGTAGAGATACATAAGTGGACGATATTTATATTTTGAGGCCATATATCTGTCGTATCTGTCCTCTTACGGCGCCCGTGGGAAGTCGTAAAATACCCCTAATAATGTGGGGCTACAAATCACTGAACATACATATTATATGTAGGTATATAACTACATTTATCTCGTGGTTTCCACTGTGTTGTGTTATATCGTATCTATGTGATAATACAGTACAGTCTATCCAAACACCTAAACGCTGAACATATTTTGATGAATTTTGGTATGAATATAGTTTGAGTCCCAGGAAAAGATATACAATAGTTTTTATCGCGATAACTGCTACCACGCGGGCAAAGCTGCTTTGCCAAACAAACAAACAAACTCTTCAGCTTTTTAATATAAGTATAGATATCCTTCCCCAAGATTTTAACTACCTACGTAGGTTTTCATGCTTTACAAAACAATGTGAATCTAATAAGCGTTCCGTTTGAAACGTACAGAACCTTAAAACAATACAAAACTCCTACCCCAAGGGGGTCTTTGGGGCCCAAAGTGTCAATTAAAGTGAGTAGGAAACAATTCGGCCCCACCCTTGTGAGAATGCATGACGCTCACGCCCGTCCTAGCCAAACTTCGAAATGACTCGCTCATTTGGGACTTCCGTAGACTTAACTTTATTTCATTTGCGAGCGTGACTCACAATTTTTACGAGCGTGACTTACAATTTTTACTGAACATTCAAAATGAAATGGTTTACAGTTTTCTGTCGTTGTTGTGAATACCTATCTATACTAATAATAAAAAGCTAAAGAGTTTGTTTATTTGTTTGTACGCTATAATCTCAAGAACTAATAGTACGAATTAAAAAAATCTTTTACTATTGGATAGCCCATTTATAGATGAAGCCTATAGGCTATTTATCATCACGCTACGATCAATAGGAGCGGAGCAGCAATAAAAAATGTTGCAAAAACGGGGAAAATTTACGTGGACGAAGTTGCGCTGGTCAGCTCTCTAACTATTTAATTCTTTAACTTTTTGTGATTTTTGAGCATCTTTATGCTAAATTATTAAAAAAATACATTTATTTTTGAGACATAGTTCGTAGGTCCAGTAATTTCACATGCTACAGTGCCCTTCACCCGAAACACAGTTATATAGATAGATTAACAGTATGTGAGCTAATTAGTTTTGTTTTGTGAAGCGCAATTACGAGTCAGCGCTCACCTTTATCTCTTAGAAGAGAAAATTTGATTAGTTTTTGGCTTATAGGAGTCAATTTATATGTTGAAGGAAATATTAGGGAAAATTGCGACGAAAACTGTCCGTCGGTAATATAAATGAAAGTTGTTTTGTGGAGTTTTGGTATATTTACGTGAAAGGAACACGTAGTATAGATGTACTAACATTTTTTATGCCACTAAATGAAGAGATGAGCATAATGTGGAGTCTGATGGTAAACTCCACGCTAGCCCATAACAGTATCAGAGACACGGATTCTTGTTTACGTTTTACGTTCGTTTTACACGTTCCGGATTCAATCCGGCGTCAGATATGGCGATCTACGGTAGCTTTCATATGTTCCGGCGACCGTCCCCTCCGGTTGAAATACATTCGCGCTGGATACCCCGCGCAGGACCGGATTGAAACCGGAACATGTGAAAAGACGCACGACCTGCTCGTTTCTTAATTACATTGTTTAAAAAATAACACTAAGTTATAAGACACCAGAGCTATAGACTAAAACATAGGATTAAGTCACCGAAATTAGCTTTCTGTGTGTGTGATATGCTTGATCCTTAATGTTACATTATCTTGTGTTATGCCTACAGGGAAGTCGTAAAAAAACCTATTGTAGTCTTTGCATTTTCAATCAGTAATAACTTTGACTGTATAAAACCCACGCCAAAAATCTTTAATACAGGATCACGAAGTAATGTATCGACGTCATGTTATGGGCTAGCCGTGATGCTTACCATTAGGCACACGACCTGCTTGTCTTTTCATTCGTTGTATATAAAAAAAAAGTTAAAAATATAAAAACCCGCCTGCACAAAAGAGATGGAAACAAGATCCCTACATAATTTTACAATTTTATGCAGTCGGAGGCATTAATTAATCTCGATGAACTTAGTAAGTTTTTATAATTTATTTTTTTATTTAATACTTTTTAGTAGTTGTAGGATGTAATCGATGTAGCAACTTACTTTTATCACAGCTATTGTCAAGTATTGAAAATTGAAAAAATAATGGTTGCTAACTAACTTTTTTAGTATAACAGTCATAATCATGTTATACCTTTTTTAAATGCTTAAGATGAGCTCTTTAATTTGATACCCATATTATAGTATTCGAAACAACTTTTTTTTTCACCCCTTTTTATTTGGACATCTCATAGCCGCCATGTTTGTTTTTTAAAAACGTCACCTATCTAAAAACACTTGGGCGAATATGACGAATCTAACGACGTGTGAATTGTATAAATCCGTTCAGTGGATTGTGAGATATCAGGTAATAAAGAATATTACATACATACATACAAGATACGCGCGAAAAACATAACCCTTCTATACAGTCGGGTAAAAAAAAATAAGACATCAGAGCCTAAAACATAGGATTAAGTCACCGAAATTAGAATTCTGTCATGTACTTGTGTTATGCTTACAGGGAAGTGAAAAAAAACCTTTTAGTAGTCTTTGTATTTCCAATCAAGTAACAATAATACCTTCGACTGTATAAAACCCACGCGAAAAAACTGTACCCCAGGATCACGAAGGAATGTACCGACGCCATTTTAAGTTCAAAACCTCACCTTATTAAGTTTTAAAGGACTAAGTTGCGAACTCCATTTTCCCGAGCTTATTTTTCTTCAAATTAAATTGCGCCGAGTCGCAACACCTTGCTTTCCTTTTCATTTTGTGAAATATAGCTGTTGTTGTTTAACTTATAATTACTACGATTGGATTTTCACTTGTTTTGTTTTTGGGAGGAGCGCTTTTTTGGTGTTTATCGACCGATGGAGCTGTTGACCTGGCGAATTTAAGCCGCGTTTTTGCGCATGTACGAAATAAATAAGTTATTTCTAAAACTATAAAACTGAAGAGTTTGTTAATTTGAATAAAATAATCTACGAAAGTACTGCGACGATTTCTATAAAAGTTGGTGTTGATGGAACTAGCTAAAAGCTAGTAGAAAGGCCTTGAACATATCCGTATTTTTCTAACAAGTCGTTCAGAAGTATAAACTCACTTCTGATGCGACTCTTCAAAACTAATAACTCAATTATTCTTTGACGTGATAACGTCTTATAAATTGATAACCGGGTGCACATACGTAAGTGTCTAAAAAAGAAGCCAATGTTTTCTTATGACACAATAATAGCATTTTATGTCCAGACCCAGGAATCGAACCTGAGGCCGAAATCGAACCATCTAACCAGGACTATGTTACAAAACTTCAAACCCTTCTATCCTTCCTGCACGCGAGTCAGGCCCTCGCTTGCGCCATCTAGCCGATAGTTATGAGAACCTTTGTTTTTGCTTCGTTACAGACAGCATTGTTAATAAATTATCATGTCACAGGCCGAATATTATAGTATTTTATCTTTATTTCTGGCCAATTACTTTATTAATACAATAATTGCATTTTTGAACAATATAAAAAAAAAAAGTTTAGACCCAGGAATCGAACCCCAGACTTCCGTATGCCAAACTGAGGCCGGAATCGAACCATCTAACCAGGACTATGTTACAAAACTTCAAACCCTTCTATCCTTCCTGCACGCGAGTCAAGCCCTCGCTTGCGCCATCTAGCCGATAGTTATGAGAACCTTTGTTTTTGCTTCGTTACAGACAGCATTGTTAATAAATTATCATGTCACAGGCCGAATATTATAGTATTTTATCTTTATTTCTGGCCAATTACTTTATTAATACAATAATTGCATTTTTGAACAGTATAAAAAAAATAAGTTTAGACCCAGGAATCGAACCCGAGACTTCCATATGCCAAACCGGGGCCGGAATCGAACCATCTAACCGGGACTATGTTATTAAACCTCCAATTCTTTTATCCTTCCTGTAAGTTATTGGCAAGAAATGCCTTTAGAAATTACTATACTTTTTTTATGACGATATCACGTAAATTATCGTCCGTAAACCGGCTTAACAGACAACCATTTTTATTATACTACGAAATGAAGAGGCGAGCTACAGTGCCCTTTAACCTAAACACTGTGTTTCGGTTAAACTACATAGTAAAAACTCCTTTTGTATGGCAATACGAATTTATAATAAACTACCGAATGAGCTAAAGCCTCTAAATTACGTTTTGTTTAAAAAAAACTATTTAACCTATTATTATATAAATGTTACTATAATATAAATAAGTACCTAAAAGATAGAATTATTTAAGTTTATTATTTTGTTTACACTTCATAAAAAAAATAAAAAATTGTACACCAGATCTGGTAGAATATAAGCACTAAAACTTTGTAAACACCATTACTGTACTATATTCTGAGAAATAAACTATTCTATTCTATTCTATTCTAAAGGGTACACACAACAGTAGCTCGCTTCTATGTGAGTTATCATCGCTATATCACGAAAGAATAATTCACACAGTTGTGGTACTAAGACGGCCCATAGGCAATGAAATATTCACCAGTGCAGATATAATATACAGAGTTACTTATAAACTCCCCACAGTTTTCTTTTATAAGCTCCAAACTAAACAGTTTAACTGGACCGTTATTGTCTTTTAATTACCACAACAAAAGACAAACAAACAAAAATGTCCCAAGCAATTAATTCTCTTAAAGTAATAAATTAACGAGTACAAAGGGACCACAGGAAATTAAAAATTAAATAACCCGGCCTAATGATTGGTGCGGTCCTAAGTTCGCGTAGCAAGGAGGTTGCTTCGCTTTTTCTGAAGCAATTTTACGCTAAATTTTGCTTCTGACGCGTAATTTTGCTGTCAGATCTAATTTGGAAAATTTTCAGTTGATAAGTACGTACTAAGATTAAGCTATTTTTAGAACTTAATGCGCAGCGTTTTTTGCCTTAATTCTTTATAGAATTTTGGAGTAGCCGTTTTGAAGTAGTTTGACCACAAATACCGTGTAACGAGATTTATATAATAATACTAGCTATGCCCGGGGTGTTACCCGCGGTTTATTAGCCTATGTGTTAATCCAGGGTGTCAGCTAACTCCATACTAATTTTTATTAAAATCGCTCCAGCCGTTTAGACGTGAAGAAGTAACAAACATACACACTCACATACTCACAAACTTTCGGCTTTATAATATTAGTGTGAAGTGTGATATTTAAGATTTAAAAAATGCGAGATTATAGTATTAACAGATCTATGCCAAGTGAATTATAAAATTTACTTCGTCGAACTACTACTCCAAAACGGCTCGACTGATTTCAATGTTTTTTTTTGTATATTTGGTAGGTATGAGAATAGGTCGCAAAGTATTTTTTAATGATGATAATTGTATGAATTGCAAATCGAGGAATTGTGACGCAGTTATTTGTATAAAATTGAAATTCCTGACCCCATTTACTTATCAACGCCTAGCTGAAATCGTTGGACCTAGAAAGCTTTTTGCAGAGAAGTATTTTTGCAATGTTGACAAGAATTATCCCTGGTCTACATCACAGAAAGTATTTTAGGGATACTAAAATTCTATTCGCCGCGGAGCAGAGGGCGAAAACTAGAATTTTTCATTGAATCTTAAAAGCCGAAGAAAAGAACCTGGCAATAAAAACTCGCGGCCACTCTTTTCAAATTGCCAATTTTACAATGTTTGAATGTTTATAAACTTGATATGGGATAAGGTGCTGCCACTAATTTACTATACACCATGTTAAAGGACTGATGTAAGAAAATAAGGTGTTACAATGTAAAGTACGTGTCTACATAATCTACGTGTAGGCATGCAAATTTAAAAAAAAATATAGTTTATATTAATATTTGGGGGGCGTCCATAAACTACGTGAGGTGATTTTGACGGATTTTTGACGAGGTATCGTAAGGTTTGGCTTGACCCCCTCCCCTCCCGTAAACGCCTCACGTAATTAATGGACGCCCCCTTAACATCGTTTGTTTGATCTTCACTAACAATCCTCCTCCAAATTACTACTTATTATATTTATACACATTAAAAGTCTAGAAGAAAAAATCGTCACATGCGTAGATGTCGCGACGATTTCGCGACGGCGGACATGTCTCAGTGCCGAAGTAACGGCTTAGGGTCGGCACCCCTTAGGTCGGGTCGGGTTCAAGTCCTGCCTGAGACGAAATAAATAAATCCCGAATTGCTTGTTATGTTTTAAAAAATCCTCCATACATTTACTTCCTACTTACAAAATTAGCATAAAAATGCTTCAAAAATTACAAAAAGAAATACCTACTACTTATTCCGAAATTTAGTCTGCGTTTTTAATAAGTACAATATTATTATCCAACCAAAACTTAGAAATGATAACCATAATTATATAATGGAAAAATTGAGTCTCATTTTATCATAAAAATATTTGATATGAATACAAAGATCTAAATTACAAAGAAAATGATCTCCGAAAGAAATAAAATTCACTAGATATTGTACCAAATGTCTGCTAGCATATTGAAACTAGTAATATTTTAGAATAATATTTTCTTACAGCTGAATAGGCGTGACTCAGTTGCAAATGCAACCGAGCGGAATTGAGAATCACGAGGTTATTTCTTACAATACTGAATGACAGCAGGGCAAGCTCGGTCCTTATTTTCGTTCTTTTTTCCGTTTTCGTGGAATGCCCGTGCGAACTGGCGTATGCGCGGTGCCCACAAAGATGTCCGCCGCGCATACGCGTTAATTTCTAAGCGCAGCTCTCTATTTACCATTACTCTATGGACAAGAGTTTGACAGTTGGCATGGCTTGCCGCGAAAACGGAAAAAAAGAACGTCAATATGGACTCAAAGCGGGAGCCGGCTGGTAAACGTCACACTGGCCTACAACATGTTAGACTCAATATTATTCTAATCCGTTGTTTAATATAATTCATTCTATTTTTATCAGAATTTAACTCAGTCATAATTTAAAAAAGTTATTGAGATTTGATGTACACGGTTGACATTAAAAATGTAAATGTCCGTAGTGACATCACATGACGTTGACATCTGTCATGCGGATGTCACTCCGACATAGAGAGGGAATAGAAAGATGGCTGACACATTGTATTCGCGTGTTGAACCCTGCGGACGGAGTTGTAAAAATGGCGGCAAACTAACCGGCCATTATTTTTACAGCTCCGAGTTTATCTTGTAAAAAAATATTTGAATACTTGATAATTGAATAAGAACGAGACTTGGTGCTTTTAATAAGCGCATAAATACTTGACACTTGTAGAAATTAGTCGTTAAAACGGCTAGATTGCCAAAAACTGAAAGAAGAAGAAGAAGAACCCTGCGGACGTTTGTAATAGTTTAAATAAATCCGTTTATTACTTTGTAATCCTACGCATTTATATTGAAGTCCGAGTTGATCCTTCAAACAGTAGGTATCAGTGCCACCTCATATCCTCATTGGACTCCTCATTTTAGACATTGGTTTGTAAGTCTCATTAGTCCAGTACAATTGCTACAGAGCCATTCAACCGAAACACAGTAATATGTTCACATCACTATTTCACGTAAAGATTACTGATAAGCAACGTTACCACTGTCGGTATATCTAATATATAAAATTCTCGTGTCACAGTTTTCGTTGCCATACTCCTCCGAAACGGCTTGACCGATTTTGATGAATTTTTGTGTGCATATTGGGTAGGTCTGAGAATCGGACAACAGCTATTTTTCATCCCCCTAAGAGTTTGTTTGTTTGTTTGAACGCGATAATCTCAGGTACTATGGGGTGTATTGAAAAAATATTTTATTGTTGGATAGCCCATTTATCGAGGAAAGCTATAGGTTATAACATCACACTACGACCAATAGGAGCGGAGCAGTAATGAAAAATGTTGTAAAAAAAAAAAAGGGAAAATTTACGCAGACGAAGTTGCGCGGGACAGCTAGTTTCTCTATAATTATCTCGAAGGCTTGCTTCCTACGTTATATTTCGCATCTTAACATAGGATTTGCATATAGCTTCGATATCTTATGACACTGTAATATAAAAATACTAGTATTTCCACGCGGCTTCTCCTTCAACATAGCATTTGGTGTCTTTTTCAACATAGCATTTAGCACCCCCTTCAACATAGCATTTGGTGACCCCTTCAACGTACCATATGTTGCCTCTTTTAACATAGCATTTGGCACCCCCTTCAACATAGCATTTGGTGCCCCCTTCAACATAGCATTTAGCACCCCCTTCAACATAGCATTTGGCACTCCCTTCAACATACCATTTGGTGCCCCCTTTAACATAGCATTTGGTGCCTCTTTCAACATAGCATTTGGCAAACCCTTCAACATAGCATTTGGCACTCCCTTCAATATTACATTTGGCGAACCATGAACATGGCATTTGGCGCCCCCATCAACATAGCATTTGGTTCCCGTATTCTCTTCTCAGGTAAACGTTTTAAGAGTATATTAATATGTTAGTTATGCACATAGACTAACGTACCTAATTAAAAACTAATAAAGTACTTTGACTAACATATTCTACCCATGTAGTATAAAGTAACATTTTCTAACATGTCTGTCGTAATTGCCAGTAGAAATGCCTGCCTGTATAAAACACGTAATTCGGTACATTTCATCCAATTTCACGGAACTGACGAAGCGAACGTATATAGCTCAGTTTCACTTTGCATAAATATTAATTTTACTGCAACGGAAAATTTAAGATCCATTTTCCTTTGAGGAAACTACATGACTGAAAAATACGATTAAATAAAACTATAATAATTGTATTTTTCAGTCATGTAGTTTTAAGAAACCTCTTAAAATATACTTGTCGAATAGATACCGTTTGAAATACATATTTTTTATTATTTCAAAATTCTTATCTCACGTCTTCTTATTTAATTTACTAAAACTAGATATCATATTACTCTAAATATTTTTTTTTTAAATAATTAACATTGGGGGGGGGGGTTGAGTCCCACATTACTAGCAATCTTGTTAACCCCTCCAGCTAAGCTCAAAGGCTTGTGTTAGGAGTGGGTTCACGTCGGTAGTTTAATGGGTAGGATTCGAACCTAAGACCTCACGATTGCGAGACCGATGTCTTAGCCATTAAGCTATCGCCGCTTGCATATTGATGTGAACATATCAAAATCTGCTTAAAACGTCGAGATTTGAGCGTTTAAAGGCAGACCACGCCCTGAATATCGTCATTTCTGTGTATAGTGACTATAACGATACGCATGAAAGGTTCAGAAGATTATATGGTTTAGTACAAGTGTGAAGAGGATAGCGATATATCAGACAAACATAATAATATTGAAGTTCAAGTTATACGCTTTATAACACATTTATTATATTATTATTACAAATTCTATATTTGATATGAGATCAAATATAGAATTTGTAATAACTCAAAACCTACAGTTTTGAGTTACACAAATATTATAAAGAAGAAAGATTTGTATTTTGTACGTAACGAATAAACTTAAAAACTACTGAACCGATTTTAAATATTCATCACCATTATAAAGCTATTTCTAATTATCAAAAGTATTTAACCATAAAATATCAACGCAATTTAAACTTGTAATCTATATTGTTTTATATATTTTTTTTTTTTTATGACCACTCCCGCACTAGGGTACAAGCCCTGTGTTGCGGGGGACTTTACAAACATACAAGACACGGACACAAAGTACACTCAGACTCGAGACAACCATTTGTGGATCACACAAAGTGGTGCCCCGTGTGGGAATCGAACCCACGACCTCTTGCGTAGCAGTCGGAGACACTACCACCGCGCCACAGAGGCAGTATATGTAAAAATCGTAAAACTTTATGAACATGTATTAAGTTGTTTCAGTGGTACTGAGTAACTCCCTCACTCACATGGCTATATAAAATCGATTGCCAACATGTCTATTTACTTAACCATGGAATAAGCTTTCATATATACTAATATTTCTATAATCTATACTAATATTATAAAGCGGAAGAGTTTGTTTGTTCGTTTGTTTGTTCGTTTGTTTGTTTAAACGCGCTAATCTCAGGAACTACTGGTCCGATTTGAAAAAATCTTTTTTTTCTGGATAGCCCATTTATCGAGGAAGGCTATAGGCTATATAACATCACGCTACAACCAATAGGAGCGGAGCAGCGATGAGAAATGTTGCAAAAACGGGGAAAATTTATGCATACGAAGTTGCGTGGGACAGCTAGTAATATTATGAGCTGAAGAGTTTGTTTGTTTGAACGCGGTAATCTCAGGAACTGGTCCGAATTGAAAAAATATTCTTCTGTTGGGTAGTCTATTTATCGAGGAAGGCTATGGGCTATATAACATCACGCTACGACCAATAGGAGCGGAGCAGCAATGAAACGTTGCAAAAACGGGAAAAATTGACGCAGACGAAGTTGTGCGGGACAGCTAGTATTCAATAAATTTCAATTTCATGACATCTGGTTCGTAACTTGTAAAGTTCAACATGAACAAAAAGGTTTTTTCTTACTTACCCTAAAGTTTAGGAAACTTTTCAGGACTTATGGTTGGGGAAAAGGTTTTCTTTAAAAGCTAAAATGTTCTGGAGTTTTCTTCGATTGGTGATTGAAGTGTGACTGTAGAATATACTAGCTGAACAGCGCAACTTCGTTTGCGTCATTTTCCCCCGTTATTGCAACATTTTTTATTGATGCTCCGCTCCTATTAGCGTGATGTTATATAGCCTATGACACTTACAAATAAAGTGACTTTCTATTAGTAAAAAAAAAAAATCAAAATCGGTTGTTTAAAAAAAACGTCGCTCGCATTAGGGTACAAGCCCTATGTTGCGGGGGACTTTACAATCATATAAGTCACGGGCAAAAAGTACACCTAGACTCGGAACAACAATTTATGGATCACATTGAGTCGTGGGTTCGATCGCACCGGGCAAAGTAGTGTTCCGTGTGGGAATCAGACCCACGACCTCTTGCGGAGCTTGGTCGGACATACTGATAACGAGATCACCGAGGCAGCTAACAAAAAGAAGGAGTTTTTCTAGAAAAAGAGCGAAAAATTATTAGGTACTCGTTAAACTTAGGGCAAAATGTTATTTAATTAGGCGCAATAAAAGCCAACAGCAACATCTATCAACCATTTTTCTATGGGTACTCACCCTCCAAACACCCTGTATATTGTTCAATCTAAACAGTCCAGCGGGTCAATTCACGTATTTAAAGCAGTGCAGTTGCTGTTCAGTTGCAGTTAAATTTCGATTAAAAAGGTCATTTTGGTATTCTTGTAACTTTGGGATCGATCTTAAAAACGTTTGCGCACCGTACTAGAATGTCGTTATTGCGCTCTCGAGACGCATACTTGACGCAAGCGTATTTGAGATCGATCTCAAAGTTACAAGAAAAAAATGGCCGTTATAATCGAAACTTAACTGCAACTGAACTGCAACTGCACTGTTTTAAATACGTGAATTGACCCGCTGTTCTAGTTATAAGTACCTACCTACAACTGTATTTTAAATAAATACATTTTTATTATTAAAAAATAAAACTTTCTTTTGCAACACCTAATGATAATATAAGAACGTCAGTTAAAACAAGCGAACATCGAAAAAAACGATCAATTCTTTTTGTTAATTTTAGCAACGTCACTCCGTGTGTATGTCAATGTCTTTAATTCTAATACGAGTTAGAATTACCTTTGCTTATGTAATCACTGAGACGCTGCTAGCCTCGCTCTCATATGCGCTTGGTCTTTGTACCACAACCCGTAACATTTTACGATACTCGACTCGACCAGTCAAGTTCTTGAATTTCGAAGTACCCTCACAATAAACGTTTAAACACGTATGTATTTGCGAAAGGAACATAACGCACCCACTCCTACGATTATGTAAGGAAATAGCGCTTTACACAGCCCTTTCATTCCAAAATGCTTTTGACCAGGATTCTTGAAGAATTTTCGAGGGTATTTGTATAAAAGTAACGAATGAAAGAGATTTTTATGGCTTATCGGCTCGCTACAATTGATAGGATGCTTGGATACCTTAAAGCTACTTACCTTAAGTGGGTAGGTAGGTAAAGTCGTTTGGGAAATTAGTTTACAGGTAGTCAGATATGATAGTTCTGAAAAAGTCTGTGAGGCAGTGAATATCCATTAAATTGGTAGATGGACACAAGGAAATTAGCTACGGCTTTAATAGATACCCCCTCGTGGCACTGGCTTAAAAATAGTACCACCCCAAATCAAAGTGAGAAACCCTTAGCCGAGGACGGACAGTAGCGTTCTCCGCCTATTTTAAAGCCTTACAGCGATGGCCAACCCGCTCACCAAGCGTGGCGATTATGGCAATTACCCTCAGGATTTATAATAAGTAGGTTCTGCAAGGGAGACACGTGCCCAGCAGTGGGACATCATATGGGTTGATATGATATGATGATAATAGATGTAAGTAGTTAGTAGGGGTGCCGATTTAGTCAGTCGAATCCCAGCTGGAGGCTGATTAATGACACCATGATACTTTATCGAAATCAAATAAAAAGTAATATGTACCTTATTTTTTAATAAACCATTGTTAGCAAATTGACTGTTCGTGTTCTCTTTGAATTCGAAACATTTTTTTTTTTATGATAAAGTACCTACTCCTTTTTAGGGTTCCGTAGCCAAAATGGCAAAAACGGAACCCTTATAGTTTCGTCATGTCCGTCTGTCTGTCTCTCCGTTCGTGTGTCACAGGCTTTTTACTCAAGGCTATCAATGAATCTTAATGAAATTAAGTAAATAGGTGTCTTGTAGTAGCCGCTACTTAGTTTGATAGCTAAATAATAAAATTAAATATATTTAGGGGGGCACTCCATACATTCAACAGAAGCTGAAAAAAAAAATCACAAATATGGAAAAAATCACAAAGATAGCGCTAATAAATACTTTAAACTAAAATTATTTCAGATAAAATCAGATATACCGTCGTTGAGTTATTGACTAAAAAATGCGTTTCTCAACAAAAGGGCCTAACTGCCTTGAACATACGTTTTTTTGCTGATGCAATTGTTCAAGGCTGCGGAACCCTATACTGAGCATGGTCCGACATGCTCTTGCCCGGTTTTTTCTGACTTCGGTAGAGAATCATGGTGTGGTCCCCTTCCCGTGGAGATTCGACTAACTAAATCGACATCCAGTACATCAGTTTAAAGGATTGAACTACGAAGGACTAATATCCCAACAAGACTAAGTTTAAGTAAAGATAGATTTTTTTTTTTGAAATCCAGACTCAGGAATCGAACCCGAGACTTCCGTAGCCAAACCGGGGCCAGAAGCGAACCACCTATCTGGACTAAGTCACTAGATATCAAATTTTTCTATCTCTTAATGCTTGCGGGTTAGGCCCCCGCTGCGCCATCTAGTCGGTAGTTTATATAATTATTGTGTTCGTAAAGTCTTTGGCAAGAAATGCCTATAAAAATTACTTCAAAGTCTGCCATAGTTTCAAAACTATATATTGTAAAATCCACAATCACCCCTTAACATTAAACAGTCTCCGAACTTCAGGTAAGCATAATAAGATTTACCAAGCCATAAATACCGTATTTGTACTCACTAACCATCGACAAACGATCAAATAAAAATTCGGTCAAGTGTATGCCCCAGTTCGAATTGGTTCCGTATCATTAATTTCGGCTATTTCCGTGATCACGTATGGCGACCATTCGACTGAATTTATACACCGCAAAATTACATTTTTTTGTTGTTACATTTAATACAAAAAGAAAGCTTTTTGGAGCTTGTGGCAAAATATAATTTACTAAATAAGTGAGCTTTTATTATGGATTTTATACACGTGAAATTAAGGTAAGTAAAATATACTATATCTTTTTCTAGAATCGAAATACCGATAGCCATTTTTAGTAAATTAAAATTCTCACGGATCTCACCTTGTACCACTATATGTAGTCACATTGAAGTAATTTTTATAAACATTTCTTGTCAATTACTTTACAAATACAATAATTGCATTTTAGAGAGATAGAAAAATTTGAAGTCCAGACCCAGGAATCGAATCCGAGACATCCGTAGCCAAACCGGGGCCAGAAGCGAACCGACTATCTGGACTATGTTATTAGACCTCAAATTTTTCTGTCTCTTGATGCTCGCTAGTTTGGGCCCTCGCATGCGCCATTTAGTCGGTAGTTAATAACAAAAGCCGTGATAGTTCTTTATCCGTAGAACAATGTGACCATTGTTCTATGGTCAGAGGTGAGGGTGTCCCATGAGAAATAGTTTATTTTCACCTCAGATAAAACCACACTCCGTTAGATTTATATGGGCGAAACCAAACATTGACAACGTAGCCTAGCCTTGAAAATTGACACAATATAATTGTAAGTGGTAAAGTAGCATTGTAATGGTCATTCATAATATAGATTTTATTGTTTTTTTTATTGTATATTTTTATTTTTATAATAACGTCAAAATCTATACTAGTATTATAAAGCAGAAGAGTTTGTTTGTTTGAACGCGGTAATCTCAGGAACTACTGGTTCGAAATGAAAAATTCTTTCGCTGTTGGATAGCCCATTTATCGAGGAAGGCTATATAACACCACGCTACGACCAATAGGAGCTGAGCAGCAATGAGAAATGTTGCAAAAACGGGGAAAATTTACGCAGACGAAGTTGCGCGGGACAGCTAGTGAATAATAATATTTTTATTGATTTTAATATTATTGTTTTATTGTGCCAGTGTTATAATTTCCTATCTGAACTATTCACTTTTGATTTTCTAAGTATGACCAAGAGTAGGCTGCACCGCGAATGCCTGAACCATGAAGTTTGTCGAGAAGTATGTAATATGCTTAAAGTATATTTAAAAGACTCAGATCTCAAAACGGCCATATAGCATGATTGCATTTAGTCCAGTATTAGATAATGAAACACATTTTTTACAAATACGAAAGATGGAGAAAATATGAAAGATGATATTTTTTCTCCGACCATTGAAAATATAAATAACAAATGCAAATACTATTGGAATATATCCAGCCAGAGGTACAGCTGAAACTAGCTTCATTTCCGTTCACTGTGGTATTTTGTGAAGAAATAATGGACTGTTCAATTCAATTCATTTATATGCAAATATGGGTACAATAGTAAGGTCTTACATAGTTATGGTAAGCTGCCATATTTCACATGCTGGCATGCAAAAAATTTACATTTCAAAATTTAATGATAAATATTAGGTATTTACAAGTATATCTTTCACTGTTGAATAGCCCATTTATCGAGGAAGGCTATATAACATCACGCTACGACCAATAGGAGCTGAGCCATTGCTGCTCAGCTCATATTGGTCGTAATGTAAAAACGGGGCAATGTTGTTACAACGGGGCAATGTTGTAAAAACGGGGCAATGTTGTAAAAACGGGGCAATGTTGTAAAAACGGAGAAAATTTACGCCGACGAAGTTGCGCGGGACTGCTAGTCAATAATAATATTTTTATTAATTTAAATATTATTGTTTTAGATTTAAATTATTTTATTTTAATCATTCAATTACTAATTGCTATTATTTACTTTTAGCTGACCCGCGCCTTCCTCGATAAATAGACTATCCAACTGTAAAATATATTTTTTATTCCCACCGGTACTTCTTGAGATTATCGCGTTCAAACAAACTCTTCAGGCTTATAATATTAGTATAGATTTATAATTATTCAATTTAATGTTAACGGGAAAGTGCTTCTAAGTTTAACTTGTTGAAAACATGATAGCCTCGACACAAGCTTCGCTTTGTGAGATCTTAAATAAATGTTTTTATTATTAGGTATTATTATACTCTAATTAATAATTATATTGTCTGAAACAAAGAAAATGCCCTGAAAATTCACAAAGGGTGTTAGGTTAAAGGTTTTAAAACTGGGCACTAAATCAAGTGTTCTTTTTTCTTTTTCACACCGCATTTCAAACATACAACACACGTTTTCACAGGGGGTGAAACAATGAATCAAGTTAAACAATTTCACCCCTTTTCACTGCGGATCTCTGACCTTATACACTGTTGAAAGCACAGTGTAATAACTCATATAGTCATTCGACAAAGCCGTCTAGACGGGACAATCGTGTGGGTGCTGAGGGGCGAAACACAGAAGGGAGAGCAGACCACGCTACACATACAGCATGGTCTTAGTATCCAGGGTTGACGTATTTCAAATCGAATTCACCTTGACCCCCCCCCCCCTAACATTTGAGTCCAAAATATATGAAAAAATCAAAAAGGTAGCGCTTAACAAATACTTTAAATTAAAATGATTAAAACAATGCTCGAATATACCGTCATTGAGTTATTGCCGAAAAACTGCGTTTCTCAACAAAAGAGCATAAGTGCCATGAACATACGCTCTTCTGCTGGTGCAATTATTCAAATAGGATTTTTATACGACATGCTCTTGCCTGGTTTTTTGTATACAATCACAACTTTAAAGGCGTCGATCTACTGTATGCTTTTATACTGTTGTTGAAAGAATGTAAATATCGAAATTTTACGGCTATAAATATTCAATTAAACGTTTTCGACGTTAAAAGCTATTTAATCAAAAAGTTTTAACAGTATTACATCAAACTTGTTATATGAGCGATTTTTCCCTCATGATAAGCACACTATTTATTTTGGAACTTTTCGAGACATGTATGTGTGAGTTTTCATTATACTTGCCCATAGAGAATAGCTAATGAAAAAACTAAAATATGGACACTGAAAAAGCGAGGTTAAAAATGTTATACTAACATTTAAACTTTCGCGTTTCATGATTATAACTATTTATTATACGGGAATTAACGTGCATTGTTTACCTTAAAATTGTTGACGTTTCGACCAGGTTGCACCGGCCGTGGTCAAAAGCGGACTGTCGCAGCGATGTTAAGACTCCGTCAGGACGATGAACATAAACAATGCGCGTTAATTCCCGTATAATAAACATTTAAAAATGTTAGTTTGTCTGTTAAGTCAGTCGTGAGTTCGATTTCCACCCAAGATAAACTTTTGTGTGATAATATTGAGAACAATTATTGGGTGGGTGTAATTTATCTATAATATGTATGTGTTTAGAAATATATATGTTTGTGATCATCAGTAAGTTGTCTGGTTGCCATAATACAGATTCTACCTAGTTTGATATCAGTTTTCAGTGAGTTTTTAATAAAACTGAGATATTCTCTTACTTGTTTTCATTTCTTTTTCTCATGAGCGTTGTACTTGGAACGGCCGCCTAATTTCATTTTTAGGGTTCCGTAGCTAAAATGGCAAAACAAAACCCTTATAGTTTCGCCATGTCCGTCCGTCCATCCATCCACAGCTTACCTCAGAAACTGTTAGTGCTAAGAGGCTGTAATTTTGGATGGATATACAATATTACACAAGCCGACAAATTGAAAGAATATAATCCCCTATAAGGCCCCTATATGGAATTTGGGGATGTGATTTGTTTTTCTCACCTACCCCATCGTGTGGTATATCATTAGACAGGTATTTTGAAAACGATATGAAACTTCCCACTTCTTAAGCCGCATTATTCTGATATGGACTACTGCACCTTACATTGTGCGTTGCCCGTTTTTCTTCGGAGGTTAGTTTAAATACTAACTCTGACCTTATCTGAACAAAAAGGGTCAATGATACCAACTCACAATTGGCAGGGTCATTACAAACACAAAAAAATAAATGAGAACCCTATTCTCCATTGAATTCAATTATAACTTAATTCGACTTTACATAAAAGTACATCAATTTAAAAATGCTTTTAAGCTCATTATAATGTGTTCATAATGACTTCAGTGGAATATAAAAGGATACAATCAATCATGTTTACAATACGTACCTTATAAATTGTAAATTTAAAAAGAATTTAAATTAAAATGGTTTGGTAATATCCCTTGGACGAAAACACAAAACACCGAGGTACAAAAGGAACATACAGCAACGCACACATATTCATAGTTCATGGACATTTAATTTCAGACCAGCTCAGACCACTTTGTTTTAAAGGTGTTCCGAGATTCCGTGTAACTAAATGAACGCTGTCTATGTGTGCCTACGTTTCTCGAGCGAAGTAATGGTCTCTACCGATATCGGTTACTGCGGCCAATCTCATTAAAGACTAGCCAACTACGAAGGAGATATTATAGTACATAAGTGTATGTGTAAACACAAGTGCACTCTCTACTCTCTACTCCCTCACTCTTAGTTCGATGGGATGGAAATTTAATTTAAAATCCGACACGACCGGAGAGACATTGGACGCAGGACCGATGACTTAACGTACTCTCCAAGACACAAAAGGGTATGTCATTTTTAGAAGACGGCTGCCAATGAATTAGAAATCCCTACGAAGTATACAATGTATAAAGCTTTACTACTGTAGGTACTATGGCTCAATGATTAATGAATTGGCTACCAAAAAGCTTGGGTAAAGGTGTTGACTTTCCATTTTGGTTGACCTAAGTACACAAATAGAGTTACCATGATATTTTTTTTACTCTATTACCTAACTCTTAGTTCGATAGCATGGAAAATTAATTTTAAATTCGACACGACCGGAGAGACACTGGACGCAGGAATCCAAGGCACGAAAGGGTATCATTTTTAGAAAACGAACATATCTATGGATCTCTATCTGTTCGGTTGTCCCTGAATCAGAGATCCCTACGAAGTATACGATGTATGAAGCTATAGTTCTGATGGTACTATGACTCAATGATTAATGAATTGGCTACCGAATTTGCTTGGGTAAAGGTGTTGGCTTTCTATTTTGTTTGACCTAAGCACACAAATAGAGTTACCATGATTATTTTATTTACTGATACCGTCCTGTTATAAACAATATGCCAGAATAGTTCGCAAAACTCGTATTTAATTTGAAATACATTATCCAATTGAAGATTTGCAATGCTATGTTTAAAGTAGTATAGGTATTTTTTTTTAATGTACAAATGTCAGATGTTACAGCCCTGACGTTTGTACTTAAGTATTTTTTTTAATTAATTATATAATTTGCGTATACATTTAATAAGTATACAGTCAAAACCGATTATAACGACATCGTTTACAACGACCGATCGGTTATTACATCCAGATTGTAAAGTCCCGCCCGAATCTCGTCCGTAAAGTATAACGACCAACCGCTTCTTGTCCCAGCAAAACAAAACAATACGGACGATTTTAAATCTTATTGATAAGCTTTGAAGGAATATTTAGGCGCGTATATTACCTACGCACTTTCTCCCACCTCATCCGAACCTCTTCCCGGCCATTTGACCTTGTATATTTTATACCAATTGTTTAGTGCGCTAAATGACATGACCGACAGCTTGATTTATAAGTGTTGGTTTTGATTAGACCGTGTATTTATGCGTTATCATGTCGCAAAAAAAGAGAAAAGTGTTTTCTATTGAAGAAAAATCTCATGTCATATAGAGATTGGATAATGGCGAGTCGAATAGTGAAATTGCAAAGGAATGTGGAGTATGTATGTACATATGTGTATTGCTTATAACAACTATCGGATATAACGTCGGCAACTATACGGTCCCTTCAATGTCGCTATATCAGGTTTTGACTGTATTTATTATAATAAATTATTTAATTTATTCGTTTTAAAGCTGCGCACTGGCAAGTAATGGTAGTGTGCGGAAAAGCGAGGAAGGCGGCCATGTCGGTATGTGCGTAACGCATAAAGAATAATTCGCTCTGCGTAATGCATCCTTAATCAAAAATATCTTTAACAACATGTTGGGTGGTCCCGATAAAAATAGAATTCATGATAATGTGTTTTGTCATTAAGTAGTATGTATTATACTATGAACATGGCAGCTTAAATGAAGTGGATGGAAGTCATCAAAATGTATGAACACTATCAATTACGAGGATTGGAATAGCATATTGAAAGGACAGTGTAATTTTTTATCCCAGTGTGTTTTATTGCTAGTTTGGCAATTATTTATCTGTGCGCGTACTAGATTGCAATTAAATATATAGATTGATTATTACATGCTTATTTTTTGAAGGTTGATTATCTATACTAATAAAAAGTTGCAGAGTTTGTTTGTTTGTTTAAACGCGACAATCTTCGGAACTACTGGTCCGAATCGAAATCTTTCACTGTTGGATAGCCCATTTATCGAGGAAGGCTATAGGCTATTTATCATAATTCTGCAGCCAAAAGGAGCGGAGCAGCAATGAAAAATGTCGCAACAACGGGAAAAATTCACGCAGACGAAGTTGCGCGGGTCAGTTTGTTATGAATAAACGAGTTTGCGAAATATTTAGGCGTTACACTAATGTTGCGAGCTATGGGTAATGTTAAAAAATCACAATATCCTATCCGGTACAAACTAAATAATTGAAATCAAAAGTCATGGTTATGGTGTAGATTCTTTAAAAAACTTATTTTTTTTTTGAATCATTTTAATTTTCTTACTTTCACGTGGTCAACCTTCTATAAAGGACAATAAAGACATGTCCAAACAATTTGCAGATTTCCAGACGACCCAAGAATGTCCTCTGACACTTTTATTTAAGGTGTCTGACATTCCGAATGAGGTCAACCTGAGCGAAAATGGTAAGGTCTAGGAATGCAATCCATTTATAAATGAATATGGGTCAGATAAAATATTTTATTTATTTATTTATTTATTTTTATTTATTTATTTATTTGCTTAAAATGTAGGTTACATGAAGATGTTCAAATAATCGTAAAACAGTCCCGAATACATTTTATCATCTTGTGACATGCAAATTTCATACAATAATTTATTTTTATGAACTAAGAATTTAATAAAGTTAACAATGATATTCCATTACAAAAACAAATAATTAATAAAATAAAATTATATTCTATTATAAAAAACAATAATTACCTAATAAAATAAAATTAAGAATGTCCGAAATATTACTGAAATTATGTCAATTAAATAATGATCGTAATTAAATAATAATATCTAAATGTCAAATGATAAACTAATTATTTCAATTTTACACTAATTATTTAAATAGTTCTGAAACTGAATAGAAACATTTATCCATAAGCCATAATTTCAGTTTCTGGACGAACAATTGTTTTGGATATTTTTTTATGTCCTCAGGAATATTATTATAAATGCGACCACACATAGCAATACAGCTTCTACTATATAGACATGTTCTAGGGATCTTATTTAAAACAATCCTGTCTGGATCTCTAGTATTTCTGGGAAAGATATCTTTTGCCTTCTTAAATTGTTCCGGGTTATATTTAACAAATTTTGCCGCTTCCAAAATGTATATACAGGGGAAAGTTAGAATTTTAAAATTTTTAAACCATGGCTTCCCATGGCGGTATACCTGCAGCTGCCCTAATACATTTTTTTTGGGCCAGAAAAACTCTTACTGAATCAGTCGAATTTCCCCACAGTACCACCCCATAACTAAGAACAGATGCTACATACCCGTAATACGCTGCGAGAATGGACTGTTGAGTGGAAGTCTTCCGCAGCTTGTATAAAACATAGACGAATTTATTGATTTTCGTACAAACTTTATCTACATGAGTCTTCCAATTCAAATATCTGTCTAAATTTAATCCCAAAAATGTCGTATTGTTGACTTCACTTATTACGATTCCGTTGTAATAAATATTTAAACTTTTATTACATTTATTGTAAGTGCTAAATTGTATATAATTAGTTTTTTTTAAGTTTACCTGAAGATTATTATCACTAAGCCATTTTATTATAGAATTAATAGAATTGTTAATATTATTATTGTAGTATTGAATGTCAGAATTATTTTTACATGTCATGATCAAGGATAAATCGTCAGCAAATAGAATACAAGGATATTTTGTAACATCCGGCAAGTCGTTGATGTATAATAAAAATAGGAGTGGACCCAAAACGCTCCCCTGGGGAACTAAATACCTATTAACTAAATATTTTGACCGATAGGCCTTTAATTCTTTATTATTATTAATATTTTTAACTTCTGCTGACTGTTTTCTATCTTTTAAGTATGTTTTTAGCCAATCTAGTGCAGGGCCTCGGATGCCATACTTCTCCAGTTTGTTCAATAGTAATTCGTGAGAAACAAAATCAAACGCCTTACTCATGTCAAAGAACACAACAGTGACCAAGTTTCTGTCGTCAAGATTTCTGACAATGTTATTTATAAGATCAACACACGCCATTGTAGTTGACTTTCTTTTTTGAAACCCGTATTGCTGCGCTTTCAATATGTTGTGTCTCTGAACATAGCCAATCAATCGATTATACATTGCCGACTCAAAAACTTTTGACAAGACGGGTACCAGAGTAATAGGCCTGTAGTTCTCTAAATTTGATTTATCGCCTTTTTTATACAGGGGTTTAATCAGAGACAGTTTAAGTGGACTTGGAAAGCACCCCTCAGTAAACGATAAATTAATGAGATGTGTTATTATAGGCGTAATTTCAATTGAACATGATTTTAAAACCTTGGTAGCTATTTCATCATATCCCTCAGCATTTGTGTTATTTAATGACATTATAATTTTGTGGGTTTCATTGTAACTAAAAGGCTGTAAGAAGATACTGTTGCAAATATTTGTTTTCAAGGTATTGTAAAGATTTGATTTACATGTGTTGGTAGAGTTAATAAAGTATTCGTTAAACACTTCTGCCACTACACCTGAATCCTTAAGAATGATGTTGTCTTTTTTAATATCTAGAATAAAATCGAATTGTTTCATACAGCCGGATTCATGTTTTATTAATTGCCATGAAGTTTTACAAACATTTTTTGAGCCAGATATAGTCTTATGGCTTTGATTTTTAATGGATTGGTCAATACAGCGGCGAAGAAGTCTTGAATAATTTTTAAACTTACTTCCCAGAAGTCCATGTTTATCCATATAATATTGGTACCGTAGTTTTCGTTTATTTTTGCAACTTATTCTTAAGCCTTTAGATATCCACTTAGGCTTACGTATGTAATTTGATATTTTAATTTTGAGTTTAGGAAAGCACAGGTTGTAAAACAAACGGAAGGTTTCATAGAACAGTTCAAATGCACCTTCAAAGTCAGTTTGTTCATACACGTCTTTGAATGAAAGATTTAACATACATTCTTTGAATTTTTTAATATTTTCTATACTGTAATCTCTTTTATATATATAAAATTCTAATATTGACATCTCCTTTTTGTTTATAGGGATATTAAGTAACTGAGCAGTATTATGATCTGAAATATGTAGTTGTAATAATTCACTTGTAGCATTACCAACGTTGGATATTATGTGATCAATACATGTATTTTTGCGAGTGGGTTGGTTAAAATGTAAGTTTAAATTGAAGTTTTTTATTAAATCTATAAGATGTTTAGTTTCTTTCTTATTTTTCTCTAAAGTATTAATATTAATATCACCAGCAATAACCATTTTTTTACCGAGTTTGTGAATTATTCTATACAGCATAGTTTCCAATTTTGCAATGAATACATTAAAGTTAGAGTCAGGAGTACGATACAAACAAATGACAAACATGTTTTCTGATGGAATTTCAATACAACAGCATTCAAAATGCTTGTCCACAGAGTAATCATTGCTAAATTTTGTTGGTTTGTATTTTAGGCCTTTTTTAACCAAAATACAAACTCCACCCCGTTTTTGTTTAGCTTGTCTACAATAGGATGATACTAAATTATAACCAGTAACATTGACTATTTGTTCACAGCCTTCTTGAATAAACGTTTCCGATAAACATATTATATCCGGTTCCTTATGAATTTCAGATAGTTCGGCCAAATGTATTTCCAGTAGATTACGTTTGCTTAATAAACCAGCTACATTTTGATGTAATATTCTTAGAAATATCGGTAACCTGTCCTTATTAGTAACGAAAACAAATTTCTGTCGGTGTTTCTGGGGTGTCATCATGATTAGTCTGAGTGAATTGATTTTTCATAACTAATGTAGTGCGGGTTGTAGATTTGTTCAATATAAGACCACGGCAAGGCATTTCATCGCTTACATTACAAGTAGGATATGGCATATTTACATTATTATTTTTATAACTTAAAAACATTTCATTGTAATACTTACTATCTAGAATTAAATTTATTTTATCACATAAATCTAATAAATATAATTTTTTATTACGATGTTCTATTCCTGTATGCAAATAGGTACAATTTTGGAAATACTGGCAAAGATTTTTTGTTTGATTATTTAACATAAATTCATTCAAATATTTATTTCTGGTTACATTTAATATAATTATATTCGTTTTACAGAAATGTCTTAGCATTGTTATCAAATTTATCATATATTTATTAGGATGTTTTTCATATTCGCCTGGGCATAATATTATATAATTGCTCGAAGAGTCTTGCATATTGTTACATGATTTCAGCATGTCACCAGATGCTGCATTATATTTAATTATTGATGAAATTCTGTATTTTCCGTATTTGCTATTACTTCTTGTTTCTATTAGCTTAGATGAGAGACCTGCAACTTGACTTCATCCGATTATTAATATTTCTGGTGTTTGCAGTGTTTTTTCATGACCTCGGATGTCGTTGTTAAGGACACTGCCCCGCGGTTTTGGTTTTAAACTATTGTTTTTTACAATTTCACCTGAGGAACACATTTGTGAGATACTTCCGCTATTTTTTTTGTTTTCTGTTTCATCTATTGTATTCTGGTATTCAGCATCTGATTCGAGGCCTAAATCTGCGCTACTTACATTTAATATTGCATTTTGTTGTACTGCTTCCAAACGTTTATGTTTAATTTTATTCAGAGATCTTTTAACTGATTTTTTAGATATCGCAGGACTCGTACAGACTAATTTCAAATTGGTTATAACATTTTCTTGTTTGTCCGATTTATTTTTTAATGTGCTGTTTCAAGCATTAGATTTTCTATTTCTAAATGTGCACTATCTAATTGCTTTTGTAATTGTTTTATTTGTGCTTTGTATCTTTCAATTTTTTCTTGGTATATTAATAAATTTCCCGTAGACAGATCAAAACTTCTCGCTATATTATTTTCATCATTGGAGGAATCCGATGTTAAAGACAGACTAAGAGATTTGTTCAATTTTGGTCCCTTTTTTCTCTCAGTTACATTACAATTATCGTCATCCATCATTTTTCTGTTTTATATTTTACTTTGACTAATATATTAAAAAAAAAAAAAAAAAAAAAAAAAAAAAAATTGTACTTTTGTGTGAAATGGAACGTTTTCCCAAAAGACTCGTATTCAGTTCTGGAGTTCGAGCGTAAATATTCAGTTTCTGAACGAAGTATGACAAGTGTCAAAATAAAATACTTGTTGTGATTGGTTAGTTTTCGAAATACACTTATTTGTTTACTTTCTGGTTTAAATGTCAACTGATTATTCACATTAAATGTTTTTATGCGTTAATTATTTCACTTATTTTATGAAAACCGTAGTCGAAAAGTTGTACATACCGTTACTTTAACAATTGTCCTCTTATTTATCAACACTTAATCACAATCATATCGTCTAATTCAGTGTTTTTGTTGTTATATGAAGTGTTCACTAAATCACTGATATATCATAAATTAGTTAATAGCTCACAAAGATAACGTTGTCACTTATTTTACAACATAAACTGAGCACAATTTTGTTTAATTTAGACGCACACCTACAGAAAATTTAGTTTATTTAACTTTAATTCGCGGAACAATGTTGAGATGGTGTTGCCGGTGCCGGTGTTGCCAGCAATATATATTAGGCGGTATAATATATTAGGCGGTAGTACATGAAAGGTGTGGCGAATGGGTTGGAGGTATACGGTTAATAATAATATCTTGGGACAACTCACACAACGCAATCTGATCCCACATTATTATAGATAAATTACACCCAGACACAGAATAAACTATCGTGCTCATCACACAAAGTTTTACCCTGGGTGGGGATCGAACCCACGACCTCTTGCGTCGCAGTCGGATACACTACCACCGCGCCACAGAGGCAATAAAAGGTTAAAATAAATATGATATTTAGACTGAAATCAAAAGACTAGGCCAAGTTAAGATGACCAGCGCTTCAAAAAAGATGGCTGCATTATCATTTTAGATTGGCTTCTTAGTTACCAATTTTAGGGTTGGTACTTGATTTTATTAAGCACTCAAGTTTTTTTTTATACCATGAAATGAAGAGACGAGCAGGTCGTGTGCCTAATGGTAAGCGTCACGCTAGCTCATAACAGTATCAGTGCCATCCAAATCCTTGTTTGGTAAAGATCTGAATGTCACCGTACCGCGCTCCTCATCTAAGATATTACACCGTAAATCTCACTTGCCCAGTAATCTCACTTGCTACAGTGCCCTTTAACAGAAACACAGTGATGTGTCAAAATTACTATTTTACGGAACAATAACTGACATTGTTGTTGTACCAACCAAGACAGTCTTTGGCGTTGACCTACTCGTAAAGTACTTAGCTAAACACACGTTAGCGAAACGCAACGTAGGTGCCAACCCTAAAATTGTAATCGTCAATTAAAAAGATCTAAGTAGGTATGTCATAATAAAATAAAACATATTTATTCACTTAGGACGCAATATACTACACTTGTGAAAAGTCGATTCTACATTTATTTGTAATGCCTGTTCGCAAACAATAGGTAAAGCCCGAGAAAAGAACAGGCAATAAAAACTCGTGGCCACTCTTTTCAAATTGCCAATGTTTATAATGTTTCTGTTGTTTATAAACTGTATATGCAGGTAAGGTGCTGCCACCATTATATTATACACCATATTGAAATTCATCTTTTGAACCAGACGAGGTGAATTACTGAAGCTATCCAGATTCCAGTGTACTTACGCTAATAGGATTTGACGAAAAGAAAACTCCTTATCAGCTATACCATGTCATTATGATGCGAGAATTTGACATAAAAGTGGAACAATAACTTTACTCAGGTCTTTCAATACAAGATTAATTAACAAATCAGATTTTTTATGACCTACCTACGCTATAATAGATGGCCACTACACGATACACAATTTTATGTGGATTTGTGAAAGTGCCGCAATGTTGGAAGTTTGGAGCAGTGCTCGCACTGCGGCAGTCCGCGTTTGTGCATACATCGCCGCAAGCACGATTCAAGAGAGAGATACATAAGATAGTGTATCGCCGTGTTTACAGCGGTTTTGCGGGGTGCTAAACACTTGTGGTCTAGGGAGCTTACACCCGCAATTTATTTAACCTATGATTATACAGTTATGTGACAAATTACCGAGAGTACAGAATATAACATCGTAGACATTGTTCATGGACACGAATTTTTGCCACTTCAACTTGCTAATCCTTCGTGTAATGTCGGTTACTTTGGTTCTTCTAAATGTTCTTAAATGCCCCTAAGTACAAAATATAGAGAGTGCAGAAGGCACCCTCATGTATGTGCCGCGACTTTTATAAATATACTCACGCGTGCACAAAATGAGCATTCGCAGCGCGTGAGCGTGCCACTCACTCGAGCGGTCTTTTTCGTTCCAATTCTCCGCGTCTGTAACGATATCTATGTGTACGTCCGTCAAGAGCGTTTTGTATGAAGTTTTCCATCTGTACGTAATAATCTGTGCCCTGAGCAAGTAAAGTTACTACTATATACCTCTGCAAGTACGATATAATCCTTTTAATTACGATAAAACGTTGAATACAAATCTCAAGGGAAAAATAACAAAATGAAATTTCAAGCGAGCACAAAACAGCAAAAACAAGTTCGAGTAAAAACGGTAAAAATACTTCCATTTCAATTTTTGAATATTTTTCTCTTTGATCCTTTGAATAAAAATATCGAAGAGTTTTTGGAAATAATATTTTGAAATGTTTCAATCATTGGTATTCTGTCCAGACATTTTGAGAATGCGAGTTTCCTGTACGTTAGATGAGGCGAAACGTTTTCTGAAAACAGCCTGATTGGATTCAAACGTAGCTTTTAAACGAGTTTGTTATGAAAATACTGTTTTGAATTATTATTTGATATCGTTTTTATGGGTTGTAGACGAGTTTAGCAATAGCTTTTTATCATAATTTATAAGATCTTTGTATAAATATAAAATGCATGTAAGTCGAGCGTTGTAAGGATGTATACATGAATGGTTGTTTGTTGCTATTGTACCTCACATAGTAAGAAATCCGATTGCAGTATTGTGGCAAAGATAAACCGTTTCTTTTCGTATCTCTCCTGTGTGAAAACCGTTTGCATTATTATGTTATAGATCAAACTATTTATTTTTGTTAAATATTAGCAAAGGACATTTTGTTTGGCACATTCCTTGGTGCCAAATCTAATTGAATTATCATGTCATTATTAAAATGATTTATTTTATCAGACAGCAATTACCGCGCGGAGTGTAATTTTGAATTTTTAACAGTGGTGTCCCGTGTGGGAATCGAACCCACGACTTCTTGCGTAGCAGTCGAACACACTCCCACCACGCCACAGTGGCACTTAAGATTTGTTATCTTTATTCATTCTATTTCATACTTGCGCCGGCTCCAGCGCCACTCGTCCAATTTGTGGATCTAGAAAATAGCATTGGCGCCAACCTTGGGACGAGCATTATTCTAGATCCACACGTGCGCCGTTGGGACCGTCGTTGGACCCTACATGTGGAGCTGGCTTTATACATAAGTACATAATTTAATTTAAGATACTTAATACAGAAACGTTGAAACTCGTTTTGTCTTCAAAAATGTCACGTTTTCTGTAAATATTCGCACCTAATTCAAGAGGCGACTGGAAAAAATGTCTCTCCTTTTATAAAATAAGGAAACAACGATACAGAAGGAATGCTGATGAGGGAATGGATACAGAAAAAATGTATTGAGGGACTTGAAAGTGGCTGAAGGGAGGCAACATAGCAACAAAAGGGATAATTAGTTGGTGTGAAGAAGTCAAGGTGAAATGAGGGTTTTAGTTCTCATGACATTTATGAATTGCTGCTGTGTTGTGCAAACAAATGACCGGCATAAGGACTAGCTGCACTAGTCTACCCGTGACCACGGCCGTTGCAATACGGTCGTAACGTCGGGCAATAAACAAGGTATTTTACCTTACATTATTCACGCGATTAAGACCCGTAATACATATATTTTCATAAGGCATAAGGTCGGTTTATAAGTCAGTTTTTTACCCTTTTTTCTTACAGCATAACACCATATCTTAACCATAAATATGCGTAGGAGTAGAATGCTGATAGAGCCGTTCGTCTGTTCTACATTATGATTGGAAGAGCGCGTATGTAAACTTTGATAATTTTGCTTTTGTTGATTCAATGTGGGTTGTCTAATTTATGTGTGTATCAATGTTTATGCTAAGTAAATTAAATGTTTCTAATGGTGTGTTCGGAAAATTTGTTTTTTTTTGTTAAGAGGGGGTGTTTGTATAACCTAAATTGTATTGTTTCGGTTTTATTGTAATTTATTACCAAGTGGTGGTCAATAAGCCAGTTTTTTACTGTTTCTTACGTTTTTTGTAGTAGGAAACACAAATGCACCTAATTCCAAAGCAATTAAGTGCGTTTGAGTTTTCATATCTTATTAATATTGATATATCATCTGTGAATAAAACTGGTAAAGTTATTTTTTTCTTTAGAGTTTTCGGTAGGTCGTTTATATAAATTTAAAACCGAGCAAGTGCACGTAAAATGTAGGGTTCCGTAGTCCCCCCCCCCCCGTCTTCCAGCCGATTAATGCGTAAGTAATATGTGAATCCAAGCAAAATTACAGCCTTCTAACAACTAACAGTCTCTGAGCTAAGCTGCGGGCGGACGGACATGGCGAAACTATAAGAGTTTCGTTTCGCCATTTTGGCTACGGAACCCTAAAAACAATATGCATCCCAATACACTGCCCTGTGGAATAGAGCAAGTCATTTTCCTTTCTCGACATCGTATGGTGTTGATTTCATATGTGTCACTGTTATAATTTCCTATCTGAAACTATTTGATTTCGATTTTCTAAGTATAACTTAAACCAAGAGGCTGCACCGCGAATCCCTGAACCATGAAGTTTAGAGAAGATGAACTTTTAAGACTCAGATCTCAAAAAAGCCACATAGCACGATTGCATTTAGTCCAGTATTAGATAATTAAACACACTTTTTACCAACACCGAAAGATGAAGAAAATATGAAAGATGATATTTTATTTTCTCCAACCATTGAAAATATAAACTAAGTAACCAATGCAAATGCTATTAGAATATATCCAGAGAGCTGAAATTAGCTTCATTTCCGTTCACTGTGGTATTTTGTGAAGAAATAATGGACTGTTCCAGTTTAAAAGACATTACTTATTAAAATTTATTTTTTTGTGACATCTTGCTAACTATTTCATCTGAGGTAAATAATGGATAAAATTTGAATCCCAATTTGATTCTAGTTACGAATTTGATACCAGGGATTCCCAAAATACTTATTCTTGGCAAGAGACCCCTTTTCCAAAATGAACTGATACCTTAGACTCCCGTACCAAAAAAAATAACGCACACATTATCTTGCACGAACTTTTACATGCTTATCGACCTGTTGAGTTTTTGAAGTGATAACGTCTTATAAATCAATGACCCAATGACGTGCACGCACGAAAAAGTGTCACGGTCCGTTACGTTCCGCCTGCTGATAGGCTGAATAATTGTGTCTGTCACAGGCATGGTTGTTTATTACAATGTCATCAATGTTTAGGCGATTGCAGCAACATGCGATACAATAAAAATTTAAAATTAAATAAAAAATAATTTAAAAAATAATAAAAATAAGCTTTCACAGTCATGATTGTTTATTACAATATCATCAATGTTATCTTATGACTTTATCACATAAAATTATCGTCCGTAAGCTGACTATACGGACAACCATTTTTTTAAATGTACATTAATAATGATACATCCACTAAAATATTAAACATTGTTATAACAATTTGGTACACGTAACACAACTTCCTGAAAGTTGAAGAATAAAAGAACTTGGATAAATTAATATAGGAATCAGTATTTCTATATATCGACCTTTGGGAAACCGATATTGACAGGGATGACCACTTTGGGAATATTTGCCTTAAACCATTAGATTACATTATGAAAATGTATTTACCGTATTGCAACAGTCTACCCGTGACCACGACCGTTGCAATACGGTCGAAACGTCGGGCGATAAACAAGGTATTTTACCTTAAATTATTCACGCGATTAAGACCCGTTTTCATAATGTGTAGACATCGCGAAAGTTTATCAACAATCATTAGATTACATTCTTTTTTAAGTCATCTTTACGTGACTGCGCCAGAAGGGTAGATATTTTTTTAACGAAATATCAGTACTTAATCACGAAATATAACTATGGAAAAGGGAGGGTGTATGACGAGTACCTTTTTGTCGCTTCGAGGCTCCTTATGACACACTCGACCGGTGTTAGACCAATAATAATAACAATAATAATAATAATATAATAATATCTTGGGACAACTCACACAACGCTATCTGATTCCTAGCTAAACAGAGCTTGTACTATAGATACTGATAAACATCCTTAAGTATTTCTAAACACATACATATTATTGATAATTCACCACCATTCAACACATAGACACAGAATAAACTATCGTGCTCATCACACAAAGTTTTATCCTGGGTGGGAATCGAACCCACGACCTCTTGCGTAGCAGTCGGATACACTCCCACCGCGCAACAGAGGCAGTCAGTTTTTCGAGTGTAATGGATTTTAGGTTGACAGGTGTCGTTAGATTCGTCTTAGTTGTAAGATTGACACTGGGTAATTATACCTATATCAAAATAAAGTATATTTTATAATTTTATTTTTTGAATGTTTTTTTTAATTAACATTGTTTTTTAGAATGTCTTATTCCAAATTACATTTAAATATATAAGACGGAAACAACCCTTCACATTTAATATCATGCAGTCGGAGGCAAAATTTTAAAGTTTTACAGGACTCATTAACGCGTCCGACCGCATGATATTAAATTGAAAGAATAAAACAATTTTGGTACAAGAAATTAATTAAAAAATTGTGTAAAACATCACCTTGTATCACCAGAGGTCAGGGGGGTCAAAAATGATTAAAAACATCACTTGATTTATGACGACAACTTGCATCTGGAGTAAAAGAACAAGTAACTATGCCTAAAGCAATATATTTTCCTTTATGTTTCACCTCTTTTTCCATCTCAAAGCAAAACTATTTCTTATAAATTTTATATTACCAACTACAAAACTACTGAATGGTTTTCAATCAAACTTTGTCTTTTGAAACGTTGTGCCTGAATTTGGCTATCGAAGGCACAAAGAGCTTGAATATTTCTCGAGTCCAAAGCTTTGAGAGCGAGGGTAGACGAGAAATAAAACTTAGCGAATTTAGTAGCTACATACTCGGCTTTATGTGGATCAAGTATCGATAATGAAAAAGTTCTTAAGAAAGTTTTAACATGTTATAAGATATTTTAGTTAAAATAAGCAATTATTGGTATGTAACGAAGATAAATCTATGAAGTTGTCAATTGATTATAACCTAAAAAATTATATTTCGAATTTTTTTTTTTTAAAAAGGTAACTAGCAATGTGGGATTGAGTCCCACATTACTAGCAATCTTGTTAACCCCTCCAGCTAAGCAAAGGCTTGTGTTAGGAGTGGGTTCACGTCGGTAGTATAATGGGTAGGATTCGAACCAATGCGAGACCAATGCCTTAGCCATTAAGCTACCGCCGCTTAAAAGTAATTATTTTGTTTTTTTGATAATAATGAATTAAATATTGGAATGATGACGATGAACTTATGTAATTTATAATAATAATAATATTATAAACGCGAAAGTTTGGATGAACGGATGTTTGTTATTCAATCCCGCAACTAAACTAAACGATAGGTTATAGTCTGGAATAGCACATAGGCTTCCTTGTGGGATAAAATTGTTTTTAAAAATTTACGCAAGTAAAGTCAGACAACGACTAATGCCTTACACTATGTACTACTGATACTAATCAGTAGTACATAGTGTAAAGCATGAATATTATATTACAGTTAACGTAATTTTAGTAACGTCGCGTAATTTCTGGCAGGTACCTACTTTGATTTTTATAAAATTCAAGTTCATATCAACCCATATAATGTCCTCAAGTCATCGGTCAAATTACAAGAATTAATTAATCATTTCCTTCTCTGGCACACTCTAAGGAGAAGAAATAAGGAAGAATCTTTATTAGCGTTTTAATTTTCCCACTACGGAGTTGGTGAACGTCAAAGATAATAGCTATATGTGTGTTCTGAGGTGAACGTCAAACGTTTTGTTGTTAATTCCAGAACATATCAATTTTCTTACGTATTTTCTGCACTAATGATGAAATGAATCGCAAAAGCTTTTGCCTGAATTTTAAACTAGTTCACAAAAACCTTTTTTTTTTTAATATAAAACGTATTGTTTATGAAAATAAATTTACCTGAAAATAAAGAAAAACAAAACCATATCCAGTAAACATTTTCCAGTTTTCATTTGTTCAGAAACTCAAATATTTCAATCAAAACAGCGCCAGAACGGGCATACTGGGCCAAAAATACTACAATGGTTTCATAATTGCCCGAAAACAGATTGGAAAATATCGTAAACGGGTACCGGAGTTCATTTTATCCGATATTTTTTAATGCTTTTGATGTCAGAGGATGAATAAAAGCATTTTATGAAGGGTTAAGCCGCGTATTGAATTGGGGACAAATGTACCGAAACGTTCAAGTATCTTTTTAGATATATCGCAGGGTTAAGTAAAGGACTTTATGTAACGTTTTTTTCGCAAAATACCTAAAGAAAAGAAGGCAAATTTCATACGTAGGTTCTTCACTCGAGCGACGCACACAAAGACATCGTTCACGGACAGGAATCGAAGACCATATCGATGCACTTTGCCAAAAAACATTTTATAGTTTCGTTAGTTCTACGTTTGTGTCATATATGTCGAAGAATTATTACTTCCCTTTTTGACTACCGTTGAGCTAACATCTGTTTAGATTAAATAGCAAGTCTATTGACTCTCTTGAACATGGCAGCCGTAAGATAGCGCCTTTGTTTAAGTAGAGTAGAATCAAGTGCCGAAATGTTAGTTAGTCTCATTCGGTCAGTCTTAATCGAGCAGTCGAAACGACAACACGTTTTCCGATAGACTTATCTCTATTTTATAGTCGTGTGCAAAGTGATAACGTGTTTATAGTGTCAGTGATGTAGTAGCATTTGCGTAATCGAAATCCGCGTTCGTATGATCGATTACCACAATGTTAATTCGAATACTTAGCCGCTAATATCTCATACAACTACCCTGCAATTTTATATGTATATAATGTACAGACTGAGCAACATTATACTTTTAATAGAGAATAAAATACGAATAAAACCACAGTACAGATTAACATAAAGTTTATCAGAAATAGACAGCTTGATATACAGCCCCGAAGTCCACACAATAATCCAGAATTAACATACAAACAATATAGGCCCAAAATTTGAACAGAGCCGCATTCAAAGTTAGTTAATTATAAAACTAATTCAAACATGACATATTATCTGAAGATATGTTAAACATACATAAAGTTAATCAATAAAGTACACAGTAACTGAATAACTTGTTACAAGATATAGACACTGAAGTTTAGCCCGGTTATATAATTTATCAGACGCTCTGGCGTACTTAGGGTTAGGCGGGATTGCCAGTTCAAGATATACTATAATCTATAGTCTATATTTTATTAAACGCCTGTGAAGGTATATGTGGTTTTTTTTGTCTGTTTTTTCTAGTTAATTTTCGAAATGGCTGGACGGTTTTTGACTTGACTTATACTGTCAGACAGTGTGAGGACTTATGTGATAAAAGATTCTGCGTGGTAAATTAGGACCATTCTTTTCTTTCTTTTGCAAAACATGTATACTTGTTCATTAAGTACCTAGCAGTAAATTGGCCAATATTTAAGCACATAAAGTTTTTACATCGTAAGTAGATGCTCCTACTATGTTGTGCCCATTGAGGCTAATATATCCAATCTCGTGTACTCTTCTTCCAATATTTTTGACGTCTTTTTTTTTTGCATGTGTTCTCTAATATGGTGTATAATATAATGGTGGCAGCACCTTACCTGCATATACGTATATAAACAAAGAAACATTGTAAACATTGGCAATTTGAAAAGAGTGGCCACGAGTTTTTATTGCCTGTTCTTTTCTCGGACTTTACCTATTGTTTACGAACAGGCATTACAAGTAAACGTAGAATAAATCATTTTTTATTATTATTAGTGAGCAGTACTGCAACTTCACGCGGACGAAGTCGCAGGCACAGCTAGTGATATACTATAATCCTAAAATAATAATTACAAGTGGAACACTCGAACGGACTTTTCCCCACCATCTATACACATAGACAAAAATTAACCACCGCATCAAAATCCCTTACGTAATATGGAAAATCTAAACGTAAAAGCAACTTTGTTTTATAAGTAATAATAAGAATATCAACCAAAGTTATACGGGTGATTTTTAATCTATACTAATATTATAAAGCTGAAGAGTTTGTTTTTTTGTTTGAACGTGACAATCTCAGGAACTACTGATCTGCGACCCACCTCTGTAGAAATTGAGGCTCAAAGATCATTGCTTCAACGAGGCATTATGGAAGAATGGAGTGAGAGGCTACAAAGACCAAGCGCTGGACACTTCATAACCGCGGCGATAGTTCCAGTATTGGATGGATGGTTGAAGCGGCAGCACGGCAGTCTCACGTACCGGCTGACCGTCATCTCTCGCTCGAAAACTTAGTATCATCGATGGTACAAAGCGAGAGTGCGTGGAGTGCCCTGGCGGCTTTCTGCGAGGAAGTGATAGCAAGAAAAGAGGCTGCGGAAAGAGAAAGGGAGAGGACCAGCATTGTTCCATTCGTTCCTGTCGTGCCCTCGATGGGTTGGGATCCGTGGGGATTTTGACACACACTAAAAAAAAAAAAAGAAAAAAAAAGAAAAAAAAAAAAAAGGAACTACTGGTCCGAATCGAAAAAATATTTTACTGTTGGATAGCCAATTTATCGAGGAAGTCTATAGGTTATATAACATCACGCTACGACTAATAGGAGCCGAGCAGCAATGAAAAATGTTGCAAAAACGGAAAAAAAATACGCAGGCGAAGTTGCGAGGGTCAGGTAGTACTTATTAAAGTAACAAAAACTAGCGATTATACAACAGCCCCATTAAAAGATTATGGATTTTTAATAAAAACGCAGTAATTCTCAAAGCTGACGATTATGCTTTGCAGTTTAAGAATGATATAGAAAACGTGATAATATAATTATATTATTAAAATATATATATTACGGGTCTTAATCGCGTGAATAATTTTTACCTTAACTTATTCACGCGATTAAGACCCGTAATATATATATATATATATATATATATACGGTATATATATATAAATATATATATATATATTTATATATATATATATATATATATATATATATATATATATATATATATATATATATATATATATATATATATATATATATATATATATATATATATATATATATATATATATACTTAAAAATGTGTACAAATCGCGAAAGTTTATCAATATAATTATAGCTGGCTACTGGCAATCATGCTTAAGTAAATGCTCCTTATGATCTAGTAGACAAGTTAGGATTAAACGTGATTTTGTACATACATATAGTTTATAGTTTCACTGGAGATACTTGACGAAGACCTTCGACTAACTCACAAAGGAACTATTGATAGTTTCGAAGGCAAGTTTTCATGTAGTTTGTGTTCACATAATGGTCATTAAATCATCATGCTGTTTAGTTTCATTTAGGACTAGGTTTCGCCTGTGGCTTTGTTCATAAAGGTTTTGGTAATTGTAAAGAAAAGTAAGCCTATGTGTGATCTTTCGCCACCGTTAAAAAAAATAACAGATGCACTTAAACATAATGCCGTGTGGTGCCGGCTTAAGAATAGTACCACCCCATCTCTACCCCATATCTTAGTCGCTTTGACGACACCCACGGTGTCGTCAAGGCGACTAAGGGATTTCACCCCGGAGGACGGGCAGCAGCGTCCTCTGCGTACTTAAAGCCTTACTGCGATCGCCAACCCGCTCGCCAAGCGTGGCGATTATGGCAGTTACCCCCAGGATCTACATACTAGTAGGTTCTACTGGGGAGACCCGTGCCCAGCAGTGGGCCATCTTATGGGTTGATATGTAAACATAATCGTCGTAGTGGGGGTCTTATAACCACGAGTTATGCAAATAGCCCATCATCTTGATTCGTACATTATGCGAATGTTTGCACACATATGAAGGGAGGCTAGGGGGTCATTTCGCATAGTCTCGGAAAACTGCGAATGCGTCAAGCACTTTGCTAAATTATTCACCAGTGCTGTCCTACTCTTGTAATTGATATTACAGTACCTATGTTGGACGTACGAAAGACCGACATCTAATATATAAAATTCTCGTGTCACAGTTTTCGTTGCCATACTCCTCCGAAACGGCTGGACCGATTTTGATGAAATTTTGTGTGCATATTCGGTAGGTCTGAGAATCGGACAACATCTATTTTTCATCCCCCTAAGAGTTTGTTTGTTTGTTTGAACGCGATAATCTCAGGAACTTCTGGGCCGCATTGAAAAAATATTTTATTGTTGGATAGCCCATTTATCGAGGAAGGCTATAGGTTATAACATCACGCTACGACCAATAGGAGCGGAGCAGCAATGAAAAATGTTGTAAAAAAAAAAGGGAAAATTTACGCAGACGAAGTTGCGCGGGTCAGCTAGTAATCTATAAGTTTGTTTATTTTGCAGGTTCAAAATTATCATACTTCAAAATATTACTTACATTAAAGCCTAGATTTACTTCCAATTTACTTAAGGGGATTTGATTGTTCTTTGAATATTTTTTCACTGAGAACAACAACACAAAAACATCGATCGAAGTTACAAAGAAAGCTATCATTTTCATAAGCCTAGGCATAAAAACAGATGAGCCTTGTGGCCTTAACTTTCAAGTCTAAGTGCACCCTTGACACTGGAACTAGAATACAAAAACCGGGCAAGAACATGTCGGGTCAAACTCAGTGTAGGGTTCCAGAGCCGTTGCCGTATAATAAAATCCGATTTGAATAATTGCACCAGCAGTAGAGCATTCATGCGAGATGTACATGGCACTTGCGCCCTTTTGTTGAGAAACGCAGTTTTTCCGTATATCCGATCATTATTGAAATAATTTTAATTTAAAGTATTTCTTAAACGCTACCTTTTCGATTTTTTGGTAACACGGTTCAAAAGATAAGGAAGGGGGCATAATTTAAGTAACTTTCGTACCGATCTTTATCAAAAATATTCACTTAATCAAAAAAAAGAAAAAAACCTTAAATGTTTTTAAAAGATCTGTCGAATAATGTCCCACACGTTGATGTTTGTTAAAAAAAAATTTGTTACATGTATTGAGTTCCCCCCCCCCCTTAAAATACTTATTTTTATTATTTAGTGCAAGTCAATCACTTGAATCCATATATACAAATTCTAAAAGCCAATAAAAGAGTTAAATTAAAAACTCTTGAAAAAATTATAATTTTCAAATACGCTGGAGTACAGTATCTGGTTATATTTTTAGAAGGAAAATAGAACATAGTGAAAATGTTTTGCGGAGGATGCTGTGGAGGTTGCTGCGGGGGCTGCTGTTGCCCCAGCATAACAATTTACACTTGCTGTACCAAGATTTGCTAGACAGAGCGCCGGCGCTAGTCCCGCTGACCAAGCCACCATGGCTTGGTCAGCGGGACTAGCGATCTACGACTATCTGCGAAGATGTCCGCGCCAGCCATACTTGCTTGTGCCGTTTTGTTGAAATATACTATTTAAGCTATCAAACTAAGTAGCGGCTACTACAAAACACCTTTTCACCAAATGTAATCAATATTCATTGGGTAGTCTTTGAGTAAGATGCCAGTAACATACAGCCAGACGAGCATGACGAAACTTTAAGGGTTCCGTTTTAGCCATGTTGGCTACGGAGCCCTAAAAAGTGCCTACAATAGCAATCTATTTTGACGATCCCATAACAATATTAGACGTTAACTCTTTACGTGATCTCGAAAATCCTTTTTCACCAAGGAAAAGAAAGAAATATAGCCTCAAATCCTTGAGTGTAACACAAACAAGGATCGGGCAATTTATTAAGTGCATTACAAGCAAAGTTGGCACTTTGAAACACACTTATGTACTGTAGTATGAATTATTCTGAAGACGTCGTAAGGAAGAATTCACGGATTTATGAATCTACGTGCTGAGAAGGCGTTTGGGGTAAGGAATTGGAGACAGCGGTTCGGGTAATCCTCGGTTTTATGATAAGCTACAGTAGAATATGACCTAGAAATGAGGTATTCTTGAAAATGGCTTAACTGGTGACAACCGGAAAAATGGGACATTAAAACTTGTACGTACAAAAATAAATAAGTTGTTTTTTTTAACCACGTGGGTCTTTAGTAATAAAACCGGATAAGAGCATGTCGGATCATGCTCAGTATAGGGTTTCGCAGCGGCTATTACAAATAAATGTACTACATATTAAAAAAATCAGTTTGAATAATTGAACCAGGAGAAAAGCCTATAATCATAGTACTTACGCCATTTTGTTGAGAAACGCAGTTTTTCGGCAATTAGTGTGGTAGTGGGTATATCCGATATTTTTTTTCCTAATTTTGGTTACACGGTTCAAAATGACAACACAATTTTCCAACTTTCGGAGTGATTATTTCCAAAAATATTCACTTATTCAAAATAGTTTCTTACACTTATACATTTTTTTTTTAAATACCTGTCGAATGATGAATGAATGAATTGATGAGATGAATGATACCACACGTTCATATTTGCCAGGTGTATTTCATACCTTAAAGTTCATGGAACGTAATTATTCTTACAAAAAAATACCTATTTCGATTTATTTGATATTTCAGCTGATCCTTTAGGTTTATCCAATTTTTAGGGTTCCGTTGCCAAAATAGCAAAACGGAACCCTATTGTGTGCGGAACCCTACTTCACCATGTCCGTCTGTCTGTCCGACCCCAGATTAGCTCGGAGACTCTTAGTACCTACTAGAAAGCTGTGATTTGGCATGGTTATATATATTAGTTACGCCGACAAAGTGGTAGAATAAAATCTTGAAATCTTATGTTACCGGATACCTCTTCTACGTGTGTGAAGTGGGGATGTGATTTTTTTTTCAACTACCCCATCGCGTGAGGTGTCGTTGGATAGTAATTTTAAAAATATTAAGGGGTTGTGAGTATCACTTATCGATTTAGGGACCTGTTCGTGAAATATTAAGCCTTAAAGTGTAATTTTTTGTTAGAGTCAGTAAATTCATGGTAACAATATATTTAATGAAACTAGCTGTCCCGCGCAACTTCGTATGCGTCATGTTTCCCCATTTTTGCAACATTTTTCATTGCTGCTCCGCTCCTATTGGTCGTAGCGTGATGTTATATAGCCTATAGCCTTCCTCGATAAATAGGCTACCCAAGAAAAATATATTTTTTCATTTCGGACTAGTGGTTCCTGAGATTGCCGCGTTCAAACATACAAACAAACTCTTCAGCTTTATAATATTAGTATAGATTAAAAGGAAAACTATCACAGCTAAGGACTAAAAGGCTTTACGAGTTTACGAGTAACAGCAGACCAAGAAAATACTTATACAACGTTGGTACCTACATCAAACGTTGCATAAGTTTTAAACAAAAACAACAAAAAACCCACTTCTTATACCGCATTATTGCTAGGCAGCTACGGAACCCTACATTGTGCGTAGCCGACATGCAAAATGCCCAGTTTTTTTTTAATAAACTGCCTAGGTATTGAGGCAAACAAGTCCAGCCGTTTTGCCGAGACTAACGAACATAATTGGATTTTTATATTACACACTAGCTGTCCCGCGCAACTTCGTATGCGTCAATTTTCCCTGTTTTTGCAATATTTTTCATTGCTGCTCCGCTCCTATTAGTTGTAGCCTATAGCCTTCCTCGATAAATGGGCTACCCAACAGAAAAATATTTTTTAATTCGGACCAGTAGTTCCTGAGATTACCGCGTTCAAACAAACAAACAAACTCTTCAGTTTATAAAGCTAAAGAGTTTGTTTGTTATATTAGTATAGATTTTATTGACCTGTTAGTACAGTAATCCTATGATTCGGGTGACATTGAAAATGACAATGGGTCCCTGTTTTTGCAACATTTTTCATTGCTGCTCCGGTCCTATTAGTTGTAGCCTATAGCCTTCCTCGATAAATGGGCTGCCCAACAGAAAAATATTTTTTTAATTCGGACCAGTAGTTCCTGAGATTACCGCTTCAAACAAACAAACAAACTCTTCATCTTATAAAGAACTAGCTGTCCCACGCAACTTCGTATGCGTCAATTTTCCCTGTTTTTGCAACATTTTTCATTGCTGCTCCGCTCCTATTAGTTGTAGCCTATAGCCTTCCTCGATAAATGGGCTGCCCAACAGAAAAATATTTTTTTAATTCGGACCAGTAGTTCCTGAGATTACCGCTTCAAACAAACAAACAAACTCTTCATCTTATAAAGAACTAGCTGTCCCACGCAACTTCGTATGCGTCAATTTTCCCTGTTTTTGCAACATTTTTCATTGCTGCTCCGCTCCTATTAGTTGTAACCTATAGCCTTCCTAGATAAATGGGCTACCCAACAGAAAAATATTTTTTTAATTCGGACCAGTAGTTCCTGAGATTTCCCCCTTTAAAGAAACAAACAAACTCTTCAGCTTTATAATATTAGTATAGATTTGCTAAACTGTTTTTGTTTTACTATTAGATTGGAATCAGCGACCTCTCGATTGATGATCTCGGCCTTAACTAGAAGGTTACTGCTGCTGTTTTGTTTAGTGTTGTAGTAGTTCCTGAGATTACAGCGTTCCAACAAACAAACAAACAAACTCTTCAGCGTATAAAGCTGAATAGTTTGTTTGTTATATTATTATAGATTTGATTGACCTGTTAGTACAGTAATCCAATGACTTGGGTGACATTGAAAATGACAATGGGTCCCTGTTTTTGCAACATTTTTCATTGTTGCTCCGCTCCTATTAATTGTCGCCTTCCTCGATAAATGGGCTACCCAACAGAAAAATATTTTTTTAATTCGGACCAATAGTTCCTGAGATTACCGCGTTCAAACAAAGAAACAAACAAACAAACTCTTCAGCTTATAAAGAACTAGCTGTCCCGCGCAACTTCGTATGCGTAAATTTTACCCGTTTTTGCAACATTTCTCGGCGCTACTCCGCTCCTATTAGTCGTAGCGTGATGTTATATAGCCTATAGCCTTCCTCGATAAATGGGCTATCCAACAAAAAAAATATTTTTCAAATCGGACCAGTAGTTCCTGAGATTAGCGCATTTAAACAAACAAAGAAACAAACAAACTCTTCCGCTTTATAATATTAGTATAGATTGAAATGGACAATGAGTCACTACCTGAACTACTAACTAAGCCAGAGTTTGACGAGTTCGATGAAAAAACTATGGTTAATTATTTCTTACAGGAAACGCTTGTCGCGTATACTTTACACTTGCCTTACAGTGCAGGATTACTCTACGGTGCCAGAACAGGCCAGAAATTGTACTCGACAGGGGATCCCAAATCTTGAAGATAAACGCCATTACCTAACATCTATTTAACTCTTAGTGTCAAATAAACTGGCCACGTTTCTTATCTAGGATTTTTATCGTAGTACCTTGGTTTGACCTTCAACTTTCGGAAGGTTACGAGGCAATGTTGAATCAATATTGGAGCAGGAATAGTTTTTGGGAAAGTTCTTTTGGTTTGTGGCAGACAGGAGTTAGACGCTACGCTATCTAAAACGTTGGTAACTATTTGGAAGATACAATAATTGGATTTTTGAAAGATAGAAAAATTTGAAATCCAGACTCAGGAATCGAACCCGAGACTTCCGTAGCCAAACCGGGGCCAGAAGCGAACCACCTATCTAGACTATGTTACTAGATCTCAAATGTTTCTATCCCTTGATGCACTCGAGTTAGGCCCTTTAGTCTCGGGTTCGATTCCTATAAAAATTACTTCAATACTTGGAAGATGTTTTCTTCGAGTCAGCTTGTCTTAAGCATAGCACGTCGTCGAGAAAAAAATATTTCAATAATTGATTGAAAATAAAACAGATTGTTTGATGACTAACCAGTAAGACGGTGTGTACTAGGTGTATGTATTTTTACTGTGGGCAATTGAGCTTTACCGTCTCAATAATCTAACTATCGATAGATTTGGCTACTAGAGGTATATATTTGACATAAGCTCCATACAAAATAGGTCAAAACTCTACCTCTAGTAGCCAAATCCCTCAATTGTTACGAATTTTCATAAAGCAAAAGTAAGAACTATCTCCCTTAAATTTATTTTGTAATAAAAAAAGGATATTCAAACCTGTCATTCCATTAGGGAAAAAAAAAAAGAAAAAGAAACTAATTTTATAAATGTGAAAGTAACTCTGTCTGTCTGTCTGTTACGCTTTCACGCTCAAACAGCTAAGCCGATTTAGATGAAATTTGGTATGGAGATAGGTTGAGTCCCGGGAAGGACATAGGATAGTTTTTATCGCGATAAAAACTATCCTACGTCCTGTCGCCTGCGACACAGGCTACAGGTGTACTATATTATGTCTAACAAAAAGAACCATCTATAACAATAATTAAAAACTCAATCGGAGGTAAAAATGTTTCAATCAATTCAATCTTAATTGAACGAAAACTTAACCAACCATTAACCGTTATTATATTTCTAAAAATGTAACAAAAGATCTATTCAAAAAACAGGCGATACTCCCAGTATTTGACCTTCATTTAGACGTTTAAGGCAACTATCACAAAAATAAGTGGAATATTAGATAATGTATAAAATACATCTTCGTCTACCCACGCGATGACAACCTATCTTTTCATAAAGAAACCCTTTCTTTATTGCCTCTAGATATTATTAGTCTTGAGAAAATTGTCTAGTGTTTATTTATGTAACTTTTGTAACTTTTAAATAAAGTTATTACTATCTTGTTAACTCTTTAACCATAAAATTAGTAAAAGAAACTGGCATGTTGGTCTTGTGGTTAGTAATCCTGACTGCTAAGCCGGAGGTCGTGGGTTCAATCCCCCCCAGGATAAAACTTTGTGTGATAAGCGCAATGGTTTATTCTGTGTCTGGGTGTTGTACTAACATTTAACGTCACGAAACGTCAAGCAATTTTAAGGTAAACAATGCGCGTTAATTCCCATATAATAAATAGTTATAATCTGGGTGTTGTATTTAGAAATATTTAAGTATGTTTATCAGTTGTCTCTTTCCGTAGTACAAGCTCTGCTTAGTTTGAGATCAGATAGCGTTGTGTGAGTTGTCCCTAATTATTATTATTATAAAATACCAAGAGTACAGAAGGTTAAAGCCTTAAGCTGTCATGGTCGTTATCACAACAATACATCTAAATCGGCTCAGTGGTTTAAGCATGAAGACATGACAGACAGACAGATTTATAATTTTAGTTTGGGTTACTATATTTTTATAACTACGTATGATAAAGTAGTAGGTACTTTATTTTCTCTTGAGACTAAAGCTTTTTAAAACTAACGAACTATTTTTCTTCTAGTTAAGTTTAAAAGCTTATGGAAGAAATTCAATTCAAAAAGTAGGTGCAATAACTTGTTCATATGAGATATTATGGTACCTGTCATAAGCCGAAGCGGGAAAGACACGCAACAGAAAAAGGCTAAGCGAAGACCAGGTTGGATAGAGATGAAGAGATGTCTCTGTCTTGCTTTAACGGGTTTTTTTAGACCAGAATAATTCCTGTGTCGCAGGGAATGTAAAGTTCACCCAGACTTGCCATTGTTTTTATGGGATCACATATTTTTTGTGTCGTGTGGGAGTCTCCTACCACTTGTCTGTAGCAAGTTGCTGCCGCTGCACCATCGAGGCAGAGTGAATTTGCCATAGCGGTTTTAATTGTATATTTAACTCAGTGGATGTCGTGTCTATACTAAAATTTTAAAAAAAACAAAATTCTTAATTCACTTAGGATGCAAAACAACTCTTGTGATACGTCGGGATTCTACATGTACATGTAATGCCAAGTTCGCAAACAATAGGTAAAGCCGGAGAAAAGAATCTGACAATAAAAACTCGCGACCACTCTTTTCAAATTGCCCCATATCAAGTTTATAAACATTCAAACATTATAAAAATGTTTGAATGTTTATAAACTTGATATGGGGGTAAGGTGCTGCGACTAATATATTAAACACCATGTTATAGGACTGATGCAAATTGTATTGTCAAAAACTTGAAATATGAGATAAACCAAAATCAGCCTTAGTGGGTACAATATAGTAGGAGCATCTACTTACAAAGTCGAAATAGATGTGAAATTTATAATGACCAAGTTGCTTAGCAACCATTCAATCTTTTACCAATAGTTGCTAAGTAACATTGTTATTAAACATTTCACACTACATTATAAGTATAGTGTAGTGTAGTGTAGGGTATGTGTGTTAGCTATTATCACTTTACTCACATATTCTATATAAGTTATCATGGTTTTTCCAGTAAAAGTAAATAAATAAAGCGAACTGAGTATGGTTGTTGTCTGTAGGTCTAGGGGTTAATGGCACTGACTGCTAAGCCGGAGGTCGTGGGTTCGATCCCTACCCAGGATAAAACTTTGTGTGATGAGCATGATGGTTTATTCTGTGTCTGGGTGTAATTTATCCATAATATGTATGTATTTAGAAAGTAGAAAAGTATGTTTATCAGTTGTCTGGTTGCCATAGTACAAACTATACTTAGTTTGGGATCAGATGAAGTTGGGTGAGTTGTCATTGTTCTAAAAGGTAAAAAAAGGTTAAAAGTTTCTAAATTGAACCGCATTCTTAACGTAGGTACTCATAAAGAAAATTATATGAGTAACGCGCTAGAATACGAGCACAGTGGGAATTATAACTCGGAGTGGACCGAAGCACATACATATATCACTTGCGATTTGGAGCTCCGAGGGATGAATCCCAAGTTCTAAGGTAAAGGCGAGGGCACACATTATTCCCTGTCTTTAGCTGTCATATGTAGGAAAATCCGTAATTCGTCACGAACAGTCGCTACGGCACCGTGACGCATAAGCTGGGCTTAAACAGACTTAGTATGAACTCGGTTTAATTTGCAACGTTAAATTTCATATTGCTAAAGAGGGTAGTGGACAGTGTGTGGAAATATAAAGATAGTCAAGCTCGGGTTGTTTTTCTAGGTGGCGCAAAGGGAGATGTACATTCTCTAGACGATACAGGGCCCTAATTTAGTGTAGGTATTTTGTGTACATGAATTTGTGATACATGCGCCTGTATCGCAGTGCCGAGAGTTTAAAAACATTTTTTTTAAAAATTTTATTACTAACGGTTAAATAATATAATTGGAGCCTGTAGATACTAGCTAGTTGTACTTTTGCAGTAAACGCTCAGATAAAACGGTACGTTGTGACATCACTACATATCAGAGGCCGCTACGGCATCTTACGGTACCGAAACCTATGTAACATAATAAATGAAACAACAGTTTGTAACGTAGCTGTTAACGTGTACAGATTTTTGTAATTTTTTAAAACATTTTTATGCTTATTTCATATATATAAATTTAAATGTATGAAGGAAAAATTCGTCTCAGGCGGGACTGGACCCGCGACCTCAGGGGTACTGGCCCTAAGCCGTTACCAACTCCGGCATCGAGACATGTCCGTCAAAGTCGAAAATCGAAATCAATTAGTCAGGCACCGCAATTTACCGTGTGACTCCGACCTAAGCTCGTGGAATAAGGGATGTTGGAACACTTTAATCTTTCTACAGGGTTTCTCCCAAGAGGAAAAAAAAACAAAACATAATAGTGAAAGTAAGTATGAGTATGTTTGTTATATTTTTACGGGAGAATAGCTGAATTAATTTTAATAATAATGTAAAGGAATGACGATTGAGAAGTGCACGAGAATAGAATTAACTGTACCTATAAGCTAGGTTCTTGAGTAGCGACCACGACTCGGCAGACGTAGTGTGGGCAGAACACACATTCTATTTAGATGGACAACCTGGTCAAAGCAGCCGGGACCAAATGGTAGTTTGTGGTCCAGGATCGTCAGGAGTGGAAACGGTTGGGGGAGACCTTTGGTCAACAATGGCCGTCTGTAGTGTAAAAAAAGCTACTTTCTTTAATTTAGAAGATTTTACTGTAATATAATAACAGTATATTATTTCACGATAATCAGGCAACAGCACATTTTGAAGTAAAAAAAAAATTATTATCTATCGTTTCTTAATGAGTTTTGAATTTATTATCAACAAAACGAATACTAAAAAATACAAGTAAATGATTTGACGATAAGACCTTATGATGTCATAATGTTAGATTTCATGAAAATTCTTATTCAAGAGAAAATGACAATTCAATTTTTATTAACCCTTGAAAGTTAAACAGTTTTATAATCAGCCTAAAGTTTTTTACAGCCTTATCTCAGTATCAGTGTCACTTTTTCAATATTCCGTCTAAGTTTTCGTACTACCGCCAAATTTTGTCAGTTTCTTTTTCTAAGTCTATTTAGGTACGGGTTAACGACACAGGCAGGCTTTTTCTTTCTTTCCTTTGTTTATATTTTCAAAAAAAAAAATGTTAGTAGCGTAAGGATTATGATTATTGAACACAATACTTTCATTTATTTTTTTGTTTTCTCTATTTCGCTTCATCGAATTCAGGTCTAATGAAGAATTTTGTGTGATTTTCAATATTTAAAAATATATTTTCTCAGTATAAAATATTAAATATTGTATACACCATTTCAGATTCTGCTCAAATGCAAAGGAAGTAAAATGTTGCACTGATTTAGAATTACTTTTAAATGCGTGCTAATATTCATACACATGTCGCCAGCTAAGTTTGCGTTTCTGATGTTGGTGGGTAAGCTGCGTACAACTCGAATTTAGGTATCGGAAGGGATGAAGGAGACGGGCGGGGAACGACGTCCCTGCGCAGAACTACATTCGAATACAACTGCACAAACGCAGACTTAGGTGGCGCGAATATCAAATGCAATGCGGAAGCGGCGGTAACGTAATGGCTAAGGCATCGGCCTCGCAATCGTGATGTCGCGGGTTCGATTCCTACCCATTATACTACCGACGTGAACCCACTCCTAACACAAGCCTTTGAGCTTAGCTGAAGGGGTTAATAAGATTGCTAGTAATGTGGGACACAATCCCACATTGCTAGTTATCTTTTTAATAATAAAAAAAATCTATTCTATTCGCATTGTTATCTGTGAACCCATTCGCGAAATCTGATTTTAACTTTTTTGTGGTGGGACTAGGGGCGACTAAGGGATGTAACACCGGAAGACGGGCAGCAGCGTCCTCTGCGTACTTTAAAACCTTACTGCGATCGCCAGCGAGCTCACCAAGCGTGACGATTAAGGCAATTACCATCACGTTCTACAGGGGAGACCCGTGACCAGCAGTGGAATATGTGTGGGTAGAGAAGGTCTAAAAACTGCTTGTAATATCGCGAACGTATAAAAAGTTTTGCTACTACAAACATAACCCTTTCTTCTGACTTTCCCGAAGTCGGGTAAAAACAAACCTTTTATCTTTCTTTTCAAATATTTACTTGAAGTGAAAGAGACATATGAGTGGCAAGTCTTTTCACATATTTGTATTCTACATTTGTTAGACACACATCACTCAGATATTATTCTAGAATGTTAGGCACTAAGAAAAGAGGTCTCAAGAAATATTTTGAAGTGAATATGAAAGTTTCTTATATACCTAGTGTTTTTGTAAACGCAAAAAATCTAGGCAGGAACTGGTCAATACAGGTTTTAGTAACAAAAATATAATAATATTTTGGGACAACTCACACAACGATATCTGACCCCAAACTAAGCAGAACTTGTACTATGGAAACCAGACAACTGACAAACATACTTATATATTTCTAAATACATACATATTATAGATGAATAACACCCAGACACAGATTGAACCATCGTGCTCATCACACAAAGTTTTATCCTGGGTGGGGATCGAACCCTTATACAACCCTTGTGATGTCCCACTGCTGGACACGGGTCTTCCCGATAGAATTTACTGTAGATCTTGGGGGTAATTGTCATAATCACCACACACATACATAGAGGACGCTGCTGCCCGTCCTTCGTTGTGAAATCCCTTAGTCGCCTTGACGACACCTACGGGAAGAGATGTGGTAGTACCACACATGGCCAGAAATATAATTTAGTAACGAAATATAAAGTTAATAAAGGTGTTTTGCTTTATGTAAATACACAATTTTAAGTTACCCAGATAAGTGGTAATGGACTTACAACAACAAAAACCGAATATTTAAAAAAGTTTAATATTTCTTTGTCTTCATATGGATCTAACTATGAGACTACTGGGCCGATGACGTTCGTCATTTGAATGTAGACTTACATATGCCCGCGGTTTTATTCACGTTAACGTATCTATTGATGTCGATAAAGTGATGTCGAGAACATTTTTAAGTGCACGGAGTCATGTACAAAGTTGAGTAACGCGTATGAAGGGAATATGTTACCTATCCACTTTCGTTTTTGGAGAAATCTTCTTCACAAAGTGAAATAAATTACCTGAAACAGATAATAGTTAAATTTGAATTATAAACTGGAAAACAGTACATTATGGACACAGTGATTTTTAACGTAAGGGACATTTGAACAATGGATGAAATTCAAGTATGTATACCAATGGATAGAGCACAAAACTCTCATTCCAATCATATAAATACCTCGATTTTTAGGGTTCCGTACACAAAATGAGAAAAACGGAACCCTTATATTTTCGTCATGTCCGTTTGTATGTGTCTGTCCTTCCGTATGTGACAGGGTATTTTACTCAAAGACTTATTAAATTTGGTGGAAAGGTGTCTGTAGTAGCCGTTTCTTAGTTTGATAGCTAAATAATAAAAATAAATATTTTTAGGGGGGACAGTCCATATATGTAAGTGTAGATGATTTTTTTTTAGCAAACATCGACGTGTGGTCTTGTCTTTTAAAAACATTTTAAGGTTTCTAATAAACTTTTCTGATTAAGTGAATATATATGGAAATAATCGCTCCGAAATTTGCATAATTTGTGTCCCACCCTCTTATTTTTTTAACCGTGTGACCAATAAAATATAAAAAGAATCAAAAAGGTAGCACTTAAAAATACTTTAAACTATTTTTTTTTTCGAAAATGATCGGACCATCATTGAGTTACTCAACAAAAGGGCGTAAGTTCCATAAACAAACGCTCTTCTGCTGGTACAATAATTCAAATCGGATTTTTTTATACGGCAACAGCTCAGGAACCCTACACTTAGCGTGGTCCGACATGCTCTTGATCGGTTTTTTTTTAACATGTCCTTTTCGTTAACTAACTTTTGGCAGCAATAATACATGTTGTAAAAATGTAAATCTAATATATAAAATTCTCGTGTCACAGTTTTCGTTGCCATACTCCTCCGAAACGGCTTGACCGATTTTGATGAAATTTTTTGTGCTTATCCGGTATCTATGAGAATCGGCCAACATCTATTTTTCATACCGCTAAGAGTTTGTTTGTTTGTTTGAACGCAATAATCTCAGGAACTACTGGGCCGCATTGAAAAAATATTTTATTGTTGGATAGCCCATTTATCTAGGAAGGCTATAGGTTATAACATCACGCTACGACCAATAGGAGCAGAGCAGCAATGAAAAATGTTATAAAAAAAGGAAGAAAAAAGGGAAAATTACAATCTATTATTCATGCCCCTAAGTGATAAGGGTTATCCACCCCTAACATTTATAACTATACTATAATATTAGAAGAGAGAGAAGAGTTTGTTTGTTTATTTGAACGCGATAATCTCAGAAACTACGGGTCCAAATTGAAAAAAAAATTACTTTTAGATAGCCCATTTATCGAGGAATGCTATAGGCTATAAAACATCGCGCTACAACTAATGAGAGCGGAGCAGCAAGTAAAAATGTTTGCAAAAATAGGGAAAATTTACGCAGACGAAGTTGCGCGGGTCAGCTAGTAAAACTATATTTTTGGAAAGCATTTGTCCAAAACATAGAGATAATTTGCGTACAGTAACTACCTCAATGGTCCGCAACGGCTTAGCAACATTGAATTTAATATAACAATGACATCAGTCACGAGTTTGACCTATTCTAAGAAATTTCCATATCCCGTTATAATTGATATCTACAACTGAAATGTCCATTCAAATTTCAATACAAACGTTCGAAAGCGATTTGATAACCTACAGTTCCAATATCAATCTGTCTGTTCCATGAATTGAATTTTGTATGACGGGATTTTGCAATTTACGTCAAGTTATGAAACCTATTTTTGGTTCCCATATTTCTCGGTATTTTAGGAACTGACAGTCTATTGTTCTCGACAGATCGACAGAGTATTCAGTATTCAATTGCAGGTAAAAAAGGTTTTCGGTATTAACCTCATTATGGGCAGCCTATTTTCATTTAACTGATTCTGAATGGAGATATATATTTGCAAATATGCGATGGATATATGGAAATATATTTGCAAATATTTAATAGATGAAATATATTACGAATACACAAAAAACTTCCACGGGGCAAATTCTCATAATTTTCGAAAAAATGCGATGTTTAAATCACGGAATCCTATGGTCAGCAGTTTCTTTTTTTTTATTTATTTTGATTCAAAAGCCTTAAAAGCCTTATAGGCTAAATTATGAACTATTTGTGAACAGTCTAGGGTTCTTGGTATCTTATGATTCCGGGATTTAAACTGTAGATTTTTTTTTTCGAAAACTACGATAGCGATGCTCGCGGGAGTTTTTTTCTCGCATTCGTGATATATTTCTTCATTAAATCAGCTAAACAATATAGGCTGCCTAAAATGAGGTTAAAAAAGACACTGTGCGCCCGTAAAATAGGCATGCAACAGCAAGCGCATGACATCTGCTATTAAATTGATATTTGTACGGCACCTAATTACGTTTTCGGCGTTAAAACGTGGCGTATGCGTGTTTATTGAATGTCATGACATGCGAGCGCAGTTTAGTCTAAAAAAAATTAAAAGCGCTTTTAACTTTATAAATCTAAAACGCCGAATGTGTTTCATGGTGTAATGATTGCAGCACAGTTAAAAATTGGCATTTAAAAAAAGTGGCCATGAGTTTTTTTGCCAAGTTCTTTTCTCATGTCTTTACTCTTGCGAACTTGGCAGTAAATGTTTAATCATTCTATTCCAAAATGTTGTCTGATGTTCATAGCATATGCAGATGTAACCTAAGTGAATAAAGTACTTTGGCTTTGAAAGTCTAACAAGAAATGTCAAAATATCTCAAGCCATATACGCAACGACTAGCGTATTCGATGAAATTGGTTTCCGTGACCTAAATTGTTAAGAGGATATTTTATACTTAAAGTTATAAGCACATAATTTTGACCATAAGAGCATTTTCGGAAAACGGAAGCATTATTACTAGTACTTAAAGATGCTGTCGGCTATGTTTTCAGATATCCCATACAACGCGCAAATGACAAGGAAGTGTCAAGAGCCAAAGTACGCCTGCAAGCTAAATGTATTTCTTGGAAAAAAAGTACATAACTTAAAAGGTGGACTGTATAATTATCAAAGATTATAGTGTTAAAGACTATCGACTTTGTGCCTTCGAAGACAAGGTTTGTTTTTAAAAAACAGGGTGGTTTTAAATTGTTTTAAGGTGTTTTCAGACGGTGACAACGTTGACGCGCTCTGATTAAAGTAATGGTTTTTAAATCGTCTTTCTTTCGATATTTCTGAAGGTACTCAAGCGTGTCTTATTGCAAATTAACTTTTTTTTTTTCAATAAAATATGGAATTTAATAAAAATTGCTTTGAATACCAAGTCAATGGTTTTGAAGGAGCTCAAGTTATTAAGGGCTGCTTCAATTTTATTGTCATCCTTGAGATCGGAATGGGGAAGCTTTGTTAAGACCTCATTGACATTACCTTATTGCTCTGAAAGTCGATTTTTCAAAGCCATATTACTAAAATCGATCGTTTTTTTTAAGTTATAAGTAATTATAAAGCTTTACAACTTGCAACTACGGGCTTTGCTTCTGTTATTTTCGACACGAATCTAACGTCACATCGTTCAAGAAAATTGAGATGCGTTTATACGAGTACTATCCCTACTGTGAATGTAAGTTTGTTTGTTACGCTTTCACGCGAAAACTACTCAACCGATCATCATGAAACTTTGTACACATATTCTTGGAGGTATTAGAAGTAACATAGGATTATAAAAAAAGGGGAAAATTTACGCAGACGAAGTTGCACGGGACAGCTAGTGAGGAAATAAATACGTACATTCAAGTCCAAATACATAACCTTTATTTTTAGCTTCGCTGCAGTCAGATAAAACAGATTCACAACGGCCCAAAAATACCCGTTTTTTTGGCACGAAATAATAAAATACGACTAATGGACACCACGAAACGTGGACACTGACGGTACGGCTGGTCCACAAGTTCAAAGTCGCTCAGCGGGCTATGGAACGGGCTATGCTCGGAGTTTCTCTTAGGGACAAAATCAGAAATGAGGTGATCCGGCAGAGAACCAAAGTTATCGACATAGCCCACCGGATTAGCAAGTTGAAGTGGCAGTGGGCTGGCCATATTAGCCGAAGAACCGACAACCGTTGGGGTAAACGAGTTCTTGAGTGGAGACCGCGGCTCGGCAAACGTAGTGTAGGACGCCCTCAAGCCAGGTGGAGTGATGATATACGCAAAACGGCTGGCAGGAGATGGATGCGAGAAGCCGAAGATAGAACAAAGTGGCGTGCAATTGGAGAGGCCTATGTCCAGCAGTGGACTGCGATAGGCTGATGATGAATGGACACCCGTCCATTCCTCCGCCATGTTGATTTCAACAATCACATCACTGTCCCCAAATTCAATTCTAAACACACATCAAGGTAGATTATCTAAAATACGACCCATCCAAACTCCATCCGACACTTAACTTCATTAATTGAAACAAACCCATCCTGCAATATATTCAGAGCTGTTACGTCACGCCAGTGACGTCACAATGAATTCAATTAATCAAGTTATTCCCTGACGTCACATTCTGTACAGATGCTAAATTGATATGTGAAAGTTAGAATTAAGGTGTTTTGGGAATTGATGTGAATTGAAAATTATATGGCGCAGTAGGTATTATACATAGTTTTCATAAACCTCGGCTTTACATGGACGTTTCTGCACTATATCGTCCTTATGTATGTTTTTATATCACAAAATGAGGAAACGAAAAAGTCTTGCGCATGATGGTAAGCGCTACTTTGACCCATAACAGTATCAATGTCATAATTGCATTTTTGAAAGATAGAAAAGTTTGAAGTCCAGACCCAGGAATCGAACCTGAGACTTCCATATTCGGCCTGCAACATCATAATTTGTTTAACTGCTCTCTGTAACGAAGCAATAACAAAAGCCGTTATAGTTCTTTAACTACCGACTAGATGGCGCATCGATAGACGGCGAACCCAACTCGCGAGCATCAAGGGATAGAAAAATTTGAGGTCTAGTAATATAGATAAATAGGTGGTTTGCTTCTGGCTCCGGTTTGGCTACGGAAGTCTCGGGTTCAATTCCTGGGTCTGGACTTCAAATTTTTCTATCTTTCAAAAATGCAATTATTGTATTTGTAAAGTAATTGGCAAGAAATGCCTATAGAAATTACTTCAGTATCAATATCACCTAAACCTGTTTGTCAAATATCTGAATGTCATCGTAACCAGCTCCTCATTTGAGACATTAGTTCAGAAGTCTCATTTGCTTAGTAATTACACTTGGTACAGTGCCCTTCAACCGAAATACAGTGATGTGTTAACATTACTATTTCACGGAAGAAAAAATGACACCGCTGTGGTAGGTACTCACCAACAAGGCCTATAGCTTAGAACTGTTTGTCACTGAATTCAGACATGAAAATTTTCGTGTTTAAGTGAGTTCCTAGATTCTTTAAGTTAGTACAGACAATAGGGTAGATGACTGTCAAGTCAAATCAGTATCTTTTTAAGAAACGTCAAAACGATGCGCCTTGTACTAATTTATATGAAATACAAAACAATGACGTCATTCTTTTGTATGGTCAAATCAAGTAGTTTCAATATTTGTTTTGATATTTATTAATTCACTAGCTGTGCCCCGCGGTTTTATCCGCGGTTTATTAGCCTATGTGTTAATCCAGGGTGTCAGCTAACTCTATACCAAATTTTAATAAAATCGCTCCAGCCGTTTAGACGTGAAGAAGTAACAAACATACACACTCACATACACACAAACTTTCGCTTTTATAATATTAGTGTGATAACAACGTAAAATTGTAGAGAAACATTGTTTTTTCAGAATATTTTTGCAGATGCTATTTCTTGTATAGTGTAAAAAATGTATTGTAGTCATCTACCCAATTTCATTTTCATTGTCAAAGAGTGACTAACTGCCACACTGAGTCGTTTGATGCTTACGTACTTAAAATCATTCCATAGTATATTTTTGTTCGCAAATTCGACGAATTAGAATGATAACATTAAAATAGACTGCTTCTGTGGCGCGGTGGGAGTGTATCCGACTGCTACGCAAGAGGTCGTGGGTTCGATTCCCACACGGGACACCACTTTGTGTGATCCACAAATTGTTGTTCCGGGTCTGGGTGTAATTTGTGTCCGTGACTTGTATGTTTGTAAAGTCCCCCGTGACACAGGGCTTGTACCCTACTGCGGGAGTTGCCTTTTATAAAAAAAAACAAAAAAAAAATGATAACATTAAAATACCAAATTATAGTAAGCCAATCTGAGGCGTCAATGGTTGGCCACTGGCCAGGCCAGACTTTTATCTGATACTATGTAAAAGGTTTTTTTTTTAAATGGTTTTTTGTAAAGTCGAGCGATAATTTTACGTGATAACGTCATAAGAAAACATTGATGACATTGAATAAACAACCATGACTGTGACACCTCTATTTCTTTTTTAAATTTCCAATTGTATCGCATGTTGCTGCAATCGCCAAAACATTGATGACATTGTAATAAACAACGATGCCTATGACAGCTTTAATGAACCCGGGCGTATGTGCCCGACGGCCACAATACTTCAGCTTATCAGCAGGCGGAACGTGAGCGCTGACGTCACACTTTTTCGTGATACCAGCCGGTCATCGATTTATAGCAAGCAGATATAAATTTATTAAAATAATATATTACGGGTCTTAATCGCGTGAATAATTTAAGGTAAAATACCTTGTTTATTGCCCGACGTTTCGACCGTATTGCAACGGCCGTGGTCACGGGAAGACTAGTCTTCCCGTGACCACGGCCGGGTATTTTTCCTTAAATTATTCACGCGATTAAGACCCGTAATATATATATTTTAATAATGTGTACAAATCGCGAAAGTTTATCAACAGATATAAATTTGTTTTAAAGAGTCGTGCTCACCATAAGAATAAGACATAGCTTTGCCTACTCGTATTAGAACGTAAATATGACCATTTATACCAAAGCTTCAAACGCTAACCAAGACTATGTGTGCCACCCACTCAAAGCAAACCCTGTTAAAACCTTTCAACCCCTTTTTTGCAAAAAAAGCTTTTAAACCAGTGAAGACTTATTAATTTCCAACTAAATTATAGGCAGACCTATAAATTTTTTGACCTATTAACACAAAAATAGAACAAATTGCCGCCATTAAAGTGAATTGGCCAAACACTTAAGTTCCACGATCTGTTTGCTTCCGCTAAAACATTTTAAAAGATGTTGGTAAAATCACTTGAGGTTGTATTTCTGCGTAATAGGATATTATGCCGCTGTCGCTATTTTTTAAGCTATTATATAGCTTTTATCGCGGGCTTTGAGCGCAGCGACCGAATCAATAAATTCCGTAACGAAAATAAAACCTAACACCCCCATTCCACCTACCATGTAGCTCGGCCGAGCGTTCGCTTATCGTACCTATATGTATATGGTAAGACTGTACGAAGCTCGCACGGATCGAGACGAGCTGCTCCGAAATGTAATGAAAAGAAAAAATACTGCATAAATAAAAAATAAATACCTAATTAAAATGCTTTACCGCGGCAGTTCCCGAGTGCCACACATTTTTTTTTTCGACAGGCCAAGCATGCAACGGGATGTTTCTTTGAGCGTGCACGCTAGGCTATAGAATGTATAGACTTCTCGGCTAGTGCCTTTTGTAGCTGCGTTTTCAGCATGCAGCAAGACAACGGTATGATCTAGACTGACAAACTATCCAGGAGATATTATACTGCAGAAGTGTGTTAACAGACATCAATGTACTCACTATTATCTCACTCTCATAGTCTGATAAAATGTCAAACCGACACACGAGACCGACGGCTTAACGAGCTCTCCGAAGCACAGTGGTGGAATATTTTTATAAAACTATCACTCATAGATGTGACAGTAAAAATGTCCTAAACCTCGTCGCCACTAAGTCGCGGACTTACGGATCTCTCAAACAATGGAGTAAGTAGATGAAATCAATATAAACTCACACCTATTTTCCTTGACGTCTCCTCAAGGACTCCTCGAAGCGACTCAACTTCAATCAATCAAAATTTACATTCTTTGTTGCAAAAAATGTCCTTTAATTACTCCCATCGGGAGTTTTTTCTCATTTGAGGTGAGGAAACAAGTGTCAAACTCACAGGCGAGTATGAGTCGAGAAATTGAGACTCCGTTTCATTTCTGTAGTGTCTGACTATGGATATCAACTCTAACTGCTCGGTCGACACCGAGATACGGACCGGAATAGTTAATAGGATAATGCCAGACAGGTAAGACGAATGCTACGGCAGACGGAATATCTAATGTTTTAAGTAATGCTGCCCTTCATGAGGGGAAGATTTGCTAGCATTAGCTTATCTTAATATAAAAGAGCGTGGTAAAAAAGTATACTAAAAATCGTCGTTAAAACTTACTGAATATAGGTATTTTCGAAAATGTAGCAATGAAATTAACCACCAAAAAAAAAACAAAATCAAAAGTACGAAAAAATTAGGGACTTACCGATGCCCAGAATCAATGCAATAAATAAAAATGACTGGACAAACATTTATATAAAAAAACTTATGTATAGATCTGAGAATGTAATACAATTCCAATAATGTATACTAATATTATAAATGCAAATGTTTGCATGTATGGATGGATGTTTATTATTAAATCACGCCACAACAGATAATCAGATCCGAATGAAATTTGGCACTGAGATAGACTGCAGTCTGGAATAACACATAGACTACTTTTTATCCCGAAAGCATTTTACCAGCTACAGCTGACAGCTAGTATTATATAATAGGCATCCATCAAATTGCAAACATGTTATTTTTTCATTTCTTAAAAACTACAGTTGCTCATTTCATTCCATTTTTAAGCCATATCACGTTTTCCGTTTTACGTAGAGGCATACTTATACTTATATGGCTGTTCCGTTGCGACTCCGACTAGCAGACCAAGCGTCGCCGTTGCATGCGGTACTGGATCAGCCACACGCTCCGAAGGGACTCTGAACACATGCTGAAGCAAGCCCTAGACTGGGCTCCTCAGGGAGAGCGTAAACCAAGCCGCCCTAAGCAGACGTAGCGGCGGACGATCATCGCAGAGACGAAGAACATTCGGAAGACTTGGAGCAAAATGAAGGTGCACTATGAACACCCTTTGCCCCAATAGGGGTCACAGGAAAATAAGTTAACACGTTGACTGCGAAACACCAACTTACTGACTTATTATAGTGCTGCATGATCTTATAGACCTGACAAGTTTATTTATTTTTTACTTATTTATTTGCAAAACTTACAAGTATCATGACAGTATACCTTTTTAAAGTAACATTCTACATATTCTAATCTATACTAATATTATAAAGCGGAAGAGTTTGTTTGTTTGTTTAAACGCGCTAATCTTAGGAACTACTGGTCCGATGATTTTTGTTGGGTAGCCCATTTATCGAGGAAGGCTATAGGCTATATAACATCGCGCTACGACTAATAGGAATGGAGCAGCAATGAGAGATGTTTCAAAAACAGGGAAAATTTACGCAGACGAAGTTGCGCGGGACAGCTAGTTATTACATACAACTTTATTATATCTATATATACTTAACCGTTTTTATAAGAAATTACAAACAATTATACCTTTGTGAAGAACAGAATAAATCTGTGTATCCGGCTATGACATTGAGGGTACGGACTGCACGCGTCAGAGGAGCCTCGCTCAGCAGATTGGTTCGAGCTTGCGGAACTAGTAGCAGTGGTGGTCGTCGTCGTCGCCACACGTACCGGTCCGGAACACACAGGCCTACCTGACCTAATATGTCCGTGTTGTAAATCTTACTTCTGAGTAACTTGAGTAAATTATCGTAACCGCGGCCGTCAGGTCGAAAAGACCAGTTTATCACATTTATTTTTGATATTATTTGACATTAAAACCAATATCGATTTTTGATTTCTATAACTACAACATGAAACATATATATCATAACTATTTTGGTTACTATCTAACTCAAAATCAAACTAAAGTTTTGAAGACCGCACCGCTAAAATGACACCAATTTTTGTCAGCCGCACCCTGAGGAAGTTTTGCGTGAGATCGTTTCGGCCCGATACCACAGTCACCGTGTTAAAAGTAAGTCAAGACACATACGTCGTAAACCAGATAACTAAATTATTGCTGCTCGAATGTGAAGTCAGCTTTACAGGTTGAGTTTATCCTCAAAAGGCAGTCACGTCATTGTGACAGCACCCGAGCATGACAAATTTAATTAATCACGCAAGTTTGCGAGCATGACAGCCTTCCTACTTAATTAGTGTAATTGTTATAATTCGGATTGAACATACCAGGGGTATTAATGAAGTTTTGTTACTAATTTACTTCAATTACAAAGTAAGTTGTTTTAGTGGTCGTTGGATATTAAATATAAAAGCGAAAGGTCATTCACTCACTGAATCAACAGGAAGTCTCGGAAATGACTTGACCTGGGAAGTTGAAATTTAAGTTAAGTTTATAGATAGGCAAACTACAGTCAGTTATGAATAGACTTCGAAAATAAACACTAGTTACATGCGTAAATAGTTTTATAATTAGGGTTAATTATTTATGTGTAAAATCTTTTTTGAATTATACAAATCGTACCTTTTGTTTATAAATTGCGACGGGTATGAAAATGGTAAAAATAAGAAAAATGCCGCAGTGTGTGCAAACTGCTCTACGCTTTGTTTATCAGATACCTGCACATTTGAAAAAATCTATAAGCGACCGTGCGACCACGATCGGTGCAATTCGATCGAAACGGTCGGGAAAATAAAAGGTTAGTACCTTTAAATAACCCACGCGATTATGTTCCGCAATAGATTTAATATAAATCTATAAGACTTTATTTTTGAAAGTGTAGTTATAAAAACTCTAGAAATACAAGCTATACTGGATGCTGATTTAGTTAGGTGAATCCCGCAGGAGGGGGATCACACTATGATACTACTTACCTACCTACCGGAATCAATAAAATAAAATGACACGTTAATTTTATTTTTAAGCCCATTGGTAGTACAATGACTACGCGCATTGTCTTCGGGTTCGAATCATAGAAATATGACTGGCCTATTTACCTGAAGGATCAATTCAAATTTTCAATTTAAGACTGCCTCTGTGGCGCGGTGGGAGTATGTCCGACTGCTACGCAAGAGGTCGTGGGTACGATTCCAACACGGGACACCACTTTGTGAGATACATAAATTGTTGTTTCGAGTCTGGTGTACTCTGTGTCCGTGACTTGTATGTTTGTAAAGACCCCCGCGACACAGGGCTTGTACTGTAGGGTACAAGCCCTGTGTCGCGGGGGTCGTCTTTTATAAAAAAAATAAAAAATCATATTCAACACGGACGCAACCACGGGCATTAAATCCATGCGTTAGAGATGTTTGAAAATTTTATGGAAATTACACCAGTGCGAAGTCGGGCCGGACAGCAACTCTTTAAATAAAATAGAGCCACCTCATTATATCAAGTCTATGTTTATAAGCAATTACGAAGAAACTTCCATATTATGACAGTTATTATGGATACTAAGTGTTGATACACCCGATATAAAAATACAGCCTATATTTATTTTAAACATATATTATTATGTGAGGTCACAATATGTAGGTGTCAGTCATATATACTTTAAACGATTACAGAACCGTGTCATTTAATTATTAGTTAGGTAAGAAAGAAAGAAGAATGATTACAAGTGCGACGGCACTTCGAGTGTTAAGGGTTTTGTACAAAATTATTTGTATATACTAACAACCTCCCGCTAGTAGCTCCTTTACATCACACTTAATAACTTAATAATATCATTATAAAAATACATATATTACGGGTCTTAATCGCGTGAATAAATTAAGGTAAAATACCTTGTTTATTGCCACGACCGTTGCAATACGGTCGAAACGTCGGGCAATAAACAAGGTATTTTACCTTAAATTATAGACCCGTAGTATATATATTTTCATAATGTGTGCAAATCGCTAAAGTTAATCAACATTTTAAGATATGTGAAACTGTTTAATTTCAGTACGCCAATCAGATTTTATTTTTTTAAAGACTACTCTCGCAGTATGATGTGCACAAGCCCTGTGTCGCGGGGGACTTTACAAACATTCAAGTCACGAACACAAAGTACACCCAGACTCGAAATAATAATTTGTGGATCACACAAAGTGGTGTGTAGTTGTGTGGTAAACGAACCCACGACCTCTTGCTTAGCAGTCGGACACACTCCCACCGCGCCACAGAGGCAGTCAGAATTACTTTATAAGAAAACAGGTAAAGATATTTTACTTCGACTTCGTAGATCTCGTTCACAAAGAGTTATTTTTTAACCCCGGAATATATACGAGTACCTATGCAACAAATTAACAATGCATTTTATTAAATATTTTCATAGGCTAAATACTGATCTGCTAAAATTTAAATTATTGCGAAATTGAAATAATTTAATCTTGTGTTCTTAAGACAGCTCTCTGTTAAGGAACGGACGGACAGACAGTGAAGCCTTAATAACAGTGACAAGGTACCCTAAAAACGAAAAACGAGCCTTGATGTCGTAATTGTATATCAAAAACTCTGCTCACATGTAACTAGTAATATAGGGTAGGCAGATTGCAGCCTTGACGTGCTAATTTTGATAATAAGATTGCAGGTACAGTCAGTTGCGTGAATAGTTAATAACTTAATGTGTACTTTAGATTGGGAAGACAGAAAATTGGTTACGTCTTCAATCAGGTTCGAGCAGTTGAATAATGATAATGAAAACAAAAAACTTGAGAGGTCTCAAGGGACACCCGGATGGAACGAAGTTCTTATCTTACTTTTTTTTTTTATAATCTTCGCAACACCACACTGTTCAATGCGAAATAGAAAGACGAAACAAAAATAACTTACAAAAAGACGATTGTATACCGAAGGCTCGAACCCACAACTACACAATTGTCACCAATACTGTGTACCGAATTTATGTCTCTAGACCAAATCGACACGTGACTTCTTCGTCAAATTAGATGTGTATATCTTACGCGCACGCCGCACGGCTTGTGTGTGTCAAAAAGTGTCGTTACAACTTTTCGTGAGATTTTTTTTCGTCTAGCTCCCTTTCAGAACGCGCGATAAGGAATTTCGTTCCAAAAAAACCTGTTGCTTAAAATTACTTAGCCCATGTCACTCAAACAATAGGCTAGTTTTCAACTAGTAAAAATAACAACTCTTTAAGAAATGTCAGGTGGAGTGATGATTTATGCAAAACGGCTGGCAGGAGCTGGATGCGAGAAGCCGAAGATAGAACAAAGTGGCGTGCAATTGGGGATGCCTATGTCCAGTGGACTGCGATAGGCTGATGATGAAGATATGTCAACACCCAGATTTTGTATGGAGATCTTATACAAATACTGGACATGACGTCACTATTTTTTTCTAGTCAAATCCCTTATTTTTATGATATGATTAAAAATCCTATTTAACACAAAATGTAATAAGGAATTGATCGTTGATAGTTTAAATGCTAGTTTTATTTATTTTTTAAACTTTTAAATATTGTTGTTTACCTAGGAAACAAGCCTATTGAACAATACTACTTAATTATGATGAAATCCGTGAAGCCATTTAGACTAAAGAGCGTGCAAACATACATACACTCTAAAAATCTTTATACTCTTCCTGGCACAGGCGGATAATTTACTACAAATGATTATTATTGAATAAAGCTTACTACAATTTTGTTGTTTATTGGTATGATTTGCTCTTATTACTTGGAATAAAATACTATAAATTAAACTTGAAATAATACAAAACAGGCACATTTAATATAAAATAACAAATGTAATTTTTGGGTATTTAGTTTATATATTTTTTGAATAATCTAAAATAAATAAACTAAATACTAAAAAATATCGGGCAATAAACAAGGTATTTTACCTTAAATTATTCACGTGATTAAGACCCGTAATATACAGGGAGTAACAGAAAGGTGTGGTCATATTCAATGGTTGGTACATGCACATAATACTGAGTGCATATACCTAATTTTATCCAAATTGGAGTACCCTAAAAAATAATAATTATTTTTTTATTAGTTTATTTATGAATGAAAAAGTTATTAATTAAAAAAAATATGACTTAAACAGTTCTATGCCATAATAATCCAATCTAATTATGTAGGGGAGGTATAATTCTTATGCCATACGCCTTTCACTACTGAATTTTGACAAAAAGAATATGCTATGACTATGTAATAAAAATGCAACCAGCTATGGCACCACGGTAGGTGCAATACTGATATGTAACCCTGTATATATATTTTCATAAAAATAAATCAGGTATTTTTTTTTAACTATATAACGCATCCTAAGATACAGCTGCAAGTGCTCATCCTACCGATATAATTTGCAAACTGTCGGAAAACAAATAACTAAGTAAGGCCATAACCAATCAGACACGAAGAGGCCAATTTTGAGTTTTTAAGTACGGTCAGCAAAATTTTATTAGAAAAATATAATTAATTATTAAACACAAGCACGGTCCTTTTAGTAAGCCGATCTGTACGAATGGCTACAAGCCATTGTTTTAAACGTATTTTACCCTTAGGAAACTTATTTCCAACCGTTTTTTTAAGCACATAGGAATTGCACAACGTTATCTCATTTCGATTTAAGAGAATATTTATTGTACTTATAAAAAATGGAAGAAATCCGTCTGAATTTCTTCCGACGAAAGTATAGGCGCTTTGACACATTTGACAGGTTTCTGGATCTGACGTCTTAGTGTTGCCGCCTAGTGGGCGTCATTTCAGAAAACCCTCATTGATTGTTTGTAAAGTGCACCGCAATATAGGGCTTGTACACTACTGCATAAACTGTCCTTTAACATGGTGTTTAGTATATTAGTCGCAGCACCTTACCCCCATATTAAGTTTATAAACATTCAAACATTGTAAAATAGGCAATTTGAAAAAAGTGGCCGCGAGTTTTTATTGCCAGGTTCTTTTCATCGGCTTTGCCTATTGTTTGCGAAATTGGCATTACATGTACATGTAGAATCCCGACGTATCACAAGAGTTGTTTTGCATCCTAAGTGAAAAAAGAATGTTGAATTTTGTTTTTTTTTAAGCTATTGCATAACTTTTATCGCGGGCTTTGAACGCGGCGACCGAATCAAGAAATTCCGTAACGAAAATAAAACCTAACACCCTCCACTCCGCGTACCATGTAGCTCGGCCGAGCGTTCGCTTAACGTATATGTATATGGTACGACTGTACGAATTTGTGACATGGCACAAACACACATGCCAAAAGCCACTTCACTTTATGTTATAATACGAAGAAAAGACTAGAAAATGTAGAAAAGTCGTTGCGAATCGAGTGAAACACTCAGAATATATTATAATCACACGCTTTCTTCGGTTGTACCGGACAAAAAGTGTGACGTCACAATATAACATACTCATAGAAACTAGCAACGCTTTTGACCATCAACATCTCGTTTGTGTGTAATGATAGCAGTAAATTCTAATGTTGTGGAATACCTATCAGCGCATTGTTGGGCAAAGTTCCAACACAATGCTGGTTAATGGCAGCTTTTTGTACTTACCCGGTAAGCGCGAATCGTTCATAAAAAGATGTGAAATACCGCACTGTAGTGTTAAAATGTTGTTAATTTTAAATTGTCAATAAATTTTAGCGACCGTTTTTATTGCAAAGTTCCATAAGATCTTTTTTAAAATTGTATGTTTTCTACATTTCTACTTTATATTTTTGTTTTTCCAAATGTTACGGTCTGATTGCATTTGCTATTTTGTTGTTTACGCACAAAACAACTCTTTGAGAAGTGTATATTCCTCAAATCTGTACTAATATTATAAAGCTGAAGAGTTTGTTTGTTTAAACGCGGTAATCTCAGGAACTATTGGTCCGAGTTGAAAATATTTTTTTTGTTGGATAGCCCATTTATCGAGGAAGGCTATATAACATCACGCTACGACCAATAGGAGTGGAGCAGCAATGAAAAATGTTGCAAAAACGGGGGAAATTGACGCATACGAAGTTGAGTGGGTCAGTTAGTGTAATTATAATTTTAAATAGCCCATGCATCGCATTTTCATTAAACCCTTTTCGTTCTTCGAATTACATGAATTCCAAGTTTAATCTAGTATTTCCGATGATTAGGGCGTTCAAACAAACATTGAAACTATTCAATTGTATTATTTTAGTATATATATCCATTCCACTAATAAACATTATCATATATTTCGAGACTTAATCGCGTGAATTATTTAAAGGTACGAACCTTTTATTTACCCGACGTTTCGATCGAATTGCACCGATCGTGGTCACAGGTCGACTACCTATATAATGTCGATAAAAGCTTCGTACATTTAAATAATTCACGCGATTAAGTCCCAAAATATATTTAATATGTATAAAAATCGCGAAAGTTTAAAAACTATAAACATTATCATAGTATATTATTTTCGTTTTTCACATATCTTAACCTTGGATGTCTTTGCAGTTTTATGATATGTTAACTCCGTCATGGAAAGAATTCAATGGAATTAGCAATCAAAACCCTGCAATTGCATATCCAATATTATAATCAATAGACTACTGACAATACTTCTGTTACTTTACTTACCATACAAACTCAGAATCGTCATAATTACTATTACACCTCAGGTCACCAGTTAACTCTAAAGCGAAATCACCATAATCGTACCTTAACCAAATATCATTAAATTATTAAAAACACATTTGTTTGTCTGACTGTACAAAAAAATGTAAGTGATGATTCAAGGAAGACAGCAATGTGTGGAAAGTAGCCGTCGGCTGTTGTCTCTGGATATGGCCGGCTCATAGGTCGACAACAAAGCCACATACACTTAAAGACAATCTCAAATAGTGCTGTTTCGCTTGAGATTCGACCGAGATCCGTATACGTGTTTATATATGTGAGTGAGCCTGTTTTCGTTCGTTGTTAGGGAGCTGGCTCTAGCGCTGTTGTTGTGATCCCTAATCACTGTAATCAAATAAATAAGAATGGGGTACCACAGTAAGTGAGAACTTGGGTTCCAAGTTGATGTGTCGGTAAATCGCCTTTGGCCAAAAGCCGTTTAAGTTTTTTTTGGGCAATCAGGAAAGTGACATAATAATTGAAGGGAGTTATGTAGAAAGCAGACATTAACCATAGATAGGTTTTGCAATAACAAATTGCAAATTGATACTTGCCATTAATTTTGATACTTACGAGTACCCACAATAAATTACTGAAATGTACAAAACCTTATAAGATTAAGATTGTTAAAATGAGACTAAATGTAATTGTTCTGGTGAGGAAATAAATAAAGATTATTATTATAGTCTCCAATAAAATTACTTACTTATTAGATACTAGCTGACCCGCGCAACTTCGTTTGCGTAAATTTTCCCCGTTTTTGCAACATCTTTCATTGGTGCTCTGCTACTTTTGGTCGCAGCAGGGTGTAACGATAAATGGGCTATCCAACAGTATAGAATTTTTCAATTCGGATCAGTAGTTCCTGAGATTATCGCGTTCAAACAAACAAACTCCTGAGCTTTATAATATTAGTATAGATTTACTACTATTTAAAGGCACGAGGTACTAAACTGACTAAACAGTTAGAGCTGAACCACACGAGCAGTACGGCGACGGTGCGACGCCTGAGCGGTACCGCTGCGGTGTCCTGCAAATAAAAATCTATGGAACGCACTCCTCTGTGGTGCTGCAACGCCAGTGTTCGCGCCGTTGGCAACTAATTGCTCGGCCAATAATGGCAATATGTCTACAATTGTATGGCGCATTATCCAGTCTCCTAAACGGGCTACACAACCCTGCAACGATAAAATAGAGGGCGACTGAAACAACAACAAAATTGGCCGGGCAACATTGGGGAAAATAGATCACTCAGCGGTCGTCCGACAATCATCAAATCAATAATGGAGAGTACTGCCATGTTGCCGGCCACAGCATTGCCGTAAAAAATGGCCCGTTTAACGCTTGCTAGGCGAATTATTTGCGGTGCCGTTGTCATGTGGTTTGATTCTCAGTTATGTACAATTCGATAGTCGACTTCGAGTATTTCAATTAAAGTTATTGCGTGTGAGCCCCACGTACCTACGCAACATCAGCAAGCTAAGACATCCGGTCAAGAGTAACATTACCTAATGTTTATTGTATCGCAATGTTTTAAAAGTGACGACAACCTCAGTGAATAATCTTAGTGTGTAGGTACCTAAGGTAACAATGTAATCATTTGATTGCCAATAAAGGGTATGTTTTTACCAATGTAATATTATTATTATATTTTAATTTTATGTACAATTTGGGGGGTGTTGTGTAGGGACTCTGTATGTATGAAATAAATATAATATCAGCAGTTTTGTGTACAAGCGAGAAGTATGTCAGTGACGCCGCCAGTTACTGCGCACTGGCCGGTCGGTATGAACGTGGATATTCTTGGGACTAACATCGGACAATAAACTAGTGAATTCAAGTTCTATCCCGCTTTATAAAACGCCAGTAACTCCCAAGGCAACCCTCCATCACTCAAGTATAACTATCGCCTCTATAATATCTTTAAAGACTTTAAACGCTTATGCCCGGTAAATATCGCAAAAGTTTAAAAACACTACCTACGTAAACTAGTAAATGTTTAGATTCAACTCAATTATTCTATACTAATACTAGCTGACCCGCGCAACTTCGTCTGCGTAAATTTTCCCCGTTTTTGCAAAATTTTTCCTTGCTGCTCCGCTCCTATTAGCTGTAGCGTAATGTTATAAAACCTATAAACTTTCTCGATAAATAGGCTATCTAACAGTAAAATAGTTTTTCGTTTAGGACTCGTAGTTCCTGAGATTATCGCGTTAAAACAAACGAACAAACTTTTTAGCTTTAAAATATTATAGTATAGTTATAAATGTTAGGGGTGGGCAACCCTTATGATTTAGGGGTATTAAAAATATATAGTAGCCGATTCTCAGACCTACTGAATATGCATATAAAATTTCATAAAAATCGGTCAAGCCGTTTCGGAGGAGTATGGTAACTAACATTGTGACACTAGAATTTTATATATAATACTAGCTGTCCCGCGCAACTTCGTCTGCGTAAATTTTCCCTTTTTTTTTTTACAACATTTTTCATTGCTGCTCCGCTCCTATTGGTCGTAGCGTGATATTATAACCTATAGCCTTCCCCGATAAATGGGCTATCCAACAATAAAATATTTTTTCAGTGCAGCCCAGTAGTTCCTGAGATTATCGCATTCAAACAAACAAACAAACTCTTAGGGGTATGAAAAATAGATGTTGGCCGATTATCATAGATACCTGATAAGCTGACCCGCGCAACTTCGTCTGCGTAAATTTTACCCGTTTTTGCAACATTTATCATTGCTGCTCAGCTCCTATAGGTCTTAGTGTGATGTTATATAGCCTATAGCCTTTCTCAATAAATCGGCTATCCAACAGTAAAATATTTTTTCAGTGCAGCCCAGTAATTCCTGAGATCATCGCGTACAAACAAACAAACAAACTCTTAGGGGGATGAAAAATAGATGTTGTCCGATTCTCAGACCTACCCAATATGCACACAAAATTTCATCAAAATCGGTCGAGCCGTTTCGGAGGAGTTCGATTACGCACCCCGTGACAGGAGAATTTTATATATTAGATTATAAGGCTGAAGAGTTTGTTTGTTTGTTTGAACGCGATAATCTCAGGAACTATTGGTCCAAATTGAAAAATTATTTTACTGTAGGGTAGCCTATTTATCGAGGAAGGCTAGACCAATAGGTGCGGAGCAGCAATGATAAATGTTGCAAAAACGGAAAAAAAATACGCAGACGAAGTTGCGCGGGACAGCTAGTATTAAATATGGACTGAATAGATAGCATAAATTACCAACTGATATCAAACTCAATAACAAAACGTTAGAAGTATCTTAATATTTAATAGAACAGTAAACCAAAACAATATAATTTATCTAGAAATGTTCCAAATGAATTTTGAAGTCGGCAATTCGGCAAATTTCCAACTTCACAACAGAGCATTTGTATCAATTTTCGACTTCATTTTATAAATACGCCAATTTAACAAATCAGTTGAAGCACACACATTTCAAAAGTAAAAAAATCCTTTTCCATTAGTCTTGGCTTCCTTACGACAAGGAAATCTGATTTTCCATTTTCTGTAAAAGACAAATCTATATAACACGCATTACGCGATTGAACCCTCAAAATGTGAAGGAAATAAATGTATGACATGATTTAATATTTGAGGGGTTAAATGGCGTAAGATTCGCGTTATTTGTAAGGCTCAATGTATATTAACATATAGCTTTAGATACGCAGCAAACTGATCTTTATTTTTTATGCAGAAGGGTATAAATTCGTGTAGGTAATACTTGACAATTCGCACGTCAAGTCGCGAATTTGCGCACATTTTCATTTTCTCTTGTCAATGTTTGTCATTAGTGGTTAAACCTATTTACTACCTTTTCATCTTCTTCGTCGCTATACAAGAGTTTAGCCACGACCACAATGTCCAAAAGCAGTAATAATAATAATAATAATAATATCTTGGGACAACTCACACAACGCTATCTGATCCCAAACTAAGCAGAGCTTGTACTATGGAAACCAGACAACTGATAAACATACTTATATATTTCTAAATACATACATATTATAGATAAATAACACCCAGACACAGAATAAACCATCGTGCTCATCACACAAAGTTTTATCCTAGGTGGGGATCGATCCAACGACCTCTTGCGTAGCAGTCGGTTACACTCCCACCGCGCCACAGAGGCAGTCAGTGTGGTTGTGGTCGTCTTGTCAGGGTTGGTGACCCGCTTGAGTTCCTGTCGCACGATGCATTGCTGTCAAAACACCACTATAAATAGCAAATCATCAGTTTTTGACAGCTCGATTTGGTTTGAAACTAAATGACAGTGATTGCCAAAGAAGCAGGCTGGCTGAGTGGAAACCCTTATCACAAAAACCGAGGGTATAGAAGCAAACTCTCATACAGCTTCATTCGGCATAGCACACATATACATCGTTCACAGACACGGAATCTCGGAACATCTTCAGAACAAAGTGGTCCAAGATTTCGTAAACGATTTCTATGCGCGTGTTGGTCGAGCGCATCTATACTAATATTATAAAGCGGAAGAGTTTGTTTGTTTGTTTTGTTTGTTTGTTTGTTTGTTTGTTTGTTTAAACGCGCTAATCTCAGGAACTACTGGTCCGATTTGAAAAATTTTTTTTTGTTGGATAGCCCATTTATCGAGGAAGGCTATAGGCTATATAACATCGCGCTACGACTAAAAGGAGCGGAGTAGCGACGTGAAATGTTGCAAAAACGGGGAAAATTTACGCATACGAAGTTGCGTGGGACAGCTAGTATTGTATAAAAGACTAGAGGTGTATTGTGCTTTGGTAGCCTCAAAGGTTTCATAAACATGAAAAACATTTTTTTGTATCTACATAATTTTAATAAAAAAGTAATACTTTTATATCATCTAAGTAACAAGCACGTACCTATCTATTGTTGGCAAGAATTTCCCTCGCCAACAAAAAATAAACTTCGTTGAATCTCACGGCTTTTAGTTGAGATACAATCTAGGATTGTGTGTTCAACATAATGTTTCGTAAAAAATATTTCTATTTATATGCAAAGGCAACACAATCTCAATAAAATTGACATGAATTCGCACTTTATCCGATCACGAAAAGCGTCATAAACTTACAGCCTAAAACAATAACAATACCTATAAAAAGGCGTCTATAAAATCGAAATGACAGCTGCAAAGTTCCCAGATTGATGGAAATGGAGGCAGAAAGAAGACTGATTGAAGAAATTAGACTGTAAGCGTTGAGGCAATAGGGGAACCTGGTGCTGGCATTGGTCCGTCTATTTGGCGTCCATACGTTTTGACGTATGGACGCCAAATAGACGCTTGTGTGTGCTTTTAGACTGTAAACAGGCGTTAAGTAATAGAGATTTAATGCCGACTATAGCTTTTAGATGAGGCCTTTTTAGGGTTCCGTAGCCAAAATGGCAAAACGGAACCCTTATAGTTTCGCCATGTCCGTCCGTCCGCACCTTGGCTCAGAGACTGTTAGTGTTAGAATGGTGATTTTGCATGGATACACATATTACTTACGCCGACAAAGTGAAAGAATAAAATATAGACAAAAAATTTTTTTAGGGTACCTCCCCTATATGTAAAGTGCGGATGTGTTTTTTTTTCTCCCCTACCCTATCGTGTGGAGTATCGTTAGATAGGTCTTTTAAAAACGTTTAGGGGTTTTCAACACCATTTTTAGATATAGGGATTCGTTTGTGAAATATTAAGATTTAAAATGCAAATTTTTGTTTGAGTCAAGTGTGCCCCCCCCCCCCCCCTGACAGCTTAATGGTTGATGTTGAGTATGTGAAAAAAAATCCGGTAGTAGTATATACAGTAAAATTAAAAGGAAAACTATCTCAGCTAAGAAGGCTTTACAAGTTTACGAGTAACAGCTGATAAAAGAGAAGTAACAAAACTTCGTACAAATTCCATTGAAAATTATTATTATGTAGGTATAACGTTGTAAGTATGAAATAAAAACAACAAAAAACCCACTTCATAAGCCGCAACATTTGGATGGAGGGGGGGGGGGGTGACAACGGAACCCTACATTGCGCGTGGCCCAACATGCACATTCCGGTTTAGACTATTACGCACATTTCAGCTGATCAATAGGCAGCGACTATTTAGCACTAGCTGTTCAGGAATTATCACATTTCCCGAATGCCTTTTAGGCCGTAGAATGAAAGCCATAACCAAAAACTATTTTTACAAGTTAAACCACAATAAAAGGGTCAGCAAGAATATCAGCGTTGTGGTCCACAGACTACGTATGTCCTTATTTGTTTCGCGCAAACCTACTTTGTAATGTTCGTATCAACCATTGACATATAGGCCATAACCTCACAAAATTGAGCACTCTCTAAAAAGAAACAACGCTACAGAATTGTATAAGCTACGGGGCTTAATTGCATACATATTTTATTTTAAGTCTACCCGTGACCACGGCCGTTGCAATACGGTCGAAACGTCGGGCAATAAACAAAGGTATTTAGGCTTAAAATAAAATATTTACGTGATTAAGACTCGTAGCTTAAAAAAATCTATAATGTGTACAAATCGCGAAAGTTTACGAACATATAGAAACAACGCTACTTTGTGCACAATACCTGTCAAATGCCGCACGAGATTTTTCTCTAATTGTAATTGGCACAGTCTTAAGCAACTAGACAAATGACATTCTATTCGATTAGAGTTTACGCCAACCGAATAGAATGACGTCGTTGCGTGCGCACTACTGCTAATCGTATATTATGACCAATTTTCGTATTCAAAGTGTTGCGCGCGCAATCGAATAGAATGACGTCTCATTCTATTCGATTAGCGTAAACTCCAATCGAATAGAATCATTCGATTAATGTAAACTCTAATCGAATAGAATTATTCGATTAGCGTAAACTCTAATCGAATAGAATTATTCGATTAGCGTAAACTTTAATCGAATAGAATGCCATTTGTGTAGGGGTCTGTATGTCAATGGTATCAACCTGTGTTTTCATTTTCCGTTGTATCGTGGTTCAAATAAAATTATTTTCTTCTTCTTCTTCAATTGGTGAACGCCATTTAACGGCAACAAAAATGTGTACAAAAACATACTTCAGCTTACGTAATATTACACAAAACGAAACGACTAAAGCGCTAAGCGAAATATTATAAATTGAATCATGCGTAGCTGAGTGCATCGGAGGTAGTAAAGGAAATTAAATCTAGTTATTATAGTACTTAAAGCTTATATTTCTACGAATATACAAGTTTATTTACAACAGAATGCTTGCGTTACTTTTTTTCTGCGACGGCGAAGAAGACGGTAGGTAGGTATATGTATTTGGGGTAAGAGGTGTTTGGGTGTGTGTTATCATTTTCCTCGGGAACGGCTGGGTCGATTTCGAAACCGTTTTTTTGCAAATAGGTAAGTCTCATTTCCGAGCATGTTTTTAGTTCCGTTCTAATATTACAGACCGCCAGGGGGCGCCACAGTAGGCCTTTGTTTCTACAGAACGGTCAGGTTCATCTTTTTATTATTAAAACGGGTTTATATTAGTACTATTACAGTGAAATGTTTAGTCTCAACTCAGTACCTACCAAGTATATTTTGTAAAAAATATGTAATGAGTATGAAATAATGTGTGTTAAAGTTAAAGTGGGTGTCGTCAAGGCGACTAAGGGATTTCACCCCAGAGGACGGGCTGCAGCGTCCTCTGCTGTATTTAAAGCCTTACTGCGATCGCCAACCCGCTCGCCAAGCGTGGCGATTATGGCAATTACCCCCAGGATCTACATACTAGTAGTATCTACTGGGGAGACCCGTGTCCAGCAGTGGGCCATCATATGGGTTGATATGTATGTATGTATGTATGAAATAAAAACAAAAAAAACTCACGATGGACGTATAAAAGAATCGAATAACGCGTAGACTTAAAAAAACGGCGCGGGGACATCGTTAGGACATCGCATTCGATCGAAACGTCGGAAACCTTTAAATAATTCACGTAATTAAGTCTCGAAATATATCTATTAAGTACAAAAATCGCGAACGTTTAAAAACGATTATTTGAGTGTGTTCGTAATACTATTAGTTTGGATGTTTACTAGCTGTCTTTTTGCCATAGTGAGGACTTTGCTTCAGATTTGCCGGGCAAAATTTTCGCCGTTAGTACACACCCGCCTAAGTAGGTGCCTCGCCACTTTCTCGCTCCCTCGGTACTTTTGCCGGTGTTCATTTTTGTCGCTCTGGTCATTTCAAATTATTACGTGACATTTGCCAAGATTTCTCCTCGACGTTAGATTCGGCTCGACCTAAACGCCTCACATAATTAATAGACGCCCCTTTGCTAGCAACCCTTTTATAAAATTCGCCAAGTTTGTCAAGTTCGCTAAGTGGGCCAAGTTCTAAGTTTTAGTGGACAAATCCAATTACTTAAGAAGCCGCCTAGCCTTAGGATTAAAGTGGGAGAGGTAACAAGATCTGCTCGACTTACTAGTAAGTTGTAGTTCATAGAAATTGTTTGTTATACTTAGCAGTTGTTATGACGAAAGGTATGTCATAACATATGTAATGTAAAGGGTGCTCCCACACCTGTGTTCAGAAATGTTTCTCAATGTTTAGAAACATCCAGCATGGGAGTTGAGAATTTTTTAGAAACGTTTCTAAATGTTGCGAAATGTTTCGAAATGTATAAATGTATTGTTTTAAACGTTGATAAACTTTCGCGATTTGTACACATTATGAAAATATATATATATATATTAGTGGTCTTAATCGCGTGAATAATTAAGGTAAAATACTTTGCTTATTGCCCGACGTTTCGACCGTGTTGCAATACGGTCGAAACGTCGGGCATTATTCACGCGATTAAGACCCGTATTTTCATAATAAAATTTATTGTTTGTAGAAACATTACATAAGCAAACAGAAGAAACAGTTACAAACTGTTTTAAACAGTGTCAAAATGTTCCCAACAGTTGTAAACAGTTTGTGAACATTTAGCATCTTTTTGCTACAAAACGAAACAGGTGGAAACTGTTTCAGACTGTTGTAAACATCGGTGTGGGATCACCTTAACATAGGATCTATGTGTGAACTCACAGGTTATAAACATCCAATGCCACTATGCCGAAGGACGAGCTTTGGGCGCCAATAATATTTGTATAGAATAAACATTATGATGACATAAGTGTCTGTCGTCAAAACATTAACGTTTAGTGTTGATTTTCATGATTTCAACATAGCTATAAATTAATATCATGCATTAATCACTCTGTACACTACACCTACCTAATTCGTGTATTTATGTCTCTGTCTATTCAAAGGTTGCCTGGAAGAGATCGCTCTTAGCAAACCCATTGTACATTTATGTTATACAATGTAGGTATACTTTGTTTTTATATTAGTTTACAATATATTATTATTATTAAAATTATTATGTCTGTTTTTACCATAACTCAGGACCATGGAGTCCCGGACTTTTGGAAGGTGTGCATGGGGCCGAAGCCAACATCGTAGAGGCCCAGACATTTCAAACACGATATATTTTGAACAGTTGTTCATTTTCCAGATTGATGGAAATTAGTGTTGCCCAAATGCAAGAACAAGACGAGACTTAGCCAGTCTTGGTCTTGGTCTTGCGCCAATACACCTGGTCTTGGTCTTGGTCTTGGTCTTGCGCTCCCAGTCTTGGTCTTGGTCTTGGTCTTGCAGCAAGAGTCTTGCAAGTCTTGCAATTACCTATTAGTCTATTACTATTTATTAAAGTTTACTTTAAATCTTAGAAAAACGTATTAGAATTGGAACATTGTGAGCTTGAATTAACATAGCCATAGTAAAGATCAAGCAGATTAATAAGTAACTGAAGATTTGATAAGAAATTCGAAAAATCAACTGACCTATATGTCGTTTTCCATGGAAGTAACTGTTTCTTAATAAACATTTATGATTTATAAGCTTACATTTGCTAAAACATGTAAAAAAACAAATTAATTACAATAACTTGACTGTATTTTAAAGAACAATACTTATCTGTCTAGAAAGAGATTGAACCCTCAACTTATAAGAAATTTAATAAAAGAGTTTACGATTTATCATTTATTTGAATAAAAAATAAAATACAACACAAATCAACAGCTTTATCATTAGGTTATGATACTTTATATAATTTTTTTTGACCAAGAATTAATACAAAGTAACCATCTGGCTGACTCATCACTTAACCTATTTCTATGTTTTCTAATTACTAATGATGCTTTAGAAAATAACCTCTCAGCAGGTACTGAAGTTGCAGGTATTGAGAGAAAATCACGGGCCATTTTCGATAAAATCGGATACTCTGTCTCATGCGTCCTCCACCAATCTAAAATGTCTTCCGAGCTGGCAGTTCTTGGTTTTCTCAGGTACTCCTCCAACTCGTCTATCACTAAGCCTTGAAGACAAGATCCAGATGACGTCGAGGGACATTCATAGAGTTTATCAAAGTCTATTACGTCTTCATCTTCATCACATACTTTATTTTCTTTTTCTGGTAATTCCAGAGATTTGTTCAGTGAGTGTAGACTTTTATATTCTTCATAAAGTTCATTGAACTTGCGCAGACTTTCTGTTTTAAGTTGCTTCCCCCACATTGTCAGGTCAAAAGTCTGAGCCTTATGCCTTGGGTCTAAAATTAAAGAAGTACAATAAATCCAGTTGCTCTTCTTGTAATGTTTAAGCATTTTGTCTCGAGCTGCTTGGAAAGCTAGAATGAGCCTTTCATCCACTTCAGATCGATTAGGTTTCTCATCTAACTGTTTTACCATGGATTCAATTTTATCTAGCAAGAGATTGAATGATACAATGACTAGCGGTAATGTAACATATTTGTCTCCACCAAGTTTTGTACTTAAAAGTTTAAAGTTTATTAGAAATTTATGTAATTTTTCGAGTACCTGCCATTCATTAGCTGTGATTTGAAAATCATTTAATTCGGTGACAGAACTGCACAATATGTCAATGCCCGCTCTCACTTTTAAACCAAATCCAATCATATCATGTGTGGAATTCCATCTCGTTGGACAGTCAAGAATGGCATTTAGATTTGATGGCACGCCAGCTGCTTCACAAGCAGACTGAAACTTCTTCTTCACTATCTCACTTCTTTTTATTTTACTGGAAATACTGCGTAACTTTGTTACAGATGTACGCGAGTCAGCAATATTTGGTGCAGATTCTTCATCTTCCTCATCCTCAGTTTCGTCTGCATAGTCTTCGTACTGCTGATCTTGCGCGTTAGTGTCAGACTCACAGTGTAATGCTAAGGTCTTTAATAAATCTTGTACACCAAGGTTTAAAATGTGAGCAAAGCACCGGAAATGTTGATTGTCTGAATCAAAGTGTGGCGGCAGCTGTTTGCCCAGTTCATACATGAATTTGGTATTTGCAGTTGCGTTGTCGACCGTGATACCTTGTATTTTATCAATTATGCCATATTCCAATAAACATTCATGGAAAATCGTTGCAATATCTTCCCCAGTATGTCGACCGCGTGATGGTATAAAATCAAGAACTACAGATTGATACTTCCATGCGTTGTCTATATAATGAATAGTAACCCCGTAGTAACTCCTACCAGCAATTGACGTCCACCCATCAATGGTAAAAGACATTTTAGATGATAATTGTTGAAGTCGTTCCTTGAGATTCAATTGGAGCTCTTCAAATCGCTCTTTGACTTTCCTTCTAAGTGTAGACCTTTTAGGAAACACCATATTAGGGCAAATACGTCGAAAATATACTTGTGTAGCTTCGTCATCGAAAAATGAGAAGGGAAGATATTTTTTCACCACCCAATCAACTGTAGCTGTCGTGATGTTGTCACTGCTGTTTTCCGACTGAAACAAAACAATAAATCTTGTGTTATTAGGTTTGAGCGTATAAGAGGAGGAGGTTTGTTGTTGTTAAATCGAGAAAATCGTTAAATTGATATTTGTTATATTAAGGTTGCACTGTACTGTAATTTACCAAAATAAAGTACTTAGTTGTTACTGGCCGATTAACTGAAAATATGGGTGTTTATAAAAAATATTTAAGACGATAATTACATACTTAATATGTCGCACCCCTAGATGAAAACTGTGAAAACACCACTAACTCAAAAATACTTACGTAAGTTAATGGCGTTTTTGAAAGTATCGCATGAATAGCTACGCGGAGTTAAAATTCTTTTAACTGTTAAAAAAATATTCTTACCTGTCCACTTCCAGCGGTTACTAAAAAGCTTGTGATATCTCCACTTAATTTTGGTTTAACAGGAAGAAATATTTCTGATTCCTTTTTGTGGAAAGATATTAGATGTTTCCTTAAGCCTGAAGTGTTTCTGTTTTTCATTTTTATTTCAATCTTTTTATGTTGGCACAATTTACAGAAGGCAGTTTGGGATGCATGAATTATTTCGAAAAACTCCTCAAATTTGCTTTTGGGTCTTTTAGATCTGTGACTCAAACTCTCGTTACTCGGACTAGAATAATTTGAATCTTCGTCACTCATATTAAATTGTACACGTGATACGTTTTTAGAAAACAACGAGAATTAGTAAAAACAATTATCAAGTTAGACTCGAAGCACAGCTCAATTGGAAATGACTGGAATTAAAATAATTCCTTTATTTATAGTACGTTTCCTTGCTTTACCGCGCCGCCTCGCCACGTGCCGGCTCTATGAAAAGGATGCCGCCGCAAATCAAACAATGCCGCGTGCGGCGTACAAACACACACTAAATATTACCTACTTGTACAGACGCGACGCGTGAATAAAATAGAATTAGTGCCAATCACTATTCTTTACATATAAGTGAATGTTTTGGCGTACATCTATACTAATATTATAAAGCTGAAGAGTTCGTTTGTATGTTTGATGACAGAAGTTTTAAAATAAATAAATAAGTCCTGAACGTCACTATACCTCCAAAGTTACTATTCCTCGTGGACGAAGTCGCGGGCACAGCTAGTAAATACTTACTCTCATCATCTCTCTCAGAGATATTCGGGCTGGTAAGTAATACAAAACTCTTATCGCAGGCTTTTTATTTTATTAGTAGGTAAGTACCTACGCTTTTTATATTATTTTATTAGTTTTGTAGAATTTTTTTACACGTTTCAAGTATATTTAAAAGTGGCTACAATATTTATTAAACGGGTGATATTTGAACACTTTTTTGCTATTTTTTCTTGTAAAAACTTAAGAAATATAATGACTAAATGTACAATAATAGTACCTAAGTAATTAGTTTAAAACCATATAAGTAATCAATATTATAATATATACTTACTAGAATGAATTAATATGACATCTACTACCTATCCTTACCATTTTATCCTAATCATAATACTACTTGCGTGATCAGTATAATGTATTCATTTTCATTCTAAGCACTCTGAAACTTATTTATTCTTTGGAACACCTGTAGGTACTCTACTAGGAAATTATTTTGCATGAGTATACCTTCGCCCTATGGCGGCAATCAAATAGTGTCAAATGTTATGATTTCGGCGTGGCGGCAACGATTGTTTTAGATTTCAAAAGAAGCCGCCGGCGCGTGTATCATAACCATGTACTTCCGAAAAGCGGCAAATTTCTTTGAGAAGTAAGTACAAAACCTTTGATGCCGCATTATCAAAGTGCCGATGGTTAAAACATAACTATGCATGCACTCAGTTTGATTTTAATAGATATTTTTTTATTCGATATGTTTATGGTATTAGTCGTAATGCGCATAGGTCCAGTTTTTCATATTCTTTGATACAGTTTTTTGCGTCTCATAGAATTCCTAAGCGTACCTACCTATACACCGAACTGTTACACCTAACTACTCAGTGAAATAGCGCTAAGTCCTAGCTGCAAGACGCAAGAGTCTTGCAGGCTATGTCTTGTTCTTGCTCAAGTCTTGCACGGTCAGTCTTGGTCTTGGTCTTGCTAAAAATACGCGGTCTTGTTCTTGGTCTTGGTCTTGCAAAAACGCAAGAACAAGACCAAGACTGCAAGACCAAGACTGAATTTGGGCAACACTAATGGAAATGGAGACAGATAGAAGACCGATTGAAGAAATTAGACTGTTAGCGTTGTGGCTGTAGCGGAATCTGGAGCTTGCACTGGTTCGTCTTTTTGGCGTCCATACGTCAAAGTGCTTATAGACTGTAAACAGGCGTTTAAGCCATAGAGATTAAATGCCGACTATAGCTTTTAAACGACGACGTTTTAGGGTTCCGTAGCCAAAATGGCAAAACGGAACCCTTATAGTTTCGCCATGTCCGTCCAAAAGTGAAAATCAATCCTTAAGGAGATAAAATCATACACGCGGACGAAGCCGCGGGCGACAGCTAGTAAATAGAAACAGGTAAACAGATTCCTTACCGTTTAACGTTTACATAATGAACTATTTCTAAAGATGACTGCTACAAAGTTGCAGCGACTTAATTATCTCCAGAGATGTCTCTTAATACCGGCTTAGACTAAGCTACTTAATCGTTGTTTTGCTAAAAGCTGTGCTGAAGACAACCTGTAAGTTGTAGGTATAGGTAAAGGATTTTATTGCGTTTTATTTTACACTTTAACAACGTCTTGATCGTCTTGAATAGGGTAGAAGACATGATGATAGTCTACCCGTGACCCGGCCGTTCCAATACGGTCGAAACGTCGGGCAATAAAAAAGGTATTTTTACCTTAAATTATTCACGCGATTAAGACAAAAGTGTAAATCTGTATCTTTTTAAGAAACGTCAAAACGATGCGTCCCTTACTAATTTATATGAAATACAAAACAATGACGTCATTCTTTTGTATGGTCAAATCATGTAGTTTCAATGTTTGTGTTGCTGTTTATAAATTCATGACAGCATAAAATTGTAGAGAAACATTGTTTTTCAGATTATTTCCTATATAGTGTAAAATAATTTATTGTTATTGTAGTCATCTACCCAATTAGTTTCTTGACAAGAAAACCCGACGAAAAAATAGCCTCAAATGATTCAACTAATTTTGGTCAAAATTCAGAAGTTAGATTTCAATATTAAAAAACAAACATTTAAATCGGTTTACCCGTTCAAGAGCTATGATACAAAAGACAGACACACTCAGAGGCTTCTAAATTTAATGAAACCTCAAAACAGCTGACTACTGACTATTATTTAGGATGGGTGTCATTCAAAATTAATATGATTTTAATGACAATACATACAATTTTAGATTAGAGATAAAACGATACTCGTAACTCACGCACAAACTTTGTGTTGTGGGGGACTTTACAAACATACAAATCACAGACAGACAACTGTGACGACTGTAAGAAACAATTAATGGATCAGACACCAAGGGATTTCCCGTGGTATCGAACCTACAACCCCTTGCGCAGCTATCGTATGCACTGTCACTGCACCTGTAGTCAATTAAATGCCGACAAATCACCACCGTCTTGGAAATTTTTCAAAAAATCTTTACCTTGTCTCGACAATTACAAATGGCTCAGGATTTTCAAACATTACCTGTAACAAACAAACAAATATTATTTTAATATTAGAATATACTAGTTGTTAACGACGACATCGTTTGAAAAGCAAATTTATCCTACGGGAACATTAACCGGGATAAAAAGTAGCCTATGTGCTATTCCAGACTATTATCTATCTCTGTGTCAAATCTCGATCCGTTCAGCCATTTTGTCGTCATTGATAACAACCAACCATCCATACATCCAAGTTTTTGCATTTATAATAGTAGCATATATGTATATTAACAATAGATTTCAGATTTTCAGAATTCAGACTATCTCATCATCATCCTGAAAACGTTCACTGCAACATAAGCCTCTCTCAAGGATTTCTATAGCGACAGATTTTGAGCAGTCTGCATCCAACGACTTCCTGCTACATTAATCAGGTCGTCAGTCCATCTTGTGGGGGGCCGTCCTGCACTGCGTTTTCCAGCTCGTGGTCACCACTCAAGAACCTTCCATACCCATCTATTGTCGGTTCTGCAAGCGATGTGTCCTGCCCATTGCCACTTCAACTTACTAATCATCTGAGCTATGTCGGTAACTTTAGTTCTACTGCGAATATCCTCATTACGGATTCTGTCACGCAGAGAAACTCCGAGCATAGCTCTTTCCATTAATTACCTAAAAAACGAACGCAACGATCGGTCATACATAACATACCCTGTTACTGGAACGTTTCCTCGTCTAAACAATTTTATTTTAACTCATTAAAATTATATAATATCATAAACAAAAAGTTATCTGTAATAGTACCAACATACAATGTAAAACAAAAGTAACAGAATGATTAAAATCGCTTACATACCAAGAAACTGAAGTACTCCAAATTTGACGGCATAACATACTAGCTTCTCACACACACACACACCCACATACATACATAGATTCACACATATGCATATATACATACACACACACACATGCATACACACACATGCACACACACATGCACACACACACACACACACACACAAGTATAACAAATGTAATTATTATCTTACTTAATTAACTACATATTACTATTTCATAGCATAAGCCATGGACAAGAGGGTACTCTTCTAACACAGGTTTCTTTAAACTTAACAGAAGAGCTCCCAAATCCTTTTCACATTACCATGTAATAGTTGAGAATAAAGAGTTTTATTTTTATTATTATTTTATTTATTATTCCATAGCACGTTGAGCAACTTTGAGTTTCTGCATCAGGTCAACAGTTAGGGACCAGGTCTCGGTGCCGTATGTCATCACTGGCAATACACAAGACTAAAATTCTGAGGCAAATACAGACTATCTAATCACTATGAACTCATTAAACTACTGAATACGACATTATGTGCCAAGTGACATGTGAGTTGTGCCATTTGAAGATTGAACACAAGCAGTAAACCCTCGACTAATGCCAAGTGTTGACAGGTTAAGTTCAAGACATGCACTTAGGTTAAACAAGGCATAGACTATTAGCTTAGACACATGACATGACATTTAATTACTAAGTAGTCGAGTTAGGTTGTAAATTTAGGGTTAACATGATGGTAAATAGGATGTTCTATTGATATCAAAACCAACAAAGATATAAGCTGCTATTTTGAAGGGAACTACTTAACATGAAACATTCTAGACACGCAAGACTATTAGTGGATTATTTCCAAAACCGTGAAACGGATTTTCAAGAAACAAAACTACGAACCATTCCAATTAATTGAATCAGGCGTCACATGGCGGAAATCCATCTTGCGTAGATAATTACGGAGGGATCTGTGAATCACCACGATTGAAGTAGTAATGAAATGCCCGTAATATAACAATCGAAATATATTAACATAACACACACAAAACGAGAGAACTGCAACAAAGAAAATTAATGACAGGTGCTCTCACCAAGTGGAGTGGTGAGAGTATCTGTCACTATTACCTTCCTCATGACAGCACCGATTAAGCCGACGTCAAACTATATTGAGGATGCCTCGTGTAGAGGCGTGTCGAAGTTTCACTTTGTAGAAGGGAATGGTCCGGATGAGTCAAGGGTCCGGAGGTCTACTGGAGCCTACCACTACGATAATGGGTTTTGGGCTCCCTCTAATAAAAAAAACTGCATCAATATCCGTCCAGCCGTTTAAGCGGTATAATACTACGAACACGCAGATACTCATAACCCTCCATTTACATTGGGAGTTAAAAATACATTCGAATGGATTCGATTAACGGTTAAAAAGAACACTAATGAATGTCAAAGATTGTTCTTATTTAAACCACCCTTCAAAGATTTAACCTGTTTACGGTCGCACCCATGACGTGGTCTGTAAGACCTATTTATCAATAGAATGTATTTATGAAGTAACTTGAATTAATTAACCGGAGCACTAAGAGCCTTTCGAGCATTTACGAGCGTACTCTTTGTTTAGGCTTAAACTAGATGCATGTATTCACGCTTACAAAAACAAGGTAATAAGCGTCAAAAACATGATAATATCAAATAGCTCTAATCAGACCTAAACAAGAAACTACTATAAAAACAAAAACCTGACTGCATAAAAACAAGTACCTAGATGACCAGTTTTTTTTAAATGACGTTTTCTTAAAATGAAACCTAGCTAGATCGATTTATCGCCCCGAAAACCCTGGCCTAATAAATTTCATGAAAATCGCTAGAGCCGTTGCCGAGATTCAGATTATATATAGGTATAGGTTTATATATATACCTATATATAAATTTATATATAAGATGTCATGTGTGACTTACAAAGCACACTCAATGAATTTCAAATTCCAGAATTTAATTTATAACATATCTTTGAAATTCATTGAGTGTGCTTTTAACCGAAAATCGAATTCAAACGAATGTATTTTGAAAGTGTCAAAAATGAATGGTCAATTTTTAAAGTGTCATAATTAGGCTGTAATATTTTCATATTGTGTTTTTATTTCTTAGAAACCACTCTTCGAAAATTTAACCTGTTTACAGTCTGTAAGACCTTATTATACTACGACCTCACATCAAAGTGACAAGAATTAATTTACCGGAGCACTAAAAACTTAGTCTAGACGATGCATTAAAATGCTATAAAAGTTCAAAACTACCCGCTTACAAATAGCCAGGAACGAAAGTTGTTATGATATCTTTATTATGATTAAATACAGTTATGTTTTGAAGTAGTCGACATTAACCCTGGAGCAAACAGCGGGCCAATGATTTAGTTTATCGGGCGACTTACGGTGCCAGACATAGAGGGTTAGGGTTGAGCCAGTCCACAAATTTAAAGTTACAAATCGGGCTAAAGAGCGAGTTATGCCTGAAGTTTCTTTGAAGGATAAAATTCACAACGAGGTCGTTCTATAAAGAATCAAAGTTGAAGCGGCGGTAGCCTAATGGCTAAGGCATCGGTCTCGCAATCGTGAGGTCGCGGGTTCGAATCCTACCCCGTATACTACCGACGTGAACCCACTCCTAACACAAGCCATTGAGCTTAGCTGGAGAGGTTACCAGGATTGCTAGTAATGTAGGACCAAAATCCCACATTGCTAGTTATCTTTATTAACAAAAAAGATCAATCAAAGCTTGCAGGTTAACCAAGTTCAAGTGGCCATATCTACTGATGGCTGCAGGACAGCCTGAGTCTAAAGAGTGGAGATCGCGACTTGGTGACCGTAAGGTAGGATGATACTCAGCCAGATGGTCCGACAAGCTACAGAAGGTCGCTGGGATGGAGCTGGATATAATAATAATAATAATAACTTAGGACAACTCACACAACGCTATCTGATCCCAAACTAAGCAGAGCTTGTACTATAGGAAACCAGACAACTGATAAACATACTTACCTATATATGTTTAAATACGTACATGCTATAGATAAATAACACCCAGACACAGAACGACCCCTGGCTCACTAACCACTAGATCAACAGGCCAGTCAAAAACGAAGATATGGACGACACTATGATACCTACTATAGGTTATGGTATGTAGCAAGCCCACAAGTATGGTATACTGTACACAAGGCTAAAAATAAGGTACGTTATCTAAATATATCTGTTCGACATGTTCTACCAACGATCGATAGGCACCTAGGTACTTAATGACTTTAGAATTGCTATGTGAAGGGTGTGAAAACTACCGAACCAATACATTTAATGACATACAATTAAAGCTTCGGTTTATATTTTAAAACATATACTTAACAATGTTTCTTTCCTAAATACTTATTTACTAATTTTCCTTTAGCTTTACGCTGTCTGTCCCTATGCCTGCTTCAATTTTTACTACTAATCAGATAATTTATTATTAACAACTGGTGACCCTGGTTTCTCTCTTTTTGGCCAGAAACATTGGCAGGCGTCCCTAAAACACCGTGCCAAAGTTTCATCACAATCTGATCTAAGGTTTCGATATGCATAGAGGACATATAGATAGGTAAATATACATTTTTAAATATGTATATAGAATATATAGATATCCTGACAAAGAAACAAAGCTGTTCACTTTTTATCGGCGGCCTTTGGCTCATCAATGGGCTCATCAAGTTTGAAGAAGGGGAATGCCGTCATGTCTACACAGGAGCCACCATCGTACTGCTTCTCCAGCTTTTCCAGTTCTGTCTTCATTTCCGGACTGGCTTGAACGAGTTTGCCACCAGCTCTTTGAAATAGTTATAACTTCATAACTATGCCACTGGTAATTTCTATTATTTATGTTTATAGGGGGCGATACGCAAAAATGTACAGTCGGCCAAAAATGTGGTCTACCACCCGACGGTTCAAATTCATTTGCACGGCATAAACAGTAAGGTTGATTTATCCCTTGCAATAACATACTGTCAGTTACTAATTTGAACCTTAGCGCTATTTTGGTTACAAAGGAAGCTTTGTTAAAACTGGTAGACCATTTTTTGGCCGACTGTACATAATAAACTAGTTTGTAGGACTAGTTCGTAGGACAGAAAGTCAGATTACAATCTATCTGGCCGTTACTGATATACTAAAATCCCCGCGATACAGGGATAGTATCCTGTAGTGCGGTCAGTAATTTTGTCTTTTACAAGACGAAATTATTGACCAAAAATATTTTTTCACTGGCTGGTAACCAACCTGACTGTATACTCATTCTAAAAGGCTTCTGACGATGTATCCATTAATCCAAATGGCGTGGACGTCAGTCAAAAACTTATCGTGAATGTCCTAAATGTAATCAATTTGAATAGACGTCGTTCGGTTTTGTAATTCCAAACGTCAGTTCGTCCAGACCAAATGGACGTAGATCACTCCACGCCACTTGAAAGGCATGCGTATTGCCAGTGAGGGGGCAAATCAAAAGCTTGTAGTAATTTTGTCTGTGGTTTCTTTTTTCGTCTTGCATCATAAAACGTCCGACCAGGCCGTTAATAAGCGAGATGAAAGACAGAGAAGAAGAAAAAGAAATACGGTCTTGCAAAATGCCAAACTTGTTCTCTTTATTTCTTCTAAAACAAATTTATAGTATTAACAGCAGTCTTTAGTATAAACCTTTCATTAAGGGGGCATTACACTAAGAAAATTATTTATTTAGCGCTACGTTCACAGCGACACGATCGCCGGCCTCGCTCTTCCGCACACAACCATTACTTCACAGTGCGCTGGAGCGCAGGTCAAAATAAAGTAGAATATTCGTTCGCACATATTATGTTAGATTACGAACGCCATGACTATGACAATACGAAAATGCTCGTTTTTGAATTTATCCTCAGCTTCAAGATTTATTTGTGGGATCATATTAAGACATATCCTTAAATTACTTTATATCATCTACTAGAAAAACTCTTTGACTAGTGACACATATTTTTTCGTGTCCTTATATTTAGGTTTTCTATATAAATTTTTTAAGAGAGACGAACCCTGTTTCGCGTAATCTACCCTTAAGATGTCCAATTGTAAGCTTAGTCAATGGTGCCATCGTTTTTGCGTACATCTATTCAGAATGCGTCCATTGAAAAGGCTTTCAAATGGACGTATCGTCAGTGGTACCTTTACATTGAATAATGTAGGATTTCCCTCACTTTTAGATTCGGCAAACTAAACAAACATTTTTAATCATTAGGTACCTACTAAATACTTCAAAAACGAAGGTAGCGGCAACTATAAAAATACTTATAACTTAATAACACCATGACATTATTAATCGATAGAATTTTTATATCCATATTAAATTAAGTATGTCGTCGACGGCCCTATTTCCACTTAGAGTAATTTTAATAATATCAGGTATGTGATAATTTATATTTCCGGTAAAAACTATAAACGCCTTATTGGTATGTTAAAGTTATACAACTATTTAATATAATTTATGTTCTATATTATTTTTATGATCTTCTAACATGTAGTAATAACACAGACTACTAGTACAGAAGGCAACTTTGAACGACGGACACATATGTAGACATCGTTCATCGGCCACATTCCGTATGCCTAGTGCGAGTTTGTTTTACGTTAGCGCTCTCGACACGTTTAAGACTTTTGGCGTTTTGATTGGCACGCTTCAAGCTCCTAATAAATTAGAGAGTCAAACGCTGTAAACGTTTCGATCGTGTTAACGTAAAACAACTCGCCCTACTGCTTGGCACGGAGCTACTTGTTTGAAAGGTGTGCCCCGATTCTGCATTCGGATGCGATGTATACGCATGTGTTCGTCGACAGCGTTTACTATGAAGCTTTACGTTCTTTACTCTCAGTATTCTGTGGTAATAACTTGAAAACACCAAATTTTGTAAAGTAATTACACGTTTAATTGCGACTATTATACCCTTTATTGTTTTTCTGACGGTAGTTGGGGGTAGGGGGTATAATTAAAAAGTAAAACGATAACCGTTTTTAATTTGAACGTCTCGCAGCATACAAAATGGTCAATTGTTCCCTTTACTTAAGGGGTTAAATTTCACACCTCTAATATAGGTACAGTTAAAAAAAATACAGAAATACAGCTGAAATTAATATTTCATAAAATACTTATTTCATACGTTACCATACCATTTCAACGCGTATAATATCCCACTGCTGGGCACGGTGTGGTCTCCCCAGTCTCTTATACAAATACAACTTCTGTTTCTAAACTTTCGCGATTTTTATACATATTAAATATATTTCGGGACTTAATCGCGTGAATTATTTAAAGGTATGTATGTGGATGGCAAGGTGTTGAGTCCCTCCAACACAAAGAGAGGATCCTCCGACCAGGCGAGGTGATCGTGCCTGGCGGGCCGCGGCCCAACGGTTAACGTTGGGAACTTGTATTTATAGTTAGCAGCTGTGAAAACTTCTATATCGCGATTCAGGATTTGACGCGAGCTGTCAAGTGTCAATTTATTTATATTTTTATGTGGGTACCGCCACATCACTCCCCTCCGAGACTGGAGGTTGATTGTCTTGATCATCGGGTAAATAAAAGGTTCGTACCTTTAAATAATTCACGCGAATAAGTCCTGAAATATATTTAATAAATACAACTTTCGCACCGTGTAACCAAAAATATGAAAAAAATCACAAAAATAACGCATAATAAATACTTTAAACTTAAATTATTTCGGACATGATCGAATATGCCGTCATCGAGTTATGGCCGAAAAACTGCGTTTCTCAACAAAAGACATGATGCCATGCCATGAACATACGCTCTTCTGCTGATGCGATTGTTCAAGGCTGCGGAACCCTACACTGAGCAAGGTCCGACATGCTCTTGCCCGTTTTTTTTTCTATCCAGGACATTGATTACTCAGATTAATAATTAAGTAAAAAAAGTTAAGTAGGAAAAGTCATACAAAGTGTGCCCTGACTTACCCGGGTTGAGAACTTGCGACTTATATATATGTACACAGAAGTAACAAAACATTAATATCTAGCACCCTAAATTCGGCCTCACTAGTTGAAAGCCTTCAATTATATTAATGGCACCGAAGATGGCTTTAATGCACATATATTAATAGGACTTGGTTCCATCCATATACAGGATGTATAACAAATTAAAGGGATTTGAATTTTAAAATGTATGTTTGAGGAAAAAACAGACAATTTGAAAAATACATTTTGTTTTTGTGTATCAAAATGAACACGACATAAAAACTAACTTTATGTACTTAATTATTTATCGTAAATGAAAATGATTCGTACTCACAAAACAGTTTTAGGAGTTAAGCTAATCGCGAATTCAGATGTGTTACAATTTACCAATAGGTAGATAACAGGGAAAAGGACAGGTTAACTACGAATTTTTAATACAATTTTAGGGTTCCGTAGCCATAGCAGAATGGAACCCTTATAGTTTCGACATGGCTGTCCGTCCGTCCGCAGCTTAGCTCGGAGACTGTTAGCACTAGAAAGTTATGAATATATGGATATTACTTACGCTGATAAAGTGGTGTTACTTTATATTTTGAACTGGCAACACTGTTCGAACCGGTATCAACCTACTCCTACCCCACGAGTCTTTCTATGATTTACTAACAAACTCACGGCCATACGGTCGCTAGAAGCCCATTGAAACACAAGAGGAATTTATGGTCGGATCTAGAAAGCTAGGAAAGTATCTTGTAAAATATTGACTAGTGCGATTATTACTGTAACAGTGGTGTTAACTTGGTACTAATTTACAAATACAATAATCAAATGCTCTCTTTGAATACCGACTGGATGGCGCATGCGAGGGCCCAAACTCGCGAACATCAAGGGATAGAAAGATTTGAGGTTTAGTAACATAGTCCAGATAGGTGGTTCGCTTCTGGCCCCGGTTTGGCTACGGAAGTCTCGGGTTCGATTCCTGGGTCTGGACTTTTTTTTTTTTTCTATCTTTCAAAAATGGAATTATTGTATTTGTAAAGTAATTGGCAAGAAATGCCTATAAAAATTACTTCAATATTCGGCCTGCGACATCATAATTTGTTAAAATGCTCTCTGTAAAGAAGCAATAACAAAAGCCGTGATAGTTCTTTGTAAAGTAATTGACAAGAAATGCCTATAAAAATAACTTAAATTGGTACTAATTGACAATTGAAATGATTTGGATGAATTTTGAAATTGAAAGTTTTTGGCCCCTACATGTAAAGTTATATGTGATATTTTTTCTCACCATCATCTGGAGAAACATAAGATAGGTCTCTTAAAAACATTTAGTGGTTGTGAATACCAATTTTTGATTCAAGGATCCGTTTGTGAAATATAAAAGCCTTAAAGTGCAAATTTTTGTTAGTCAGGTGTCCTCCCCCCTGCCAGCTAAGTGGTTGCTTTTAAAGATGTGGAAAAAATCAGGGTAGTAGTATATACGATGATATTAAAAGGAAAACTATCAAATTCCATTGAAAATCACTACATAGTATAAAACAAAGTCGCTTTCTCTGTCCCTATATCCCTATGTATGCTTAAATCTTTAAAATTACGCAACGGATTTTGATGCGGTTTTTTTTAATAGATAGAGCGATTGAAGAGAAAGGTTTATATGTATAATAACATTCATTAAATAGTGGAGAAATAAGGAGCGGAGCAACAATAAGAAATGTTGCAAAAACGGGAAAAATTTACGCATACGAAGTTGCGTGGGTCAGCTAGTTACTTATATAAGGTAGTTAGTAGTAACAAACAAAAACAACAGAAAACCCACATCTTACATTGCATTATTGTGCTACGGAACCCTACATCGTGCATGGCCCGACATGAACTTGTCTAGTTTTAAAACCTATAATTATGCAGTACTTTATCAGTTGACGTCAATGGAGAGGCATTATTCGACGTCAATAAAAAAAATTCTAAGACCCTCTTTTATAATAGTGTGTATATTTCAGTATATAACTGAAATATACACACTATTATAAAAGAGGGTTTTGTTTTATACATTTTAGGCATATTATATTTATATTAGAGGAGGCAAGACTCAAATGAATTGATTCATAAATTCATAATTCCAGAATCATCACGTTACACTACACCCTGTATATTTCAATATTATATGACGCTTTTAGGCCGATCTTTGCTCCGAGTCGGATGAATGAGGCTCTCTCAATGCATTGAGATCTAATAGCGGCATCAAAGGGAATGTTCTCTATACATATATATACTTAATTGCTACATATATCATTGCACTAGCTTTTCCCCATAGTTTTGCATGCGTTATGTGTAATTTTTATAGCCCATGTTGGATTGATAATTTAGGTTCTATAGATTGTTATAGTAATGCCGTGCAATAATCAAATTTTCTGTTTAGTTAAGTTTTACGCGATTAAGTCCCGAAATATAACTAATAATTGATTAAGGTTTTATTATTTATTTATTATTTATTATTATTATGGATCTCTTACAAAGAATATACACCACTTTAACATATAATCAGCTTACACAAAAAATCGTTACGTGTACTCCTTTAATTAAAAGAGACCACAGCGTCCAAACAATAATCCAACGTTTACAGTATGTAAACTACAAAATAAAATAAACTTAAAAAAATGAATATTATGAGTAAACAATTAAATCAACTTAACCTAGATTAATGAATAAATAAAACTATTTAGATAAACTTACAACAAAATCAACTAATTATACATAGATAACATCTTTTAAAGATCTATAGAATTTTAAAATCGAAACATTGAGATCAATACCTTTGGTCTTTGAGAGCATATTATATTGCCTGCAAATTCTAGGCATTAAGTAGGTACCTACTGGCTTAAGAATAGTGCCACCCCATCTCTTCTAGTGGGTGTCGTCAAGGTTACTAAGGGATGTCACACCGGAGGACGGGCAGCTACATCCTTTGCGTACTTAATGATTTGCTGCAATCGCCAACCCGCTGGCCAAGCGTGGCGTTATGGCGATAACAAGTAGGCTCTACTGGGGAGGTCCGTGCCCAGCAGTGGGATTTCATATGAGTTGATTTGTATAGTAAGGATTAATCTAAGGTTTCCCTACATAATTTGAACGTCATATTCGTGGCACCGAAGAAACTTTTCTTCCCGCTGCTTGCTTCGCTTTTCCGCACACAACCATTACTTCAAAGTGCGATACGAAAAGCCTCGATTTAGCATTTTTCCGTAATTTTGAGATTTTAGGGTTAGTATTAAGAGGTAATATCTTAATATTTACCATTAAATATATATTTTCATTTGGCTTTGTTTAAAAACAATAGTTTTTCGTGCCCTAATATTTAAGTTTTTGACAGAGTCGATCCCTGTTTCATAAAATTACACTTAAACAATTAATCGTCTGGAAGAAATCATATTAAAATGATAGCGAAAAGCGCAACAATACCCGCCTACGGACATGGTTTACGGACACGGAATCTCGCACCGACTTCCGAACAACGTCTGAAGTAGTCTATAATACACTAGCTGTCCCGCGCAACTTCGTATGCGTAATTTCTCCCCGTTTTTGAAACATTTCTCGTCGCTTCTCCGCTCCTATTAGTCGTATCCAACAAAAAAAGAATGTTTCAAATCGGACCAGTAGATCCTGAGATTGGCGCGTTTAAACAAACAAACAAACAAACAAACAAACAAACAAACAAACAAACAAACAATCAAACAAACAAACTCTTCCGCTTTATAATATTAGTATAGATTAAAAAAACCTGCCTCGGCGCCAAACGCTAAGGAATCCAGCTGACTAAGCAGAGAATATATCTTTAATTCACTAATGTGATGTAATATACAAAATCAGCCTTTATAAAATGCTAGCATTTTTTGGTGCTCTTCCTCCCGGTCTATAAAGTTACCTTTTGTAGGGCCTTTCGGTATTTTGTTCTACAAAACTACTAAATTTAGTAACATACCTTATTATTAGGTACCACACACAAAATATACATTAATGAAAATTAATTTTATGACCACCGAACCACATTTCCATGCAATAAAATGGTATTAAACTAATGGTTAACATTTCATTACGTTACGCTGTTAATTGCGCTCTTATTTGACAATCATCGCGGGTATTATGTAAGGCAAGTTCTGACTAGACGTAGTTTATTTATGCAACTTTCGGAGCAAAAATATGTACTAAATTTAAAAATAATTCTTAAAATCTTAGGTGTTTTTAAAAGACCTGTCGAACGATGTGCCACACGTTGACGAGTACTAAAAAAATATTATTCAACTTCTGTGAGTGCCCTCCTGTAAAGTATTTATTTTTATTATTTAACCATCAAACGAAGTGGCGGCTTATGTGACACACGGATGCACAGACGGACATGACGAAACTGTAAGGGTTCCGTTGTTGCCATTTTGGCTACGAAACCCTAAAAAACAAGAATGTCATACAAATACGAGTACGATTTTATAGTACACTGGCTGTCCCGCGCAACTTCGTTTGCATAAATTTTCCCCGTTTTTGCAAAATTTCTCATTGCTCTCCGCTCTTATTGGTCGTAGCGTGAAGTTATATAACCTATAACCTTCCTCGATAAATGGACTATCCAACAGTGAAAGAATTTTTCTATTTGGATTAGTAGGTAGTTCCTGAGATTATCGCGTTTAAACAAACAAACTCTTCAGCTTTATAATATTAGTATAGATTATGATATAAGTGCGGTAAGTTAACCCTTTATGGGCAAATGATTGTGTTATAAATAGTATTTACACTAACATCGCTCCCAGTTTTTTTTTTGGCATGGTCATTCGAGAGGGAAGGTTTTGTTGTTTAAACTTAACTGTAAAGTATTTTGTATTTTACAAATAGAAAATGCATCGTGAAATATGTATCAAATAAAATACAAAATACTTCCATCGAAAAGGTATTTAAATGCAAAATATAAAATAGATATTTTGCATTTTGTATTTACATTTTAAATACTAGTATTTCAAATGTGTGATGATGACTTATCTCTGATTAAGGTCCTTTTCCGTGCGTTTCGGCCGATATATAGTCAGAATATGAGGAGAATGTATGGTGCCATTGCCAAGGTCTGCGTCAGCACGATGCACGGAAATTAACTTTAATGCGCTTATTACACTACACCGAATCAGGGACCCTAAACCCTTAAAAAGTGAGGTGTATTAAGAGTTACGGCCCTAATTCTTTAACAAATTTTGAAGGCCACCTCGATTTAGGGCCCTGATTTAGTGTAGTGTAATAGCCGTTTAAGACACCTCTAGGTACAATGAAGTGTTATTTAATCGAAAAGGAAAGTAAGGAACAATTTAAACAGACATCCTTAATAGTACATCAACAGCCTTTAAAATAGAATAGGGAAATTCGTATGCACACACTATATTCTAGTAAAACCTAGTACATTATTTAATTCCATAAATTGCTGTTTTTATTTTGCGCCTGATAAATTTATTTTTGCTGGGATATTTTATTTTTTAGCTAAGTAAATGAAAACTCTACTAGAAAACACGTGCGTAATGAACTCTCCCAGCTTTTTTGGTACGAACTTTCAATTAATTTAAATTTGTTTACTACTTTGGCGTTAACAACAGCTGTCTGTAAACGAGTCTAAATAACTAATTGATTTTGTTTGCTTTACTTTCATTAATCTATCTTCCTTTAGATACCTACTAATTAATTTAGGGAGATTGATGAATGGTGAAATCAGTGACGACAACTCACGACGTAGTTATATATCCACTAAAGTGGATTCGTTGTTATTTAATGGTTTCCCCAAGTCTTTCAACCGGCTTCAAAAAAAGAGGAGGTTTTCAGTTCGACAGTATTGTTCGTTACCCCATTCCCTACGCGAATACGGCTGGAGCGATTTGAAAATCTATTTTTTTTTAGATCAATTGTAGTAATTTAAGAAGTTAAATGTTGGTATGACTTGCCTGTTGGTTTAGCGCGACTGGCCTGTTGGTCTCCCGGTTAGTGACCGTGACTGCTAAGCCAGAGGTTTAAAAAAAAGATTACAAAGATTACTTGTCGTCGTCAGGTTTAAGTTTTTTATATATCTTCTGCTTAGTATAGTTTTAGGGCTGAATATTCAAACGTCACTGCTAGTGTAGTGACATTTTGTATTAAATTCAGTACATTTACTCTCAAAAACTTAAACGATACTTTGAGTCGTGCTCAAAAGTATTTATGTCGCTACTATTCACCTCTAAGTGACAGTGGCAGCATGAGAGTAAACAGCGTGTGCACTGACCTCTATGGTACTAGTAGGTAGTAGGTACTACAGAGGTCAGTGTGCTGGTCAGACTACCGTCGACAACAGCAAGACTTCCGTTTGAATTTCATATCTGGGCGGGCATTTCAAATTAAATGGAAGTCTATACATGTGTAATAAGAATGGCAACCACGACCATTTGTCGTAAGTATCAAAACTGTTCACAGGACGGTCATTCGATTCAGCGTAATAAATGCTATCACTTTGTACGGGGTAGCCAATCCAGCTTACTAGTATAAAACAGGTCAGTGTCTGTGTAGCTGTCATTATCTCATGCTTTTTAAAAAAAAAAAAAAGACGGCTCCTGCCGTAGGATACAAGCCCTGTGTCGACAAGTCACGGACAACAAAGACACAAAGTACAATCAGACTAGAAACAACAATTTGTGGATCACACAAAGTGATGTCCCGTGTGGGAATCGAACCCACGACCTCTGGCGTAGCAGTCTGACACACTCCCATCGCGCCACAGAGGCAGTCAAAAAAAGCCACAAAGGGAAATCAGCCTTACACAGCTTTAACTTTGTTCTATCGATGATATCCTAATATTAGGAACATCCATTAAAATACATGGCGAATAATTTGCCACAAACTGTTAGCTAAATGACGACACATTACAAGATCATCACATCAATTATTATTAGATATACTATATAGATATCACGTGGAGTTACCCCGCTGTGAAAGAAATATAGCCAATAAACCGTTTAACCGACAAAGCGAAAAGAGTTAAATTATAATGTTACGAAGGCAGACGGGCTATAAAAGTATACTGCTGTGATCCCCATTGAGAACTATTAATAAAATTAATGAGTGATGTCATGATCACTTCTTTCTTGTTTTAGTATTAATTTAATTTGAATTTAAAGGCATTTCTAAAACTGCATTTTTGAAAGATAGAAAAATTTGAAGCGCAGACCCAGGAATCGAATTCGAGACTTCCGTAGCCAAACGGGGCCGGAATCGAACCACCTATCTGGACTATGTTACTAGACCTCAATTTTTTCTATCCTTTTATGCTCGCGAGTTGGGCCCTCGCATTTACTTTGAAATGTTCAGTATTGACAAAAGCAATAAATAACTAAGGTTAATCAATGTTGCTATCCACATTGTGTGATCCACAAATTGTTGTTCCGGGTCTGGGTGTACTTTGTGTCTGTGACTTGTATGTTTGTAAAGTCCCCCGTGATATAGGGCTTGTACCCTAATGCGGAAGTCGTCTTTAAAAAAAAAGTTATAGTTCCACAGGTGATTATTGTCGATAAACTACCTACAGAACCAACTTAGGACATCAACCTCCCCCCCCTTCTTTGGCCCTAAACTAGTTTCAAACAGAAGATACAAAAACTGGCCTCTTATTGTGATGCGGTACCCATTATAACTTAATTTAGATATTTTTAATTTTTTGTAGTATTTTTAATCATTGTCTGATGTTAGTTCTATAGTTTAAGCAAATCATAAGTCATACATATCAGAATTATCTCTTATATTAATTGTTTCAACAAATGTGTAATATGTATGATGTGGTTGTAGGTACTTGTAAAAAAAAAAAAAATGATGAAATTTTACGAGCATTAAGCGCTCGTTATCAGAATGCAGGGTTAGACATACCTCTTATTTTGATTACCTTTTATTTTTGATGAATAGTACTGGGTCCTTATTCAAGTTATTTTTTTACGATTTCGCGGCAAGCACGCGCGAACTGGCGCATCCGCAGTGCGCTCAAAATGTCGGCCGCGCATGTTCGTTGATGCATTTCTAAGCGCTTCTCTCTATATATCATTATGACAAGATTTTAACACTTCGAGCGGGTTTGCCGTGAAAATGAAAAAAAAGTACGGGCATAAGGTTAGGTACTAGCCTTAGAAGCTTAATTTCACAGATTCAAGAAGACCGTTTTTTAGAACCAAAATGAAATCATATTTTTGTTAATTTTGATTTGATTTTTTTACCGCCTTTTTATGACGCAAAAAAAACAGACGCCGATTATTTAATATATACGATCACCTTTATTCATGCAAAATTTTATTTATTTCTATTTTACTTTATATTATTAACTGTACCGAGCCCTCTCCGTTTGCAGTCACGCCCCAGCTTTCACAATCATCTAAACTTTTACAAATAAAATGTACACGTAAGAGTAAACATTTTCCTGAAAACTCGAACTGAACGAAGTACCTGTGACTATAGTCGTTTCTTTTTATCTTACTGCCGGCTCTTTCTAAGCTTCTGTGAAAGGGCCATTACAGGAATAGTTTAGTACATACATTAGAACTAAAAGTTTTAGAAAGACTAGGTAGTTTTTGTCCGGTTTTCCGCCGTTGGATGTCAGTTAAAGTAATAAAGGTGACACAATTGGTACCCGTTTTCGGTTAAGACCGCGGTTCGTGCCGCGACCGCGACAGGAGACCGCCACTGAAGACCGAGACCATTACTTGACTGTATGATTTCGTATGAAATTCAATTTGCGGGCGAGACTGAGACAGGATCAGGCGGGATCCAGAAGTTTGTTCTGGGGAAGGTTCGCATGACAGGGGGAGGGGGTGTATTTGATTCGGCCATTTTTTACGGCAATTTGTGGCGGCAATGCTGTGGCCGGCATCATGGCAGTACTCTCCAATTTTGATTTGATGGTTGCCGGACGATCGCTGAACGATCTATTTTGCGCAATGTTGTCCGGCCAATTTTGTTGTTGTTTCAGTCGCAATCTATTTTATTGTTGCGGGTTGTGAAGCCCGTTTAGAAGACTGGATCATGCGCCATACAGTTGTAGACATATTGCAATTATTGGCCGAGCAATTAGTTGCCAATAGTGCCGCCCCAAATTACCGTAAAAAATGGCCCGTTTAGACGCCCCTTAAAGACATCTACTGCTGAACAGAGGCCTACCCCAAAGACTTCCACAATTACCAATTTTAAGCGGTCTGTATCCAACGGCTTCCCGCTACCTTAATCAGGGTCCTTATTTACGTTTTTTTTTTTTCGTTTTCGCGGCAAGTCCGCGCGAACTGTCAAAATCCTGTCATAATGGTAAAAAGAGAACTGTGCTTAGAAATGCATCAACGTGCTTGCGCGGCGGACATCTTTGAGTGCACCATGCATGAGCCAGTCCGCGCGGCCTTTAAGACAAAAAGAAAAAAAAAAATTGGGAAGAACACAGGTCGTCTGTCCGTCTTATGGCGTTCGTCTTGAACTGCGTGCAAAAATTGCTTAACATTTGCAAATATTCAAACCGACGACGGAACACATATAAATCGTCTGTGATCAAAAATTGATTACAGAAAACTGCAACCCTTATTTCTCCTCTCTTTCTATCGACAGTCATACAACGATTACACAACACTACTTCAAACATTCACATTACCATCAAACTCTACTACCTCCTTATAATTTTAAACCCATAAACTAGAAATTATTACACCAACTACGTGGCAATTTGCACGTAGAAACACGAGCTTGTAAATCAACCTCACTTTCTAAGAAACGATTTAATGACCAATTATTTTACTGATTCACACCTGAAGCTAAGAAAATATAACTCAGTAATTACGGTATACTACCAATAATATATTTTCTTGATTAATATTACGAATTAGCTACTGTCATGGCTTATCTGGGACTTTCACTTTCTGTAAATCTGTATTATTTTAAATCAAAACTAGCTGATTCTCGCAATTTCTTATGCGTAAAATTTTCTCAGTTTCTGTTAAAATCGCTATTATAAAATTAAAACTTTGCCACCTATTGTCTTATGTACCAAATGTACAAATCTATACTAATATTATAAAGCTGAAGAGTTTGTTTGTTTGTTTGAACGCAGTAATCTCAGTAACTACTGAACCGAATTGAAAAAAAAATCGGATTAGTAGTTCCTGAGATTACTGCGTAACACTGTTGGATAGCCCATTTATCGAGGAAGGCTATAGATCTATTGCTATAGATCGTTTTTGCAACGTTTTTCATAGCTGCTCCGCTCCTATTGGTTGATGTTATATAGCATATAACCTTCCTCGATAAATAGGCTATCCAACAGTAAAATAATTATGTAGTAATTTTTAATTTAGTCTGTTCCTGAGATTATCTCGTTCAAACAAACATACAAACTTTTCAACTTTATAATATTACTAGGTATAGATAAAGGAGTTGTGTCTATACTAGACATTGAAGATATTAAAAAAAACTTAAGTGGTTCTGAATTCGAAACTTAATTTTTATACGTCTGTTTATTTGTCTGTCTGTTCAAAGTTGAAGTGAAACCCCGTGAATAAGTTTTGATTACTTTATTTTGATTCTTAAATTATTTTGTCAATGCTCTTCTGTTTTCTTCATCTTAATTACCTATACTACGTTCCTACCCGGGACTCCAACTATCTCCTTATCAAATTTCATCTAAATCGCTTCAGCGGGAAAAGGTCACCGACAGACAGACAGATCGAGCTACTTTCGCATTTATAGTATTAAGTATGGATTCACGGCTCCTTTCTATTCAAACGGCGTGGAGAGTGGCATCATAGCAATGTGATACTACAACGCTTTTGTTTTATCATAGCCCTCTTTTGCGTGCGTAGGTAAAACAACTCAATTACCATTAAACATATTCACACACATAAATCTTAACCCGAAACTAAGTTAACTAAAATCGGTTATTTATAACCCGGAAAACGTCACTTTAATCTACAGTTTGGGACCAAATAACCAACGGATAACTATAAAATTGTTGTTGCAAAACACCCATTTTGTATGATATATGCGGGTTAAGATATCCTTTAGGTTAATTCACGTAACATTTGTCAAGTCAATTTACGGCCAAAAGTTGAGGTTTCGAAAAATGGCTTTTTAAATGTTTTTAAGGTTGTATTTTAGGGTTAAATTGGGGTCAATTGGAAATTATGTCGTTAAAAAAATGGACAAGTCTTTTTAACATGTTTTTAAAATCTTGTCCAATAAGTATTTCATTTTTAGGGTTCTGTAGCCAAAATGGGATAAACGGAAAACACAATTTATAAATATATCGATAAACAAAATTTCACCATGTCCGTCCCGTCAAAACCTTCATCATCATCATCAGCCTATCGCAGTCCACTGCTGAACATGTGCCTCTTCAATTGCACGCCACTTTGTTCTATCTTCGGCTTCTCGCATCCAGCTCCTGCCAGCCGTTTTGCATAAATCATCACTCCACCTGGCCTGAGGGCGTCCTACACTACGTTAAAACCTTACAAAAAGTACACAATACATATTGATGAAATTTAGAGCATAGATTGACTATTCTCTAGAAAGAGACAACGCTACTTTGTGGACAATACCTGTCAAAGAAACAGTGCCGCACGAGTTTTTTCTCTCTTTCACGATTTGCAGTCATTAATTACTTTTAAATTATAGAATTTTATAACCTACGGGTCTTAATCGCGTATTTTTTTTAAGGCTAAATACCTTTGTTTATTGCCCGACATTGCAATACGGTCGAAACGTCGGGCAATAAACAAAGGTATATAGCCTTAAAAAATATATATATTTACGCGATTAAGACCCGTAGCCTATAAAGTTATATAATGTGTACAAATCGCGAAAGTTTACAAACATAAATTATTTTTTCATTGAAAGGAATGGCGCAGTCCAGGTCCATACTTACGTCAATTTGCTTAACTGTGATGTTTATATTTTATTTTGATATTATAAGTTCACATTTTGTTTTTTAATATAGGTTTTTGTTTAATCGATTTTTTAATGACATCGTTGATGATTTATTTCATTTTAATTTGATAGGTACTACTGTTTGACATTTTATCCTGGTATCGATTTTGTAATTTTGTTTTTTTTTTACTTATTAACTGTGATCTGTCATTTAGATTAATATAGTAATTTAAATACGGTAGATGCTAATTAAAATGTCTGTTGAAAGCATGCAAACAACTTGGTGTATCTATATTGTAAGTTTGCACTGCAAATTAATATGCCATAACCCAGGCCATGAAACCCATTTCTGTCATAATAACATATCAAACATTCTCTCACCTCATTTTACCCATTACCTGATACAGGTTAAGTTACTTTAGTTAATAAACAAACAGAACGCTGACCTAATTATTAGAAAATCTACTGACCCATTTGTCTTAAGTTTGTTTTGTGGAAATTGCCGTAACTAAACGTAAATAAATATATAATATATATATTTTAGAGTAAGCTTTGGGTAGGGTTCGAATCCTACCCATTATACTACCGACGTGAACCCACTCCTAACACAAGCCATTGAGCTTAGCTGGAGGGATTAACAGGATTGCTAGTAATGTGGGACCAAAATCCCACATTGCTAGTTATCTTTACAAAAATTACCACAATTGTACCATGTTCATGCAAATAAATGTTTTATTATTATTATGTCGTTTCCATATCACGGGACTATGGAGTCCCGGTCATTTGGGAGGCGTGCGTGGGGCCGAAGCCAACACGAAGAGGCCCGTTAGACACTTTAATCTAAAGGCTATGTGACACAAACCGGCGAATATCGTTGTATACACTATATAAATGTACCCAACGACATTCCCCGGTTAGTGTAAAAACTATTGTCAAAAAGTGGTAGCTAAGACACTGGATTATGGAGGTGATGTGTTAGTGGAATGGTTAGCTGGTACTATTGAAGGACTATGGCGCCTGCCCTGCAAACACATGGTAAAAACACACGGACAAATGGGCAGGCGGTGACTCGCCACTCACTAGATGGGCCCCCTTCTGGCCGCCACAGGCATACAGCCAAACAGGCGACAGGGAGCAACATGGGTGTGAGCAGCGCGGGGTGTCGAGCGGTGCGACGCCGGTTTCACCATCACGAAGAAGGCCCGTGAGCGGGTTTCCCCGTAGTTATGCCCTTGAAAATGACACTTCCACCCCCGAGCGTACAAGCTCTGGCGACCTCCCTCTGGCCGGCCGGTTAAGACAAGACAGAGTTGAGAGACCTTCGGGCGCTCTTGGTGTTCCACTCCCGCCGGCCAGTGAAGGCAAGCGGGAGACGAGGCTCTGACCGACTCTCTGAGGTATCGGGACCGCAGTGTCGCCACGCACATTCAGCTCGCCACAATGCTGCCCTGCGGTTTGTGTACTCTTATTTCACCCTCATGAGACATTTTTTATTGGTGTCATAAGGATTTCAAGAGCTGCTACTATGCCCTCAGAGTGTTGCGTTAATCTCATATAGGGAGACAACGACTAGCCCCGAGGGGTTTATTATTATTATTATTATAAAAAAAAAGCTTGACTTATCCATGACATTATAAGAACCGCTATAAACACAATCAAAAAACAAAAGTATAACCTAAGTTTTCCTAAGTCCCTTGTTTTAAGTTCAGCGGGTCAATTCACGTATTTAAAGCAGTGCAGTTGCAGTTAAGTTTCGATTAAAACGGCCATTTTTGTACTCATGTAACTTTAGGATCGATCTTAAAAACGGGAAAGCTTGTATATTATAAATGCACTGTGTCTGTCTAAACGGCTAAACAAATTTTAATAAAATAATATTGCAGCATAGCTACTGTACAAAGAAAATTAACCTTTCACTCTTGCTATACACCAATGAGCTCCAAACCACCATTCGCCCAGTCTAAACAGCTTAAACACCGTATAAACATCCTAGGAACTCAAATAAAGGCAGCAAGGTATACTAGAGAAACGTCAGAAGCAGTTACAAAGATGATACTAAGTTAATTTATAACCCAGACCCACAAAACACAGAGAATAAAGAAGGTAAACGTCATATAAAGGCGCACAAGTAACGCACTATATACATAGTTCGTCTAGAAATCTAAGACCACCTCGGACCACTTTCTTCATAAGATGTCTGTGAGCATGCGTTGCTACAGAGACATCGCTCTTCTAGGAATGTAGGACCACTTTGTTCAGAAGATGTTCCAAGATGAAATGTCCGTGAGCAACAATTGCTCATCTAGAAATATAGTCCTTCGTTCCTCGGAACACTTTGATCCGAAAATGTACCTAGATGAAATGTTCGTGAGCAACATACACATTGATATCGCTCATTTAGAAATGTAGAACCAACTGGGACCATATTTTGTTCCGAAGATATTTCAAGATCAAATGAGCAACGCACGCCATTGCTCACTGATACAGAATATTGAAACACCTTTGCAACAAAGTGATCTAAGGGTGATCCTTGATTTCGTGTTTTGATTTAGTGTGATTTTTGTATGCAGGTTACCTTCTATACTCTCTGTGTTTTGTGCCAAAATATGCGAAATGCGAAGCCAATTATGGTCGACAAGGTAGCCTGTTGAATCTTAGGTAGCCTATTATTAAAGTTAAGGCGCTCTGTTGACTTAGTAAGAGGTGATATTCAACTAATAGTAGTGGCAACTTGATGACGTTATTTTGGAAATAAAGATGCCCAATTATTTTTGGAGACTTGGTGGTCTCGTTAATATGAATGCCAAATTTATTTTTAGGTAACTTGATTTCAAACGGCAAATAATCAAATAGCAGCGTCTAATGGTTTAGGCAGTGATAAACGGTAGCCTAATAGTTAAGACAGCCTTCGCGGGTTCGAATCTTACCCATTATAGTACCGACATGAACCCACTCCTTGTTAGTAGTGGTTTCACGCCATTGAGCTTAGTTGGAGAGGTTCAGTGGAACAGTGAGACCAACAATCTATTTTTTTTTTAATTGCTAGTTATCTTTTTAAAGAAAAGAAATTACTTGATGAATTTTCGGTCATAGCAACATCATAGCTGTTTAATCCTTGTTTCGAAAAAAATTTATCATCACTGCACTGCAGTGCTCCTTATTTTGAGACATTAGTTCGTAAATCTAAAAGATTGCCTCTGTGGCGCGGTGGGAGTGTATCCGACTGCTACGCAAGAGGTCGTGGGTTCGATACCCACCCAGGATAAAACTTTGTGTGATGAGCACGATGGTTTATTCTGTGTCTGGGTGTTATTTATCTATAATATGTATGTATTTAGAAATATATAAGTATGTTTATCAGTTGTCTGGTTTCCATAGTACAAGCTCTGCTTAGTTTGGGATCAGATAGCGTTGTGTGAGTTGTCCTAAGATATTTATTATTTATTAAACAAAGGTATTTAGCCTTAAAATAAAATATTTACGCGATTAAGACCCGTAGCTTATAAAATTCTATAATGTGTACAAATCGCGAAAGTTTACGAACATATATTGCAAGTATAAAAGTCGCGGTACATACATGAGCGTTCCTTCTGTACTTTCCTTATTTTGTGATAGAAGTTCAGAATCGCTTTTCAGCTTCGATTCTTCGGTCTAAACTTCATAATCGTGTTCTTCACTCAGTGAAGATCGTGTCTAGTCTGTAGTGACTATTCACGAAGTTCACTTTCCGAGTTAGATTTTCAATTGGAAACAAATCCCTGTACCTCAATTTAAAATACTCCTCCTTTTGCATCAGTAGTTAAAAATCGTACAATTTGGAATAAATTCGAGAAAAAGAGAGGTGAAAAATAAATAAGAGCACTTAGAAACTCCTCGGGCCGTGAAATTAGATGCCGAACTAATTAAGTTAAGGTCAACGGCTACGAGACGTATTGATTACGAGACCCACCTGTTAATCAAAGAAAAATGCTGTGAGAGACGTCCAACGGACATTTTTTTCTTCAGGACAAATAGATCGGACGTAAGGCGAGGACAGGGGGGGACAAGGTACCTTATGAATGGACTTTCATGACTTCATTTTATCGCGGTGGGTGTGTAGACGACTGCTGCACTGAAGGTCGTGGGTTTGATTTCACACGAATCTTAGCTTTGTGTGATCCACAAATTGTTGTTCCGAGGGTATTATTTGTGCCCGTGACTTGTATGTTTGTAAAGTCACACGAGGCTTGCGCACCAATGCTGGAGTCGTTTTAATCTTGAGTACATGTTATTTTTTTGTTTAATTCAGTAGGGTACAAGCCCTGTGTCGCGGAGGACTTAACAAACATACAAATCACGGCCACAAAGTACAACTAGTGCCACTTTCTGAGGTTCAAATGGGTTTTTTTTAGGAAGAAGAATAGGTAACTAATATGATAATTCATTTTGGAGAGACCTTTTTTTTTCTTAATTAGTTTGGCATCAAATTACGCGGCCCGAGGAGTTTTACTTAATTATAATATCAAGATGTTTAACATTATATTAAAATGTGTTATGGTAGGTATGTAAACTTTATTCATTTTATTTATTTGATCAGAATGCTTTACGTTCCACGAAGCACGACTAATCAAGGTCCAGCGAAATTGGTTCACGCTACATATCTTAAACTCATTGTCCTATTTTTTCAAAATGTCTTCCTTTAAAGGAGTGGTGGTGAAACAAATACTCTCGGATTCGATTATCTGGGGTTCGAACCTGAGGATAGGCCTCCAGGATCGTCATCATTAACACTGAGCTGATACACTCAGTTGAAGAAACAGAAACCTACAATAAAATAAATTAGTGACACCAACTCGAATGGCAGACACTTCCGGATCCTTGGTATTCCACATCCACGTAGGGAAACTTCGACAAGTGTTTCGCATCAACACGAGACATATCCAGGACTACGAATATAGATTTTTTTAATATGAAATTCGCAGTTTTTCGTCATTCCGACGTCATTCTATTCGATTAGAGTTTATGCTACATGTCTAGGGGTGAGCAGAACAGTGTGGTTTTGCTTTGTTACAGAGTTCTTTTTTTCAACTGAGGATGACGTCTGTCTATCTATTTCGATTGTTGTATCCTATGGTTGGACTTCATAGATGGAATGGGATTATGGTGTCTATGCAGACATATTCTAGTAATTTGTGATTATTTTTTGTAATGTAATTTAGACGCTACCTATAGCGTGGTGAAATTTCGATAAGGCAAAACGGAAGTAAGTGACATTTAAATAGTGTTGCATGCACCAAAAAATGCATTTCTGGTAAATCAATGTTGCCAGTATTAAAAACTAATAAATATAATGTAAAAAATACTAATAAATGCTAAAGTAAAATGGTATAACAATATAACTAACAAATAAGGCATGGTATACCTGATTATAAATATGTATAATCTAATGTTAATGAATGTGAATGTAATGTAATTTTATTATAATCGTTATTATTGTATTATTAATTTTATTATCTTCTATTGTTTATTAGTATTATTTTTGTCAATTATTAAATATGGATTTTATATCTGAAATAAATGCATTATTATTATTATTATAACTTTTACTACACGATAATTAAATAATTAAACGAAATATTTATTAAACATGTTTGGGGGCAGATGGATTAACCCCTCCTTCATAATGTTGTTATAGGTTTCTGGTTTTTTTACTCAGGGTGTTTGGTCTATGCATCTATTTCGATTGTTTTATTCAACCGTTGGGATCCACAGATCGAGGGTATGCGGTGGGTTTCCTTCTCAATAATGAATCAGTTTAAAATTTATTCTCGCCACGTAACGCTTAATGCAACCGGTTACATATTTTTTTATTTTTACTTTTTTTCAGATATACGAGCAGGCACGTTTTACAGTTGCTAGTAAAAGCAGGCACGTTTTTCAGTTGCTAGTAAATTTAAGAATGTCGCAAAGAGGGGTTCCTTGTTTACTACGGAACCCTAACAATGATGGCCGTGTTGAAATTCTAGTATTGATTCTCTTAAGCCAATCTTCTATAGCGTTAATATATTTATTGAAAATTTTCCATTAAAAAATACTGTATTTAACTGTAATTCAGCCGTAAAACGATTCTGCCAAATCCAGTTCCTGCCTAATCAAGTTTCTGCCTTATCCCGAATTTGCCGAACACAACGTAAGAGAAAGTACTCACTCAAATTAACTAAATTTGATAGTGGTATGAGTGATAATAGACGCATCCACTTAATTTTAAAAGTATGAAAACAACAAACATAATCGAAATGTTATCTAAATGAAAACGAAATTGCTTTAAATTGTACGCGTAAGTGATTAGTTCACATCGAATTAAAGGACACTGAGTCAGCGGAATTTCTACTTACCTAATTGGTAGAAGCGATGATACCGATTATACCTGTTTCTTTAAAAGTGCCTCTGTGGCGCGGTGGGAGTGTGTCCAACTGCTACGCAAGAGGTCGTGGGTTCGAATTCCCCTTCGATAAAACTTTGTGTGATGAGCACGATGGTTCATTCTGTGTCTGGGTGTTATTTATCTATAATATGTATGTATTTAGAAATATTTAAGTATGTTTATCAGTTGTCTGGTTTCCATAGAACAAGCTCGTTGTGTGAGTTATCCCAAGATATTAAGACATTAGTGTAAAAGTATATCGTCGTTTCAGCCGAAAGACGTCTACTTAGACGTGAACATAGGCCTTCCTCAAGGATCGCCACAATGACCGGTTCTGCATCACCTGCATCCAGCGGTTACCCGCGATCTTCACCAGGTCACACCGTCACCAGGTCATAGGTCCATCTTGTGGGAGGACTACTCACGCTTCGCCTTCCCTGTGCCCTGCCCACTGCCACTTTAGTCTGGCAATTTTCTGGGCTATATCCATGACCTTGGTTTTTCTGCGGATCTTCTTGTTCTTGATTCGATCTCGCAAAGAAACTCCGAGCATACCTATATACATTTCGAAGGGCAATGGAGAGCCATTGCCCTTCGAAATGTATATATTACATAATACCTAACTCCCAAAATGTAAGACCAAATATGGATTATTTTCAAAATAATCTATATTCATTTGGGAAGCAAAATTCTATACTTGTGAAAAGTCATGATTCTACATGTAGGTAATATGTAATGCCTCTTCGCAAGCAATAGGTAAAGGCGAAGAAACCAGGCAATAAAAACTCGGGGTCTACTTCAAAATAGCTAAAGGTATTTTCATAAAACAAATATGATGATTAATCTTATACCCAATTTTGTTTCAAGGGTCAAAAAATTAACTTCATAGCATTTAATATAAGATACAAGCTAGCATAATGAGAAGCCCAACAGCAATACATCAGTCAATGTATATACCCTTAGCTTTAGATTAAGAATGATTGTGATTTACATGGAATGTAAAACTGTGTCTAACTGCTGCAATAAATATATATTTTCATTTTCATACACCCAAAGGCTTCCAATTACTCCACCCATCGTTTTGGGTGAAGACAATATCAAGTCAAAACAATGTTGAACTCTGAAATCATATTAGTTTGTCTCTGACTAGAATAGTAATGGATAGAGCAGTCACAACACAAGGAAACGCTACACAAATTCCCAAGTTCAAACATAGGTCTTACAGTTGGTTCACAACAACTGCTATCCAACAAGCTTATTTAACCAAATCGTTTACCAAAAACAAAACATAAAAATACAAATACCTATATATCTAAATACCATAACTGCAAAAATACAATCCAACCTCGAATCCAAGTTATAAACGTCCCCGCTTACAAAATATAGCAATGGAATGTTCCATGGGGTCTATAATGTGTGTGATGTCATGGGGTATATATAGTGATGCAAGATGGTGAGATGTTTTATTCGATTGTTTCGATTATTGAAACATCTCGATGATTATCTCTTGTAGTGGATGGTTTCTAGTCAAATATAAACTGTCATTAACTAACGAACTTCACTGCATTCACTTTACCGGGTTGTATTTGTTTAAAAAATAAATCACGTTTTATAGACTTTTTAAAGCATCGGAACATTTTTTTGTGAGTTTTTGTAGTCATTCATTCGGTAATATTCGGTTAGCATTGGTGTCATTCGGGATCAGTCGACTCATGCATCGAGCAACAGCTTTTGATTCGATATTTCAACAATCGAAAGAATCACAGTCGTTCCAATGACTCGCGATTGTTTCGAATAAACCTAATTGAAAGGAGTCGAATAGATTAATTCGAACAATTGAATAACATTTCGATTGTTCACTCGATGATTAATATGGACGAATGCGATTCATTCGATTGTGGAAACATTTCGGACTCGCCCATCGCTAGGGTGTTCCATGGGTTTCATTACTTATGACAGGCCCATTACTGTGGAGACATGGTACTTTTATTAATGAAAGCCATTCTTACACCAAGATATTTATTTAACTCCGCGTAATTTTGGCTTGAGGGGGAAAAGAAAAAGGTTAAGTGAAGGCTGGGGTAAAATTGATATTTTTAACTGCGCTCATCTGTAAGCCCGGGTGAATTATTACGGGGTGTAGCTGAGGCTACATAACAATGTACAGGTAGGTACATGTATATAGATAATTGTATATATTTTGCTTATTATTTAATGCAGAAACGACAAGTATATACTCGTATAAGTGTAATAAGTATATAGTGGGGTTACTAATTTGATGCAGCGCATAATGCCGCCCGCCGACGCTTATAAAAAAATATGCAAGGGTTGTCACAAAGAGAACGCTTATAAAAAATTATGCAAGGGTTGTCACAAAGAGAACAATATTTTTTTTTATTTTTTTTTATTGCCTATTGTTGGCATACGAGCCAGCGGCCCACCTGATGGTAAGCGGTAACCGCCGCTCATGGACTACAGGAATGTCAGGGACACACCCAAGCCGCTGCGTACCGTGAAGTGAAAACTCTATTTAAACCTCGTTTGAAGAAAGACATGTCGTAGCGTTCGAAAATATTGAGCAATTGATTGAGCATTACGCTTTTTTACAAACTCTATGGTTTGGCAGTGGTGGGGTGGCGGGTTCGAATCCTTATAATTATATTACTGATGTGACACACGCCTGGTAAACTTTTAATTTTCTATCAAACAATATTCTAGTATTATATCACTCTTACTAATTAGAATTCATTTAAACAATTTCAATGGGATATTACATTACATACATAATTATTATAGTTTTGATCATTATTTTCATCCGTGTAGGTAAATAAAAAATGCTTTTAGTAGGTTATTTTGTACTTACGAGTACATTACTTAGATTTTTCAGAATTGAATTCAAACAAACTCTTTAGCTTTATATATTAGTATATTTACTCGTATGTATGTATTTAGAAACACAACCTCTGTCTAGTTTGGGATCAGATAGCGTTGTGTGAGTTGCCTCAATATATTATATAATTGAATATTTTTTTAAAGACTCCCGCATTAAGGTAGGTACAAGCCCTGTGTCGCGGGGGACTTTACACACATACAAGTCACGGACACAAACACCCAGACTCGGAACAACAATTTGTGGATCACACAAAGTGGTGTTCCGTGTGGGAATCGAACCCACGACCTCTTGCGTAGCAGTCGGACACATTCCCACCGCGCCACAGAGGCAGTCAATTTTTGATGCTTATTATTTAATGTAGACACAAGTACACTATTACAACGTGTAGACCCGTTCTATATGCTATACCGTTGTTATAGGTAGAGTGTGAAACGGAAATGAACACAGTCACGCCAGGTAAACATTTATCTTTTAGACTACTTGAGGGTTAGATAAGGTTCCATTCACATTCAGTTTAGTCAGCTTTGCGTTTATACTATTTTTAGGATTCCGTAGCCAAAATTAGCAAAATAAAAATCGATTAGAGTTTCGTTATGTCCGTCCGCAGGTTAGCTCTTTACCTTTAGCACTAGAAAGCTGTAATTTGGCATGGATATACACACTATTTGCTCTGATAAAGGGGTGCAATTAAATCTTGAAAAAATTTTTTTTGGGTACCTCCCCTACAAGGTAGGGATATGATTTTTTTTCTCACCTATTCCATTGTGTGGGGTGTTGTTGGATAGGCCTTTCAAAAATATTTTGGGGTTGGTAATTTCGTTTTTGATTTAGGGATCCGATTGTGAAATATTAAGCCTTAAAGTTCAAGAGCTTTTTGTTAGAGTCAAGTCCCCCCTGCCAGCTAAGTGGTAGTTTTTGGAGATGTCAAAATATTCATTTCAGTAGTACATAAATTGAAATCAATACGAAAACTATCACACTTAAGTTTTTCGAAAAATGAAGTTTGACGTTTTCTGATCAATTTCTCAAATTTTTCAAAAAGTTTGTGGGTTTAGGGATGAGCCCGTACTGTGGCAATTAGACAACTGTTAAGCACACTTATAAATTGCTAATTAAATACATACATATTATAGATACATTATAAGCACAGAATAAACAATCGTGCTCATCACACAAAGATTTACCCTGGGTGGGAATCGAATCCACGATCTCTAGCGAAGAACAACTAGAGACTACACCAACAAACCAGTCAAAAATACTTAAAAAAATAAAACATAACCTAAATTAGTTTAACGAAATAGTAATTGCAGGCTATAATCACCGCTGAACCAGCTGTGAAATTTTATAACACCCAAGATTTTAGCACAAAATAGGGAGAGTGCAGAAGGTAACTTTCATACAAACGTGCACAATAGCAACGGACATATAGAAATCGTTCACTAACACGGCAAAAAAGACGAAACAAGAACATTGTTTTGAAACTTTTGCGATTTTTACACTTATTAGAATATTATCGGGAGTTAATCGCGTAAAATATTTAAAAGTACGAGCCTTTTATTTACCCGTGTTTTTTACATCGCTAAACTGCCATCAGTCGACCCGTAACCACGATCGGCGCAATAGGGATGTTAACTGTTAAGTCAAATCAGTCTCTTTTTATAAAATGTCAAAACGACACACTCTGTAGGACGTCATAAGTTCCTATCGTCAAATCATTACTTTTAGCATTCGTTTTCATGCTTTTAAATTCAAAAACATGTTAAATTGTAAAAGAACACTTATTTTCAGAGCACTTTAAGATCTACTATTACTTGATTAATAAAATAATTTAGTTTTATTGTAGTTAACTACACCATTCCATCGAAACGTCGGGTAAATAACCACCAAAAGTACGAACAACGTCGGGTAAATAAAATGTTCGTAGCTTTAAATGTTTCACGCGATTAAGTCCCGATAACATTCTAATATGACTCAAGACCACTTTGTTCGGAAGAAGCGCTGTGTTCCGTGTCCGTGATTGATGTCTATGTGTGCGTTGCTATTGCGCGCGTTGTATGAAGGTTACCTTCTGTACTCTCCGTATTTTGCGATTTTAGTGCGAAACAGGAAATAGTCGAAACGACCACCGGAGGCAGTTTAATGTCTATTACATTAGTTAACAGCTGGTTTGGGCATAGCACTTTTCTTTAATTATTAAACAGAAAATTCTAAGAATGTTTGGTGAAATTTACATTAGCAATTTATTTTGGAAGAAAAATGTTGTTGAATGGAGATTTGGTTCTATTTTGAGCTGATTTTGGCCACTGATATTTCTACGACTACCTAAGTATACATCGAAAGTCTAGGTGAGGAGTGCAGACTACCTACAGGGTGATAATATACAGACAAGTACTGGATTAAAACAAGTTTTTCTATTTACAAATGCGTCACTTGGTCACAACCGAGCGTGCATCCAGCCGATGCGATGCCGAATGCCGAAAGTTCCCGCGCGCGGCTCCCGCCTCCCGCGCGATGTTTCACCCTCTGTTCTGAACTCACGTTCAAGCGACGAACCATTTATTTAAATAAAGCGCCAATATTAATCTAATTATATTCACGATTCCTTAATACTATTTTTAAAATTATATACATTAAATATGCACAACTACTTAAATGTTCGCATCACCAACAAGGAGTATCCAATAAATTTATGTATCAAGAGTGCTAGTTCCCAGGTGTATGTATATTCTCACTCCGAAATTTGTTTTAAACTGTTGGTTAACCTGCCCAGAAGAAATGCCCCCTTCTGCCCTTTGAAGTGTTACCAAGAAAATTATTACATACCTACTTACATACGAGGGTGGATTGAAAAGTTCGCGGCCTCAGCAAGAAAACAATATAAAATATAAACAAAAGTAATTTTATTTTTCCACGTAATCTCCACTTAACTCAATGCACTTCTTCCATCTGGTTTCCAACGCCTGTATGCCGGTCATAAAAAAAGTTTCTTCAAGGCCTTCAAAAAAGTCACCCACCGCGGTTTCAACCTCCTCATTTGATGAAAATTTTTGACCTCCAAGGTGTTTTTTAAGGTTTGGGAATAAATGAAAGTCCGAAGGTGCCAAATCAGGGGAATAGGCGGGATGGGGCAGTAATTCAAAGCCACAATCACGAATTTGACCATTGATTCAACAGACGTGTGAACGCGTGCATTATCCTGATGGAACAACACTTTCTTGCTGAGTAGTCCTGGCCTTTTCTCTTTGATTGTTTCACGCAAATGACGTAAAAGGGTGCAGTAATAAGCAGAGTTTATAGTCTCACCTTTTGCAAGGTAGTCCACCATGATGACACCCTTAGCATCCCAAAAAACTGACGCCATCACCTTGCCAGCTGACAAAATTGTTTTGGCTTTTTTTGGAGTCGGTTCATCAGGTTTTTTCCACTGCTTGGATTGCTGTTTTGACTCTGGGGTGTAGTGGTGTACCCAGGTTTCATCCATTGTAACAAATCTGTCCAAAAAATCTTGTGGATCAGTCTCAAACATTTCCAAACTGTCGCGAGAAATCGTGAGCCGTATTCGTTTTTGTTCAACTGAAAGCAATCTGGGGACCCACCGCGCAGAAACCTTAGAAAATCCAAGTTCATTGACTATGATGTTTTGTGTTCGTTCATATGAGATGCCAATAGTGTCAGCAATCTCCCTGATGGTCAATCTCCGATCTGCCAATATCAGATCACAGATTTTCCCAATGTTTTCTTCAGTCGTAGACGTCGTAGGCCGGCCGGAGCGAGGGTCATCTTCAATACTCTCTCGTCCGCGTTTAAATTCTGCAACCCACTTTTTCACAGTCGTATACGATGGAGCAGATTCCCCCAATGTTGTTGACATATCTTCGTGAATCTCTTTTGGAGTCAGTTTTTTTTTAAACAGGTATTTGATGACCGCACGTTGCTCAATTTTCTCCATTCTTTAAAAACGCTGCACTTAGGCTCACAAAATTCAGTCTAATTTAAAAACAGATAATGCTATTGTGACAGAATTTTACAATGTGACAACCAGAGAGTAAACAAATCGAATGAGGTCAGTTACATTAAAATAAGTCAAGTATTTATGTGGTAGGCCGCGAATATTTCGATCCACCCTCGTACATTGGGAAGATTCCAATACCCGTCGGAGAAGCTGATTTACATCAGCCCACTTGTGCCTAACGCAATCCCAACAAAATAAATCAAAGAAAAACAAAAATAAAAAGTAAACCTGACCTTAAAATATACACGAGATCGAGATCTGAAATCTATTAAATTATATAATATGCCGAAATAATATAAATTTAAGTATCATCTTTATTTTATTTTAAAAACTACTCTAAGTTACATCCATTTATACAAGATATTTGCAGAATTAAAATAAAAAAAAGAATGGCAAAACCGTTTAGGCGTCAAAGAATTCCTCCCCATCGATGTCAACTGGTAACGTTGCCAGAAGGCTGGCAGAATTGCCACGATGGATGGCAAGTATCATCTTAAATTTATATATTTTTTCTGTTTTCCCTGAATTACAGGGCAAGTTTCCTAAATGATCTAAGAAAAATAGAACCCCATACCGGTAACTTGAATTCCTCAAGGGCTAAGTTATGGTAGGTTTTATCACCACTGATTGGCATCAGAGGCACACAAATGCGATTAAGTCGAAACTTTAATAAAAACAAAAGCATGCCATTTGACCTTTGATCTTTTGAAAATATAAACCGAACAAAATTATTCCTATATTTTTTTTTCTTAAAGATAACTAGCAATGTGGGATTGTGGTCCCACATTACTAGCAATCCTGTTAACCCCTCCAGCTAAGCTCTATGGCTTGTGTTAGAAGTGGGTTCACATTGGTAGTATAATACATATCAACCCATAAGATGGCCCACTGCTGGGCACGGGTCTCCCCAGCAGAACCTACTAGTATGTAGATCCTGGGGGTAATTGCCATAATCGCCACGCTTGGCGAGCGGGTTGGCGATCGCAGTAAGGCTTTAAGTACGCAGAGGACGCTGCTGCCCGTCCTCCGGGGTGACTTGAATAGTAGTATAATGGCCAGGAATTAAACCCACGACCTCACGATTGCGAGTCAAACTTATATTTAACTAGCTGTCCCGCGCAACTTCGTCTGCGTAAATTTTCCCCGTTTTTGCAACATTCTCATTGCTGCTCCGCTCCTATTGGTCGTAGCGTGATGTCATATAGCCTATAGCCTTTCTCGTTAAATGGACTAAGCAAAATAAAACGCCTACTAGTATTTCACAAAGGGCTAATAATAAAATCTTATTTAAGTCACATTAAAACATATCCTGGGAGTTCAAGTTTTACAAAATGGCGTTTGAAAATATTGCTGTTTAGAATTTTTGGTCCCTGTTTTATAATTATAATAATAATAATGTATCACATTGAGTCTAATAGGGTTATAGTTCGGAAAACAAGTAACAATAGAATTGTTTGTTTTGCCTGTTTACCATTGCCTATTTGCGGTATTAGCCTTCCCCCTACCCCATCCCATCATTTTTCATCATTTGCTTATACATTTATAGTTGTCCCAGAATAAAATGCTGAATCCGCCCATGACTATCCAGATTTATTTTTTGAATGAAAAATAATTACCTACTGGCACGAGAGCAAAATTTCAAGGAGTATTCTGACTGCTTTGGGGGGGGGTAGAAGGTTGGCTGGAGCCCCTAAGCCCTTCGCTTCCTAGATCCGCCACTGTCCAGCGTAAAGTTCTGTAAGTAATATTACATTTATGCATAAAAGCTATCGTAAAACAACGAGCGTGTATAAAATATAAACAATATACCTAATATATTAGTATAATACCTAACATTTACAATGATAAGCACAAAACTTTCAACACTCCGTCCAAAAACAAAACAAGAAAATGTTTTATTTTCAAATTTAACGGCACTAAAAACTTTTCCCAACGTAACTTTTATAACTTTTAAACTCAGTTTATGTAAGCAAAGATATTTGTAGGTACACGAATAAGAATTCTAAAGACGTTTTGCCACCAGCGGACCGGAAACAAAACTAAACTCTTTTATGTACATTTGCTTGAGGTTTTATAAAGAATGGCTTGTAAGTTTGTTGGCAACGTCTTCTAGTACGAGTTTCTAAACTAAGAGCTGTCTTGCATTAACAAAATTGTATACATTTTCAAACAATTATTGACACTGCACGGAATACCGCACAGAACGAAAGCTTGATACAAACGTTCTTGACGCACGCACACATAGATATCGTCACAGACGCGGAGAATCGGAACAAGACGGACCAGAAACAGATCGAGTGCGACGCACACGCGCTGCGGATGTTCGTTTTGTGCACGCGTGTGAGGGTAGGTATAAAAGTCACGGCACACACTTTCTTCTGTACTCTCTTTAGTTTGTGCTAGATAAAAATCGCACTTGACACAAGCAAACATACAGATCGCACACGGACGCAGACGCGGAAAAAGGACGCGCCAGAGCACGACTTCAGAACAAAGATATGGTAATTTGATTCAAGTCCGTGACTTCGGTCGAGTCACTTATGTATATAGTTTGAGGTATTGCCAGGTCCTTCTGCATTCTCATGCTGTCCCTGTCACTTAAACGTGAATAGTAAAGATAGAAATACTTTTTACCATGACCTAAAGTAAGTATCGTTTGAATACAAATACAATAATTGCATTTTTGAAAGATAGAAAAATTTGAAGTCCAGACCCAGGAATCGAACCCCAGACCTCCGTAGCCAAACCGGGGCCAGAAGCGAACCATCTATCTGGACTATGTCACTAGACCTCAGATTTTTCTATCCCTTGATGCGCTCAGTAGTTAAAGAACTATCACGGCTTTTATTATTGCTTCGTTACAGAGAGCATTTTAACAAATTATGATGAAGTAATTTTTATAGGCATTTATTGCCAATTACTTTACAAATACAATAATTGCATTTTTGAAAGATAGAAAAATTTGAAGTCGTTTCGTTTAAATATACAGGGTCCATATTCACTATGAATTTTTTCGTTTTCGCGGCAAGCCCGCACGAATGGCGCATGCGCGATGTGCTCAAAGATGTCCGCGCGTATGCGCGATGAATTTCTAAGCGTAGCTCTCTTTATACCGTTACGTCAAGATTTTGACAGTTAAAAGCGCGGGCTTGACGCTAAAACAAAAAAAAAAAGATAGTGAATAAGGACCCAGAGGTAATCTTCACACTGCAATGTCGATCCTGATTCGTTCTCAGTAAAACTATGATCTGCTAGCTAAAATATACATATACCACGAAAGTAGCAAATGCGGCCCGCCTGATGGTAAGATGGTACCGAAGTCTATAGACGCAGGCATTCGGAAACGTTGCAGGAAACATTAGGGGTGTCACGGGCGCTTTATAAATCTATTCATTCATAAAGAATCCCAAACTGTAGTCTCGGAAAAACTTCGATGGGAAGCTTACTCCATAACTGGGGCGATCGCAGAAGGAATGTCTATTTGTTATAATCAAATAACTAGCCTTTTGGTCTAGTGGTTAGTGAACCTGACTTGTAGTCAGGGTACTATTCCCTAGGATAAAACTTTGTGTGATGAACACGATGGCTTATTCTGTGTCTGGGTCTATTATCTATACTAATATTGTAAAGCTGAAGAGCTTGTTTGTTTTTTTGAACACGGTAATCTCAGGAACTACTGATCCGAATTGAAAAATGATTTCACTGTTGGATAGCCCATTTACCGAGGAAGGCTATATAACATCACGCTACGACCAAAAGGAGTGGAGCAGCAATGAGAAATGTTGCAAAAACGGGGAAATATTACGCAGAGGAAATTGCGCGGGACAGCTAGTCTATATTATGTATAGTATGTAGGTATTTAGAAATGTTTATCAGTTATCTGGATGACACAGTACAAGCTCTGCTTAGTTTGTGATCAGATGGCGTTTGTTTGAGTTGTCCAAAGATATTATTATTAAATAACTGCCAAATCCTATTCCAGTAACTTACTCATTTCACGCTAATACTCATAAAAAACCACAAAATACAAAAAATATTTATCACATCGGGCAATACCGGTCTTCCACAATGAATTAGACCATAAAATACACTTTAAACGGTAGCCCAATTAATGGCCAGCTATAAAAATATAATACCCATACAAAGTAAAACGAAGGATATTGGGTATTAAAGTTAATTGGGGTTTTACAACGTGGTTGTGGTATAACTATGGGTTTTGTGGCATAAAACCAGCTTTCAATTTTCATAGAATAGTGATAGCACAAAATACTGAGAGTACAGAAGGTAAACTTCATATAACGCGCGCTCGAGCAACGCACACATAAACATTACTCAGGAATACAGAAGTTCGGAACACCTTTCCAACAAAGTGGTCTAAGACTACGGCTGAGATCAATAGAGTGTACTTTGGCTTAACTCAAGCTTGGCTAAATATAGGATAAACATTACAAAAAACTTGATAAAGCAGGTGATGTTTAAATTGTGGATATAATTTCTAAGACTGCGCTAAGCTTACGCTATGGCCAATAATGTCAACGGTCAACAAATGTTTTGTTAAGATTTTCTTCAAGTTCGACTTAAGATAAGCGTGAGCTAATATAATATTTGAATTTTTGAAAGACAGAAAAATTTGAAGTCCAGACCCGGAAATCGAACCCGAGACTTCCGTAGGCTAAGCCGGGGCTGGAATCAAACCACCTATCTGGACTATGTTACTAGACCTCATTTTTATCTATCCTTTTCCTGCAGAGTTGGGCTCTCGCTTGCGACATCTAGCCGCTACTTAAAGAACTATCACGACTTTTGTTATTGCTTCGTTACAGAGAGCATTTTAATGAATTATTGTATTAAAACGCAATTGGCAAGAAATGCCTATGAAAATTACTATAGCATGATCTAAGCCACAGTACGCTCTATAGATTCCAGCATGAGATCTAACAGAGCGTTCCTTAGCTCAATCTTAACTAGCAAAGAATTTAATTAAAAAAAATTATAAAAAATCTACGTTTTAGCGAAAGCTTAGTATAATCAAAAATTATTTGTGTCTATGAAGTCAACGGTCAATATACGTTATTGTGTGAGCTGGGGTCAATTCACGTATTTAAAGCAGGGCAGTTGCAGTTCAGTTGCAGTTAAGTTGCGCGTTACGGTGCACAAGCGTTTTTAAGATCGATCCCAAAGTTACAAGAATACGAAAATGGCCGTTTTAGTAATATATTTTTATTTCTTACTAGGTGTGGGTTCAAATTTTTTTTTTTGGCCTTAAATTTATATATAATATGTATTGGATGATTTTGAAATCTCGGATCACATTTTTCTGACTTAGAAGAGTCAAAAAAGTAGTCCGAGAAAAAAATGGTCCGAGATTTCGATTCCGTGGGCGATGTCTATGTGAGCGTTGCTCGAGCGCGCGTTATGAGAGTATCAGACTTAACTTCTGTACATCCACTGTTTTGTGGTAATGGCGTCAAGTGATGTTAAGTTTATGTACAGTGTAGGGCTACCTATTCCAGAAAAGCTAACAAACTATAAAGTAATTAGAATTTACAACTTTTAAACTCTTTTATATTGCATGTTTTATAAACGACAGTATTCTAAGGCATTTATTTACAATTCAGCGAAGGTTTACCATTTGTATTGTTCGTCGTTTATCGATTAGAATGTTCTCCCTAATTTCCAATAACTCAATAAATCACTGTCATTACTCTTTAGGGTCCTTATTCACTGTTTTCCGTATCCACGGCAAGCCCGCGTTTAGAAATGCATCACCGGTCATGCGGACATTTTTGAGCGTACCACGCGTGCGCTTTGATGATTTTTTTACCAAATCTCTGCATTTACCATTATGACAAAACTTTGACAGTTCCCCTTGGGCTTGCCGTGAATATGGGAAAATATCGTGGAGCCCCAGACCAATTATTAAGAGGAAATATAATATACATACATACATCAGAACATAACACCTACAAAAACACAGTAGGTACTTACAAAAGTAAGTAGTAGTTTTTTGTATTTATGTATAATAAATAGGTCTAGTTTTAACACCCAGACACAGAATAAACCATCGTGCTCATCACACAACGTTTTATCCTGGGTGAACCCACGCAGTAGCAGTCAGGGTCATTAACCACTAGACCAACAGGCCAGTCGAAGTTCGTTAGCTTTTATACGTTCCGGTGTTCATAACTGTTTATTCGTCGCCGGATATCCGGCGCCGGCTACCCGTCAGCCGGAACGTATAAAAAGGACTTTATTCATAATATTTAAGTTACAGCATTTTTGTATTTGTTATTAATTCCATTTTCAAAATACTAATCAAGAAGAAGACAAAGCCTTCGTTAGTTAAAATGCTGTTACTAAATAATTTTAAATTAGAGCGTTAAAATTACCCTTACACCCCTTGGTGTTATGTCACGGAAGTTACATAACAAGAAACAAGACATTCCCTACCAAAACATTAAATCAAAATACTTAGTCAAACCGCCAACGGAAACTACCTATCATAACACAAAATTATGACCATACTGCAAATGAGAATCGAGATCTTAGTCACAGAATACATAAGTACAGGAGACCGGCTTCTTACTACGAGAGAAAACAGCACACGCGAAAATGCATATACGAGTATTTCGTGTCGTATCTAGGTCGAACTTAGTCGAATCTCAGCCAAGTCAAATTAGGGCTACGCCTCAAAATGAGAGAAAAAAGTTGAATCTTGTGTTTCAGTATGTATCCTACCTGTATCTCAAAAACTGCTGAGCATGTGAAAAAAATAATAATTATTATTTTAAATAATCTACAATTTTTAACATACTCGTAGCCATAGTAACTGAGATAATCGAGAAAAAACGATTTATGTGGCTTTTGATCTTCTTAACATGCACGAGACACGAGATTTTGTACTTTTAACACATTTTTTTATAAAAAATACGACTCCCGCAGTAGGTTACAAGACCTGTAATGCAGGGGACTTTACAAACATACAAGTTACGGACACAAAGTACACCCAGACTCGGAACAACAATTCGTGGATCACACAAAGCGGTGTCCCGTGTGGGAATTGTACCCACGACCTTGTGCGTAGCAGTCGGATACACTCCCACCGCGCCACAGAGGCAGTCATAATGTCAAAATGTGTGTGCGTCGATTTCTTGCTGACTTGTGAGCCGGCTTCTGTACCTATATTGTACTTTAGTAGTAAGGAAATATAAATATATGCAGATGGTATGTCGGAAATAAGGCGGGAAATCAGATGCATATGTAAGAATAAATGTTTCCTCACAGAAACATGCATGTATTAACATATTTAGATAAGGGCGGGGTAAAACACGGGTATTATCGATTTTCTTAAAGAGACTCCTTTGAAAGGACAATGTTGCTCGCGGATAAATGATTTCACGGTGCGATAAGTGTTTAGACTTAAGGTTGGAGGTGCATCGCGGCCGATCGCGAGCCGCGCGCGGCTTACGACGAACGGCTGACGCGCGCGGCCGATGCGACAATATTCAGAGTGCGCGCGCAGCCTACGTCAGTCGTCGGCCGCGCGCGTCTGTCGCCTACCTCGGAAACGGCACCATACATTCTCATACTCTGACTATTGTCGCATCGGCCGCGAGCGTCAGCCGCTTGTCGTAAGCCGCGCGCGGCTCGCGATCGGCCGCGATGCACGGAAATGAACCTTTAGCGCAACTTTGTTTGCGTCATTTTTCCCCGTTATTGCAACAGTTTTCATTGATGTTCAGCTCCTATAGGTCGTAGCGTGATGTTATATAGCCTTTGATACTCACAAATAACGTGGCCTTCTATTGGTAAAATATTTTTTTAAATCGGTTCAGTACATCCAGAGGTTATACCCTACAACATCACAAAGTCACCAACTTTACTTCAAAGGTAAATATTAATGTATTATGTGGATATTATTTATAATATTTTACCTTATTACTTTTATCACCAACCAAAAAAAATCTTAGTGTGATACCAATTTTGAAGCGGCGTTAGCCTAATGGCTAAGGCATCGGTCTCGCAATCGTGAGGTCGCGGCTTCGAAACCCATTATACTACCGACGTGAACCCACTCCTAACACAAGCCTTTGAGCTTAGCTGGAGGGGTTAACAAGATTGCTAGTAATGTGGGACTCAATCCCACATTGCTAGTTATCTTTAAAAGAAGCTCTCAGGTATTATTCCTGAGAAATACTTCTATCTACCTTCAACAGCAACTAATTCTTCCTTTCTTAAATTCAATTCTCAATTTCTTTTCTACAATCTTAAAACCCTTGATGAAGTTTAGTCTTTGTCACCAAATAAGATACCTACTAGGAATTCCATTCGCTCAGTAAATCCTTAAATACATTTAGCTACAAACGTTAATTAAAAATTAAACCTATCAAGTAAAGGAACAGAGTCAGCTTCCGATCAGAGGTTTAACAAATATCTTTGAAGAAGGAATTTCAAGAATCGCAAAAAAAATGGCGAGATATAGATTCATTAATTTCTTGAGATTATGAGCACAAAATAAAGAGAGTGCAGAAAACACGCTCATGTATGTACCACGAGTTTTATATCTACACTCACAAACGCATACCAATCGGCACTAGCTCTGTTTTTGGTCCTTTTCGTTCCAATTCTTCGCGTCTGTGACGATATCTATGAGTGCTTGCATCAAGAGTGTTTTGTATGAAGCTTTCCATCTGTACGTTGGTAATCTGTGCTATAAGATTGGATGTGCACACAAAATACCGAGAGTACAGAAACTAACCTTGATATGCGCGACGAGCAGTTCAGAAAGAAGCCCGGTACGGGCATTTACATGCTTGTACTCGGGTTCGTGCCCGTTGACCAGGGCTCGGAACCGGTTTATAAATAGCGGTTATTATTGGTAATAAAACCGGTTTAATTGTGCCCATCGATTAACCGGTTAATCAAGATACCGGTATTAATCATAACGAAATAATTTTGATTACCGGTTAAAACAGAGAGCGTAATGCTAACCGATAATGTGAGCTGAATTAACCGGTTAAATTCAAACAAACGATTCGTGACGCAAGCCACGGTCGTTCGGTCTCGACCTCACGTCATTGAAACTTAGTACTTTTTCTTTCCCACATGTATGGGTTAGACCGTCGTCGTGCGTCGTGTTAAATCATGTTCCCTGCAAATCTACAAGCATGCGGCCGTTATTTAGTGTAGGTTAATTATATTTTGTGTGTATATTCATCATGGGAAAAAGAAAATAAAATAAGATTTAATCTATGTTCGCTTAAAATTAAGAGACCAATAAATCGAAATGTTTGATGAAAGGTTGTAAACACCACGCACGCCTCCGTAAAGCGCGGGTTCCGGAAACTACCCTCGCTTGATTTTTATCACTCACTATTACGAAACTGTCGGTACTTCGAGACACAACACTAACGACATCTGCACACTGGCGGGTAATATTTGTTTCGACGGTGTGTACACTTAATCATCGCGGGATTTTACGATATTGAGAAACGATATCCATCTTCTAGGTTGAAATTGACGTGTTTTTTTTATTTTAACCTCTGCCCGCGCCATGCGGGAGTAATAGTGACGGTCAGTGGAGAGGATCTGTGGTTCGTGTAGTTCAATCAGTTCATTATTGAATATATTCGCGATTAAGACCCGCAGCTTATAAAACTCCATAATGTGTACAAATCGTGAAAGTTTACGAACTAATAAGCTTAGGACTTCTTTAGAAGTGCTAACCAATTACGAAATAAAGTTTTTAATTATTACATGGTCACTACATTACACTTGGCCAGCGGAACTTACATATACATACACATATCAACCCATATGATGGCCCACTGCTGGGCACGGGTCTCCCCAGTAGAACCTACTGGTATGTAGATCCTGGGGGTAATTGCCATAATCGCCACGCTTGGCGAGCGGGTTGGCGATCGCAGTAAGGCTTTAAGTACGCAGAGGACGCTGCTGCCCGTCCTCCGGAGTAAATCGTACATACGTATCACTAAATACAAAATTTTGTGAGACATGAATCATTTAATACATCTACTGTTGCGTCTACAGACGAATCCGTTAAAGTGGACGATGATGAAAGGATACAAAAGCTCACTACAACGTTGCTATGGGAGATTTCAATGCTAATGTGGGAGTACAAAAACGCGGCGAAACGAAAATTGGACCTAACTGCGTAGGGCGCAGAAATCACATGGCCCAAATGCTCGTTAATTTTCTACGTTCGTCGGAGCTTTTCTTATTGAATTCTTTCTTTAAAAAGAAGCCTCACAGAAAGTAGACATGGCAAAGCCCTGATGGTGTAATAAGAAACTAGATAGATTTCATCATTACGGACAAGCTGCAAATAATTAGAGACGTCTCGGTGATCAACAGGCTCAATACTGGCAGCGATCACATATTGGTTCGAGGGTCTCTAATTATTATCTTCAAAGTCGAAAAATTCTAAATAATGAGGCCCATTCTCCGACCTACTGCCCCCCAGATAGCCTCATGCCCCGAAAAGTTATAGTGGGAGCTTCAAAACCGTTTCGCATCGCTGGAAACACAAACGAGAAAACCGACACTGGTCAAAACGCTACAGGATGTATCTCGGAAGTTGTTTCCCGGAAAACGCAAAAAAAGGGAGTCCGAACTCTCACTCGAGATTCTTGAACTAATGAGGGTAAGACGAGACACGCAGATGTCTTTGTCAGATATGAGAGCCATAAACCTGAAGATCAGGAAGCTGACATGACCTGACCTCCTACGCTACAGCACTCGCAACATTGAGACGGCGATCGATCGAAATAGAGGCACTTAAGTTTTCTCACAGCAGCTAGGCAGACCCTGTCTGACAATACTAAACACAGCGAGTGGTAAAACCTCAAGGCTGGAGATATTTGGGGAAATCGAGAGTTTTTATGGACATGTATGCATCACGGATGGCTTAACCTATGGGACTTAGCGTCGATGATCAGGATCACAGAACCCCACTCACGTGCCACTATACCGAGGGCATATCGGATGTCGATCAGGGCGAGGTCGGGGCAGTTTTCGAGCAACTTAAGAATGACAAAGTGCCCTGTGATGACAGAATCATTACAGAGCAGGTGGGACCCCAGTCCTGAAAGAGCTAGCAAATCTCTTCAACTCCGTCATCCACCAAGGCTTAACACAAGCGTGTGGCGGGAATGCGTGGCTCTGTTCTTAAAAAAATTATAACCCCATGCTGAAGAACTACAGACCTATCTCATACCTGAGCCACGTCTACAAGTTGTTCTCGAGAGTGATCACCAACCGCCTCTCTAGAAAACTCGACGAGTTCCAGCCCCCGGAACAAGCTGGGTTTCGAAAAGGCTTCAATACCGTGGACCACATCCATACATGACTGCAAGACGAATTCAATAGAGCGTCATATCCCCGAAACTGTTCACCTACGCTCTCGAAGACATCTTCAAGACACTTGATTGGACTGGATAGGTCATAAACATAAACCGTGAGTAAATCTCACACCTTCGGTTTGCCGACCATATTGTCGTAGTAGCGCAGTCGCTGGAGCAGCTCAGCGAAATGCTGCACAGCCTAAATGGAGCCTCTAGATGTGTGGGTCTCGGCCGTAGGTAACTTTAATGTGAGTTTGATTTGTTTCCAGTTTGGTAAAAGCAACTTCGAACAAGAAGTCGATAGAAGGATTCAATTGGGTTGGGTAGCGTTTAGCAAACTTCGTCGAGTTTTCACTCCGCCTTAACCGCAATGCCTGAAGGATCAACGTAACCAGTGCGTCCTACCTGTTATGACCTACGGTGCCAAGTCATTTATTACGGTTGAGTTAGTCAAAAAAAAAAACAAAATTGTGCAGCGGGCTATGGAACGACGTATGCTTGGGAGGATAAAACTCGCAATAAGGTCATCCGACAAAGAACTAAAGTTACCGGCATAGCTCGCAAGTGTTGGACATAGGCATCTCCTAATTTTTGCCACAACAGCCGGTCCTCTGCCTTCCGCATCCAGTCCATTCTAGCCACCTTATTTAGGTCGTCGGACCTGGCTGGGGGCCGTCCTACCTTACGTTATAGTACTCAATGTGGCACAAGCTTTTGATAAAGTCTGGCATGAAGGCTTGCTATATAAACTGAAAACAATGTTACCAGATCAATTTGCTACTGTCCTAGAATCTTACATTTCTAGTAGAGCATTTCGAATACGCCAAGAGGATGTTTGTTCTAAAAATAAAGAAATAAAAGCTGGAATTCCACAAGGCAGTGTTCTAGGACCGGTCCTGCACCTTTTATACACCCGTGATATTCCAGAGCTCGAAAATAATGCTATTACAACCTTTGCTGACGATACAGCCATCATAGCAGTAGGAAATACCCACAACGAATCAGTAGAAAAGGTTCAAGTAGCCATCAACCAAGTCTTAGAGTGGACGACAAAATGGAGAATAAAACTTAATGAGAGTAAGTCCGTTCACGTTGACTTCACAAATAAAAAAGGTCAATACTGCCCGGTGCTTATAAATGGCCAACCAATACCCTACTTGAACGAAGCTAAGTACCTCGGTATGACGCTTGACGCAAAGCTACGCTGGAAAGCACATGTCAAGAAAAAAACAGAAGAGCTATCCCTACGCTACCAGAAGAAGTACTGGCTACTGGGAAGACACTCTTCCCTCTCAGTATACAACAAAGTCCTGCTATATAAACAGGTGTTAATGCCAGTATAGACTTATGTAAACAGCTTTGGGGCTGTACCGCTCAGAGCAATCGACAAATAATACAAAGATTCCAGAACAAAGTGCTCAAGAATATTGTCAACGCCCCTTGGTACTTAAGAAACTGTGATTTCCACCGGGACCTTAAAATGGATGACATAGAGACAGTTATACAAAAAATTGCTGAAGCACATCAAAGCAGGCTTCAACAATACGTGAACGTCGAGGTAATCCAGCTCCTTGATACCACTGAGTTAAAAAGAAGATTGAAACGGCTGAAGCCGTTTGAATTAGTGTAATATAATAGTGACATATTAAATGTAGTGTAAGTGCAACGTAAAAGAACACATGAACAAAGTGACTTCACATATGTAATAGAGACAATAAGATAAGTGTTATTGGACACATTCTTAGGTTTAAGTCCTTATAGCAATTTAGGTCATAATTAAATTACTCATTAGTCTTTAGGCTAGATTGTAATATATATAAAGTATTGTAATAGATACTTATATAAAAAAAAAATCGAAGTAGTAGTTCCTGAGATTGCCGCGTTCAAACAAACAAACTCTTCAGGTTTTTAATTTTAGTATAGATAGTATGTTACTTTTTAGATTTAATTCAATTGCTTTACTTTATTTCACTGTATGTTTACTTACTATCATCTGTATCAGAAAGTATATTTTCGGCAACACCAAGAAAAAGCGGTTGACTATCCTGTAAGACTTCATTAGTTGATAAGAATCTATAGCATTTTTGTATGTTAAGAAATGTACTGATATTCACAATTTCACTCAATTATTATTTCATTTATAATTCAGTGCGCAAACGTAAATGTTTAACTATACAAATGTAAACATATACAAAATACTCTGTGAATCTGAACGTTGACTAAACAGACGAAACACTCGGTTCAAAAAATTAATAGAGATACGCGTACTCACTAATGTCCTTGAAACTCAAATTAACCGGTTTATTTCGCTGAACAGTATCGGAATTTGTGAAAAACCGGTTTTAACCTTAACCTGAATTCATTTCGGTTCGGGGTCAATGACCAAAACCGGTTTGGAAATTTAACCGGTTTCCGAGCCCTGCCGTTGACTATCGCTTTGAACGGTAACGTGTAAATGCGGTGTACTCTTAACGCACACACACAATGACATTATTGACACGGAATTTCGGGACACCTTTCGCTTCATTTCATTTCACCAACAAAGTGGGTTGTTTTTAGGGTTCCGTAGCGAAAATGGCAAAAACAGACCCCTTAAAGTCATTGTCTGTCTATCTGTCCGTATGTAACAGGCATTTTACTCGAAGACTACCAACTTGATTAAGTTTAGTGAAAAGGTGTCTTGTAGTAGCCGCTACTTAGATGATAGATAAATAACAAAAATAAATATTTTAAAGGGGGGGGGGGAACACTCCATACATGTAACAGAAGCAGAAAAAAATGAGCTAACATCAATGTGTGGCACATCATTCGACAGGTCTTTTAAAAACATTTTAAGGTTTCTAATAAACGTTTTTGATTAAGTAAATATTTTTGAAAGTAAATTGTGCCCCCCCCCCCTTTTTTTGGAACCATGTGACAAAAAAATGTGAAAATAATAGAGAAGGTAGCGCTTAAGAAATACTTTAAACAAAAGGTCGTACCATGAACATACGCTCTTATGGTGTTGCAATTATTCAAATCAGATTTTTTTTATAGGGCAACGGCTCCAGATCCCTCCACTGAGCATGATACACACGCTCTTGCCCGTTTTTTTTTGTTTCTATGTATGTGTTGTTCAAGCGAGGTACGTATGAAGGTTATCTTCTATACTCTCGGTATTTTGTGGTGTGTGTCCCCTATTCTTTGAGACATCTTGGCCTCGTTGGAAGCAATTAAAACTTAAGTACTTGGCATCAAATAAATTGAAAAACTTTCGTCAATAGTATCACATAACATCGAAAGTACAGAAGGTATTATAATAATAGATATACCTAATATCTTGGGACCACTCACACAACGCCACCTGTACTGTGGTAGCCAGACAATTGAAAAAACATACTTGTATATTTCTAAATACATAGATATTACAGATAATTACACCCATACACCAGTGGCGGGGAGTCTTTGAATTCTAGATAGGTATCTAGAATTTAATATACGTATGAAGAACCATGTTGGTCGTGTCCAGCTATTATCGAGTTGCCATAGGATAATTTTAAACCTTCGTCGTTGCAATACACAAAATAATCCATCGTGCTTATCACACAAAGTTTTATCCTGGGTGGGGATCGAACTCAAGACCTTTGGCTTAGCAGTCAGGGTAACTAACTAGAAGACCAACAGACCAGTCAAAGAAAAGAAGAAAGTTAAGCATCAAGTGTAAATACACATAGATATCACCATAGATACAGACACGACGAATTAGAACACATTAAGAACAAACGCACAAAACATCGAGAGTACAAAAGGTCAGCTTGTTTAAAACTTTGCTCGAAATTGCGCAATTGTGAGGTCGCGGAGTTCGAATCCTACCCATTATACAACCGATGTGATCCCACCCATAACACAAGCCATTGAGCTAAACAAGCTGGAGGGGTTAACAAGATTGCTAGTAATGTGGCTTGATTTTATTAGCCTATAGTGCCAAACTGATACGTAAACTACATTACTAGCTTTATCAAAATCCGTTTAGTTGAATTAGCATAAAATAGCAACAATATCTATCCACACCATTTTTCACACCACTTTCGAATTAATATAATTTTAGTACAAATCCTTCTGTACATGCACACTCCCAGAACGTGCGTTGCTCGAGCAAGTGTATGAAGCTTTCCTTCTGTGCTCTAGTTATTTTATAATAGTATGTAATTATATCCTGAGTGAACCAAATGGATGGGTCGAACTTCCAGGACCTTTTGTTTGCTTGCTCAAGTAAACGAAGAGGTAATTACTTTATTAAAATTAAATTTTAATAGGTTTTTCGTCTGGTAATTATAGAACAACAATGTAGATGGTCGATATCGTCACGCGATGTTTAAAAAGGTGATCGCAGATATTTACGAGCTCATTTAAAAGTGCTTTATACGTGTAACAGATAGGTGGGGTCAAATTTTAGGGCCTTTACTTAAATGATACTAGATGTCCCGCGCAACTTCGTCTGCGTAAATTTTCCCCGTTTTTGCAACATTTCGCATTGCTGCTCCGCTCTTATGAGTCGTAGCGTGATGTTATTCAGCCTATAGCCTTCCTCGATAAATGGGCTATCCAACAGTAAAAGAAGTTTTTAATACGGATCAGTAGTTCATGAAATTACAGCGTTCAAACAAACGGATGGATAAGGATAGTACCACTCCATTTCTTCCCGTGGGTGTCATTAAGGCGACTTGGCGATTTAACACTGGAGGACGGGCAGCAGCGTCCTCTGCGAACTTTAAAGCCTTATTGCGATCGCCAACCCGCTCACCATGCGTGGCGATTATGGCAATTACCTTCAGGATCTGTAATAACTAGGTTTAACTGGGGAAACCGGTGCCCCACAGCGTGTGATCATATAGGTTGATATGATGATAATTCTCAAGACTTTTTTTTTATTTTCAGGACTTCTCCGATCAGGTAAAGCACTGCAATAAGTAGGTACCATCCATACTAATATTATAAAAAACACTTTCACGCTCAAACAGCTAAACCGATTTAGATGAAACTTGGTATGGAGATAGTTTGAGTCCCGCCCGGGGAAGGACATAGGATGGTTTTTATCGCGATAACCGACATCTACGCAGGCGGAGCCGCAAGTGAAAGCTAGTATCATATAAATTTAAATGTATGGAGGAAAAAATCGTCTCAGGCAGGACTTCGGACTTCACCCGCGACTACCGGTATACCGACCCTAAGCCGTTACCAACTCCGGCAACGAGACATGTACGACTAAAAGCCGGTCTCAATAATCTACCTATCGATGGATTTGGCTACTAGAAATAGAATTTTGACACAGTTTGTATGGAGCTTATGTCAAACACGGCATCCGGCACCACACGGCATGCCTAATGCCGTGTGGTGCCAGCTTAAGAATAGTACCACCCCATCTCTTCCCGTGGGTGTCGTCAAGGCGACTAAGGGATTTCACTCCGGAGGACGGGCAGCAGCGTCCTCTGCGTACTTAAAGCCTTACTGCGATCGCCAACCCGCTCGCCAAGCGTGGCGATTATGGCAATTACCCCCAGGATCTACTGGGGAGACCCGTGCCCAGCAGTGGGCCATCATATGGGTTGATATGATTATGTCAAACTAGCTGTCCCAACTTCGTATGCGTAAATTTTTTCCGTTTTTGCAACATTTCTCGTCGCTGCTCCGCTCCTATTAGTCGTAGCGTAATGTTATATAGCCTATAGCCTTCATCGATAAATGGGCTATCCAAAAAAAAAGATTTTTTCAAATCGGACCAGTAATAATAATAATAATAATGGCAACACTGAATGACGGTTGACGTGTGTCGTAAAATTTTAACCAAATATTTTATTTTATATTATAATATTTCGCTAATGTTCTTTTAATACTTTAATCAAATATACTCCAGCATAAATACTTCTAAATTATTATAACTCCCATAAATTCGCAAAACCGGACAATAGCCAAGAAATTTACACTATGACATTACATGTCAAAATGAAAATTAACAATAACAAGGAAAAAATGATTTAACTACATTGAGCCACATGATAACTAGAAGCAGAGCCAGAGACAGAACAGCACACCCTCCAACCCCGGACTCGTTTCTCCGCTCCGCCTCGCAACCACAGGATTCAACACCAGCCGTTGCTGAGGCGTCGAGCTCGTCGAGTGACGAGTATTTCTCTCCGCCAACGTCGCCACCACCTGTACGTCGGCGAGGGAGAGGCCGGCCGCCGACCAGCTTAGGACCCCGAGGCCCACCGGCCTCAAACAGGGCCCCCGCTGTCGGTGGTGATGTGCGCCGCATGCGATAGACGACGTTGATGAACGAGAACGTCATGCGGGCATATTTTGCGGCTACAGAGGGGGGAACTAACCTCACTGTGTACCGTGAACGGATGCTGCCTCTGTTTCAGGTGCTTGAGCCGACTGTCAACGTTTCGGCACAACGATTATCGGACCAAGTGCGGGCCATTCAGCGCTGTCATCTGCTAGATGAGGCCGCACTTGAGAGACTACGCTCGGAGTACGCCCAGACTAGCCGCGAGATCCCTGCCCCGGTACAGGTTCCTACACATGTAGTTGACTGTGAAGCTACGGGGCCGGATACCGCGGCTATTGTGGTAAGTACTCAGTGCAATGAGGAGATTAAGGCCGCTTTGGAATTTGCGCTTCGCGAATATCGGTCCACGCCCCACAATATTAGGCCACGCCTGCCTCGGTTACCTATGCATAGACGGAACATTACGCTGGTGTGTGCTCTTGATTCGTTATTGCCTACTTACCTAGATAATAGCGAAGACCTCGGCGATACCCACTCAATCCTGTATTGTGCAGCTGTTGCGGCATGTCGTATAGGAGGTGTTAAGCTTTTAGCAGAAACTCCTACTATACGACCAAGGTGGCAACGCAGCCAACGTACCCGCGTGGCAATGCAGGATTGAGCGCCGTATTGCTGGGGCAAGGGTACTCTACGGCAAGTTGTCCTGCTTCAGGACCGGGAACACTCGCCCGAGAGTGATGCGCTTTGTGAAACGGGCATTCTTGGGGACTGACATCAGACCTCAGGATTATATGTCGCGTGTCACAGAGCGCATCGACTTCCTGAAGCAAAAAATCTATGCATGGGCAAACCGAATACGCAGGTACAAAAAACGCGTAGACAGGTATAACGTGAACTGCATGTTCCAAATGGACCAAAGGTGGGTGTATAGAGACTGGCAGCGAACGGATCAAGGTGTGGATGGCGGGCATCTACCAAATGCTGAAGCGACAAGCTCGTTTTGGCGCAACATTTGGGCGGTGCCTGTCACCCACACAGAGGGGGAATGGATGCGTGACGTTGAACGAGCGTGCGAACTTATTCCGGAAATGGAAGATATCAACATTGACAGCACAGACGTAGCTAGTGCAGTCCGTCCTTTTTCTAATTGGAAATCTCCAGGCCCAGACGGATTGCACAACTTTTGGCTGAAATGGCTACGCAGTTCGCACGCTTGTTAAAATAAAATAATAAAATAATAAAAATCATTTATTCACTTAGGAAGCAAAATACTACACTTGTGAAAAGTCGATTCTACATTTACTGGTAATGCCTGTTCGCAAACAATAGGTAAAGCCCGAGAAAAGAACAGGCAATAAAAACTCGTGGCCACTCTTTTCAAATTGCCAATGTTTACAATGTTTCTCTGTTTATAAACTGTTTATGCAGGTAAGGTGCTGCCACCATTATATTATACACCATATATTAGAGGACTGATGCAAAAAAAGAGGTCACTAATATTAGAAGAGTACACGAGATCGGATACATCAGCCTCAATGGGCACAACATAGTAGGAGCATCCACTTACAATGTAAAAACTTTATGTGCTTAAATATTGGCCAATTTACTGCTACTTAATGAATAAGTATACATGTTTTTCAAAGGAAAGAAAAGAATGGCCGTAATTTATCACGCAGAATCTTTACTTACAAAAGTAAATCGTTTTCTTTACTAGTACCTAAGTAACATTATCAAACTGTGACAACAATATTCACCTAGTAAAATGCAATAAACTATACAACCCAATACATTAATAGGGAGCAACGAACTACATCCATTTATCTTTATCAGTTAAATAATCATCGATTGAATAGTAAGCTCTTTGTATAAGATGTCTCTTGACTACATTCTTAAATTTATTTACTGGTAGACTCGAAATGCTGACTGGGATTTTATTGAAAAATTTAACACCTAGTCCCATGAATGAGTTATGAGTTTTATGAAGCCTATGATATCGACCTACCAATTTGTGCTTATTTCTTGTATTCACAGAGTGAATATCACTATTTTTGTTATATAAATATAAGTTTTGCTTTACAAACATAACGTTTGCATATATATATTGTGATGCAACTGTCAAAATGCCTATCTCTTTAAACTTTTCTCTAAGGGAAACTCGTGCTCCTAGTTGATATATCGCACGCACTGCACGTTTTTGAAGAATAAAAATAGTTTGTATATCAGCCGCCTTGCCCCAAAGCAATATGCCGTAGGACATGACGCTGTGAAAATAACCAAAATATACTAGTCGAGCTGTTTCTACGTTCGTAAGCTGTCTAACTTTGCTGACAGCATACGCTGCAGAACTGAGTTTTCCTGCGAGACATGATATTTGGGAGCCCCACTGTAACCTATTGTCTAATGTAATTCCCAAAAAAACTGTCGAGTCGACAAAGCTAATCACCTCATTATTTAAAATTATACTCGTATTAGTACTTTTCACATTTGGCAAACTAAACTTAATACATTTAGTTTTTTTGGGATTTAGAAGTAGGTTGTTCGTTGTAAACCAATCTTGAACTAGTGCGAGTGTTCTATTTATTTTCTCAGAATTTTCTAGTTTACGATCGATTTTAAAAATTAGAGAAGTGTCATCAGCAAATAGAATGATGTCACAAAAGTTATTAACATAAAATGGTAAATCATTAATATATACCAAAAATAAGAAGGGACCGAGTATTGATCCCTGAGGCACGCCCATACTAATTGGAGATCCAGACGACCTTACTCCTCCTATATCAACATATTGAATTCTTTCACTTAGGTAAGAGGCAAGTAGATCCAGCGCTGTACCTTTAATACCGTAATGCCTAAGTTTCAGGAGAAGTGTCCTATGCGCCACACAATCAAAAGCTTTAGAAAGATCACAGAACACTCCAATGGCATCCTGTGAATCTTCCCAGGCACTAAAAATATGTTTCAGTAGTTTAGTACCTGCATCAATTGTAGAGCGACCCTTTGTAAAACCATATTGATCGGGATGCAGTAGATTATTAAAATTAAAGTGTGATTCTAACTGCATAAGTACAGCCTTTTCAAAAATTTTACTAATAGCTGGCAAGATGGATATTGGTCTAAAATTACTAGGGTCATTCTTTGATCCGGATTTAAATAATGGTATTACTTTACTATGTTTCATCAGATCAGGAAACATTCCGGTATCAACACATTGATTAAAAATTATAGATAACTGTGGCGCTATGCCAGTAATTATACTGTGAATTAATTTTACTGAAATACCCCATAAATCAGCAGTTTTTTTTAAATTGAGTGACTTGAATATTTTAATTATTTCACTGGGGTATATATATTTAAAAGCAAATGGTACATTGCATTGATCCACATTATCTCTCAAGAGTGATTCGGCTTTATCTGGGCAAGCGTTCAAGGAGCTGGTTGTGGTTAGTGGTATGTCAGCAAAGAAATCATTGAAAGTTTGTGCTAGGTCTAAATTATCAGTAACAGTCTTATTGTTAATTAATAATTCAAAGCTTTTATCCCGAGGCTTTGCCCGTCCGCTTTCCGAATTAATAATATTCGCTTTCCGAATTTATTTAATGTTTGGCATCGCAATTCCAGTCCGCCCTAGAATCTGCGTCGCTGCCAGCCTTTATGACTAAAGGAGTGACCCACCTGCTCTATAAGACCGGTAGTACCTCGGACCCTAGTAATTATAGACCGATAACTTGTTTGCCATCGATCTATAAACTTCTTACATCCATTCTGAGAGCTAAAATAAACAAACATATACACACAAACTCCATCATGTGTACCTCTCAGAATGGATGTAGAAGTGGGGCCCAGGGTACTAAAGAGCTTCTCCTCATTGATATGACTATTAGCCAGCAGGTTCGCCGCAACCGAAAGGATCTATCGGCATGTTGGATAGATTATAAGAAGGCGTATGACTCCGTGCCACATACATGGCTTCTGAGGGTGCTGGAGTTGTATAAAGTTAATACAACTTTATGCACCTTCCTGAAGTCGTGTATGGGACAATGGAATACGGTTCTTACCTATCCAGGGTGCCGAGGGATCCAAGGAAGTGGCGGCGTACCTATAAGGATTGAGCGGGGTATATTCCAGGGTGACACTCTGAGTCCCCTTTGGTTCTGCCTAGCACTGAACCCACTTAGTACCTTACTAGAGAGTTCAGGGCTAGGTTGCAGGTTGCGACGTGGTGGTCAGGTCATATCCCACTTGCTGTATATGGATGACTTGAAGCTCTTTGCCCCCACCAGCTCACAGCTAATAGCGTTACTGAAGGTAACTGAAACCTTTAGTAATTCTATTAGAATGGAGTTTGGTGTGGACAAATGTGCAGTCGTTCATATAAAGCGAGGGCGGATAGTGGAATCCGAAGGGACTCAACTCTCGGATTCCATTCACTTAAGATCACTTCTCGCAACCGAGACCTATAAGTATTTGGGTATATCGCAGGCACTGTGCATTAATGAGGTTGACATGAAACAGCTGCTGCAGGAACGTTTCATCGGTCGCCTGAAAAAAGTGCTCAATAGCCTTTTGTCAGGTGGCAATAAGATCCGGGCTTGCAACAGTTGGGTCATGCCACTTCTAATGTACTCCTTCGGTATACTCAAGTGGACACAGACAGAATTAGACACCCTGGATCGAAAAGTCCGTACACTCATGACATCATACCGAATGCATCACCCGCGTTCATCTGTGATGAGATTGTATATCCCGCGGAAGTGTGGGGGCCGGGGTTTGTTGAACCTCAAGTCCCTTCATAACCGCGAGATATACAATCTCAGAGAATATTTTCTCCTTATGGATGTGGGTGTGCATCGAGATGTTGTCGCGGTGGACACCGGGCTTACCCCGCTCTCCTTGGCTAAAGAGAACTGGCGCAGGCCTGTAGTACTTGGAGTCAACGAACGCAGGGAGGTATGGCAGAGCAAGGAGCTTCACGGTAGGTTCTTTCGGGCTCTTCATGGGCCCGATGTGGACCTACTAGCATCTGTGGCCTGGCTACGGTTCGGTGACCTCTTCGGGGAAACCGAGGGTTTTGTCTGTGCAATTGCTGACGAAGTTATCATGACGAATAACTACCGGAAATATATACTGAGGGATGGCACTGTTGACATCTGTCGTGCATGTCACCGACCTGGTGAGTCCCTCAGACATATCGTTTCCGGCTGTTCCCGTCTTGCTAACGGCGAGTACTTGCACAGACATAATCAAGTAGCCAGGATAATCCACCAGCAACTTGCTCTGAAATACCACCTTGTGGACGTTGAAGTCCCGTACTACAGGTACGTTGCTGAGCCAGTTCTCGAGAATAGTCGTATCACGTTGTACTGGGATCGCTCTATCATCACAGACAGGACTGTTGTCGCTAACAAGCCTGATATTGTACTGATAGACCGATCTGAGCGTCGTGCAATGATTGTCGACATCACCATCCCCCATGACGAAAATCTCGTGAAAGCCGAAAAGGATAAACAAATAAAATATCTGGATCTGGCGCACGAGATTGTCGACATGTGGGATGTTGATTCGGCAATCATTGTACCGATAGTCGTCTCCGTTAATGGTTTGATTGCCAAGAGCCTCGACCAACACCTTGAGAGGCTCGCGTTAGACGGTTGGATCAAGCGCTTGATGCAGAAGGCAGTACTTCTGGACACGGCTCGCATTGTGAGGAGGTTCCTTTCTCTGGGGCCGTAACCACCGGTAGCTTGGTCCCTGTACCCGATGCCGGTGGGACACTATTTTTTATATTTTTAAATGTATTTTTTATATATATATTTAAAAATGTAATTTATAAGAAAAAAACTAAATAAAGAGAATAATAATAATAATAAATGTTGATAAACTTTCGCGATTTGTACACATTATTAAAATATATATATTACGGGTCTTAATCGCGTGAATAATTTAAGGTAAAATACCTTGTTTATTGCCCGACGTTTCGACCGTATTGCAACGGCCGTGGTCACGGGAAGAGTCTTCCCGTGACCACGGCCGTTGCAATACGGTCGAAACGTCGGGCAATAAACAAGGTATTTTACCTTAAATTATTCACGCGATTAAGACCCGTAATATATATATTTTAATAATAATAATAATATCTTGGGACAACTCACACAAAGCTATCTGATCCCAAACTAAGCAGAGCTTGTACTATGGAAACCAGACAACCGATAAACATACTTTTATATTTCTAAATACATACATATTACAGATAAATAACACCCAGACACAGAATAAACCATCGTGCTCATCATACAAAGTTTTATCCTGGGTGGGGATCGAACCCGCGACCTCTTGCGTAGCAGTCGGATACACTCCCACCGCGTTACAGAGGCAGTCAAGTAGTTCCTGAGATTAGCGCGTTTAAACAAACAAACAAACAAACTCTTCCGCTTTATAATATTAGTATAGATATATACCTCTAGCCAAATCCATCGATAGTTAGATTATTGAGACCGGCCGTGTGGAATATAGTCTCGACATGATACGATTTTATAGCAATCGTGACGTCATCCATCGCGTTCCTAAGGAACTTTTCAGTTTCGTTGAAGAAACCATTCAACCACAATATCAACGAAGATTATCGCTTGTCGTAAAGAGGTTCGTATAAGTCTGCGTACACCTTTATTTCAAGTGCCTGATTAAGATAATTGCTTAATTAATACTTTTGAACATATTCAACTGTACGGTGTATTATCTTCAGTGTAATATAAGTACTAACAAATTTTAAACAATGTAAGTACAGTAAACATAGCTGATTCAGGTTTATTAAATTGAACAGAGTTTTGAACAGCTTAGCTTTTACAAGGTGTGACAGAGAAATTCTGCCTCTGCGGCGTGGTGGGAGTGTGTCCGACTGCTACGCAAGAGGTCGTGAATTCGATTGCCAGAAGGGACACCACTTTGTGTAATCAAATACGAATACATATGTAGTTTTATTTTGTTCTAAATTAATCCACAAATTGTTGTTCCGAGTCTGGGTGTACTACTATGACTTGTAGGTATGTTTGTAAAGTCCCTCGCGACACAGGGCTTGTACCCTACTGCAGAAGACGTCTTTAAGAAAAAAAATAACTATCCAAAAATTTCGTAATATTTTTAATCATTCGAATAATAATAAATATATTAAATTATTAAAATGAAAATTTACAATGTTATTAAATACATTATGCTAGAATTACCCTACGAACAAATTATAAACAAACTAATAACATTATTACAACTTACCTAGTAAACTATTATTTGATTATTTATTTTGAGAATATGATCCATGACCTCTTGCGTAAGGCACCGAGATAAGGTGACTGTATGACCAGCAGTCACAGATTAGGGGGTAATCTGTTCCAGCAGTGGACCGAGACAGACAGATGACTACAAATAGTAAAATTGCAATAACAAGCAATAATTTCTCTTTCATTGTATACATGAAATGTATATAGACAATCCGCATCAAAATACGTCGTCAGCGAACAACAGAGTGCTATGCAGTTTTGCGCAACCACTAACTAAGCCTACATGCAATTTCAGCAGCATTTCTGTTGTTAAATACTGTAGTTGCATAATCGAAATATGCGCTAGTCTACCTTTGTTTAGTGTTGTATTGCAGGTGTTTGAGAAGTTCGTGACTGTGTGGCGACCAAGCTGATTGAGAGATTACAACTTCATGCCTGTCGATCCATCGATGAGTCACCGTATTCCAGAAATATTACACCACTTCGTGCCTCGGACAACGCGTTGGGACCGTCTCCACAGTCGAGAGAATCGCGGCGATATTATCGCCGTGCCAGCTATTTCTATACACTATGTTAGAACGTGTCTCCACACGTATCGCGGCGATGCGATTGAGTGCGAAAGAAACGTCATTGTAACGCCGCGCGCCGGCCGCGGAACGCAGCGCTCTTGTAGTGAGCGCCCTGTCCAACGCAGGCGTCTCGCCTCGAAAAAGTAACGATCATCGTCGCGGACACGCGGCGATTCCGTTACGAGTCGCGACGATACGCTGGCGGAATAATCGCTCGCACGTGGATAGAAAGAAAGTAAATTTATTTTGCTCTCAACTAAGTAGGTACCTATATATTGAGTTTTTTTTTAATTTATGAAAGACAAAAATGGTCCTAGCTCAGCTATACTGCAACCTCGCAAAATGACGAGGTTGCGCTGATATTCTGCTAGGACCGGGAGTGACAATACGAGCGCTAATCTGTCCGTAACCATAATTAAATTAAAATATATAGAAATATGGAGACTACCCGACGATAGTAGAGCAGAATCGCTAGGATTCTCTCGCCCGTGGAGACGGTCCCGCCGTCGGTACTTTAGTCTCTCTCCGGTCGTGTCAGATTTCCGTCCTATCGGACTATGAGAGAGGAAATAGAATGCACTTGTGTTTGCGCAGATACTTGTGAACTATAATATCTCCTGTGCGACAGAAATCGGATAGGAGATTGCAGGCAGCGGCGGGTTATGAGTGAAAGCTTCAATTACCTGAAACAAAAAATAAACTAAATTAATTTACATCGTGACATCAAACCGTTGCAAGAATATGAGGGAACGCGCGGTGGGAGTGTGTCCGACTGCTACGCACGAGGTCGTGGGTTCGATTCCCACACGGGACACCACTTTGTGTGATCCACAAATTGTTGTGCCGAGTCTGGGTGTACTATGTGTGCATGACTTGTATGTTTGTAAAGTCCCCCGCGATACAGAGCTTGCTGCTTAAAAAATAACAAATAACGCAGTTCGAAAAAGATAATTGAGAAAGACATAAAAAGGAATGTACTTATTTACGAATTTCGTTTAGTCTGTACCCAACATTAACCCTACAAATACCGACATAATATCAAATACAGTCGACATTTTCTAAAATGTCCATAGCGGGATTTAGTACTTATTATAACTAAGAACGAGGGTTGCATTCTAACCAGCCCGTCTTTAGGCCCTTGAATAAATTCAATTATGCTGAAAAGCTTCGGCTCCAACGTCTTAATGATACTAGAACTGATTTATTCAGGCTAGGAATTTGAAAAAATTAACCTTATACAAAAATTCGGCATTTCTCGGCAAATTATTTTTGTTATACAGATTTTTTTTTAAGATAACTAGCAATGTGGGATTGAGTCCCACATTACTAGCAATCTTGTTAACCCCTCCAGCTAAGCTCAAAGGCTTGTGTTAGGAGTGGGTTCACGTCGGTAGTATAATGGGTAGGATTCGAACCCGCGACCTCACGATTGCGAGACCGATGCCTTATATAGCCATTAAGCTACCGCCGCTTTTAATTATTTCGGAAACTTCTGGTTCAAATTGAAAAATTATTTTAGTGTTGAGAAGCCCATTTATCGAGGAAGGCAATAGGCTCTATAACAACACGCTGCGACCAGTAGGAGCGGAGCAGTAATGAAAAATGTTGCAAAAACGGGGAAAATTGGCGCAGACGAAGTTGCGTGGGTCAACTAGTTTAAAGGCTATAGCTAGGGAATACTTACTTAATAGCCTCCCGCTCGTGGCTTCTTTATTTTACACCAAATAACTTCGAAATATATTTCTTGTTAATTACAAATTAACCCTTCACGTAGTACTATTACTTATTCTGTGCCTTCACTACTTACTACCTACTTTTGTCACATCACCTCACATCTGTGAGACCGCGAAGTAAAATCGATGTTTTTTTGTCAGGTTTAGGGCCTAAACCTCACCATAAACAACAATTTTACTTCAGTAAAATAGTCTGTAGGTGGTCATAATATAAAAAATCCAAAAACAAGTGCTAAGTGATTAAGGCTTAAAATATTAAATATTTTCCAAAACTAATATTACAAAGGTATTTAGTGTTATGTACATATCAACCCATATGATGGCCCACTGCTGGGCACGGGTCTCCCCAGTAGATCCTGGGGGTAATTGCCATAATCGCCACGCTTAGCGAGCGGGTTGGCGATCGCAGTAAGGCTTTAAGTACGCAGAGGACGCTGCTGCCCGTCCTCCGGAGTGAAATCCCTTAGTCGCCTTGACGACACCCACGGGGAGAGATGGGGTGGTACTATTCTTAAGCCGGCACCACACGGCGGTAAAGGAGCCACGAAATGTTATTAGTACTTTCAAAATCATCCTGTAGATAGGAACAGCTTTTTCACTCAGTGGCGACCAAGCAGATTAAGATATCTCCGAGGTTAAGCAACGGTACCACTGTATCAACGTTACAACGGTCCATAGATGGGTGACCGTTTTAGAAACATTGGCACACCCTTTCGTACCTCAGAGAGCAGGTTAAGCCATCGATCCTGCGCCCAATCTCTCTCCGGTCATTTCGGATTTCAGTTCCATCGGACTTTGAGAGTGAGGAAAAAGAGAGTGCACTTGTGTATATGTCTGCACATACACTCATACACTATAATAATAATAGTAATAACGATTTGAATTTCTTAGGTTATTTTGCAATTGTTGAACTTGAAATTTCCATTTAAGCAATTGTTTGCTTGTGTCCAAGGTTACATATTAAATAATTAACTCGGGTTACCCTAAAATTAAATAAGTGCATGTTTGTAGAAGTTAATTACGCATGCGTACGTGTGTATAGGTATAATATCTCCGGTGCGATTGGTGTGTGTGTGTGTGTGTGTGCGCGCGCGTGTATGTGTGTGTTTGTCTTAGGTCGTGATATTATCTATCCCAAACACATATCTTCAATCTGGTCGTAGGTTTGCCACCTAGTTACAATGATTTTACACATTGTACATTTTATATATATATATATATATATATATATATATCTCTCTCTCTCTCTCTCTCTCTCACCTGCGTAGTTAGCTAGTCTCAAATGAGATTGGCTTCTAAACCGGCATCGGTTAGGAGACCATTAACAGCATTTTAACTAACGTATTCATGATTGTAGAAGGAAGTTGCAGTGTGCAACGCGCTGCATGTCTATTAGTTATGACGTCACACTTTACATTAATTATATTTGGTTAAACTGTGTGACGTCATGCTCCGATGCAGATTACTGCCTTGAGTCATGTCTTTATATGAGACAAGCTTATGCTAGCGGCTCTACCCGTAGAGATACAGGTTATAGCGACCATTCTACTTGAGCTCTCTAATGTATAGCACGACTACTAAAACAGAGATCAAGCTTTTAACTTTAAATTTTGATGAATCTTGAAACAGTTATTTTTTCTAAAAATTCTAATCACGGAGTTTCGTCCAACCCGAACTAACAAACTTATTTTAATACATAACTAGCAATGTGGGATTGTGATAACCCCTCCAGCTAAGCTTAATGGCTTGGTAGTATAATGGGTAGGATTCGAACCCGCGACCTCAAGATTGCGAGTCCGATTCCTTACCCATTTGGCTACGGCAGTAATTGATTTAGATTAATTTTTGACATGGTAACGTCTTATAAATCGATGACCGGGTGCACGCTCGAAAAAGTGTCACGTTATTGACTGCTTGATAAGTAATGCGCATGGCGATTGCAGCGACATACGATACAATTGGAACTAAAGTTGTCAGCCTATTAGAGAATGGCGATCGTAGCGACATGCGATACAATTGGAACTTAAACTATCACAGGCTTGGTTGTTAATTACAATGTCATTTATGTTTTCTTATGACGTTATCACATTAAATGATCGTCCGTAAACTGACTTTACAGACAATCATTTTTTATATTATACTAGCTGAGCCGCGCAACTTCGTATGCGTAAATTTTCCCCGGTTTTGCAACATTTTTCATTGCTGCTCCGCTACTATTGGTCGTAGCGTGATGTTATATAGTCTATAGCCTTCCTCAATAAATGGGCTATTCAACAGTAAAAAAAAAACAATTCGGACTAGTAGTTCCTGAGATTGTCGCGTTCAAACAAACAAACAAATTTTTTAGCGTTATAATATTATTATAGATATTTTATGTGCAATCACAGCTATATTACAATTTTCTAACAGTAGAAAGGAAAATTGGTATTAGAGCTTCATACAGGGAATTGAATCAAATCCCCGAATTTCCTATCACACCAAAACAAACAGCGGTTTCTATCTAAAATAAAATCAATATACTCCACAATTATCCGATACATCCATTATTCATCCAAACTGATTAGACCGCAACAATAACTGACTGAGGTGGGAATTACGGACAATATGGGAAATTTGAGAGATAGAATGATAAGGGTAGACAGTATTTCTATCGCTACTGTTTTTTTAACTTACAAAGCCATCTGATCCTAAACTAGGCAGAGACACCACAACCAGACAACTGGTAAAGTTATTTGATGTAATGTAATGAAGCCACGAGTGAGAGGTTATTAGTTTATTACAAATCATTATGAAAATATATGTATATTACGGGACGTTTCAATACATTGAAGTAATTTTTATAGGCATTTCTTGCCAATTCCTGTGTCTGGACTTAAAATTTTTCTATCTTTCTAAAATGCAATTATTGTACGTTTCAATACAGGCGACACGTCGTCGGGCAAAAAACAAGCTATTTTCCCTTCACGCGATTAAAACTGTTAACTGTAATATTGATATTTTCATAATGTGTAGGTACAAATCGCGGAAGTTTATCAACTTTTGTAGCAAATAGATACGGGCCAGATTTGTAAAAAAAATTAAAGCTGGTCTACCTGTGACCACGGCCGTTACATGCGGTCGAAACGTCGGGCAAAAAACAAGGTATTTATCTTAAATTATTCACGCAATTAAGACCCGCAATATATAGGTATATAACTAGCTGTCCCGCGCAACTTTGTATGCGTAAATTTTCCCCGTTATTGCAACATTTCTCGTCGCTGCTCCGCTCCTATTAGTCGTAGCGCGATGTTATATAGCCTATAGCCTTCCTCGATAAATGGGCTATCCAACACATTTTTTTTTTTTTAATTCGAACCAGTAGTTCCTGAGATTACCGCTTTTAAACAAACTCTTCAGCTTTATAATATTAGTATAGATATACTTAAAAGAGTTAATTACACCAAAAACAGTAACAGAAGCAGCTTGTTGAGTGTTCAGTCTTGTTGTTTAATCATTTTTAAAACAACTAGTATCCACTAGTAGTAGCAGTCAGTAGTCTCTCAGACTACTCTGAACTGTTTACTATGGTTCTGGGTCCCTCCATCGTGTTTTATCTTTTACCGCAGTTGTATATGGGTGCCAGTGCATCCATTTTATAATATTTCCATACATAATGTTCTAATGAACATTGTTTATTATTTTTGACAGTTTTTACTACAGTTGGTAGTCCAGTGGACCGGGTATTCGGTCTACTGGACACTCAACTGTAGTAAAAAATACACATTTAACAGTTAAGGGTTAAACATTGTAACACTATACTTATTAAATGTGTTTTTTACAAAACGATTATTTGATCTAAAAATATTTTGAATGACAAACAAACAACAGATTTTTGCAAGCAAACCATGAGTAATCTCATTTACCCATTACATTCAAGTCTTGTACAACGGCGTCTTCATGACGCAGTATTCATAGTAAGAGCCACATAATGAGACATCTCATGACTATGAATACCGCGTCGTCCCATCATTAAAACCGCCCGGCTCAAAGTTCTTTACATAATTCAATATACTTTGTTTTGTAAAGGAACTCTTGTTTTTATCTGACACTGTAAAAAAGGGTTAGGATTTTGAGACATACCAGAGTTTGATCATCGGTTGTTTGATTGAGGCTCTTTTTTTAATAGGTAGGCACCTATCTATGAAACTGACTATAATAATAAATTTATTACGAAAAACCTTTTAATAAAAAAATAAAATATACATAAAATTAGACAGCAGATACTGAAATGACTGCCTCTGTGGCGCGGTGGGACTGTATCCGACTGCTACGCAAGAGGTCGTGGGTTCGATCCCCACCCAGGATAAAACTTTGTGTGATGAGCACGATGGTTTATTCTGTGTCTGGGTGTTATTTACTTATAATATGTATGTATTTAGAAATATATAAGTATGTTTATCAGTTGTCTGGTTTCCATAGTACAAGTTCTGCTTAGTTTGAGATCAGATAGCGTTGTGTGAGTTGTCCCAAGATATTGTTATTGTTATATGTTATTATGCTTCAAAGAGATTAGGGGTCATTTAAGTATTACGTGAGCAGTATTTTAGTCATTTTCAACCCCCTCCTCCTTGTCGTCAAAAGTAGCCAATGATGCCATGAGATCGTTAACCCTAACTACTACCTACTTTTGTCACACAACCATCTATCACACATCTGTGAGACCGCGGAGTAAAATCGATGTTTTTTTTTGTCAGGTTTAGGGCCTAAGCCTCACAATAAAAATTGATTTTACTCCAGTAAAATATTCTGTAGGTGGTGAAGGTTATAACTCCAAGAACAAGTCGTAGATGATTAAGGGTTAATATATTAAATATTTTCTAAAACTAATACTACAAAGGTATGTAGTGTTATGTAAAGAAATCATGTAAAGGTTTATCTTAAATTATTCACGCAATTTAGAAACTAGGTGACCCGCGCAATTTCGTATGCGTCAATTTTCCCCATTATTGCAACATTTTTCCCCATTATTGCAACATTTTTATTGCTGATCTGCTCTTATTGGACATAGCGTGATGTTATATAGCCTATAGCTTTCCTCGATAAATAGGCTATTCAACACTATTTTTTTTTCTATTCGCACCAGTAGCTCCTGAGATTACTGCGTTTAAACAAACAACAAACTCTTCAGCTTTATAATATTAGTATAGATATACATATAAGAGTTAATTACACCGAAAACAGTGACAGAAGCAGCGTGTTGAGTGTTCAGTCTTGTGATAATTCTTTAATCATTTTAATAACAACTAGTATCCACTAGTAGTAGCACTAGCACTAGTAGTAACAACTAGTATCCACTAGCAGTACAAAGTTATGTAGTGTTATGTAAAGAAACCATAACTGAAAACAGAACCCCGTACTTATACAGAATACAGAAACCAGAAACATTAGAAACTCAAAAGGCTGTTGGAGACATCCCTAATTTAAAAAAAAAAGGTAAACACCGATGTTGTATCAAACTTTGAACAAGAAACAGCCAAGTTTCTACATAATGAAATTTATTCCTTAGTGAAGTTAACAGGCAGTACCCGTAATAATGCAAGCTTCGTACCAAGAGTTCACTTCATTTGGTTAAGTATTCCGAATTCCGAAAATGTTGACCGAACTCACCGAAACTTTCTCGGTGAAAACATTTATTGATTAGGTTAACAGACACTTTTCGTACCCAATTAGGTATTGAATAAACTAATCTATACTAATATTGTAAAGCTGAAGAGTTTGTTTTTATGTTTGGTTGTACGCGATAATCTTAGGAACTACTGATACGAATTGAAAAAATGTTTTATTGTTGGATAGCCTATTTATCGAGCAATGCTATAGCCTATAGCTATATAACATCACGCGATTAATAAATAGGAGTGGAGCAGCAATGAAAAATGTGACAAAAACTGGGAAAATTAAATATGAATTTGCGCAGGTCAGCTAGTAAATAGAAGGTACGTTTAAAAAAGGTTCCTATATATCTTCGTCTATAAAATTATTACAACAAAATATGTTCTCAAATGGTTATTTGACCATAGAAAACTGTAACGTTACAAATTAGTATTTCGTTTTGATGTTTGATAAAAAGAAATAGCTTAGGGGAATTAGCTCAAAATAGTGGCAAACCCGGGAAAAAATAAGTAAAGTGGGAATGTGATTTTTTTCACCTACCCCATTGTGTGGGGTACCGTTATATAGGTCTTTTAAAAAGTTTGTATTACGTTGTAAGTAGAAAACAAAACAACAGAAAATAATATATTCTTCGGATGGGGGGGGGGGGTGACTACGGAACCCTATACTGTGCATGGCCTGACATGCACTTGCCCGGTTTTTTATTTAATAACTCGTTTATTTTCAATTTCACAAGAAAATGGTCATTACAAAAGTTGTTAAGAATTTAACGCCCTACAAAAAATGGTCCTAATCCGACTGGGCTAAAACTTATTTGACATTAGTCCAATTTTTCAATTTAACATAAAAAATGGTTGACTATAGTCAAATACACTAGTAATAAACATCTGCACGGTGTAGTGCATCACGCAACGTTTGCCACTGTTATGATCGCAAAGTCACACTCAACATGTTTATCAACATGAGCTAAGCGTGTTTGTATACTGTAAATTCTCTAACATCGTTTCGAGGTTTCTTCAACAAATCTCACAAGAATTCATGTTAAAATTAACCACCGTACCCGAAATTCGATTAGAAGTATTTATCCATCAGTTCACTTAATTTGGAAAAGTATTCAGAATTCCGACAATTTTGGCCGTATTCGACAAAAAGTTTTGTTGGGGAAAAATCGTATTGATTGCTTTAGAGAACTTTCCCTTACACAATTAATCTTTTTCTGTCCCTGAAAGTTAATTTTCTTAATGGTCTTCTTAATGTAGTACGGTATTGCATTCTCAAGATGGCTTATAAATACGGCTTATAATAAGGAATTGGCTGTATGGATTTTGTTTAGTATTTGTTAATATGAAAACAGAAGTACACGGAACTGTCTCCTGAGATACAAGTTTATAACTTTGTTCAGGAGGCAGGGTTTCTATTTAAAAAGTGTAACCAAAGAGCGAATAAAGATTTATTATTATTATTATGTATGTCGTTTCCATATCACGGGACTATGGAGTCCCGGTCATTTGGGAGGCGTGCGTGGGGCCGAAGCCAACACGTAGTGGCCCGTTAGACACTTTAATCTAAAGACTATGTGACACAAACCCGCGAATATCGTTGTATACACTTTATAAATGTACCCAACGACATTCCCCGGTTAGTGTAAAAACTATTGTCAAAAAGTGATAGCTAAGAAACTGGGTTATGGAGGTGATGTGATAGTGGAATGGTTAGCTAGTACTATTGAAGGACTATGGTGCCTGCCCTGCAAACACATGGTAAAAACACACGGACAAATGGGCAGGCGGTGACTCGCCACTCACTAGATGGGACTATTATTATTATTATTATAGGGAAAACCACCCAATTATTGACACTTTAACGAGTAAATGTCAGCTGTTCTAAATTCCTATATTGGTTATTGGTATAGTGTTGCTAATTTTAAGCAGGAATAAAATGCTTTTTTACTTTTTAATGGATACAGAACTTGAAAAATCAATGGTTTCTTTGTTTCTTCAAATTAAAATCTAAAGTGCCAATAATTGGACGAGTGCCAAAGATTGATTGAAGTACTAGAAGTAAGAGTTGTTGAAGTTGAGTGTTGCGTGTGTAGCTTAAGGCTGAGCAACGGCTCTTTTTGATAAGTGCATTGACGCACATTGCAGGACTTTGTGGTATCTTGTAATCTAATTTATAAAATTCTCGTGTCACAGTTTTCGTTGCCATACTCCTCCGAAACGGCTTGACCGATTTTGATGAAATTTTGTGTGCATATTGGGTAGGTCTGAGAATCGGACAACATCTATTTTTCATCCCCCTAAGAGTTTGTTTGTTTGTTTGTTTGAACGCGATAATCTCAGGAACTACTGGGCTGCACTGAAAAAATATTTTACTGTTGGATAGCTGATTTATCGAGAAAGGCTATAGGCTATATAACATCACGCTACGACCTATAGGAGCTGAGCAGCAATGATAAATGTTGTAAAAACGGGTAAAATTTACGCAGTCGAAGTTGCGCGGGTCAGCTAGTCTTTATATATATATATTTCTTGTGTGTGTGTGTGTGTGTGTATGTCACTGAACTCCTCCTAGACGGTTGGACCGATTTTGATGATTTTTTTTGTGTGAGTTCAAGGGGATTCGAGGATGGTTTAGATTCACAATTGAACCCGATTTACAAAAAAAATAAAGAGTCGAGACGAAGTTCGCCGGGACAGCTAGTAATAATGTAAACTTTTATAGTTTTTAAACTGTATATCGCAGTGTATTATAAAATTGATTGCTGAATGATTTGTTATTGATATTTTTTTTTTAATTGTTATTTTATTACTATCTATTGTTATTATTACTTATTATATATTTTTTTGGTTTATTGTACCAATATTTTATCAAAATATTTTTTTTTTCTTTTTTTTTTTTATTAGTTTCCCCTACTTACTTAGAATAGAGAGTCCACTTGTGTCTGCATACACATTTGTGCACTAAAATATATTAACCTATTAACCGCACCGTAACCGACTTGGTTAGAAGACCATCTTTTATTGTAATGTTCCAAAAACGGCCATACATCTTGCCCAATATGTAACCGCTCTAAACAAACCACTTTATCACCTTAGTAGCTTCTATAAAGAAAAAATATTTTCTACCAAATAGACCCAAACCAATCTATCACAGCGCGTCAATAATTCTTCCACCAATATAAAAAGCTAAGCTTTATTACATCTTTATTCCCATCTTATTGAAACGGTCCTATAAATTGCAGAGGCACATTATCTTATACCGAATAACTTATGCTGAGTATAAATTGACTGTTTTGAATGTACGAATTAGGTTATTCTTTGATATTGCTTTGTTTTGCTTTCTGGATGTTATGGTGTTAATTGATTTTTGAAAATTTTTACCCGGCTGGTTATGTTTTTCGCGCGTTTCTTGTATGTTTGTATGTAATATTCTTTATTACCCCATATCTTTCAAATCACAAGACCGATTAAAACGATGAATTCGTCGTCAGATTTGTCTTGACCGCCCAAGTATTCTTAGTTAAAAGACGTGGCGGCTGTGAGATGTCAAAATTATTAGTGAGAAAAAAAAGTTTTTTCGAATACAGCAATATGGGTATCAAATTAAAAGAACCATTGTAAGCATTTCAAAAAGGTGTAACATGCAATACTAAAAAAAACAATTAGCAACCATTCTTTATTTAATTCTCAATACTTGGCAATAGCTGTGAAAGTTAGTTGTTACATTAGTTACATACATAAAAAGTATTTATTAAAAAAAATAATTTCAAAAATATTTTTGATTTATCAAAAACAATATTCTTATTAGGTATGTACATGCCGTCATGTAACATGCCGTCGGAAGCACATTGTTAGTAATGTGCATCCGACAGCATGTTATCGAAGGCATTAATGAATCTCGATGAACTTGAATGAACGACTGTATGATATTACATAAGTAGGGGATCTTGTTTGCATCTTTTGCGCGGTTCTATTTTTTTTTTTAGCGCAGTGTTGACATCTGAAAAAAATTATAGGTACAAGAATGAAACATATTACGTTGACCCCAAATAAGTTGAAATAAATGCAGGAGGAGGATGATATTATTTTTTACAAGCGTAGTATTTTTTACTCGTAAGTCTAGATTTTTGCATAAAAACCGCAGATTTTTTTATTGTAATAAATACAATTGATAACTTTACGTGACACTGTCCGTCGACTCCCGCAGTAGGGTACAAGCCCTGTGTCGCGGGGGACTTTACTAACATACCAGTCGTGGACACTAAGTACACCCAGACTCGGAACAACAATTTGTGGATCACACAAAGTGGTGTCCCATGTGGGAATCGAACCCACGATCTAATGAGTAGAAGTCGGACATACTACCACCGCGTCACATAGGCAGTGTTTTAATGGAAATGTGTAGGTACTTTTATTGAGCATGTGTCGTTGACTAGGTTCATTAATTATAGAATTTTATAAGCTACGGGTCTTAACCGCGTAAGTATTTTATTTTAAGGCTAAATACCTTTGTTTATTGCCCGACGTTTCGTCCGTATTGCAATGGCCGTGGTCACAAATTCCAAAGTCTTGAGCTACAGTTGGATCAACGTAACTAGGCCGGACTGAAGTAGGCGACAAGTGGTTGCGCAGATGCATATTTTGGAAGTAAATGGTGACAGGAAGCAGGGTGCGGGGGCGGTATCTAAACCGACAGAATTAGAGATGCGATTACGCATTACATCGTCATAATTAGTATTACTAACTCATGTTTTTTGTGATTACTTTCGTAAAGAAATTGTTTTTCAAATTTCTTTAGTATTGAAGTAATTTTTATAGGCATTTCTTGCCAATAACTTTACAAATACAATAAATGCATTTTTGTTCAGATAGGTGGTTCGCTTCTGGCCCCGGTTTGGCTACGGAAGTCTCGGGTTCGATACCTGAGTCTGGATTTAAAAAAAATCTATAGAATCTCTATTTACTGTAACTGTTCTAAATTTAAACTTTTATGACCTCATTCAAATAATGTTTTTATATTGTTGAATGAAAATTATGTTATTAGTATTTTTAATCGATTAAACATATTTAGTCGTTTCCGTAAGTAATTTTAGGGTCGCATCTCTGTGACGTGCGCGAAAGTGATAAAAACATAACTTCAATCCGGTCAAGTTACGTTGATCGTACTATACATTAGACGAAACACAATTAGCCGACAGTACTGTGTCCGATTTCTTTCCCGTCTTTTCAGAAAATCCGTCTTATACTTTTCGACCTTTCGTAGGCCTTAGACCACTATAAAATATAATCTTCAAAAGAAAAGGAATTGGTAACCATATGTACTAAACTACTAATTAAAAACACTGACTTTAAAACAGACGGAGCAAGAAAACAGAAAGCTTATAATGTTTGAAGCTTTCCTTCTGTAAATACTCTCTGTATTTTGTAGCATTTCCGAACATAAACTACTAATACAAGAGAAATTATTGTTCTCAACTTAGCAAAACAAAGAGTGCCTACGCAAGTGTGAAACTGTGAACTCTGCAACATAATTAGAAGTAGGAATTTTAAACCTTATTCCTATTGAGATAAAGCTTAATATAAGCGTAGGAAAAGGTTGAATTAATTAGTGGAAATGTGTGTGCTAATTGGTTTTATTAAGTGTTAGGTGTTAGGAACTTATTGGAATGGACTTGTTTTGAATAGTAAAGTGTAGCTAAATGATACCGTGAGAGAGTTAAGGTGGAGTGGTGACAATTAGTCCATTTGAAAGTTTGACAGCCTCTGTGGCGCGGTGGGAGTGTATCCGACTGCTACGCAGGAGGTCGTGGGTTCGATCCCCACCCAGGATAAAACTTTGTGTGAGGAGCACGATGGTTTATTCTGTGTCTGGGTGTTATTTATCTATAATATGTATGTATTTAGAAATATATAAGTATGTTTATCAGTTGTCTGGTTTCCATATTACAAGCTCTGCTTAGTTTGGGATCGGATGACGTTGTGTGAGTTGTACCAAAATATTATTTTATGATATTATTATAAAGTCCGAATAGACGCATTTCAAATGGAATTACGCAAAATTATGGCACTATAGACTATATTTCCATTTGGACGTACGCAAGGTTATATTAAAGACAGCTTCTTTTTTAGGGTTCCGTAGCGAAAATGGCAAAACGGAATACTTATAGTATTGCCATTTTCGTCCGTCCGTCCGCAGCTTTGCTCAGAGACTATTAGTGCTAGAAGGCTATAATTTTGCATGGATACAAATATATTATTTAGGTACGCTGACGGTGTAAAAGAATAAAATTGTAAAAAAACATATTTTTTTAGGGTACCTCCCTTATTTATTTATTTAAAAATTTAATAAAACTTACAGCTAAGCACAATAGTTAAGAATAACAATTAACATAGAGAAAGCCAATTAATGTAATTATATGTAAAGTAGGGATGTGATTTTTTTTCTTAACTACCTCATCGTGTGGGGTATCGTTAGATAGATCTTTTAAAAACGTTTAGGGCATGGGAAGCCAATTTTTAGATTTAGGGATCTGGGTGTGAAATATTAAGATTTACAGTGTAATTTTTTGTTAGAGTCAAGTGTCCCCCCCCCCCCTGCCAGCCTAATGGTTGTAATTGAGTATGTGAAACAAATTCACGGTAGCAGTATATATTACGAAATTAAAAGGAAAACGACGATTCACGATAAGTTTTTGACATACGTCTACCTATAGGGGCCTAACTATCCATGCCACTTCGGTAGTTTCCACGAATTGATCTGAAATCTAAGATTCATTTTAATCTAGATTTGCTCTGATCGTTCAGACACTTTTAAAATATTAAGACCACAGTGTACCATATTACTGAAAAATAAATCATATTCTATTCCAAACTTTTTCCCTAACATTCTGTCGCTAACATAGAAATTGAAAAGAACATTTTCGTAAGACTATTTCTCTTATAAGTTAAACAGCTTAAGATTTCAGGACACATTTAAACGCCCCCATTCTGCACATTATTACCGTCACATTTTGAAAATGTTTTGTGAATTTTCATACACATATTTTAAGTAAACACGTCTCTAATATATTTTCAAAGATATTTTATGGCAGGCATAATACAATTTTTCATATGCATGATTTTATGCCGGTTACGTGTAAAAATAGCTCTTAGCTATAATAATAATGTGTAATATTACGTTTGCTTAAGGATTTTTACAGATTAGGCGATTATTTTGCACTAGCTTTCGCCCGCGTCTCCGCCCGCGTGGAGGTCGGTTATCGCGATAAAAACTATCCTACGTCCTTCCCCGGGACTTAAACTATCTCCATACCAAATTTCATCTAAATCGGTTTGGCTGTTTAAGCGTGAAAGCGTAACAGACTGATAGACAGACAAACAGGCAGAGTTAATTTCACATTTATAATATTAGTATGGATAGTATGGATATGGATGTTGTCTAGTTTATACATGAGAAAAATGTGTAGGTGGATGAAGAAATGTCTGCCTCACTCACTCATTCGTGACGTGGCTTTAATGTCAGTTTGTGACTACGGTCAGAGTAAACCGGTCGACACGTCAAGCAAACTCATAAAATACGTGTCTAATGTAGTTATTCGCAATATACGAGATAACAGTAAACTGTCTTCATTCATCGAAAACCATGCTAATGATTAAGAGTAGGTAGGTATATTTTGTATGGCGCCAAAAAATTTGTAATAAAATTCTAAAATTTTGGAAAGAGCAAAGTATCGAAAAATGAAAATAAATCTTGAGTCAATATTTAGTTAATAAAGCATTTTATTGTATTGATGATTTTTTGCTTGATAAAATTGACATTATTTAATCAATTATGTCTATTTTATATTTCTGTTTTTTTATATTTATACTAATATTATAAAGATGAAGAGTTTGTTTGTTTGTTTAAACGGGTTAATCTCAGGAACTACTGGTCCAATTTGAAAAAAATATTTTTTTGTTGGATAGCCCATTTATCGAGGAAGGCTATAGGCTATATAACATCGCGCTACGAGTAATAGGAGCGAAGCAGCAATGAGAAATGTTTCAAAAACGGGGAAAATTTACGCAGACGAAGTTGCGCGGGACAGCTAGTAATTGCTAATGGAACTGTCAATTTTAATAAAATACATAATAATAAAATATGTAAATTATGTAATAATAAATGTAATTTATATTATTAAAAAAAATATTCGTATGTAAAATAACGTAACTGTAATGTTACATCTGAGTTAATTAAAATTAGGTGAAAATTATAATGTTTTTATTATCTAGTATTATAAAGCTAAAGAGTTTGTTTGTTTGACCGCCATAATCTCAGGAAATACTAGTCCTAATTGAAAAAATATTGTACTGTTGGATAGCACATTTATCAAGGAAGGCTATAGGCTATATAACATGACGCTATATGACCAATAGGAGTGGAGCAGCAATAAAAAATGTTACAATAACGGGGAAAAATTACGCAGACAAAGTTGCGCGGATCAGCTAATATTTGAACATTTGTACGCCGCAAGGGCTAAACATAATTTGTTCATAAAATAATTGTCTATCTTGCATGCTGTAGCCGTGTATCATGTTTTAACAAATAAAAATATTTTATCTTACAGTAAGTAGGAACATATTTTTGACAAAGTGATCTTTAACGATCACCGTAAAGTAAGTGAATCAATTAATCAATCAATCAAAATTTAATTTGTAAAACATGGGTACAATTCATAGGTCTTAAAAAACTAAACATAAAGCGCCATGATTTGTCATAAGACATACAAATATAGTTTTTAGTAGTTCAATACAACCATTAATATTATTATACAAAATAAAAAAAAAATTGATAAATAACATTAGATGAATTACCAAAAAAATTATATCACAAATTCAATCAATTACAATAAAATTACGCCTATTTATTAAATTGCAATGTCATTCAAGAAATCGTCTTCAGAATAATAACATTTATCACTCAAGAACTATGTATTCCTTCACTTACTTTACGGTGGACCTAACCCAACAAAGCTTATCGAAGAGGCATTGTACTGACAGGTGGCTAGCCGAAATCAAAATGATAATAAAACCGCTTTGTGATGTCCGTTCAACAAAATCTGCGTAACTTACATTAACTGCTTATAGTGGGCAATGCCACAAAATAACTAGAGTACAGAAGGTAACCTTTGTACGCTCGCCCCTGCAACGAACACAATGAAATCGTTCACGGACATTAAATTACAGACCAACTTGGATTACTTTGTTCGGTAGGCATTCCGAGATTCATTGTAAGAAGGGTTATATTGAAGCTATGTTATAGGCATTTCTTGCCATTTACTTTACAAATACAATAATTGCATTTTTGAAAGATAGAAAAATTTGAAGTCCAGACCCAGGGATCGAACCCGAGACTTCCGTAGCCAGACCGGGGCCGGAATCGAACCACCTGTTTGGAATATGTTACTAGACCTCAATTTTTTCTATCCTTTGATGCTCGCGAGTTGGGCTCTCGCATGCGCCACCTAGCCGGTAGTTAAAGTACTATCGCGGCTTTTGTTATTGCTTCGTTACAGCATTCTAACAAATTATGATGTCGCAGGCCGAATATTGAAGTAATTTTATAGGCATTTCATGCCAATTACTTTACCAATACAAGGGTTATATTTTTCGAGTGTATGGTACCTACTTACCTACGTATATACTTATATTTCTTTGGCATGCTCTAGAATTCTAGACTCTTAAGCCTAAATGGTTTGATTGGTATTAACTTGAGACGTAGTCGTTAGATTCGTCTCTGTTGTAAGAGTTAAAAAAAAGAGGGAAAAGGGGCCTATAAGAATATCAGCGTTGTGGTCCACAGATACAACAATAGCTGACGTAGGTCCTTATTTGTTCCGCGCCAATCTACCTACTTATTTATTTTGTAATGTTTCTTTTTTTTTGTATCGTGGTACAAATAAAACTATTTTCTTTCTTCTTTCTTTCTTTCTTACACTGGGTTAAAATTAGACAAAAATTATTAGCGCCAAAATATTTCAGTAATTAATTGAAGACGGTTTTTTCGTTTTGTAGTCATTTAGCTTGCAACCTCATTAGTCCATAAACAAACCTTTTATAAAAGAGTTTGCTTTGCAAATACGCAAGATGCGAACGAATCTTTATAAATTTCTCTTGAATGCTATTCACGATTTGCATCACACAGCCGGCTTGCTTGTTTTGATGGGAAGTTACAGTACCTTTTATATTTGTATTTATGATTTATTGGTTATATTTTATGGGGTTTTTAAAGGGAATGGGGAGGGAATGTGTTGTGGTATTTTATCGGTTCTTTGTCTCGTGTTTGTGACTTTGAATATGTATATTGTCTTTATTATATGAGTTTTTTTTATGTGTAAGTTGCTTGCCGGTGTATGTTTTCATTTCGTTTTGTGGAGTGTTGAGTGTTTTGTAGTGGGAAAATTGTATTATAGAATGTACCAGCTTTAAGACAGCTGATGTTAAAATTCTAAACAATATATTATAATCTAAATAAGAATTGCTAATTTTATATAGTTTGCCGAATCACACATTTAGCAAAAATTGGCTACATTTCTATACCTACTAAAAAAACGTATTAAATGTACAAAGTATTTTTTTTTCTTTTAATTTAACTCGCTCGGGCGGGATTCGAATCTCTGAGGTTTTTTTACAACTCAACAAGCCCTGTGCCGCGGGGAAGTTTTAAAAAATATAAGTTACAAACACAAAATACACCCAGACTAGGAACAACAATTTGTGGGAATCAAACCCACGACCTCACCTTAGCATTTAGGTTCATATGATGTCGCACTGCTGGACACGGGTCCCGGGGGAGACCCGTGCCCAGCAGTGCGACATCATATCAGTTCAGTAGAACCTACTTAAAGCTGAAGAGTATGTTTGTTTCTTTGTTTGAATGCGTTAATCTCAGGAACTACTGATCCGAATTGAACAATTATTTCATCGTTGGATAGCCCATTCATCGAGGAAGGCTATAGGCTATATAACATTACGCTACGACCAATAGGAGCGGAGCAGCAATGAGTAATGTTGCAAAAACGGGAAAAAATTACGCAGACGAAGTTGCGCGGGACAGCTAGTATTGAATATGTTTAAATTTGCATAACAAGCTAAATTATTACAAAAAACCCCGACTGCTTAAAATTAAGAACTAAAGTAATTTGGCGCCAAAGATCGGCCATTTAATTTTTTTATAATTTTAATGTAAGTACAGTACGATCAACGTAACTTGACCGAATCGAAGTTAGGTTTTTATCACTTTCGCGCATGTAATAGAGATGCGACTCTAAAATTACTTACGAAAACGACTAAATATGTTTAATCGATTAAAAATACTAACAACATTTTAATTCAACAATATAAAACACTACTTAAATGAGTTCATAAAAGTTTAAATTTAGAACAGTTACGGTAAATACTAAAGAAACTTTGGAAAACAATTTCTTTACGAAAATAATCACAAAAAACATTAGTTAGTAATACTAATTATGACAATTTGATGCGTAATCGCATCTCTAATTCTCTTGGTTTAGTTACCGCCCCCGCCCCCCGCTTCTTGTCACCATTTACGTCCAAAAAATGCATCTGCGCAACCACTTGTCGCCTACTTCAGTCCGGTCTAGTTACGTTGATCCTACTGTACGTAAGGTAAGGGTCACTCTCATAACCAAGACGAATCTCTCGAAGCCTCTCAAGCTAAAATCCATCAAGCCGTTTAGGCTCAAGAGCGTGCCAAAGAAATATAATAATAATATATCTTAATAATATATCTTGGGACAAGTCACACAACGCTATCTGATCCCAAACTAAGCAGAGCTTGTACCTACTATGGAAACCAGACAACTGATAAACATATTTAAATATTTCTAAATACACACATATTATAGACTAGCTGTGCCCGCGACTTCGTTCGCGTGAAAGTCGGGTTTAAATTAAGGTAGTTTAGGTAACGAAATAACTTCTGTGTAAATATGTTGGAAACAGTCCTGTTGACTAAATACTTACTAAATAAAAATGTTCTATTCTTTTAGATAGTTAGTTTGGTGTGCGGCTTATGAAGTGGGTTTTCTGTTGTTTTTGTTTCATTCTTTCAACGTTATACCTACTTATTACCTAATATTTTTTAATAGAATTTGTACGAAAATGTTGTTACTTCTCATGTGATCGTAAACTTGTAAAGCCTAAGTACTTAACTGTGATAGTTTTCCTTATAATTTTAGTATTTATACTACTACACTGATTTTTTTCACATACCCAACATCAATCATTTAGCTGGCAGGGGGACACTTGACTCTAACAAAAATGTTCACTATAAAGCCTAATATTATACACAACGGAATCCTTAAATCTAAAAATAGTCTTCACAAACCCTAAACGCTTTTTAAAAGACCTATCTAATGATACCACACACGATGGGGTAGGTAGGTGAGAAAAAAATCACATCCCCACTTTACATATAAGAGAGGTACCCTTAAAAAAATAATGATTTTCAAGATTTTGTTCTTTCACTTTATCGGTGTTAGTAATTTATTCATGCAAAAGTTGCAACCTTCTAGCACTAACAGTCTCTAAGCTAAGCTGCGGACGGACGGACATAAGGGAACTATATGGGTTCTGTTTTGCCATTTTGGCTAAAAATGAAGTGTATTTCAAATAGTGTTACAACGCAATACTAATAATAAAACTGCTGTAACACTTTAGTAAGCAAACACAGAGCGTGTCATGTGTGTCATGCCCGCGAAAATGTCAGATATCCGTAAAGGTACGGTTGACAAACAACGACCCCCCTCCTCCCGTCACCCGAACTACTCACACTTGACCGATGTTGAGCCATTCATTATCGTTGAATTGATGAACACGTAATCTCCTACTATAACCCCAAAACATGATCCTCAATGCACCTGTGTGATGCGTGGTCAAACAAACGGACAGACAGACAAACATTTCTAAAAATCATAGCAATGTGTTTCTTTTTAAAACTTCTTTTACTAAGTATAGAACGTTATTGAATACAACGCCATCTACTTTCAAGAATGTTGCCACTTAGCATCTCAAGCACCTATACCCTATTATATGTTTTCACAAATAAGGAATTATTTGATCACGGTGAACAATTTGATTTCATAGATGGCGCTACATGTTTTTTTTTTACGTGTGTAATGTCTTTTTTTTAGACGAACACATCATTTCTGGAAAATGTCGAATACTTTTTAATTATAATGTAATATTGTTTTTCATTTCTACTACGATTTATTAATTACTCTCAGCAGTGCATGCAATACCTATAATTAACTTACCTACGTCAATAATTTACTTCATTTTTAATATAAAAAAAATAATAACCAAAGTAAATAAGTTACTTACGGTCGAAAAAATAACTAAAACATTGAGAAAAATATTAAAAAAGGATAAAGACAATTTAAAAAAATACAAAAAGAACATTATCAGACATCGGATTCGAGCACGAGACTTCGTCGTCCAAGTCCGCTAGCATAGCTTCGAGGCTATACTGTTCGCTACTAACCATGTCAAAATAACTGTCTAATGAAACTTAACAATGTTGTGTTTAGCTCCTTTTAGTTTTAGCGTATGTAAGTTATGTATTCCATGGGTTACAATTATAGATAATGTCTAATTCTGGAAAATTTTGTGATAAACCATTATAGTGCGACAAAAAATACGTTGCTACTCGTTCCCCATAGACGTTAGCGTAATGATTCATAGTGTAAATAATGTCCTATAGTATTTACTATAAAACTGCAAATTTTCATAAAGATCCGTCTAGTAGTTACTGTTTTATAACGAAAAATAGCCACAGACATTATCCCTTACTGCTTAGCTCCTATGGGAAAAAGCGTGATAATTTATAGCCTAAATGTTAATCTGCATCTATTAGATTGCACGTGCAAAATTTCAACCGAATCTGTACGGTAGTTTTTGCGTGATGCGTGTTCAAACAAACAGACAGACAGACAGACAGACAGACAGACAGACATTTCTAAAAATGCAGCAAAGTGTTTGAATACTCTTTTCGAACATTTCCTAATATTTTTTTTCACTAAGTTCGGCCATGTACAGACACGTGAAATTTACAGTTTTATTATATGTATAGATAAATAACACCCCGACACAGAATAAACCATCGTGCTCATCACACAAAGTTTTATTCCGGGAGGGGATCGAACCCACGACCTCTTGTGTAGCAGTCGGATACACTCCCACCGCGCCACAGAAGCAGTCAAACATACAATCACTCGAAAAACATAACCCTCCTTCTTGCGCAGTCGGGTAAAAAATGCTAAAAAATCGCAAAAAGTAAAAAACCTACTCCTAAATTAGCATAAATTTGGCCGTACGCACCGTACTCGTAGTTCACATCATTTCCACTATTATATTCTAAAATTAATTTATCGTTAGCATTAAAAGGAATCCCTTTGGTGATAAAGAGGTAGAAATTAATTAGCTTTGTAGAACCTCAAAACAATAATTTTGAATGGCTTTTTCATTCTTTGTGTAAAAATATTTTAATTAAACAACAATGAATATCTTGGGAGCTCTGAATACTTGATTAAAGGGTTAAATTGCTCAAAGTTTAATTATTAGGGTAGCGAGTCTTCTTATGATTAACCTTTACTATTAAGTTTTTTTTTTTTTAGTTTTCGCGGCAAGCCCGCGCGAACTAGCGCATGTGCGGTGCGCTCAAAGATGTACGCGCGGATGGGCGATGCATTTCTAAGCACAGCTCTCTATTTTTTTTTATGGCAACTCTGCCGGTGGCGACAAATCTGCCAATGTCAGATGTGCGAAAGCTTTATTCTATCAAACGACTGCCTCTGTGGCGCGGTGGGAGTGTATCCGACTGCTACACAAGAGGTAGTGGGTTCGATCCCCACCCAGGATAAAACTTTGTGTGATGAGCACGATGGTTTATTCTGTGTCTGAGTGTAATTTATCTATAATATGTATGTATTTAGAAATATATAAGTATGTTTATCAGTTGTCTGGTTTCCATAATACAAGCTCTGCTTAGTTTGGGATCAGATAGCGTTGTGTGAGTTGTCCCAAGATATTATTATTATTATTATTCAATGTGGCAAGATTTTGACAGCTAAAAGCGCGGGCTTGCCGCGAAAACGAAAAAAAAACATAGTGAATAAGGACCCAGGTTAAAATGATTACTAACAAGTTAACGCCCGTGGTTTCGAACACGTCATAGTCCGGTCAATTTAGACCAAAAAATGAGAGTGAAGTTACATAAAGTCCCAACAAGCTGAATTTCAGTGAAATTGTTCAAAATATAATTATAAACAATGTCTAGAAGTTCCCCATCATTCCCCTGTAAGGAAAAAAAATAATTCAAGGTCAAAGGTCAAAAAAATGAGTTTTTCGCGATTTTCAGCAAAACGGTAAGTTATAAAAGTTGTTATTGTCATAATATGCATGAGTACGCCTCGTATATACATCTAGAGTTGTAATATTTTATATAATATATATATGTATATATATATATATATATATATTACATATTAAATGTTTAAATATTTTTCTATCGGTCATTGTAACTTATACTTACAATATAAAATATACATAAGTTTTAACTACAAGAATATCAGGTAAAATGAAACCCAGTCCCTTAATCTTTAAGCCAGTGTATAATAAATGAAATACTGTTAGTCTTGAGCGTCACTCTGTAGTGAAAACACGTGTTTATCCAAACCTATATTGTGCTGTTTTGAGTTTTATATTAAAAATGTCTGAATATTGTGCTAAACTTTTAACTGAAAGTGAAGTTGTTACTGTTGAACGTGGTATGAAGACATTAATGAATGCAAGTATCGAAAGAGCTGATGATTATTCGGAATATCTCAAAAATCAGAAATCTGTGACAATACATGAAAATTGCCGTAAAAATTATACTCGAAAGTCTTCTATTGCTGCAGCTAATAAAAGACAACGTGAAGAACAAGAAGCCAGTACATCCACAGCAAGTCCTCCTCGTACTAGATCACGTATCAGTAAATCAGCTTTTTGTTTCAAAGAACTATGCTTATTTTGTGGCGAGAAATTAAATGAAGAGAGTGAAAGAAGAAAATCCTCAGATTTTAGAATCTTCAGATTACACTACCTCATAGGTGGCGTGGAAACGTGTGCATATTATGACGATAACAACTTTTATAACTTTTTGAATCGTTATATCTCAGAAACGGTGGCTCGTAAGAAAAATAGTATTGATACATTTTTTATAGATAATTTTATGATCTACAATTTTTGTCTGAAGTACTTTTATGATAAAACTTACCGTTTTGATGAAAATCGCGAAAAACTAATTTTTTTGACCTTTAACCTTGAATTAAATTTTTTCCTTACATGGGAATGATGGGGAACTTCTAGACATTGTTTATAATTATGTTTTGAACAACTTCACAGAAATTCAGCTTGTTGGGACTTTATGTAACTTCGAATGTCTAAATTGACCGGACTATCAGTTAGTTTCATTCATCAGTTAGTTTAGCAAAAACGTTTTTTTAATACGTATCAATTTTGGATTTAAAAAACCGAGCAAGAGCATGTCGGACCATGGTCAGTGTAGGGTTCCGTAGCTTTGAATAATTGCATCACCAGAAGAGCGGATGTTCATGGCACTTACGCCCTTTTGTTGAGAAACGCAGTTTTTCGGCTATAACTCAATGACGGTATATCCGATCATGTTGTAAATAATTTTAGTTTAAATAAGCGCTACCTTTGTGTTTTTTTCCATATTTTTTGGTCACACGGTTCAAAAGTTAAGGGACACAATTTATGCAACTTTCGGAGCGATTATATCCAAAAATATTCACTTAATCAAAAAAGTTTATTAAAAATCTTATAATGTTTTGAAAGACCAACCTGTATCATTTAGCTATCAAACTTAGTAGCGGCTAATAGGTACAAGAAACCTTTTCGCCAAATTTCATAAATATTTATTGACGGACGGACAGACAGACAGATAGACAGACGGACATAACTATATTTTAGGGTTCCGTTTTTGCCACCTTGGCTACGGAACCCTAAAAATATAGTCAATATGTTCCAGTCGTTCTCAAGTTATGCGTTTAGCAACACGTTTGACACTTCATTTTATTATACTTATATATAGACTTATATATGATTTTTATTAAACTATTAAACCCCCGCTCTTGGCTTCTTTACATTATACCAAATAACTTCGTAATACTAGCAAAAAGCGGTGCTTCAGGAGGACTCGCGAAGTTTTCTGCCAAGTTATAATTTTTAAGACAGTTGTTTAAAGAAAATTAGCTTTTAGCCGCATTTTGTGTATAATTTAGTATTTCTTTTATCTTATCTCTACACATAAACTTTAATCTATATATATATATCTTAACTTCGTCTGCGTAATTTTTCCCCGTTTTTGCAGCATCTTTCATTGCAGCTCCATTCCTATTGGTCGTAAACTCGTAACGTGATGTTATATATCCTATAGCCTTCCTCGATAAATGGGCTACCCAACAGTGAAATAATTTTTCAATTCAAACCAGTAGTTCCTTGGATAACAAACAAACTCTTCAGCTTTATAATAGTAAAGATATGAAATGTTTATACACACTCAGATAGCTATTCGCCCGTTGAGATTAGCTACCGCAACCAAAATCGATTAGGAAAACATTAATATTATCTCTCTGTAAATACCCACTACTAAAGTCAAAGTTTCATAATTTCCATAGATCGATATAATCCCCCTCTTTCCCACATAACACAAAATACCGAGAATACAGAAGGTGAGCTTCATACAAATTTCCCTCGAGACGCACACATGAGCCACAAGTGGCATAAACGGCGGTAGCTTGATAGCTAAGGCAACTGTGTCGCAATCGTGAGGTCGCGGGTTCGAATTCTACCTATTATATTAACGACGTGAACTCACTCCTATACAAAAGCCATTGAGATTAGCTCGAGGGGTTAACAGGATTGTTAGTAATGAGGGACCCAATCCCGAATTGCTAGTTATCCTTAAAAAAACGCCAATTGCATAGAGTGCCATTGGAATGACATGGTTGTGCGCGCAAAACCACGAATCTCATATCAGAAAATTCCATATTTGCACGCGCAACGATATGATTATCTTTGATTGTCATTCTATTCGATTAGCGTTCATGTAACTTGTCTGAGGCTCAGGGCACCGTTCGACACAGAATTTAGAAACGCCTTCAGAACAAAGTGGTCTGTAATTCGTTGTTAGAGTGAGGTTGTAATTGCCTAATAACGTAGAAGTAAAGTATTCTGGTTCCGCATCCGTGAGCAATGTATATACGTAAACGTATGTACGTTTGTATGTAATTTATCTATAGTAATATTATATCGCTGAAGACTGTTTGTTTGAACGCGTTAATCTCAGAAACTACTGGTCCGAATTGAAAAATTCTTCTGCTGTTGGATAGCCCATTTATCGAGGAAGGGTATAGGCTGTATAACATCACGCTACGACCAATAGGAGCGGAGCAGCAATGAAAAATGTTGTAAAAAGGGAAAAAAAATCGCAGACGAAGTTGCGCGGATTTGCTAGTAGGTAGGTAAATATTGTTTTGAAACTTTCGCGATTTTTGTACATATTAGATATATTTCGGGACTTAATTAATCGAATGTCGACCCGTGACCACGATCGGTGCAATTCGATCGAAACGTCGGGTAAATAAAAGCTTCGTACCTTTAAATAATTCACGCGATTAAGTCCCGAAATATATCTAATAGGTAGGTAAATATTTTGGGACCAGGGCAGAGCTTGTACTATGGCAACCAGACAACTGATAAACATCTAATATATTTCTAAATACAAACACCCATATAAAATAAACAATCATGCTCATCACACACAGATTTGGTGTAACAGAGTGGTAATCGAACCTAAGAACTCTGGCTTAGCAGTCCGTGTCAATAACCACTAGACCAACAGGTCAGTTAACTTACCTTCTGTGTTCTGTGTACTTTGCGAATAACCAGTTACAAGCCAAATGACACAGGAAATGAACCCACATATCAGATCAGCCTACTAATCAAACTGATCGAACGAGCGAACAGAATGATGCCAAATGGAAATTTAGGCAAGTAATGTAAATTAGATGAAATGAATTTATACTGTGATTAGTTAAACTCATTTGGGAAACCATTGAATGTACTTAATATGATAATTTCGTACCTTTTGATCTTTAAAGATATTAAGGTCTATTTTTATCAATATGTAATACAAGGTTTTACTCGCGGCTTTGCTCCAGTAAATTGATTACACGTAGCTACCACCCGTCTTAAACTTTTATTTTGTAAGGCGCTGCGGCAGCCTATCAAACGTATCATGGGACCAGGGGGCATTTGCCAGTGTTTAGTCAATAGGACCATTAAACCCCCCCCCCCACCCTCCGCCGCGGAAAATGATTCATCCTGGGTACGGCCATGGAAAGTATGAAGATGTATGGGAGCCTGGCCATTAGACAGCCACAAAATTCTGGCTGCCGAAGCCAGAGTTTCGTGTCGGTCTGACTGCCAATTGGTTGCGCACAGTCAGAGCGAGCTGAGGGGCTTGTCAAGTATGTGGCTGCCGTCCACGGTTTCACGTCCACTTGTTTTTTTTTTGTGCCAGACGAATTTTTGAGTTGCGGCAGCCAATTATCGTGTTATGAAACCTCTCAGCAATACACTTTTTAAAAATGTACCGTGGACTTTCCAGCAGAACTCTGCACCTGGTCACAAGGCACGAACTACCCAAGCCTGGCTTGAAACCAACGTTCAGGATTTGATAAGAGCTGAAGCCGTCATCTAACCCAGACTATAACCCTTTAGACTACAAATTATGGTCAGTTTATGACATGGCTTGCTCTAAGCGACACGGCGACATTGAGTCTCTTTAAAAAACTCTGGAGCAAGCAGTGGCGAAATTACCCATGGAAACAGTGCGTAAATCCATAAATTCGTGGCTAGACAGATTAAAGGCCTATTTAAAAGCCAAAGGTGGCTATTTTGAATAGAATATTGTCTTTATTTTTTCTGAGACTTTAATAAATATGTACATATAAGTTTTAGTAATATTACATTACTTCATTTAAAAAAAAAAAAAAATCATTTGTAACAGAACTTATGGCCGGACTGGGTATAATGTTGGCAATGGCTGAATGAATGTGATTTTCATAAAATTTAGTATGCAGGGGGTTCGGGAGCGATAAATCGATCTAGCTAGGTTTCATTTTCACGTCGTTTAAAAAAATCGTCCAGGTACTAATATTTTAAGTGACACTTTTATACTATTATTATTATTTCGGACTACTCTAAGTAGTCCAAATATATTATAATTATTCTCCTCTATAGTACAAAGGTTTGGTAATTAATTCAATATTGAGTTAAGCTCTCCTTTGTACCTACATCTACATATTCATCGTGTATTTCGTAATATAGAACGTTACATAGGTATGTTTGTTTTTGTGTACTTTAATAAAGTAGTTTGAATGTTTATTTTTAAATAATAAAATAAATAATAAATTCTTTATTTGCACAAAAGTTGGTACATCTGTGGTCTTTTATATTATTTAGTTCTTACAACTTCAGTCAATAGTGACATACAAATATTATTTCGTTTAAATAAGATATCTGCTGAATGTGTACCTAAATGCAAAATTTGAAAATGTTTGGACCAATTTAGTTATTTTTTAAACATTAATTGAAGTTTAAGAAAGATTTTTACGAAAAAACAGATTGTAAGATATATTGGAAAAAACGTAAAATCCCTATTTTTACCCGACTGCGCAAGAAGGAGGGTTATGTTTTTCGAGTGAATGTATGAAGGTATGTTTGTTTATTTCTTTGGCATGCCCTAGAGCCTAAACAGCTTGATTGATTTTAGCTTGAGAGGTGTCGTTAGATTCGTCTTAGTTGTAAGAGTGACACTGGTTACTTCAAAATTAAAAAAAAAACTGTTCATTTGGCGCCAACATATACTAATGTTTAAAAAAAATCTCATCTATCGAGTTTTTTTTTTAAATGAGGTTTCTAATTCCTTTCAAAACCAAACGTCTCTGGGGAGATCTAGTAACTAAATTTTTATGTAAATAAGTAATGGATGAACAGAATTTATTTTTATATTCATCGAAATCCTATTAGTGTTGGTTTAATGTATTCCTGATTAGGCTAACCCTTTGAGTACACGCTAACATAGGACGGCGTAATGCAGTAAAGAGCCAAGAAACCAATTTAATTCAAAGCTTTCTATATTTACGGCTACTTGCACTTACAAATTGAAATCTAGGAGTAACGCAATCTAATTTAATCTTGAGTTAATAATAGGTCTGACATTTGTTAATTTGGAATAAATGTTGAGCCTAGATTAGGTTTAATAATGTTAGTGTTAGCTGTGTCAGGTTGGCCTTTGTCAAAATACGTGTTTGAAGTGTTTATATTGTTTTATTCTCAGGCTTCGATTGTATGGATGTAATAATTGCAATAAAAATGTCTTATGTTTTCTTCGTTCTTTTTGTTGTCTTTATTCCTAATATCAACAGAATCGTTGGAAACAAGCGTCAGGCATTTGCCCAGCATAAGCTGAACTAGGTACTATTTTCGACTATTTTATGCTTTTAGTTTTACTTTTATTTATTTTTTATGTTTGTACCAATCATTTAATTTCAATTCAGTTTGTACAAATCGATTGTTTCTGTTTATGCTTTTAACCTATTATTGCTATTTATCGTCAAAAAGACCATTTCTTTCTTTCTTTCTTTCAATCGAACAATTTTTCAGTTATGAAATATAGAAGAACAGTTTGTATGTTTACTTGTTATTTAGGGGCTAAACTTGCCCAAGGCGGGCCCTGTATCGTAATATTATGTTGGGGTCCAGTGGGTCAATTCATGTATTAAAAGCAGTGCAGTTGCAGTTAAGTTTCGATTAAAACGGCCATTTTCGTATTCTTGTAACCTTTGGGATCGATCTTAAAAACGCTTGCGCACCGTACTAGAATGTCGTTATTGCGCTCTCGAGACGCATACTCAACGCAAACGTATTTATTATTCATTAAAAAATGGCCGTTTTAATAGCAACATAACTGCAACTGCACTACCCTAAATACGTGAATTATAGATATAGAATAGATTTTAGAAGCGGCGGTAGCCTAATGGCTAAGGCATCGGTCTCGCAATCGTGAGGTCGCGGGTTCGAATCCTGCCCGTTATACTACCGACGTGAACCCACTCCTAACACAAGCCTTTGAGCTTAGCTGGAGGGGTTCACAAAATTGCTAGTAATGTGGGACTCAATCCCACATTGCTAGTTAACTTAAAAAAAAAAAATTGACCTCCTGGTGCCATAGGCCCAAAAGACTAATGTGAGTCTCTCGCACAAATTTTCAAGGCACGGAGGAGTGTAATTGCTAGCATTCGGAGCCCCTCTAGGTTGGGGGGCCCCTTATACCTAATTGATACGTTTGATATGGGCGGTAGGGGTAGCTATAGCTGGTGTTATTTAAGTTTCACAAGGGCATTTTATCGCGATATAACACACACGGGCAAAGCCTAAAAGATTTGATACTTCATAAACAGACGAATCACTTGCCAAGCAATTGCAAACCGATGTAAACAAGATACCCTAGGAATACATCGTTCTTTTGATAGCTATTTTAGGGAATATTGTTAGTTCTATACATCAAAATACAAATAAAAATATTTATCAGTCCATATCAGTATTTTATGTAACTTACCTATCTTTTTCCATTCATTCGGTAAAAATATGATCTCGCACTAGGGTACAAACTCTGTGTCGAGAGGGATGTCACTAACACAAATTAAAAAAATCGCTAGATGTGTTTTTTTAAAATGGATGCCAAAACAAGATCCAATATTTTTTTACCAACTATTTATGTATCATTATTTTCTCTTTCCTACTGACGACCGATGTAACTTTTGGGCCAAATACCTAAGTTAAAAAAAAACGAAACAATGAGTCTAAAACACGACCTATATAGCAAAACTGGTGTCCCGCACAACTTCGTATGCGTAAATTTTCCCCGTTTTTGCAACATTTCTCGTCGCTACTCCGCTTCTATTAGTCGTAGCGTGATGTTATATAGCCTATAGCCGTCCTCGATAAATAAGCTATCCAACAAAAAAAGGTTTTTTTTTTAATCGGACCAGTAGTTCCTGAGATTGGCGCGTTAAAACAAACAAACAAACTCTTCCGCTTTATAATATTTATAGCAAAATACAATACATTATTATTTATTAATACAGCCATAAGAATATTGCTCAAATGATTTTATCAGTTCTTTCCTAACAGTGAAGGCTGACACCTGGCAAACAAAATGTTTGTACCTTGTAATAACTCAGCGATTCATCGTGTAAGAACGCGAATAAAATAAACTGCTGAATGTTTGTACATAACTACAAGAGCGCAAAAGGTCAACTTCTAATGTTCTTCGCTTAGAACAACGCACACATAGACATCACTGAGGGTTGCTTGCTTTGCACATAAGCGAGTCTTCACGATTGGTTCGGCAGTAATTGTCGTCGCCCGGCTGTTCCGATTTATGCCGTCACATTGTCTGTCGGCCTAGTGTGCATATTTGGCAAGAACAAGCGGCTTTTTTTCTACATGTATCCGACCTGCTTACGTGTGAAGAATAGAAACACTGACGAACACGGTGTCTCGGAACGCCACGCGCCTTTATAGCAAAGTAATACGCAAAATACATGTCCGTGACCAATGTCAAATGCCGATGTCTATCGCATAAAGACGACGAAATCTCTGAAGACCTTCGTAAAAAATTGGTTCAACAATCCGCATCGTTAGTTGTTCAAGGGCGCATTATATAAAGCTATCCTTCTGTACTCTTAGTATTATGTGACGTTTGTTTCAACAAATTTTCTCTTGTCCTAAAAAGACGACGGCTTAATTATAGAGCGTTTAATTTATCTGACGTTTGTAATTAAAATAGAGAAGAAGAATAATTAAACATTGTTCTTAGAATTCCTCCTTTTAAGTTTCGCTAGACCGACGACCTAAAGATCGCTGGGATGAATTGAATGCGGAAGGCAGAGGACCTGGTATTATGGCGCAAGCTAGGAGAAGCTTACATCCAGCAGTGGACCGATACTGGCTGATTGATTGATTGAAATTTGAATAATAGGTACGCCAAATTATTCAAATAAAAAAGCAATACGAATTAAGGCTTTTTTTAATAAATTTTAATTTAAACTTATGGTTTAAATGTTCCACACCAGTAGGTAGCAGATATTTGAAATTGATATCGTTCTAGGTCTCGAAAGAGAAAGAGAGACCATTTCGAAACTTCCCAACACACTGGCTTGTAAATGGACAATACCATCAAGACTTTCCTGAGGATAAAAGAAAGGCCCCCCATTATTTAATACTTTAATCTCGGTTAACTAAAATTAATTGGCAATTGGGACAATACCATTCAATTTTGCAATTGCTTAACCAGTAGCTAAATGCCAAATCGGCTGATTGCAAGTAATACAAATGCTTAAAAAAATGTAAATAAGAAATTTTGACTGCCTATGTGGCGCGGTGGTAGTGTATCCGACTGCTACGCAAGAGTTTGTGGGTTCAATCCCCACCCAGGATAAACTTTGTGTGATGAGCACGATGGTTTATTCTGTGTCTGGGTGTTATTTATCTATAGTATGTATGTATTTAGAAATATATAAGTATGTTTATCAGTTGTCTGGTTTCCATAGTACAAGCTCTGCTTAGTTTGGGATCAAATAGCGTTGTGTGAGTTGTCCCAAGATATTATTATTATTTACACAGTAAATTACATAACAATCCTTACTGCCTCCATATCGCATAAAACCATCCAGTAGTACTATCAATACTACATACACCAAACGATTGGTACTCACGCAAAAGGACCATTCAATACAACAAAATACACCGGTTTCGCTTGTTCAAAGAACATTGAATTTTTAATTTATTTCACTTTAAGTTCACGTTATGGAGTAATAAGTGCTATGAGATTGTAATCTTGGATTAGTTATACACGAACGTTGGGATGGAATTGACATTAATGCAGAAAATTTGCTGCTTTGGATCACGTATTAGGACGTGAAGGTCTGTGACTATAGCAGTAATAGGCTAGTGAAGTGGAGCAATGTTATAAAATTACTAGCTGTCCCGAGCAACTTCGTATGCGTAAATTTTCCCCGTTTTTCCAACATTTCTCATTGCTGCTCCGCTCCTATTGACCGTAGCGTGATGTGATATAGCCTATAGCCTTCTGTTTCGATCAGTAGGGTCACATCTTCTTTCAAGCTTCTTTAACCGAGCTTCTGGCCTTATTTTATCGAGAAATCTCGTAGTATACATTTTCAAAAACTCAATTTTAATGATTTTGACCAAAGAATGTCGGCGAAATCATTGTTGATGAAATCCCGACTTTATTCAAAGGTAAACCGGACAACATTTTTTAGAAATTCGGCCTCAGTATTTTAATATTTTTCTTTCCATTCTTAGACTCAAAAAAAAATTTTCAGAAAAAAAAATGCAAAATATTTTCCATTATTCTTTGTATTTCTAAATCCTAATTTTATGGTTTCCTGAAACACACTATTTGACACAAAAACCCTGTTTTTATTTGTATCGAATTTGGATTTTATAATTTTAACTGGTCGATTCTTGCAGTGTTTCTATTCTCCATTCCATAAAAAACGTATAAACTCAGTCAACCTAGTTCGACATAACATCAAACATGACTAACCTGAATACTTCTCGTCAGGCGCCTTTAACCAAGCTTAGATTGTCCCTTAAGAAGAATTACCTAAAACAAATTATACAATATCAGTTACAAACAAAAGCTTAATTTGTAAATCATTGTTAAAGCGTATTTCGTCGTAAATCATAGAAATACATCAGAGAGAACCGAGCGGAGGCATGCAACAACAAAATGGCGGCTAAACACGAAAGAAAGGCAAGCACAAGTAGCTAAATCTTAATAAATATTGACGTAAATATTCTTTAGTTGGCCCTAAAAGGTTATTGTATCTGTATTTTTAGTAATGAAGATAAAAAGTAATGTTGTTTCGATTTTGGTTACGACGCGTCGTAACCAAAATCGAATGATCATAAAGAGATTACCTATGTCACTACTTACTGGCCTGTTGGTCTAGTGATCAGTGAGTGACCTTGACTGCTAAGCAGTGGCGGGAAGTCCTTATAACACTATTCTTTTCGGCTTCCCCTTAAATTCTCGTTAACTATCTACACTAATATTATAAAGCTGAAGAGTTTGTTTGTTAGAAAGCGGTAATCTAAAGAACTACTGGTCCGAATTGAAGATTTTTTCAATTCGGACCAGTACTTCTTCACTGTTGGATTGCCTATTTATCAAGGAATGCTATAGGCTATATAACATCACGCTACGACCAATAGGAGCGGAGCAGCAATGAGAAATATTGCAAAAACGCGCGGGACAGCTAGTTTATTATACGTAGGAAGAACCGTGTCTAGCTATTATCGAGTTACCTTGGGATACCTTTAACTCTTCAGCACTGCTGCTAAGCCAAAAATTGTGGGTTCAATTCACACCCAGAATATGGTGAGCTTGATTGTTGGCATTTAGATATCTAAAAAAATACATGTATGTATTTAGAAACATATAAGTATGTTTATCAGTTGTCAGGTTGCTATAGTACAAGTTCTGCTTACTTTAGGATCAGATGGCGTTGTGTGAGTCGTGTTGCGGAAAGACAGAGGGCGTATCTCCCGCCCCCCATTACTACCACCTCTGGGTACGCTTATACTTGATACAAAAAGCTTTACATATATAGTAAGTATCTAGTCAATAAATTCCTTGACCGGAATAATTCGGCAGCAAAACATTAGTATCAATTCAATGCCTGTTTAAAACACTGACCAAACAAACCATGTCTAATTAAAATACTTTTAAAAATTACATCCCAAATTCTAAACAAATCAACCGCCAATCTAAAACACTCTGACAGCGAACAAAAGGGTCAGGCAAAAATGGAGCTATCACCATAGAAGGGCGGATCGCAACTCAACAAAGTATCACGCACACATGCATGCACTTATACGACTATTTCAACGTCCGTAGTTTGGGATGTTCAACAAAAGACGTGAGTTGATTTTGAATTTTTACCCCACCCTGCCTCTACTGAGATTTTTTGACGTGATCAACGTCTTATAAATCGATGACCGGGTGCTCGCACCAAAAAGTGTCACAGTCACGTTCCGCCTACCAATAGGCTGAAGTATTGTGGTCGTCGACTAAAGCTGTCACAGGTATGGTTGTTTATTACAATGTCATCAATGTTTTGGCAATTGCAGCGACATGCGATACGAAATAAAAGAAAATAAAAACGCTGTCACAGGCATGATTGTTTATTCAATGTCATCAATGTTTTCTTATGACGTTATCACGTAAAATTATCGTCCGTAAACCGATTTTACAGACAACCATTTTTTTATACTGTACTAGGAAATGAAGATACAAGCAGGTCGTTCGCCTAATACTAAGCGTCTCGATAGCCCATAACAGTATTAGTGACACCCAAATCCTTGTTTGGTAAAGACCTGAATGTCACCGCACTCGAACCTCGCCACAGACCGCCTCTTTGGAAAGAATGAACCTTCGAGATCAACTTCAGGAACAAGAGCACTGTAGCAGGTGTAATGACTAGGCAAATGAGAGGAGCGTGTCCTCTCATTTGCTCAGTCATTACACCTGCTACAGTCTCCTTCAACCTAAGTACAGTAATGCATTAACAATACTATTCACATTAAGTCCAAGACAGGTCAAGTGAGTCGCTCACATGACGAGGTGAGATGAAAGAAGCAATGAAAGTCAAAACTGGTCAAAACTATGAGAAAAATATTGTTTTTCTTCTAAAATTAATCCAGTTTTAGCCGGTTTCCAGCGAATAGAATATTACGTGATACTTGTCAAGACCCCCTTGGTGAGATTCGGATCGTCCTTCCCCCTAAACGCCTCACGTAATTGATGAACGCCCCCTTTTATTTGATGATTGAACCGAGTTCGACCAAGATCGGTGTACATGTTCATCTCATGTGTGCGTGAGTCCATTTTCGCTCGTTATAGGAAGCCGACCTGTACCTATCTAATTTGTGCCATCACTGACCGAAAGACCTCCGAAATTAATTACTGTACCTTTGCAAATTAAATTTCAACTGTTACCCGTATCAAACGAACCTTAAAATGTCAATATTGCGAACATGTTGGGTTCTGTCGGTTTACGTTACAAAGAAGGATTAACTAAGCAATTTTATAGCTTTACAGATTGATAGGGTATACGGTAATTATCGTATTTGTACGATATTTTTTGGTCCGCGTACAATGTAGTCCTTGGTATACTTACAATAGGCAGGATATTTGACTACACCTTTTTATATTTTTTTACCTTATTCTATTAATTTAATGTTACCTAAAATTAGTTAATTTAAACCTCTGACACTGACACAAAAAGTTGTTTACCAACACAAAGACTTTTTTCTTGTGAAACAAAGCGAAGAACCATTCCTATTAAATTACATGTACCTTTTTAACTAAAACAAATCTCATCCAATTTCGTCCATCCGTTCGGGCGCTAGGATGGCACAAATAGACACACATATATACCAGTGGCGAAGGGTCCTTAGAACACCATTACTTTCGGTTTCCCTTTGGATTGTAGTTACTTAGTATTCTAGGTACAAACCACTATGTCCACCAATATATATTTTTGTATCAGGTTACCTCAGAAAATTTATAAACCTTCGCCACTGATACACACCTTAATGTTATAACAATCCTCCTACTGCGTCGTTAAAAAATAGAGAGAAACATAGACATTTCAGCTTCAGAAAATCACTTTTTAATTTAAATCTACAGCTTTGATTTCATTTCTGCAAAGCAAAGAGCTTGGCTAACAGGTAAGCTGGATTAATAGTTCCGCGAAGTTTTTATTAAAATAAAAATGAGAGGAACTAAGATAATAAAACTGTTATTATTCTACTAAAGTGAAACATTTTTTTTTTAAGACGAATCCCGCATTAGGGTACAAGCCCTGTGTCGCGAAGAACTTAACAAACATTCAATTCAAGGATACAAAGTACACCCAGATTCGAAACAACGATATGTGGATCACGAAAAAGCGGTGTCCCGTGTGGGAATCGAACCCACATCCTCTTGCGTAGCAGTCGGACACACTATCAATTTCATCACAACCCTTTTCATTATTAACAAAACGGTTTGACATAACTTGTCAGTATAGTTCTATTTGGCAAGCGCTGTGAACTCGATCAGCTTGATCTCACATTAAACTGTTTTACTAGAAATACGTACTGTGTAAAGTGTAAAGTGTCATGTCTCAACATTCTATTGTTCTTCAAAACAAACGAAGCATAAGGCACCTGTCTCACCAACGGCGAGAAAGCGAGTAGCGATTTTATCGCTCAAGAAGTGTACATATATATGTAGATCCCGTGTAAACAAAAGAGATACAGATATTATTAGTTAATCGATCGATCTGACCGATCTCACTGCGGACGGGATCTACAAAATACATCTACCGTACGTTTCTTGTGCGATAAATCGCTACTCGCTTCTAGCTCATCGTCGTTGGTGGGACAGGTAACTTATTTGAATTAATATACTACTGGAAAACTATTTTTTAAGTTTTAGAAAGCAGTTTCACTATACACCTATTTAGTTCATTAAAAAAAATATATATAACCTGCCTTTACGCCAAACGCTAAGGAACCCAGCTGACTGACCAAAATATTATTTCTTTACTCCACTTTTATTTATTATCATATTCATTTATTGGTTGCAAACACAGGTGCAAACACACTAATGTGACGTAAAATCAAAAAATCTGCCTTTATAAAGTACTTGCATTTTTGGGTGCTCTCCTCTTGGACTATCTATAAAATTCTCGTGTCACAATGTTAGTTACAATACTCCTCCGAAACGGCTAGACCGATTTTTGTGAAATTTTATATGTATATTCAGTAGGTCTGAGAATTGGCTACTATCTATTTTTCATACCCATAAGTGATAAGGGTTGTCCACCCCTAACATTTATAACTATACTATAATATTATAAAGCTGAAGAGTTTGTTTGTTTATTTGAACGTAATAATCTCAGGAACTACGGGCCCGAATTGAAAAATTACTTTACTGTTAGATAGCCCATTTATTGAGAAAGGTTATAAGCAATATAACATTACGCTACGACTAATAGAAACGGAGCAGCCAGTAAAAATGTTGCAAAAACGGGGAAAATTTACGCAGACGAAGTTGCGCGGGTCAGCTAGTACGTATACAGATTGTCCTATGTAAACAAAAGAGATACATATATTAATAATTGATCGTTGACCGTTCCCACTGTCGGCGAGTACTCGCTCTATACTTCATTTATTTTGTTAACACAATAATTATTTTTTTGTATCTACAAATAACATTACATATAGCAATTGTACGTTTCTTGAGCGATTAAATAGTTGATAGTTGATCGCTGCTCGCCGGCGGTGGTACAAGTGCCTTAGGTCGCAGATTAGTATCAGCGCCGCAGCGGCGCATTCAGCGAAGCATACCAGCAAGGAATACCCGTGACATAGCGAGTGCTTCGCGATTCCCCGTCTATGAACGATGTCTACGTTTTCCGTTTACTATGGAGTTTGTGTTCTGTACTCATGGTATTCTGTGGTTCTATCGTATTATTCACACTGACGGTACGGCTGGTCCACAAGTTCAAAGTCGCTCATTGGGCTATGGAAAGGGCTATGCTCAGAGTTTCTCTTAGGGACAAAATCAGAAATAAGGTGATCCGGCAGAGAACCAAAGTTATCGACATAGCCCACCGAATTAGCAAGCTGAAGTGGCAGTGGGCTGCCCATATTAGCCGAAGAACCGACAACCGTTGGGGTAAACGAGTTCTTGAGTGGAGACCGCGGCTTGGCAAACGTAGTGTAGGACGCCCTCAGGCCAGGTGGAGTGATGATTTACGCAAAACGGCTGACAGGAGCTTGATGCGAGAAGCCGAAGATAGAACAAAGTGGCGTGCAATTGGAGAGGCCTATGTCCAGCAGTCGACTGCGATAGGCTGATGATCGTATTATTGAGTGTGTATTGTTACGTAGGTACTTACAGCGTACACAGTTTTCGCTGGAACGAAACGTCCTAATGTATTAACCGATCGTAGGCTGCCGTCTTAGGAAATCATCGTCAAAACCACAAGACTGAGACCTCATGGTGAAGGCCCTACTCTTGCACTGATCACGCCGCAGCATCACACTGTAAATGGTTGCTACAAAGACAGCAGCCGAGAAGTCCATGCGTTCAGTAGACCAGCGTGTCCGCTTAAAGCAACACCAACAATGCAATGCGCACTCGTTGCACGTAACGTCTCGGAACGCCTTCCGAATAAAGTGGTCTGAGAATCTTTTTTAGGGTTCCGTTGCCAAAATAACAAAAACGAAACCCATAGTTTCGTCATGTCCGTATGTCTGGCTGTCTGTCCGTCCGATGTCACAGGCATTTTACCCAAAGACCACCTACTTGATGAATCTTGATGAAATTTGGTGAAAAGGTGTCTTGTAGTAGCCGCCACTTAGTTTGATAGCTTAATTATAGTAAGAAATATTTTTAGGGGGGGGGGGGCATTCCATACATGTAACAGAAGCTATAATTTTTTTTTTCAGCAAACTTCAACGTGCCGTATATCATTCGACAGGTCTTTCAAAAACATTTTGAGGTTTCTAATAAACTTTCTTGATTGAGTGAATACTTTTGTAAATAATTGCTCCGAAAGTAGCCATGAACATACGCTCTTCTCCTGATGTGTTTTTTTTTTGTTCAAGGCTTAGAAACCCTACACTGAACATGGTCCGACATGCTCTTGCCCGGGTTTTTATATTAATATGGTGACAAACAGGCATACAGCCCACCTATTGTTAAACGGTTAACATAGCCTATGGACGCCTGCAATACTAGGGGTGTCTCATACATTGCCGACCTATTAAAAGCCTATTTACTTTCCTCTTAAAGAACCCCATTCAGCCTTTAAGGAAACCTCGGCAAGGAACTCGTTCCACAACCCAAGATTTCACGGGAGGAAATAACTCTGAAGCCGCACGGTGCAAGACCATTTAGGGAAGTGTAGGGAAGAACTCCTAGTCAATGGCCAGAGGTGAGATGGTAGAAGGAGGCCGTAGACATCATCTATATTAATATTATAAAGCTGAAGAGTTAGTTTGTTTGTTTGTTTGAACGCGGTAATCTCAGGAACTGCTAGTTCGAATTGAAAAATTATTTCACTGTTGGATAGCCCATTTATCGAGGAAGGCTATGGGATATATATAACATCACGCTACACCCAATAGGAGCAGCAATGGGAAATGTTGCAAAAACGGGGAAAATTTACGCAGACGAAGTTGCGCGGGACAGCTAGTCTATAATATTAAATAGGCTGAAGAGTTTCTTTGTTTGTTTGAACGCGATGATCTTAGGAACTATTGGTCCGAATTGAAAAAATCCTTTTCTGTTGGGTATCCTATTTATCGAGGAAGGCTATAGTCTAAACATCACGCTACGACCAATAGGAGCGGAGCAGCAATGAAAAATGTTGCAAAAACTGGTAAAATGTACGCAAACAAAGTTGAGCGGGTCAGCTAGTCTCGAATAATTATTGCATGTGTTCGTCCCACGAGCGAAGAACGAGTAAGTATATTGTTTATTTGTTTTTGTTTTTTTAAAAGACGACTCCCGCAGTAGTGTGCAAGCCCTGTATCGCGGGGGACTTTACAAACATACGAGTCCCGGACACAAAGTACACCCAGACTAGGAACAACAATTTGTGGATCACACAAAGTGGTATCCCATGTGGGAAACGAACCCACGACCTCTTGCGTACCACCACCGCCACAGAGGCAGTCCGCATATTATACCGATGTTCCGCTGCACAGGCCACTAGCCTTAATATAAGACAAAACAGTAAAACAACACATCATTCACTGGTTCACTACAATCGGTCTTGACGCTGCCGTTCATTCATTCGTTTCATTCGCTAACAATAATTGGATAGGTCATTCAAACTCATTCGATTTCCTTTGTTTGTACAAGAGTTATTGTTAGGTATACTTTGTAGTGTTTGAGCAAACAATTGTAACAACGAAAGGGTATAAAAGCTCTTGAATTAGATAGTCGTTTATTACTTAAGTTACAATGTATTTATTTTCCTTATTAATGTATTTATATACCTTTTTTATATTAGTCTAGGCCCTAGACTAATATGAAAAGAGTACAAGAGGTATCAACAAAACCAGGAAAAGAAGATAAACATAAGGAAATTAAGAAAAATGAAAACCGGACAAGAGCAAGTCGGACTCGGGCGAGTCCGAGGGTTCAATTTAAAGTACTTTATTCATTTAGGTTACAAAATGCAATGCTTATGAACGTCGGACAAAATTTGGAATAGAATGATTCTACATTTAATGCCAAGTTCGCAAGAGTAAAGCCGTGAGAAAAGAACTTGGCAATAAAAACTCAAGGGCACGTTTAAAAATGACAATTTTTACAATATATTTGTATATCAGTTATGTCAGTAAGGTACTGCAACCATGAAACTCGTGCAAATACCAAAGTACGTAAGTAGGTATAAAATCGGACATATTTAAAAAAAATCCAACTGCGGCAGCTCATTACAATAATAACAACAACTTACACAACGCCATCTGGATCCTTATTCACGATCTTGATTCCACGTCCGTGGCAAGCCCGTGTGAATTGTTGCATGCATTTCTAAGCGCAGATCTCCATTTACCATTATGACAAGATTTTGACAGTTCGCACGGGCTTGCCACGGACACGGAAAAAAAGATCGTGAAAAAGGACCCAGATACCTACCAAACTAGGCAGAGCCTATGTACATATGATGGCAAGCAGACAACTGATAAACATATATTTCTAAAATTATTGCAAGTAAAATGACATACATAAAACGGGTCTAGCAAGGAACAACCTTTTTATTTTAAAGTCCGTTAACATATAGGGTGAAAGACAATTTGGGGCGAAACGGACAACATAAAAAACTAGCACAAGCATAATTAAAATAGTTCTTCAAATTAACTCAATGACACCTATCCCTTTACCACTTACCAAAGAATTTAATCCCTCACAGCCCCTCACAACTAAATATCTCATATGAGGTTTTTGTTTATAAACTCCCCATTAAATAAACCGCAAAATATATTAATCTACTAATTAATTCCTAAAGGATGAAAGAACAAAAACCATACATTTAGTAATAGGGTTTCATTGCCAAACTTTGGTACGGGACCCTACACAAATATAAGCAAAAAAAATATATACCTATAGTTTGTGATAAAATCTAGCCCCTGTCGAAGCCGAGGCAGGACGCTAGTTTTGCTAGCATGGCGATGAAAACACAATATGAAGGGTAAATTAGGGCGAAATGGACAACCAATAAAAAAACTAAAAGCTAAATATTTCCTATACTTCTTCAAACTAATTCAATGACACCTATCCTTTTACCACTTGCCGTACTGTCAAGAGAGAAGTATCTCTTGAGGTTTTCTAATTAATCCATAGAGAAAACCGCAAAATACAATAATTTACGAATTAATTCCTGACCAGAAGTCAACACATTTCAAAATGTTAAAACAACACGAAGTTATTCGATCGTTAAACAACACTTATCCCAAAGGAATAAAGGCAATAATGACAATTTATTTAATGTTTATTTATGTAACGAAAAGGACAATTTATTATTTCATTTGTTTGCCAGTCAACAGTCTTTAATTAATAATGTTCCAATATTTAAACAGAAGTCATTCAAACCATTTGTTATATTGTTATTGTTAAGTGTCATTTTATAGAAGTCCATGCTCGTTTTTCAATGACATGATTTCAATGATTATAATTGCAAAATTGGTGTACAATAGGCAAATGATATTGAATATTGCTACTAATACTAGCCATTGCCCGCGACTTCGTTCGCGTGAAAATTTTAAAAGCAAACTTATCCCACAGGAACATTTTTCCGGGATAAAAGTAGCCTATGTGCTATTCCAGTCTATAATCTATTTCTGTTCTAGTGATTGAATAACAAACATTCATACATTAATAATATAATTTGACCACCTCAGTGGCGCGGTGGGAGTGTGTCCGACTGCTACACAAGCGGTCGTGGGTTCGATTCCCACACGGGACACCACTTTGTGTGATCCACAAATTGTTGTTCCGGGTCTGGGTGTGCTTTGTGTCCGCGACTTGTATATTCGTAAAGTCCCCCGCGACACAAGGCTTATACCCTACTGGAGTCTTCTTTTTAAATAAAAAAATATATTCAAACTTTCGCATTTATACCTACTTAAATAATGAAGTTGCGTTCTACAATAATTCTACATTCAAAGGTAGGCAATCATGCAAAACATAACTCATACATAAGAGTATCCAGATTCAATTCATTACACCTGGATTGGGGGTTCCTTAAATCCTAGAAAGTTAAAAACAATAGATGGTATGATGCAGTGTTTTTTGGCTGAGTAAATTTACCCAGTTTCTGCAATGTTTTTTCATTGATGCTACGCTCTTATTTGGTCGTAGCGTGATGTCATATAGCCTATAACCTTTCATGAAAAATGCGCTATCTAACACTAAAAGATTTGTTTTGTCAATTCGTATAAAGGCGGGATTAACGCATTATTAAAAAAGCTCGTCTTTGTATACAAGTTACCTATTAATCATTTTGTATTTTTTATTTCTTTAGTGTCTATAGGAAATTCTATTAATTCTGTAAAAAAACTTTTTTTAAATTTTAATTTAAATAGTTTTTAATAATGATTGATTTTTGTATATCTTATTAATTTTTATACTGGTTAGTTAAATGAATATCAGTCCGATAGAGGCATGATTAATTCTTCCCCATTCTCCTCTTCGTATAACGTAACATTGGTATGCGCAAAACAATATTGAAACTTTCCTCTCGATTGCGCCCGCATTGTTTGCAGCGTATGTGCTATTTGTGGTGTTTAACTACATAACTACACAATTTTATTATAATCTGTTTAGTAGCTTTTGCGGTAAAGTGCAACAAACATTCATCCATACTCACACATTTTCGGTTTTATTATATTAGTAGGATATAGGCGACTATGGCTGTATTAAAAAATGGCGGTATTAACAATCAAAAATGTATTGCCTCTGTGGCGCGGTGGGAGTGTATCCGACTGCTACGTAAGAGGTGGTGGGTTCGATTCCCACACGCGACACCACTTTGTGTAATCTACAAATTGTTGTTTCGAGTCTGGATCTACCGCCGCGGTCCAAATTTTTATTTTTTAAAATGACGACTCCCGCAGTAGGGTACAAGCCCTGTGTCGCGGGACTTTACAAACATACAAGTCTGTTCAAGGTTGTCTGACAACAGATATTACAACCTAGATATTTTACATCATTTTAGCAACATTAATTTAATATAAACACGTTTGCAATTAATATTATCTAACCCGCGATAAATCGTAGTCTTTAATAACTGTTTAGCAGTTGATCAAAGACTATTTGTACACACCTTAGCTAGTTTGTCATAGTCACTGCATTCAATAATTAACTGGATAATTTAGGTCGTTGGTAATCTTAGTAATCTAAATGAACATTATTCAATACTAATATTATGACTTTGACTTTGTTGACTGCCTCTGTGGCGCGGTGGGAGTGTATCCGACTGCTACGCAAGAGGTCGTGGGTTCGATCCCCACCCAGGATAAAACTTTGTGTGATGAGCACGATGGGTTATTCTGTGTCTGGGTGTTATTTATCTATAATATGTATGTATTTAGAAATATATAAGTATGTTTATCAGTTGTCTGATTTCCATAGTACAAACCCTGCTTAGTTTGGGATCAGATAGCGTTGTGTCAGTTGTCCCTAGATATTATTATTATAAAGCTAAAGAGTTTGTTTGTTTGAACGCGACCGAATTGAAAAATTATTTTACTGTTGGATAACCCATTTATCAAGAAAGGCTATAGGCTATATAACATCACGCTACGACCAATAGGAGCGGAGCAGCAATGAAAAATGTTGCAAAAACAGGTAAAATTAACGCATACTAAGTTGCGCCGGTCAATTATTCAGAAATAAGGTGCACTGGCCCAGTCATGATACAGACTTGAAAGCAGGTTGCAGGTTCAAAACCCAGGCGCGCTTTTATTGTGTTGTTGTTTCATGATGATTTTTTTTTTTTTTTTTTTATAAAAAAAATGACTCCCGCAGTAGTGTACAAGCCCTGTGTCGCGGGGGACTTTACAAACATACAAGTCACAGACACAAATTACACCCAGACTCGGAACAACAATTTGTGGATAACACGAAGTAGTGTCCCGTGTGGGAATCGAACCCACGACCTCTCGCGTAGCAGTCAGATACACTCCCACCGCGCCACCGAGGCAGTCAAAAAGATTTCATTCACAAAACAAGATTTTGTAAGACAACATGTTAAGAAAAATATATGTTTGTTGTAGTATAGTATGTTTACGTGTGCGATACACGAGTGAAGTAACGTATGAATGTTACTTGCTGCACTCTAGGTATTTTGTGGTACAGTGGTCGACACATAACACCTCCAGTAAATAACTTTTTCAAGAAAAACGACACAGAATGCAAATTTCGCTAACTCCCATGTTTTAGTCGATATCTCTGGCGTTTTTTAAGCGAGGACAACGTTTTATAAACAGAAAAACAAGCAGTCGAATAGCGAAATCGGATTACTAGATTTCCTATCGCGAAAATACAAACATGTTTTTTTAAGGTTGTTAATAAAAGGAAAGTTTTATACATATTTCGCTCGAGAACCAAACGCAGACTTGGTTCACGGACACGGTATTAAAGACCACTTCGTCACACATGGATTCGATCCCCACCTAGAATAAAACTTTGTGTGATAAGCACGATGGTTTATTTTGTGTCTAGGTGTTTTTGGAAATATATAAGTATGTTTATCAGTTTGAGATCAGATGACGTGTGAGTTGTCTCAAGATACTGTTATATATTATTACTAGCTGACCCGCGCAACTTCGTCTACGTAAATTTTCCCCGTTATTGCAACATTTCTTATTGCTGCTCCGCTCCTTATTTCTCCACTATTTAATGGATGTAATTATACATATAAACCTTCCTCTTCAATCACTTAATCTATTAAAAAAAACCGCATCAAAATCCGCTGCGTAGTTTTAAAGATATAAGCATACATAGGGATATAGGGACAGAGAAAGCGTCTTTATTTTATACTATGTAGTGATGATCTAGGAACTCGTATTAATACAATAAATGCATTTTTTTGAAAGATAGAAAAAATTGAAATCCAGACTCAGGAATCGAACCCGAGACTTCCGCAGCCAAACCGGGGCCAGAAGCAAACCACCTATTTGGACTATGTCACTAGATCTCGAATTCTTCTATCTCTTGATGCTCGCGAAATTAGGCCTTTGCAGCGCCATCTAGTCGGTAGTTAAAGAACTATCACGGCTTTTGTTATTGCTTCGTTATAGAGAGCATTTTAACAAATTATGATGTCGCTGGCCGAATATTGAAGTAATTTTTATAGGCATTTCTTGCCAATAACTTTACAAATACAATAAATAAATTCATTTTTGAAAGATAGAAAAATTTGAAATCCAGACTCAGGAATCGAACCCGATACTTCCGCAGCCAAACCGGGGCCAGACGCAAACCACCTATCTGTACTATGTTACTAGATCTCGAATTCGTCTATCTCTTGCCCGGTTTGGCTGCGGAAGTCTCGGGTTCAATTCCTGAGTCTGGATTTCAAAGTTTTCTATCTTTCAAAAATGAATTTATTGTATTTGTAAAGTTATTGGCAAGAAATGGCTATAAAAATTACTTCAACTCGTATTAAGGTAACCTTCTAGAAGTAAAAGGTTAAACAGCAAGTATTCTAAGTATCCTTTGTCACCTACACAAAATACCTTCTGTAGGTTGTGTAGGTGACATCACCGATTTACTGCAACATGTTGCTTATCGGTTCTAAAGATACCTTTAAACTAACTATCTCAATGGCTCCACACATTCATCCCAACGCCATTCGCCCAACGTATGAATCTATACTAATATTATAAAGCGGAAGAGTTTGTTTGTTTGTTTAAACGCGCTAATCTCAGGAACTACTAGTCCGATTTGAAAAAATCTTTTCTTGTTGGATAGCCCATTTATCGAGGAAGGCTATAGGCTATATACCATCGCGCTACGACTAATAGGAGCAGAGTAGCGACGAGAAATGTTGCAAAAACGGGGAAAATTTACGCATACGAAGTTGCGCGGGACAGCTAGTCTAGACTTCTAGAGTAACGCTCGTCCCAACATTGGCACCAATGCTATTTTCTAGACCCCCACGTTGGACGAGTGGAGTTTTGACCAATGTTGGGGGTGTGTGGAGCTGACGTTAAACTCCGCCACTAAGCAATAACAAAAGTATCAAGTGTGCTTCAGCCATTCAGCCCTTAGGGTGATGACGTAATAAGGGACAAATGCGTGGGTGTTAGAAGTGTATTATTAGCTACCTTCATAATATTTAGTTATGATATTATTGTAACCTGTTCGTTAAGATAACTGTGGGCAAAATGTTGTAGGTATATTGTAAATTCTATTGCTTTGAGTGCTTATTACACTTGCTTGTTAATAGTAAAATTCCTCAGTTTGACTAACTTATTATTTGTAATATGTATCGGAAATCATAATGAAGTATATCAATTGTATTAAAAAAATATTCTCCAACAAGATTACTATATTTGCGTTAAAAATGGAACTGTAATTCACTTGAAATATCACTGTTTTTTTTTTTGAATAATAAAACGTTAGGGTACATTGAAAAAAATACTAATCAGACATTATGTACTAGGTCTTAAAAATATATGAATATATACCTTAGTCCACCATTTTATGTGAAAATAAATGCTATACCTTTTTTGAGAAAAATGAACCGCACTCAAGAAAAAAAAAATATCAAGCACATCACCGAATGCAAATTTGGTTGACTAACTCCTATGTTTTAGTCTATATCTCTGGAGTTTTATAAGCTAGGACAACGTTTTATACACCAAAACCTTCCCAAAAAAATAAGCAATCGAATAGCGAAAACCCATTTAAATCTGATCACTAGGTTTCGAGAAAATCGCGAACAACACATACATAAATACATACGGATCAAACAAAAAGCCACCATTTTGAAGACGGTTAAAAAGTAAAACTAAACATTCAGTGCGCAAATTCGACTCGCTCTTGACATAATTTCAACCTTACATAGTTAAGCAACAAGTTACAGTAAAAAGCAGTAAAAAGCATTTTGTATAACATTGCATGTAGCTCTTGTACTTTTCTTTTTAAGAAAAAACCCGTGTTCAAGTATAAGGAAAGAACTTATGTTAATTACATTCGTGAATACAACCTGTTGCCACTACTGTGTAATATTAAGTACACAGGTTTAGCAAATAAGTGTAATTGGTTTCGGCTTTCGGCCTTCGGCATTCGGTCTTCGGCTTTCGGCATTCCTTGTTATTACTAAGATTTTACTTGTACGTTTTAATGCGTTCTTACTTATTGCTTTTTTCTAGAACATGCTGGTATTTTCTTCGAATTTTTGTAAAATGGTGTTTGTGCTCAATCGTGCTATCAATATTATTAGTGGCGAAGTAACTTTAGTGGTTTAGTATAAACCTAAGTATATTTTTGTTAAGGTTTTGACTACTAAGCCAGAGGTCGTGGGTTCGATCCCCATCCAAGATAAAACTTTGTGTGATGAGCACGATGGTTCATTCTGTGTCTGGGTGTTATTTATCTATAATGTGTATATATTTTGAAATATATAAGTATGTTTATCAGTTGTCTGGTTTCCATAGTACAAGCTCTGCTTAGTTTGGGATCAGATAGCGTTATGTGAGTTGTCCCAAGATATTATTATTATTATTATTACTATTATTTTGCAATCGTATACTAACAGTGCTGATATTCTGTCAAAGCACGATGTAAATAGAATTACACACCTAATAACTATGAGTTATCATGTGGATCAGATGGCTTTGTTGTACCTACCAGATATTTAAATAAAAAATATATCAAATACTTAGCTTACAATAGGTATGGTATAAAAAATACAGTTATGTCCTAACTAGAGATGTTACCGAGGTGGTTTATCGAAACCGAATTTGGAGTTGGAGTATTCAAATTTGGTTTGTCAGTGTCGGAATCGGAGTCGGAGGTGGTGGGAGGAGGCAAATATGTTGAAAAGAAAATAAAATAAAGAAAGGAAAACTATTGGGTCATATTACCTTAAAAATTGCTCGGGCGAGGCTCGAACCCGCGATCATAGGGAATCCGTAAAAAATAATTCCTTCATACACCTATTATGTATATAAATTAGCATAAAAGAACGTCCGATTTAAAAGTATCAGAGTCGAAGTCGGAGGTGTAAAATCAATCGGAAGTTCTGACCTTTTGAAGTCGGAGTCGAATCCCTGTCCTAACCTACAGAGGTTAGATAGGATACTGACAGATCGAGGTGCCTATATCTAAGCCGAAGTCGACTAGACCAAATATTCGGCGATTCGGCCTTTACCAAAAAATTTTAATAGTGTCAGTATCAAAATCTGATTAATAGTGGTAGAATAAATATTAAAATTTAATTTAATAATATATTTCTTTATTTACATAATAGCTGCCAGTCGCATTTTATACCTTGTAACACAAATGTATATTGTAATTTTCGTAGGGATCTCTAATTTTTTTGACAGTAACGTATAGCCTATGTTATTGTTACCTTTCAACGTTTTACATTTATTTGTTACATACAAAAATTCAAATCTTTCCACTTTATAATATTAGTAGGGATATGTGTTGCAAATTAAGTTCCTAATCCGTAGTATTGATAGATAGTAACAATTCAAAATATTCAATAATCAAAACTCCAAGTTATTAATTACGATAAATGACTATCGAATTTCCAGTATCTAATATATATTGACCTCGTAACGCCTACGTCCAAACCAAATATATCACCAATTCCCTCACAGCATATGTAACCATTGTTGTTCTACCGGAGTGACAAATTGTCGTCCATCAAAGTGACAGTGTCTTCCCTGTTGACTCTAACTAATTAATAGTCACACTACGGAATATTAAGTGAGCACCTGTCGTGTTAAATGGATTTTAGTTAATGATTCGTAGTTGACTTACAAATGAAATAATGTACTACTTAATGTATGTACAAACTAGAGAGTTTTTTTATATAAACACTAGTTGAACTTCATTTGCGTCATTTTTCCCTGTTTTTGCAACATTTTTCATTGATGCTCCGCTCCTATTGGTCGTAGCGTCATGTTATATGCCTATGATACTCACAAAAAAACAAGGTCGCCACTGTGTATAGGCATAAATCCCACCAGAGTTTTCATGACTAAATCTATTTTAATTTAACCAAAACGTTTTCTTTTCTTATACTTACGAATAAAAAAAACACGTTATTACGCACGTAAAATTCCTGCGACACAAGACAATGTCACATTCAGAGTCATTTTATGCTTATTTCATTCTTTAGTAAAAATTTTGTAAGTCAAAATCTTTACTAAGGAACGATTAAGCCGTAAACGACTCCGAAGAAAACAGTTGTTCGCACATAAACGGAAACACTCTAAATAATGTAAGCGTATATTTATAATCCAGAACCAGCACAAACATAAACATAATCCTTTCATTTCGACGTTTAATACCAACCTATTTTCTATGAAGGAATTATTACAGCGCCCTTGACTGACTTAATAGAACATGGATACACTCTCCACCAATCAGGTCACAGAAGATCATAACAATTTTGAAAGTTTTTACGACTGAGTTTGTAGACATATTTATAGATAAGGCTGTGGTTTTAGAATGGTTGAGCGATAAGCGGTGGCGTGCGGTTTAATCAGTCGGAGGCATTAATGAATCCTGTTAAACATAAAAATTGTGTGTCCGACTGCATGATATTAAATGTGAATGGTATCTAGTTGCAGTCTTTTGCAGGCGGTTTTTTTTAAGGTAAATTTTTAATTAATTTACGTTGTTTTTTTACCACTTTTTATTCTAAATTATCCTTTGCTTTGATATCCCATTCGATAGGCTTTTTTTTAAATTTAAAAATATATTGGCCAAAATTAAGTATTTTGTTAAAATTTTAACGTACCCAGTGTCACTCCCACAACTAAGAAGAATCTGACGACACCTCTCAAGATAAAATCTGTCAAGCCGTTTAGACTCTAGGGCCTGCCAAAGAAATATACATACACTCGAAAAACATAACCCTCTTGTGCAGTCGGGCAAGAAATAAGATCGACTGCCTCTGTGGCGCGGTGGGAGTGTGTCCGACTGCTACGCAAGAGGTCGTGGGTTCGATTCCCACACGGGACACCACTTTGTGTGATCCACAAATTGTTGTTCTGAGTCTGGGTGTACTTTGTGTCCGTGACTTGTATGTTTGTAAAGTCCCCCGCGACACAGGGCTTGTACCCTAGTGCGGGAGTCGTCTTTCTAAAAAAAAAAAAAAAAAAAGATAATACACTTTTTAAGACAACATTCGCACGTGGGTACAGGCCTAGTGTCGTAATGGACTTCACTTAACAAAAGTTTACAATTACAAGCAATATTCACTATGTTAATTGTAAATATTGTCATATTTCGTAATCATTTTTATATGTACCGATAATTATGCAACTCTATACTAAACTTTCTGGAAAATCAGGGGCGTAACTGCCGTATCAATTATACGGGACCCCCGGGCCATAGAGCCCCCCTCTAAATCGTAACTTTCGATCACGCTCCGCTCCGCTCGTCACTATAACCACAGTGTTTTTTCTCCACCTTTATCTTACGTAAACAATTTTATGTTTACAATCACAGGCATTCGTTTTATCCGCCTAACAGTTTTGCGTAGCACAGTTTGTAAGTGATATAAACATGAAATTTCTTGTATTATACCATCTGCACAAATCGCTGGCTACCTACAAAACAGAAATGGACCAATAACAGAGCGAGTAGGCACCACGCTCACCTCACGCACAATGGACGTGCACATTGTTGCGTTAGGGTTGCCCCCCGATGATCGGGAATCGCCTGGATTGTCCAAACATAATCACAAAATCTCCCGACAAACCGCTCCTATATCACGACGCGGTGTAATTCATTCACTCGAAAAAAAACTAATAAAATTAGCATTTAGAGAAACAAGCATTTTTAAGATTTTTTAACAAAGATTACTTCTACAGTATTAGTCTTTAGGGGGGTTACAGTACCTATCTGGTACTGTAACCCCCCTAAAGACCCCGTTAAAATTATTTCACCAGGATCGGTTAAATGGCTAGATAGGTCTCTGTCAACATGTCATTTGAATACAAACATTGCATTTTTGAAAGATAGAAAAATTTGAAATCCAGACTCAGGAATCGAACCCGAGACTTCCGTAGCCAAACCGGGGCCAGAAGCGAACCACCTATCTGGATTACGTTATATCTCTTAATGCTTGCTCTATCTTTCAAAAATGCAATTATTGTAAAGTAATTGGCAAGAAATGCCTATAAAAATTACTTCAATGTCATTTGAAATTTTACAAAAAAACATTTATTCAGATATTTCGATCTGACAACCCTAGCGTACACAGATCTCGGTCGAACTTAGTCAAATCCGCAACCGAGATCGAGCAAGTTGAGATCATCCGTATATGTGTGTCTATGCGTGTATTTATTGCTGAGCTTTGAGTTGGCCTTCTGTATGTAGGTATATATTGTGCCGCCTTGGTACCGCCGTTTTGCAGTTAATAGTGTTGTACTCGTAACTCCAACGGTACTAGTGATGTTACTATTTTTATAGCTTCGTCTAACATAAACCGTACATATACCGATTCAAGCGATGTGGTTTCCGGGAAAGTTGAAACAAAACTAAGCTATTCATGTTTTTATTGTCATAGTTATATTATTCATGGCAGAAATACTTACTTTTGTGTTAAAATCTTTGAGCTTATTCTGTCTTACGGCTGGTCTCAATAACTTTTCGTTAACTGTCTATTAATTATGGGTTATTAAATTTAACAGACAGATAACTGATGACAGATGACTGCCTTTGTGGCGCGGTGGGAGTGTATCCGACTGCTACGCAAGAAGTCGTGGGTTCGATCCCCACCCAGGATAAAACTTTGTGTGATGAGCACGATGGTTTATTCTGTGTCTGGGTGTTATTTATCTATAATATTTATGTATTTAGAATTATATAAGTATGTTTATCAGTTGTCTGGTTGCCATAGTACAAGCCCTGCTTAGTTTGGGATCAGATAGCGTTGTGTGAGTTGTCCCAAGATATTATTATTATTAGATAACGATACAACACAAATGTCAGTGTCGCTACAAGAGTTATATGGTAGCGACACTGACATTTATGTTGACATGAAACAAACACATGAAACATAAACAATAGGTAAAGCCGGAGAAAAGAACCTGGCAGTATAAACTCGCGGCCACTCTTTTTTTTTAAATTTCCCATTTTACAATGTTTGAATGTTAATTATATTATTTGATACTAGCTGTCCCGCGCAACTTCGTCTGCGTAAATTTTCCCCGTTTTTAACACATTTCTCATTGCTGCTCCGCTCCTATTAGTCGTAGCGCGATGTAATATAGCCTATAGCCTTCCTCGATAAATGGGCTATCCAACAAAAAAATAGTTTTTGAAATCGGACCCGTAGTTCCTGAGATTAGCGCATTTAAACAAATAAACAAACTCTTCTGCTTTATAATAATAATATTGATAATATCGACCCTTTGGCCGCATATTTCTGTTATACGTTTTAAAGTATACGGTGTCTGTTTTCCAGCATGTCTAAAAAGTACTTATGAAAAATATAGCAGTTAAGATTTTCAAAACGAGGATTCATGACTTCTTTTAAAACAGGGATTGTGATTCCACGTGCTGGATGTCAAAAAGCATATGTGCACACATTAATAGGGCATTTAGAACCGGTCCTATATATTTTTTGGTAAGTATTTATTATATGTTGTATACATTTGTATTCATTTTCTATTTGTAATTAAGTATGTAGGTAATTTTATCAAAATAAAAAGCACCAGCCACCCTTTTCTCTTCACCACTCAAAGGTGGACTGGAAGAGAATGCCTATGGCATTAAGTCCGCCTTTCGCAATGTAATTATATGAAGTTTCAAATAAATGAAATAAAAAGTCAAAAATAAACAACTTTAAATGTGTCAGCTTGTCCCGTGTAGGCAGAATACAGAATGTCATTTGTAACAGTTTCGTTTCCGAGATTGACATACATAAACAAACACACGTCTTCTTTATTGTCAATTCTAGACATAACTCTTTAAGTAGTCTTACTTAGCAAAATGTTTGCGACAGATTGTTTGCTAGCAATTGCAAAACGCAATAAACTATTTTACAAGTAGGTAGCCCTCCCGAACCCTTTTTAGGGTTCCGTAGCCAAAATGTCAAAATCGGAACCCTTATAGCTTCGTCATGTCCTTCTGTCCGTCCGTATGTCACAGCCATTTTACTCAAAGACTACACAATGAAAACCCAAACAAGACACAGCCTGTAACTATGGTTATCAGGCAACTTATAAACTTGAATATTGAAAACCAAAATCGCTTAATCAGTTTCTACTTGACAAAAAAACAAAATAGACTAAGCTAAAAACAGGTGACTTTCTCATTTATTATTATAGCAATAATTACATATGCTGGTCACGAATACGTAATGCCCGTTAATTACACGGACGAGAGGTTAATTCCTTTGTAACAAATTAATGCCATTATCTCATAGGTACATGTGATATATAAACATCATTCATTACAATTATATTGCAATTTGTAGTACCAACTTGATATACCAACTTGCGCAATTTTTTGACGTGATAACGTTTTATAAATCGACTAGCTGACCCGTGCAATACGTCTACGTAAATTTTCCCCGTTTTCGCATTTCTCATTACTGCTCCGCTCCCTTTGGTCGTAGCGTGATGTTATATAACCTATAGCCTTCCTCCATAAATGGGCTATCTAACAGTAAAAGAATTTTTCAATTCGGACCAGTAGTTCCCAAAATTACCGTGTTCAACCAAACAAACTCTTTAGCTTTATAATATTAATATAGATGACCGACTGCACGCACCGAAAAAGTCTCACGTTCCACCTGCTGATAGTATCAGCATGTCAGCGAATGGCAATTGTAGCGACATGCAATACTATTCGAACTAAAGCTATCAGCCTATCAGCGAATGGCGATTGTAGCGCCGTGCGATACAATTGGAACTAAAGCTGTGTACAGGCATAGTTACGAGATTGACGTTATCAGGTAAAATTATCGTCCGTAAACCGACTTTACAGACAACCATTCTTTTTTGTATACCTACCTACCTACAGGTTAAGAAAAAAATGCCCTGTCGCATGACGAATGTACCTTAGGGTGTAACTAAGGAACTGAACGAAGAGTTTTAAGAAGAAAAACACATTTTTTACTGAAATCAGTATCGTAATATCGTCATATCATAAAACGTAACCAATTTGCAATAAGAAACCAATTGCTACGAGCTTTTGTCACTTGTCAGTTTCAATTCTATTTTGTCAACATTTTGTTGCTTACACGTAAATTCCGTTTTAAAATTTGCCGTGTGGTACCGGCTTAAGAATAGTACCACCCCATCTCTTCTCGTGGGTGTCATCAAGGCGACTAAGAGATGTCACACCGGAGGACGGGCAGCAGCGACCTCTGCTTTCCTTTTGCCGCACAAACAAGAGAGGCGGGGCATGTATATTGGTTAGAAGAGGACATGTTTGGAAAGAACTACCTGAAATAAAAAAGTTATCTATTTCCAATATATTTGAATGTTGTGGATTAGTACTCACCTGTTATAATATATTGATTATCTGTGTATACAGAATACCAAATGTTACAAATTTACAAACTTTTTTTAATAAATTTGAACAATTATTGTTGTATATAAATAAGAAAAAGTATAATAATATCGTAATTGCCGGTGACTTTAACATTGACACAATGAAAAATAATAATGTAACTTTAGATTTAAACTGTTTACTTTTAAATTTTAATTTAAAACTAGCTTTAAGACAACCGACTCGATTTAAAAGCCAAACTTGTATAGACAACTTTGCGCATAATTTTAAAACTAAATGTAAAACTGAAGTGTTGGAATTGGCTCTGTCAGACCACACGGCACAGCTATTACACTGTCCTGTGAATTATAAATATATTCTTAAATACTGGCGTAGAAAGCAACGAGTATTTTCGCAGGAAAATATTCTAAAGTTTCGATCATGTATTGGCAGTCTTACCTTTTCTGAGATTTATGACACAGATGACCCTAACATAGCATACAACATATTTTTGGACTATTTTAAGTTATTTTATAATCTTTGTTTTCCACTTCAGTTCGTTACCATAAAAAACTGTAAAAAACTAAAGTGGATATCACGTGGAATAAAACTGTGTAGCAAAAAAAAGAGATCACTATTATGGACATATAGAAAACATCCTAATAATATTAATAAACAAAAATACATAAATTATAGCAAAAGACTGAAGAAAATAATAAGACAAACACAAAGAGCTCAAAATAATCATAAAATTAAAACCGCGAACAATAAATCTAAATCAACATGGCAAATTATAAATGATAAAAAAAGTGCTACACCTAAGGATTACATATTTAATATTAAAAAAGATAACGACATTATTACAAATCCAAGAATAATAGCAAACATATTTAATAATTATTTTATTGACAAAGTTGTCCCGATACCCGAGTCAGGCCGGAAGATCACAACATTAATAACAGGAACCAAAGACTCAATGTTCATGGCTCCAAGTAGTTCGACAGACATACTACGTATCATAAAATGTTTAAAAAACACCCATAGCGTGGGTAACGATGATCTGTCCACAAAAATAATCAAATCTGTTAGTGATATAATATGTACTCACCTGAGTCATTTAATAAATCTATCCATAAGTGCAGGAATTTTTCCAGATAGCCTAAAAACATCTATTGTAAAACCACTACATAAAAAACAAAATAAAGATGAAGTGGAAAACTACAGACCCATAGCGTTACTACCAATAATATCCAAAATTTTTGAAAAATATATATATGATCAATTATACCAATATTTGGAGAAAAAAAACATTTTATGTAAAGAACAAAAGGGATTCAGACAGAACAAAACAATAAATATGGCTGTACATGATTTTTTACGTTCTGTAATGATAAACGTCGATAAAACTACATCAGTTTGCGCTATATATTGCGATATGACGCAAGCATTCGACTATATCGATCATAAAACCCTAGCTAATAAACTAGAGGCCTATGGTATAAGAGGCAATATATTGAATTTAATAAAATCTTTTTTACATAACAGAAAACAAATTACGACAATTGCAAGAATAAGTAATAGTAATGATTATAAAGATAATAATAATAAAAATAATAATAATATGAATAATAATAATAATAAAAATTACACTGAAGTCAATTACCAATCGGAGGAACGTATAATTAAATTCGGTGTTCCCCAAGGCAGTGTTTTGGGACCACTTTTGTTTATTATCTATATTAATGACCTACCAAAAATAACTAATCATCCTATGACCCTTTTTGCAGATGATAGCACCGTAATAATACCATCTATAAACTCTAACATGTATGAAATTGACATTAATAAAACTCTGACATCTATTATATCTTGGCTTGATAACAATAACCTAAAAATTAATTTAAATAAAACGGTAATAATGCACTTTGCTCAACGTAATTTAGACACCCAGAATAAAAAACTATCTTACAAAAATCAACTTATATCTGAAACAAACACAGCTAAATTTTTGGGGCTTACTATTGATAACAAACTGAACTGGAAAGTACACATTGAAGAAATTAGCAAAAAAGTTAGTAGTTCAGCTTACGCACTTTATAAACTCTCCACGATAGTAAATCAAGATGCCCTTCTTACTGCCTATCATGGATTGGTCGCATCAATTTTGCGATACGGAATTATTTTTTGGGGCAATTCGACTGATAAGGATATAATATTTAAAATTCAAAAACGTTGTGTCAGGGCTATGTTCAATTTAAAACCTACAGACACCTGCAAGCCATACTTTATGAAGCATAAGATTCTAACACTTCCGTCCTTATACATATACGAAATAGCCTTATTCGTGAAAATGAATCCAGAACTGTTCCCTAAACTATCAGATGGGTCTACACGCAGTCAACGAGATACCACTAGATTACGTATGCAACACGCCCATACAGCGCTAATGGGAAAAAGCGTTTTTTGCATGGCTCCAAAAATTTTTAATAAATTACCAAAATGTTTTAAACATCTGGATATTAATACATTTAAGAGCATGTTAAAAAACAAATTAATTGACAAATGCTACTATAATATTAATGACTTTATGGGTGATAATAATATTATAGAGGACTGTGATTGTTAATATTTTTGACATAAAATTAATTTTACGTATGACATTTTTTATTCTATTACATATATAACTGCATGATTCTACTACTATATAACAACTTGACATTTTACATTAATTTTTATGGCAATTATTGATCTGATGATTTGACATACTAATAGTCTTATATCTTATTATTACTACTTAGTTTTTTGTTTTTGATGCAGAATTTGTTATTATTATGTACACTAATTTAACAATGGTAAACCTAACTGCCTAAATGATTTTTGTACGCCATATCATGGTAATGACATGTTGAAACAAAAATGTATAATATCCTTTTAACACAAAAATGTAATGTACACATGTTATACAAATAAAAATTATTCTATTCTATTCTATTCTATTCTATTCTGCGTACTTTAAAGCCTTACTGCGATCGCCAACCCGCTCACCAAGCGTGGCGATTATGGCAATTACCCCCAGGATCTCCAATAAGCAGGTTTTACTAGGGAGATCCGTGCCCATCAGAGAGAAATCATACAGGCTGTTAAGACAATAATTTGCCACAAATTGTAAGCTAAATATAAATGTGACCTTATAGAACAATTAATATTAAATAATGCTAACAGACAACGGTACACGCGTTCTTGGTACAAATCCCCGCAAGACATTAATTGTTTGTTGTCTCAAAATAGCTTTGTGTTTGTTATTTTGTGTACTCCTACGACATAGGTCACTGTTTGTAGCTGAGTAGTAAGTAGATATCTATATCACAGAACATTGATAATAATATCTACTAGAGTATAAGGAGCAAGTGGGTGTGGCCCGCGTGCTCGAACGGTCATATGCTTTGTTTGCACGTTTGATCGCGTGTCAGTCAACCGACAACCTTTGACCAATGAGTCCATTAAAATAAAAAATAGATTGCTGGCTGCATACATAGCTAGTTTAAGAAACATGGCTTCGAGAGTTGTAAAAATGGCGGCAAACTGACATGTCGCTATTTTTACAGCTCAGCTATTTTTAAAACAGTGTAAAATATACTTGAAATACCGCGTTTATAGTGTAAAACAGTGTAAAATATACTTGAAAGAAAATATACGTGATAAGAACGAGACTTTCTGATTGAAAGAAGAAAACGAGAAAGAAATTATACTTGAAACTGGCGTATGCACAGAATGTGCTAGCCATAATCTCTACCGATTAATATTGGAGGGAAGAGGAAAAAAAAACATGGCTTCTAGACGGCGATGACATATTAGAAAACAGGTAGTGTTGTCCATTAATAGTGGCAAAAATATATCGATAGTTTAGTGCACGTTAACAGTACTTTGCATTTTGTATTTTGTGTATTCCTACGACTAAGGTCACCGTTTGTAGCTAAGTAGTGAGTAGGTATAAATATCGTTATGTTTATTAATATATAGGACCTTGAGCAGATATGCATTAAATAATTCAGGAGTTTTAATAAAAACCCGATTATTCTCAAGGCCTTGTATTATTCATGTAGTATTTTAAAGTTAGTTTAATGCTCTGCAATTTCCGAAAGATAAATAATGTCATTTATACGTTTTATTTTTCCTGGATAAATATTTTAAAGAAATCACAACAGAATTAATAATAATACCTAGAAATAATAGTGATTAATAGAAGTATATGCCGATTGTATAATTTTAAGTATTAAAAAAACATATCAAAAACAAAACGCATTTCATGACATAACCTCTATTTGACGAACCTAATATTCTAAATTATCTTTGGTACCTATTCTATACGTTTTATTCTATGAAAAATCACAATGACAGCTACTGTTAAAATGTAAAAGAAAAACATATTCCTCGTTGACAGATTAGTTAACATCGCTTGTGCTTCAAGTACCTAAGTATCTTATTATTTATTTACATAACATTAAAAGAGAAATAACGCATAATATTATGATTGAAGTTAATAAAATGTTATATGAGGGTCTCAGTTCTGTATATGGCAATTTTCAAGTACGCAAACGACCCTAATAAAGTGACAGAACCACTTTTATATGGAAGTTATCGAAATATGAATAAAATTAAATAGTTTCTGTTGGTAATGTCAGCTTTTTTTCTAAATTCATAATCGTCCAGCATCTGCATAGCTGATTGTCTGTTATAAATACTCCGAGCTGCGAGACGGCTAGACCAAATTTGATGAAACCTTTACCGACAGGTAAATGATCGCCAAAGTACATTTAACATGATTAATTTAAGCTTCTCGTGCATGTCATTTGACAAGTAATGATGAACAGTGCATTGCCTAAACGCCCATTTCAGTAATACACGGATTAATATTAACGATAAAGAACTAAGTAATATTTTATAATAATACCCACTATCAAAAACTAAGCGAACACAGACATAGAATCTCGGAAAGCCGTCAAAGTGATCGAAGTGGTCTTAGATATGTCCGTAAACGATATCTAGCTTGCTTGCGGGCGAAGTAACTACGAATGAAAGTTACTAGTAAAGTTACCTAGTTGTATTTTGTACGGATAACTATATAAACGGATTCCTTTTTATCGATAAACAGGTTTTCCATTTATCGATAAACAGTTCTTACTTTTATCGATATAAATATCTTCTTTATCGATAACATCCACGTCTCAAGAAACATAACGCTTTATTAATATTGCGTATGAAGTATCAATTGTAGTAAAAATCCTCATAAAACCTAATCTAGACTTTCATTTCTAAGTAATAAAGTTTAAACTCCGACGGTTAATGTTCGATCGCAATTTGAACTTCGAACGTGTAACTAGAAGTGACGTTAATGTTAGGGTGTGTTTACATTATCGAGCAAAGCGGGTGGTTGAAGAAGTAGTAAAAATATACGTTTCATTTTTAAACTGGGAACGTTTGTTATTTCAATATGTTTGTGGGTCTTTGATATAAAATATTTATTATCAGTAAGCTTGTAGGACTGATCGGTAATTTACAAACCGAGATTACAATTATCTTTCACTTTAAATAATTATAGATAAATTATACAATTTTCGACGTCTGTGCATGATTTATTACTGAAAAGTTGTCATAACGGATGTTTTTATTAGTTATAGGTGCTAAAAAAAATGTCATATATGCAGTCAGTATGTTTGTACCAATATTACGCAAAAACTACTGAATAGATTCTATTGAGATTTTGCACGTACAATCTCATAGGTCCAGATTAAAATGTGAACCATAAATTATTTTTAGTTTTGGCTTATTTTTGTCGCGATAATTAACATCCACGCGGGCGGATCAGTCTTGAAACTTACAAGTAGGTTCTCCTAAGACCATAATTATTTTGTATTCGACTTCACTTGTTTCACTAAGAATAAACTACTATTCTTATACCAATTACGTGTTCTTTTACATCGTGTCATGTAAGCACCATTTTTTCTCAGAACACAAACATAGGCCATAATAAGATACCGATAATCAGATACCAATTATCTTGTCAATAAGGTTCTTGTAACAAGGCATATAAACCACAGATAAACGACAGGTCCATCACATAATAATCATTTAAAAATAAAACATCACACTCTATGGGAGCGTAAAAACGCAGCCTGTATTTATAGTACTTGCTTCAGTAGCGTTATTTTGATGTGTTACCTATGTACGCTCTTAAAATGAAACAAAATGCCGACGTATCTTGCTCGAGCAACACACATAGCCATCGTTCACGGACATGTAATTTACAAACCACTTTGTTCGAAAGGCGTACAGACTCCTGAAATTCCATATCCGTGTGGTGTCAAAATGTGTGTGTGTGTGGGGGCGCGAGCGCTCTTACTAAAGGTTACCTTCTGTACTCTCGGCATTTTTTGTATCTACACTATGGGAGTGCAAGTGTATTAAACGCAACCTGTTGTACAATTCTACCTACCTTTTTATTGTAAGCTTTTTATACAGAAACTAGCTGACTCTTGGATTGCAACTTTGTCTGCGTCAATTTTCCCCGTTTTCGCAATTCATACAAAAATTCTAAAATCGCAATTTAAAAAAAAAATACTTTACGACCTTATTCTACAAAAATACAAAAAAAATCCTGAAAATCCGTTCAGCCGTTTCAGAGGAGTACGACCACAAACACAGTGACACGATATTTTTGTGTATTAGATACTTGTAATAATAAAACAAGCAACTTTTATGTTGTAACATGATTATTTCATTTTTTTATAAGCATTCCAAATTCAAAAATCTTAACATTCATACATTCATAATACAACACTTCCCTTGTCAGTTATCGTATACCCGCGAACGCACATAACATAAACATAGTCTAACTCTGACAAGCAACATAGGGCGTTAGAAGTTAAGGATTAAGGAGTAGATTGCCTTAACAGGTTTTTGTAGATAAGGACAGGAAACGTAGGCAGATGTTTTGATATGAAACCTGTATCTTGGGAGCAAATATTAGCAGACGGCGTTAAGTCTTATGGCGACCTGATTCATGCGAAAATATAAAACGAACATAGGTTTAAAGGCGGATAAAATTATATTACAAATTATTTATTCGTGTGTTCACAAAGTTCTTATTTGAGGGTTCCGTAGCCAAAATGGCAAAAACGGAACCCTTATGTTTTGTCATGTCCGTCTGTCTGTCTGTCCATATGTCACTGGCATTTTACTCAAAGACTACTCAATGAATATTGATGAAATTTAGTGAATTGGTCTTGTAGTAGCCGCTACTTAGTTTGATAGCTAAATAATAAAAAATAATATTTTAAGGGGGGGGGGGGGGGGGTAAGTACTCCATACATGTAACAGAAGCTGAATTTTTTTTTTTTAGCAAACATAAACGTGTGGCATATCATTCGACAGGTCTTTCAAAAACATTTAAAGGTTTCTAATAAACTTTTTTGATTTAGTGCTGGAAATAATCGCTCCGAAAGTTGCATAAATTGTGTTTGACCAAAGAATGCGCAAAAAATCACAAAGGTAGCGCTTAATAAATACTATAAATAAATTAAAAACATGATGACATGATAAGATGCACCGTCATTGAGTTATTGCCGAAAAACTGCGTTTCTCAACAAAAGGGCGTAAGTGCCATGAACATACACTCTTTTGCTGATGCAATTATTCAAGGCTGCGGAGTCCTACACTGAGCATGGTCCGACATGCTCTAGCCCGTTTTTATTCTTACTAGTAATGTGGTCTTGTGGGTTTCACATTACTAGCAATCCTGTTAACTCTTCCAGCTCAATGGCTTGTGCTAGGCGTGGGTTTAGTTATATTACCCAGGAGTTGCAGGGCAGGTTAACCGATAAAATTCGATGTTTCAAAACCTTAACAAAAATACAAAATATACCGACAATTTTCTTTAAAATACGGTTTATTATTACGGTAAACTGAAGGGAGAAGAGTAAATAATTGCTCATCATATTGACTGATCGGTATTGGGTTTTCTGATGAATTTCCTTAATTTAAACAAGGTAATTAAACTGAAATGAGCAGCTTTTTAATGAAGTAGCAATTAATTTTATTGGTAAGAAGGTTGTATGTTTTTGACAGGATATTATAGACAATGTTAAAGCAATAAAGATTCAGTGATAAATATGCAGATTACAGGAATCAGAGCAAATTTTGTGATTTATTTTATTTATTTATTTATTTTGTTTATTTAACTTCTTGCACACAACATTTGTACTAAAGCGGATTTAATGCCTTAGGCATTATCTACCAGTCAACCTTTGGGTGACGCAGAGAACTGGGGCCGTACCATGAGCTCTTATAACAGGTCAATTTTAGACGAAAATTGAACTGTCCTGCTAATTTCGAACAATAATCTGCCAAAAAGCAGGCGAGTCAGCGATGACGTCACTAAAGCCGGCGAGCGACCTATTGTTTAGTTGTCAATTCTTTGAATTTGACAGCAGGTTAGAAACTGACATGCGCCTATTTTAGACCTTTTGACACTTGAAACTCGATAATTGAACTGCCGTGCTATCAAATTTTGCAGCTATTGTAAACTAACTATAATTGAAATGTTTATCGTATTATCAATACAATACGTAATATAAAAGTAATTATTGACATATTTTTACGATAGCAGTGTTAATGGAGATGTATATTCCATGTAAAAAGTGTTGTGTTTCTGTGAACAAAACTCATAAGACTTACGTTTAAGTGCGATGAAGATAAGTTCATGTTTCTTGGACAGAATTCAGTGAAATAAGTAACTTTATTACTACGTGTATCAACGACCTACTTAAAGCTATCGAACAAAAGATGTTTTATTTGCTCATGATACCACCTATTATAGTAGTAAATCATGCCTAGTTAGAAAATGCAAGAAATGTGACAATAAATACATTAATTTGAATGCCTAACATGATTTACTAGTACTATATGTACTTACATGAAATTTGTTGAATGTACAAACTGTGATAAAATGTAGAAATAGAAAAAAATACTTAAATCATAATATTGAAATAACAACCTCTTGAATTTTCTGATAATCAAGTGAAAGAGACTATAAAATTCTTAGGTATTAATTTTGACTATTACTTTAACTGGAAAATACACTTAAAGATGAGTTTTAGAAAGCAAATTGAAACAATATTCCTATGCATTTTAAATGCACAAAGAGTGGATAACCAATTTAGTGTAATCACTATATACCATACATTGTGTCCTTTTTAAGATATGATGTCACCTTTTAGAGCAACTCAATAGAAATTGGCTTTAAAGCTCTAAAGAAATGTATCTATGCAAACTGTAGAATTAAGTTTACGTACTGATTCATGTAAGCAATTTATTTTGCTATTAAGTGCATACATACACATTCCTACCAACTAATAAAACTTTATTGAATAGGTAGTGTAAAAGTAAAAAAATATTATAATAGTGAAATATGTAGTGTATGCCTGACTAAATGAAACATCACAAATGAAAAAAAGTAGGTACCTAAATAGTAATAACTTTTTTCTTTGTATACTGTCATAAATACACAATCATTTATTATACAAGTAAGTCTAGTAGGTTGTAATACATAAGTGATACACAGTGATAAATAGCTCAAAGTCCAATTCAATGTTATTTACTATTATTTTACTTCGCAATATATTGTTGTTCTAATTTAATATGTAGGTAAATAAAAAAGGAGCATTACTAACAATATTTTGACTGATGACAAAAAGACTTATAGTACCTATTATGTAGCTCCCATATAAAAATGTACAGAGGTTCCTAGTCATATTCGCAAAAATAAATTGATTTGATTTGTTTTCAAATTTACTTTAGTTTAGCAAATATTTTTAAATTTGTTAAGTGTTATCAACTCAGTAAAGAAATTGTAGCCATTGTAATAAACTTTGTGGTAAACTCCAAATTTGGCAGGAATGTTTAGTCTACAAAATAATTATGTTAATGCCCATACTTAATAAAAGCTTCAACCAACTTAAGTACCTTGTGTGTTTTATTACTATCAATAGGAATACTGTCTATGCAAATGAATTTCAAAACGGTCTCATAATATCCTTATCTTTGCCAAGCTATGTATAAGCATGCAGTTGATGTATAAATAGTTGACCTACTAGCAAAGAGTATTTTAATTAAGAGATATTATAGTGCACAAGTATTTGGTATGCGAAGATACAAGTGCATTCTTTATTCTCTCACTCTCAGTCAGATTGGATATAAATCCGACACGACCGGACTGAGATTAGGCACAGGACCGAGGGGTGTGACCACAGATTAGGGTGTGACAATCTACGGTCACCAATGTCCTAGCTAAACATACTACCTATAGGGCTGTACATACAAATGGATTTTTATAATGGTCTCGTTATTTGTGCTAGTTACGATTTTGTTTTTAAAATTTTAATATTGTAGCAATGGAATAGGTACCTACATGTAGTATTGAGATACCATGTATAAAATCACCTAAGTAGTAGGTAAGTAAGTACAACTATTGATAATTTTGCTTATCATCATTATGTATTACTTCGAAGAAAAAAATGCAATAGTATCAAGACAAAATGCATTTTGATTGAGAGAGATAAAATTTAAATATTTTCCGAGATCACGATAGTCTTAGCAGAGCACCCTACATAGAATATAAACATATGCTGACAGCACTATCTTTGACATGTAGCTAAGCTCGTTCGAAAACGTATCCTCCCTAAGGGAATTTATAACTTTATTCTAGTGTCTTATTTAAAGTAGATATTATGATTTTTAAAAGACGCACAGAAGTTTAATCGTTTATTTTGATTAATCAAGCTTTTATTGAGTTTGTTTTTGTTATTCAGCTTTATAAAATTAGTAAAATTAAAACGTGTTTTAGAACGTTGCTGCAGGACAGCATTTTTTAAAGTTCATGGTACAAATTAAAAACCTGCCAGGTTCAAACACGATGTTGAACTGCCCTGTACTTGGCAAATAATCTAAATGTTCATGGTACGGCCCCTGTTTAAGGTGGGTGCTTAATCGACTTATACTTCTAATATTAAATAAGCAAGAAAGTGAGTAAAAAAAAAAACAATACCATACATATAAATATATAAATACATACACACGCAACATACCAATACATACATTTACATACCTACATACTCATGATTTCTTAGATTTTTTCTCAAAACTGCCATAAATCGTGAGGAAACTTTTGCAGAAGAAAAAGTAACAAAATTCGACAATAGTAAGAAGAGAATTGAATAGAAATTTGAATAAAACAATAGCAATGAAAACTGTTTCTTGAATCTCCCAGGATACCCCGAGATCTTATGCGGTTATTAATAATTAATCACATAATTTTGAGTCAGGGGATATAATCCCCTGACTCAAAATAAGGGTGTTAATTTATATGTGTTTTGTATCCAAAATGACTGCATTTAGTTATGCACTTGTCTTAACAAAAAGCATGATCCGACATGCTCTTGATGCTCAGTGTTGGGTTCCGCAGCTGCGGAACGTATGTTCATGGCACTTGCACCATTTTGTTGAAAAGATGTCTCATGAATCCGATCCATGTTGATAATAATTTTAGTCGAAAGTATTTATTAAGAAGCGTTACCTTTGTGAGTTTTTTTTTATGTTTTTTGGACACACGGTTTAAAAGATAAAGGGGAGAGGGACACAATTATGTAACTTTTGTAACCTTAAAATCTTTTTAAAAGACTGAGTTTTAAAAACTACACAATGAATATTGAAATACAGACATACGAACAGACAGACAGACAGACAGACATACAGATGGACGGACATGACGGACCTACAAGGTTTTTTTTTATAACTACGGAAAGTTTACGAACATATATTGGGAACTATAAGGGTTCCGTTTTCGCCATTTTGAATACGGGACCCTAATAAAACAATCGTCAAATGAACATAGTTTGTATATATTTTTTTGCAAATATATTATTATTTAGTAAAGGCTTAATCAATTTAGATTTTTCTCATTATCATTATTTAAAAAAATGCACAAAATTACAGGTAAAATGTCAAAATCAAACAAAATCTTTTTCATGTGTGACACTATTTCCAAACCCTGTAAGTATAAACAAACTACCATCAGTACCATGGGAAACTATTCACTTCAGCTAACGATAGATCAATTTGATTGATATGCCGTACTGTCCAATTAAGAATATCAAATGGTATGCTTCCGACATGTTGACTTGTTCTGTCAATCTAGGGGGGCTGGTGACTCAGTGGCGACCGAGCAGTTCGAGATATTAGTGCAGTAAAGCAATATTACTACTACTTATTTGATATATTTCGGGACTTAATCGCATGAATTCTCTAAAGGTACGAACCTTTTATTTACCCGACGTTTCGATCGAATTGCACCGATCGTAAAATAATAAAAGTTAATACAAAAACAAAATAGATAGTTATAGCAAAAGGAACTACGTACCACCCAAAATTTTCTCTGCAACATAATAAAAGCATCTACTTATAACAAAGGTAAAAACTATATTATCTTTAGGTACTAATATTATAAAGCTGAAGAGTTTGTTTGTTTGAACGCCATAATCTCAGGAACTACTGGTCCAAATTGAAAATATATTCTTCTGTTGGATAGCCCATTTATCGAGGAAGGCTATAAGGCTATATAACATCACGCTACGACCAATAGGAGCAGAGCAGCAACGAAAAATGTTGCAAAAACGGGGAAAAATTACGCAAACAAAGTTGTGCGGGTCAGCTAGTGCATATATATTTGCCAGGGTAGCAAGCAACGAATTAATAAATATAAATGTTAAATTTAAAATGTTAAAATCAAAAGAAAGAAAGCAATGGCATTTATTCGTCACAGAGAATCTTAACAGAATTGTTTTATTTTCATCGATTGCCTGGCTGAACAATTTACATCCGAAACCGTCAACTCTCCATTCATGAAAACAAAACAATCAACCAAGAACATCGAAGGTAAAGTTTCTACAAATATTGAACACAATCTCCAGTCTCAAGTCTTTATAAAGTAATCAAAGATGCCGACAGTTTACACACAAGTGCAACAATACACGCTGATAACAGTTTGTTTGTACGGCAAATATGGCGACCGGTCGTCTAAGAACTCTGTAGGTTAGAGCAGCGATGAGTTCATTAGTAAAGATGTTCCAACTAGTCGATAAAGACTATCTGACGATGTTTGTCGGCGATTAGTCGCCAATAATCAACGACTAGCCGGCCTTATTTGGGCATTTTAAAGTAATAATAATAATCAACCCCTCGGGGCTAATCGTTGTCTCCCTATATGAGATTAACGCAACACTCTGAGTGCATAGTAGCAGCTCTTGAAATCCTTATGACACCAATAAAAAATGTCTCATGAGGGTGAAATAAGAGTACATGAACCGCAGGGCAGCTTTGTGGCGAGCTGAATGTGCGTGGCGACACTGTGGTCCCCATGCCTCAGAGAGTCGGTCAGGGCCTCGTCTCCCGCTTGCCTTCACTGGCCGGCGGGAGTGGAACACCAAGAGCGCCCGCAGGACTCTCAACTCTGGCTTGCCTTAATCGGCCGGCCAGAGGGAGGTAGGTCGCCAGAGCTTGTATACTCGGGGGTGAAAGTGTCATTTTCAAGGGCATAACTACGGGGAAACCCGCTCACGGGCCTTCTTCGTGATGGTGAAACCGGCGCCGCACCGCTCGACACCCCAAGCTTCTCACACCCATGTTGCTCCCTGTTGCCTGTGTATGCCTGTGGAGAGTCACCGCCTGCCCATTTGTCCGTGTGTTTTTACCATGTGTTTGCAGGGCAGGCGTCATAGTCCTTCAATAGTACCAGCTAACCATTCCACTAACACATCACCTCCATAACCCAGTTTCTTAGCTACCACTTTTTGACAATAGTTTTTATACTAACCGGGGAATGTCGTTGGGTACATTTAAATAGTGTATACAACGATATTCGCCGGTTTGTGTCACATAGCCTATAGATTAAAGTGTCTAACGGGCCTCTACGTGTTGGCTTCGGCCCTAACGCACGCCTCCCAAATGACCGGGACTCCATAGTCCCGCGATATGGAAACGACATACATAATAATCATTTATTCACTTAGGAAGCAAAATACTACACTTGTGAAAAGTCGATTCTACATTTACTGGTAATGCCTGTTCACAAACAAAAGGTAAAGCCCGAGAAAAGAACAGGCAATAAAAACTCGTGGCCACTCTTTTTAAATTGCCAATGTTTACAATGTTTCGCTGTTTATAAATTGTATTATGGAGGTATGGTGGTGCCACTATTATATTATACACCATATTAGAGGACTGATGCAAAAAAAGAGGTCAATAATATTAGAAGAGTACACGAGATTGGAAAAAAAGTCAAAAGTCGCAATGAATTATCATGATGCCGTAATATATTCAAGTTCAAAGGTCACAAATCTAGTATTCGTAAATATTTCGCTTTAAATATTTACGTATGTATTACAAGAATTGTAAAGCATAGAATTCTCTACAAATCATGTTACAAAGCCAGTGGCGGAGGGTCCATAGTATACCAATATTTTCGGTTTCCCTGTAAGTTGTAGTTACTTAATAATAAAGGTGCGAAAAACCGTATCCAGTGAGACGTATTATTGTATCGAGTTCACTTAGAAAAAAAATCTATTCATGGGCGGATCCAGGAATTCATTTGGGGGGGGGGGGGGGCACGATAGGTAAGTAGCAGTGCCTGATCCAATATACTTAGGACGGGGGGAAGGGGGGGTTGCTTTTCCCCCCACACTGATCAAGTGTGAGTCACGCTTTGAATATAAATGGGCTAAGAAATTCAATACAATACAAGATTTTTGGTAAGTACACAAACAACCATCTAGCCCCCCCCCCTAGAGGGGCACGTGGCTTTAGAACCCCCTCCCTGGATCCTAATATGAATCTATTCACAGCGAAAACTGAGTTAAGAGATATCATTTAACAAAAAAAAACACTTCTATAAAAAAAAATCGTATATCGTCGCAGTTTCATTGGTCACATCGATACAACCTGCTATTACTCCCATATGAAAGTTTTAACTATTTAAAGAGGCTTTTACAATGTGTATTATTAAAAGGTTATGGCGAATTTCCAAGAAGTAGGCTGACCTAATGCCACACTTTTAAAATCGAATGCAGTGTAATTGCTGTTGTCTTTCACCCCATAAACGCAACTCATTATGTTACGGTTGAAAGGCACAAGCAAGTAAAATTACTGGGCAAAAGAGACTTTCGAACTAATGATTATGGCTTAGAAAATAATTACATTCTTAAGTTTTTGATAATTATATTTCACAATCTGCACCTACATAGTTATAATTTCTACATCACCCAAAGGCAGAGAATGCTTTTAGCATTAAGTCCATCTCTGTATCTACAGTTTTTTGCATAAAGTCTTTAATAATAACTTTAAGGTACGTTGATATTCAAATCTTTGTGGAACGAGGATTTGAGTGACACTGATGCTGTATTTATTGACTTATAAAGCAAAACAATACTTGACTACTACTTCATGCTAAGTTAGCAAGACAATGAGTTTACCCCGTAGAAAAGAACAGGGCAATGAAAACTCGCTGGTTATAGTGCTGGCGTAGCTTTCTTTTTCTTTTTGAAAAAGACGACTTCCGCAGTAGGTTACAAGCCCTGTGTCGCGGGGGACTTTACTTGACTTGACTTTACTTTACTTTACTTTAAACATACAAGTCACGGACACAAAGTACACACAGACTCGAAACAACAATTTGTGGATCACACAAAATGGTGCCCGTGTGGGAATCCAACGACCCTTTGCGTAGCAGTCGGACACACTCCTACCGCGCTCTTAGATACCATTTTTTTTTCTAAACATTACACAAACACAAACACAAACAACAACTCGAACAAATTAAAAAAAAAGTTGCGGTTGGTTCCCCTTGGGGTAAATCGAATCTGTCCCGGGGATAAATTAAAAATAAATAATTCGAACAAAACCTCAATCAAAATAAATTAATCGGGACCTTTCACTTTTACAAAAGGTAACAACATAATGTTTCCACAACATAATTTTAATTTGACAAAATTTGGCAACAAAACAAACCCCATTGATTTATTAGATCCCTTGTGTAAATGAACGCTAGCACGATTATCTATCTAAGCAGACCGGCTACTTTTAGTTGCTAATAAGTTGCTACTACGAAAACTTATTAGAAGTAAATACTGGAAGTTCCACCAAACCCAGAAATCGTGGTTGAGATACCCGGGCCGATAAGAAGTCTGTTATAGCAGCTATCTGATATAGGTCGCTAAACTCTAAATGACTTATTAAGTGGGTTGGCTTCGGAAACGGGAGTCTCAGGTTTGATTCCTAGTCTGAATTTTAAATGTGGTAGTTAATTGCTAAAAAATCGCTTAGGTATTTTAGTTATATCCTAGTGTACAGAATTCACCCTTTGTATAGCACATATAGGTTTACTTTGAAAACTACAGAGATTCTCAGTAGTCTTACATACTAGCCACAAGAAAACTAAAAATACCTGACACATCGGCGACTGCAAATGCATCAAATGAGGCTAGAATAGAATAGAATAGTTTATTTCTCTACCCGCTACGCTCGCTACGGAATTGTATCTGTCAATGATAACGTTGCATTACCTTATAAACTAAAGAACTAGGTGAATAATTGTATTCACCTATTTATTTTCAAAATCCAGCAACAATAAGTTGATAGTCTGTCCAGTCCAAAGTAACAATTTCTTAAATCAAAATTGACACATTTCGTAAGTTTGGGAAACGCGGTTATCTCGAGTATTCCCGAATTATTGTGTCCAACTAGGTCAAACTTCCCGCAGTAAGTACTTTATTAAAAATATTTCAACAATTTCTAAAAGGGTATGCTTAGAATTCAATTTGGAAATTATTAAATGCGGCGTTTGCGGCATTGTTTTGTGTGAAACTTTCATGAAGATGTAAATTTTAATGTCCATTCCGTTTCATCCTACTTTCAAGATGGCTCCTTTCAATAAGATGGTTTAATCAATGCTAATATAATAGAAGCAAAAGTTTGTTTGTAACCTTGCTGATATTTTAATTTAATCAGTCGTTTGGTCGAGTTTTATAGACCCTCAGCTAATATCTCAGTCAAATCAATCTTACAGTCGTTCGAAAAATCCGTCTAGACGGGTTGGGTTGAGGAGCGCAATGCGCGGGAAGGGCAGACCATGTTACATGTACACAGCGTGGTCTCAGTACCCAGGGCTGTCATATTTTTAGACTTTAGTTAAAATTATACTATTTTTTTTTGTTAAATTACATATCATCAAGTGAAGTCTCACTACTGTAGAACCTACTTATATATCCTGGGAGTGATTGCCATAATCGCCACGTTCGGCGAGCTTCGATCGCAGTAAGGCTTTAAGTACGCAGAGGACGCTACCCGTCTTCGAGTGTTAAATCCCTTATTCGCTTTGACGACACCCACGGGAAGAGATGGGTGGCACTGTTCTTAAGCCGGTACCACACGGCCTTGCCTACTTGCGACTACCATATTCCAGATGTTTGTATCGGCATTTATCACATCTTATTATACTGTGGTAATACGGTTATACCTATAAACTACTAATAAGTATCGCCATAGTAAGTTATAGTACTATAAGTTATGAATACAATAATTGCATTTTTGAAGGATAGGAAAATTTAAAGTCCAGACCCAGGAATCGAACCCGAGACTTCCGTAGCGAAACCGGGGCCAGAAGCGAACCACCTATCTGGACTATGTTACTAGACCTCAAATTTTTTCATCCCTTTATGCTCGCGAGTTTGGGCCCTCGCATGCGCCATCTAGTCGGTAGTTAAAGAACTATCACGGGTTTTGTTACTGCTTCGTTACAGAGGCCCCGGTTTGGCTACGGAAGTCTCGGGTTCGATTCCTGGGTCTGGACTTCAAATTTTCCTATCTTTCAAAAATGCAAAGTAATTGGCAAGAAATGCCTATAAAATTACTTCTTTGTAGACTTATAACTTATGTTATAAGCCACATATTTGTAAGGTAAAATCATATTATCTCCTAACCGATGTCGGTTACTGCGGCCAATCTCATTAGAGACTAGCCAACTACGCAGGAGATATTATAGTGCACAAGTGTATGCGCAGACACAAGTGCACTCTCTATTTTTTCACTTTCATGGAATCCGACACGACCTGAGAGAAATTAGGCGCAGGACCGACAGCTTTCCCAGGCATTGAGGGGTGTGACAATGTTTGAAAACAGTTACCCACCTTTTTTTTTTTAAACGTTCCTGCAGTAGGGTACAAGCCCTGTGTCGCCGTGGACTTTACAAACATACAGTTGTGGATAGATCACATAAACACATCGAGTTCCCGGATGCTGGATTTTTAGGCACCTGTCCCATCAACGACGACGAGCGAGAAGAAAGTTTTATTTATCGCTACTCGCTTCTCGCTAATCGCTAAGACGACTAGACTTTAAAAAACGCTTAACGGTTTTTATTGTTCAAATCATCGTTTTAACAACAAATGTCTAATTAATTATTATATATTTGCTTTTAGCATTAAGTCCGCCTTTGTACATATTTTTTGTACATAAAGTCAATAAATAAATAAATTTGACTGGCCTGTTGGTTGTTAGTGACCCTGATTGCTAAGCCGGAGGTCGTAGGTTCGATCCCCACCCAGGATAAAACTTTGTGTGATGAGCACGATGGTTTATTCTGTGTCTGGGTGTTATTTATCTAGAATATGTATGTATTTAGAAATATTTAAGTATGTATATCACTTGTCTGATTACAAGCTCTGCTTAGTTTGGGATCAGATAGCGTTGTGTGAGTGGTCCCAAGATTAATTTACTAATGAATATTAAGAGGATTAGCAGAATTAAGACTATAAGTGGAATTACTAGAATAAAAACAAATAGCACTGTCTTATTGAGTTGTCATAACAACTCAACAAGACAGTATCTGGCTCAAAGTATGCCACGCTAACAAAAATAAATGAACATGACAAAACAAGATTACGCCATAAAATTCACATAAATCACGTCTGTACTAACAAAATATTTGTATTTCTTTCATAACTCAGCGGTTTTGCGAACAAAAAAAATATTTTTCTACAGAAAATATGGTTCGCTATCTTCTATTCCAAAAATGGAAGCAATGAAATCAATTCGGGGATGATATTCGTCTTAAATAACAAAATCCTGAATTTTTTATCACTCTGGAACACCCGTACGTAATGTTGGTACAATGGTACCTGTTTAAGTAAGTTTCAGAAGGATAAATGCAATTGTCTTTTGAAAAGTGTCCGGGCGGGCGGTACGTCACAACACAATGTTCGGATTTCTTTAAATAAATAAATATTAGTAATTTTCTTTAAATAATTAAATGAATATCTTTCCGATTAATCCATTTAAATGTCATTAAATTATGTAAAGGGGTTCATTACACAGTTATGATCGAGCAGATCGAGAGGTCTGCGAGGTTAAGCAACTTGACCACTGTTGGTCCATAGATGGGTCCACAAGCGCATAGAGCGCACTTATGTGTGTACTATAATTTCTACTGCGTACTTAGGTGGTTAGGTATTTGCTGTTGAAATTGGCTGTCGCTTTAGCCAAAATCGGGTTGGAGACACAGATTAACAAACGGTAATAAGCTCATCATATAATCTATCTTAATATTATAAAGCTGAAAAGTTTGTTTGTTTGTTTGAACGCGATAATCTCAGGAACAACAAGTTCAAATTAAAAGAACATTTAGTGTTAGATAGCCCATTTATCGAGGAAGGCTATAGGCTATATAACATCACGTTACGACCAATAGGAACGGAGCAGCAATGAAAAATGTTGCAAAAACGGGGAAAAGTTGCGCGAGTCCGCTATCTTTACTAATATTATAAAGCTGAAAAGTTTGTTCGTTTGTTTGTTTGAACGCGGTAATCTCAGGAACTAATGGTCCGAATTGAAAAATTATATCACTGTTGGATAGCCCATTTATCGAGGAAGGTTATAAGCTATATAAAATTACGCTACGACCAATAGGAGCGGAGCAGCAATGAAAAATGTTGCAAAAACGGGGAAAAGTTGCGCGAGTCAGCTATAACTGATAAAAGGACTTTTAACTCCGTAGATTAAACGTTTCTAGCTAACACAAAAACAACAGTACAGTTTTAAAGTTCATAAATTAATCCCTCTTTTAGACCAAGAACGGTTCGTAAAATCCTTCAAAATAATCTTGTAATCATTCTCTTTGTTTCACCAGCAAAAACCTCGGGATATTTTCTCTGAAATCCCTTTGTAAATTATAATTACAGAACTAATCTCCCACAGAATTTCTGTTTGACTTCTGACTTTTCACTTACATTATGTATCAAATGTCGCGGGGTGAAAAATGTCCACCTTTAGGGTTGAATGTTTTTGTAGAGCAAGGGCTTGCGAACAGCTTTTGTTTGAAGGGTTGACTTTTTACTGAGAGGGTTGATTTGTAGGAACGGCATCGGAAATGGTTTAATGGAATCGAAATTAAGATTTTTTGAATATCAAAGGATTTCCTAGAAAACGAAGTGAACGAACTGAATCAACTTTTTTCTTTTTTTTTAATAATTAAAAAAAAAAAGTTGCAATGTGGAATTATGGGTCCCACATTACTAGAAATCCTGTTAACCCCTCCAGCTAAGCTCAATGGCTTGTGTTAGAAGTGGGTTCACGTCGGTAGTATAATGGGTAGGATTTGAATCCGCGACCTCACGATTGCGAGTCTGATGCCTTAACCATTAGGCTACATCAGGTGGTAGTTTGAGTAAAGAGTAAGGCGTAAGAATGTAAGTAGGTAGGTTTTTAATTTTCTCTGCAAATCGACTATAAATAATTATAATTTACAAAATACTGTAAGTAAGGTAACATTCCTAGAAAGTGCGCTTGACACATATACAGAGCCATAGCTCACGGATACGGCATATCGGAACGCTTTTATACAAAGTGTTCTGAGATTCGTGACGGTAAACGAGTGTTGCACTAGTAAAGTACGTATCATCATCATCATCATCAGCCTATCGCAGTCCACTGCTGGACATAGGCCTCTCCAATTGCACGCCACTTTGTTCTATCTTCGGCTTCTCGCATCCAGCTCCTGCCAGCCGTTTTGCGTAAATCATCACTCCACCTGGCCTGAGGGCGTCCTACACTACGTTTGCCGTGCCGTGGTCTCCACTCAAGAACTCGAAAGTACGTATGAAGGTTACCTTCGGAATATCGGCTTAAAAATAATAATATCTTGGGACAACTCACACAACGCTATCTGATCCCAAACTAAGCAAAGTTCGTAGCGGCGGTGGCCTAGTAGCTAATGCATCGGTCACGCAATCGTGAGGCTGTGGGTTGGAATCCTGGCCATTATACTACCGACGTGATCCCACTACTAACACAAACCATAGAGGGGGGTTAACAGGATTGCTAGTAATGAGGGACGACAATACCACATTGCTTGTTATCTTTTTAACAAAAAAAAAAAAAGCAGACCGTGTGTGCTAAACCATAAATATTATAGATAAATAACACCCAGACACAGAATAAACCATCGTGCTCATCACACAAAGTTTTATCCTGGGTGGGAATCGAACCCACGACCTCTTGTGTAGCTGTCGTATATACTCCCACCGCGCCACAGAGGCAGTCAACCAAGTCTAAAAATTCAAGTCTACCTTAATTATAACTCGCAATTAATTCTAATTATAAAGGACAAGTAGAGAAAATTGCTTTTGAAAATTACTTTATTAAATAGTCAAATTATAAGTAGGTAAGTACATATTGGGAGTGTTTTAGTTTACATAATCTGTTATTACAATAATAGACTTTACAAGTTTACTTGTTTGACTTGGACTTGAGCCTAGACTTCCCGATAATGCAGCTTTCTTTAGGCGAAAGAATTTTCGAAATCGGTACAGTAGTTTTTGAGTTTATTTGTTACATACGAAAATACTAATCTTTCCCTTTTTTAGGGTTCCGTAGTCAAAATAGCAAAACGGAACCCTAATAGTTTCGCCATGTCCGTCCGTCTGATCGCACGTTTGCTCAGAGACTGTTAGTGCTAGGAGGCTGTAATTTTGCATGGATACACATATTAGGTACTTACTACGCTGCAAAGTGAAAGAATAAAATCTAAAAAAAAATCATAGGGTACCTCTCCTATATGTAATGTGTAGGAGTGTATTTTTTTTTTCACCTACTCTATCGTGGGGGCTATCATTAGATAGGTCTTTTCAAAATGTTTCGGGGTAGGAAACCCCCCTAGGTCCCCCCCCCCTGCCAGCTAAATGGTTGATGTTAATTATTTGAAAAATCACGGTAGTAATACTACTACCGTGATTTTTTATTTTCGTAATATGTGTATCCATGCAAAATTACAGCCTCCTAGCACTAACAGTCTCTGAGCAAAGGTGCGAACAGACGGACGGACATGGCGAAACTTTAAGGGTTCTGTTTTGATATAGTGAAATTAAAAGAAAACTATCACGGTTAAGTAGGCTTTACAAGTTTACGAGTAACAGCTGATCAAATGAGAAGTAACAAAATTATTGTACAAATTCCATTGCAAAATATTATTATCCACAATAACGTTGTAAGCATGAAACAAAAACAACAGATAACCCACTTCTTAAGCCACATTATTCGAATAGAGGGGAACCCTACATTGTGCATGGAACGACATGCACTAGCCCGGTTTATAATATTAGTATAGATAATATACTTCGATAGAATCAGCAGAAAGAAACGAATGAAAAACCGCCGTTCATATTACGTCACGAATCCAATAAAGAAACTCGTTGAAACTGTCAACGTTAAAGCTCCTTGCAAATACTTAAAATATTGAATGAATTTTATCGCACGAATGCACAAAATACCGAGAGTACAGAAGGTAATCTTCGTATGTACCTTGCTCGAGCAACGTCCACATAAGCACCCGTTACACGTAAAGTTCTGACTACGCATCTCTAACCTGGTTCCAGACGGCGAATTGACCTGTGCTGTTTAGGCAACGGATCAAACTGTCGCGCTAATATTGTGTTCATGGCTTGGAACGCGGGTGAATCTCACATTACATTACATGGTAGGAGTTTACGTAAAACTGTCATTTCTTATTATTTTGCACTAGCTGTCCCGCGCAACTTCGTCTGCGTAAATTTTCCCCATTTTTGCAACATTTCTCATTGCTGCGCCGCTCCTATTGGTCGTAGCGTGATGTTATATAGCCTATAGCCTTGCTCAATTAATGGGCTATCTAACAATGAAATATTTTTTCAATTCGGACCAGTAGTTTCTGAGATTACCGCGTTCAAACAAACAAACTCTTAAGCTTTATAAAATTAGTATAGATTTACACGTGATGCACGCTCCAAACTGTCAAAAATCGCTGGCGTCAACATGACAGTTGAAACTGTTAGCCCTGCGCATTTACATGTACCTACGTTTCGACGCCATGCCCGAAGATTTTTTCTTTTCTTCCGTATGTTTAGGAGGACTATGGCTCCATATTCATGTTTTTTTTTCACCAAATTCGAACGTTTTTCGTGTGGAGGTTGCCTTCTGTAATGTCCGTATTTTGTGACGAATATAAGAGCGGTTAGTAAGCAATTTGCTGACTACCAGATAGGGAAATGCTGCGGTTATTTTATGAATGGAATGATTGAATCTCCTTCGTTCTTCGTTCAGTAACGTAAGTGTAACTAAACGACTATGAGGAGTGAGTGCACAACGCACTGCGAATACAGAAGAAAAGCTTATTAAAAATCTCGGACCACTTTGGTTCAAATATGGTCCGAGATTATGTGTGCACAGAAAGTTATATATTTTCTAATTCAACAGTACCTCGATCTAAATACATCGCAATAAATTCTACCCAGGTGTTGAAATTAGGCGAAACAAAAACAAAAAATACGATCAAAAATATATAAACTGAACCGTGATTTTAAAAGAGTTGCACATGAGTTTCTTGGGGGCTTCTTCTCATGAGCTTTACACTTGGAACTGCCGCCTAATCTCATTTTTTTTTTTTTCATACAATCATATTTTTATAAATTCTTTAGTATGTATTAATTTGACGTTTTCAAATAATCATTAACCTGATTTTACAACTAAAGATATTTGAGTTTGAGTTTGTAAATCCATTGAACCATAATCGCAAAAAAAGTTTTAATTTTTTGGTTACAACCGCATTTTATTTTGTTTGGTTAGTGATTGTATTTAGTTAGTTTAAAGTCCCCCGCGACATAGGGCTGAAAAAAAGGCACTTTAATTTCATTTCCAAATTGATACGGAATTCGGAAACGATACCTAAAATCAAAAAGAACCAAAAACGTACAATTTCCCAAAGGAATTCAAACAACCTATAAAGTTACACGTCACGATAAAACCCACATTACACAAACGGGTCACATCACAATTCGACCCCTTTGGTCAACTCACCCAATCACATGTTACATGAGGGATACTAAATTTCGGTTACACGATTTTAATATTTAATGTGAACAAGGAAAATCTCAAAGGTTTTAATGTACGCGGAAATGCTAAAATGAAATCAAGATGACAGTAACTGCGCAGTGTTGGCGAGTAAGGGTGCGATTCCACGGACGAGGAGCGGAGCTAAGTGGAGTGAAGCGGACCGTCAATGTTATAATTTCCAAGTAGTCAAAACAACAACTCTTTAGGACATGTCAAAAAACAGATTTTTTATGGAGATCTCATACCAATACCGGACTATGACGTCACTTTTTTTTTTAGTTAAAACGCCTTTTTATGATATTATTAAAGATAGACTAAAGAAGACTGGCCTGTTGGTCTAGTACGTGACCCTGACTGCTAAGCCGGAGGTCGTGGGTTCGATCCCAACGAAGGATAAAACTTTGTGTGATGAGCAGGATGGTTAATTCTGTGTTTGGGTGTAATTTATCTATAATAATATATCGCGTGAACAATTTAAGGTATTTTACCTTAAATTATTCACGCGATTAAGACCCGTAATATATATATATATATATATATATATATATATATATATATATATATATATATATATATATATATATATATGTTTATCAGTTGTCTGGTTTCCATAGTACAAGCTCTGCTTAGTTCAGGATCAGATGACGTTGTGTGAGTTGTCCCAAGATATTATTATTAATATAAAAAATCCTATTTAACACATAATTTAATCGGGACTTAATCTTTGGTAGTTTAAATTATAGTTTTATTTACTTATCAATCTTTTGTCATTTTTTTCTCTTACATTAGGAAACTAGCATTCTAACCAATCACGGTGCCTGAAATCGTGGCCAGGATTATTTCGAATACTATAATTTGTCAATTTACAGTCCGTACCGCTCCACTCCGCTTCGCTCCACGTCAATAGAAACGCTTCCTGACGTACAAGACATTGTTCGATTCCCAAATGCTCTTCTTTACTTGTCCATTGTGCAATATATCGGTTATTTTTTAAAGATAACTAGCAATGTGGGATTGGTTGCCACATTACTAGCAATCATGTTAACCCCTCCAAATAGTTCAAAGACTTGTGTTAGGAGTGGGCTACCGCCACATCAACTTGACGGGTAATTGTCACTTTCCTCAGTTCAAGGAATAACGTTTCGTTTAATGTAGATTTGTATATTATCTAGTGGTAGGTATCTAACCATTTTCAGGGTAAAAAAATCTGTCTGTAAAGTTGGTTTACGGACGATAATTGTATGTGATAACGTCATAAAAAAACATTGATGACATTGTAATAAACAACCATGCCTGTGACATCTTTTTGTTATGTTTTTTTCCAATTGTACCGCATGTCGCTGCAATCGCCAAAACATTGATGAAATTGCAATAAACAACCATGTCTGTGACAGCTTTCAATACATTAGTCTATCAGCAGTCGGATTGCCATTCTCGTTGGTAATCAACCAGTCAATAACGTGACTGCTTAGCAACCAATGAATAAAGTGACCATGGCTACGTGACACTTTTTCCCTGTTATCAATTTATATGACGTCAAAAAGAAAACTATTTAGACTTTTTAAAGTAGCTAAGGTTCGAGCTAGTGAAGTTCCATCAAAATCCGTTAACCCGTTCTGGAGATTAGTCGGAACAAATAGACCTTACCTTAAGAATAAAAAAAACTTTTATTAGATGTTACAAACAAATAATCATAGTTTTCCAGCATAACCTTCTTTTTTCATTAGTATTAAAGAGACTAATATCTTTAAACCTAATAAAAAAAGGAACTAAACATTTCTGAATTAAGTACAAAGGCAAGAACATGACGGCTACACGAAATAGGGACACCAACCTATTTAAATAAAACTTAGGACATTTTTTACAAGTTCACATCCATTTAGCAACCACTCGTGCTTACGCGCTTACTCGTGCGGACGGGTGAATGTCACTTTCCTCAATTTGCTGGGGAGGGTGACCACGAATTAGGTGCTTTTGGGATAGTTATTACTTTTTGTTTGTCTAATGCCTCGGTCTATGTACCGCAGTATGACAAATATTGTGTGGTGTGAGTTGACCCACGCCTTAAACTACACTCAGAGACACAAAAACATTTTTAGAAAACAATAACCTATTAGTTATATTTCGGGACTTAATCGCGTGAATTATTTAAAGGTACGAACCTTTTATTTACCCGACGTTTCGATCGTGGCCACGGGTCGACTGATGGCAGCTTAGCGATGTCTCCGTGAGGCGCGGGGTTTTTCAACTACCCTCGCCTGGTCTTGATAATTTTGATAGCGAGAGAGACCAGGCGAGGGTAGTTGAAAAACCCCGCGCCTCGCGGAGACATCGCTAAGCTGCCATCAGTCGACCCGTGACCACGATCAGTGCAATTCGATCGAAACATCGGGTAAATAAAAGGTTCGTACCTTTAAATAATTCACGCGATTAAGTCCCAAAATATATCGAATATGTATAAAAATCGCGAATGTTTAAAAATAATAACAGTAAATTATATCAATGTATCCGAAACTGGGTGCGTAGAAAAGTTACCAGGGTTAAAAAGAGAGATTAAAAAGGCAGAGAGATTAAGTAACTAATAATTGAGCTCTTAGGTGCTCAATTATCATTGAGTCACCGAACCCCCTCCAAATTATTACTTGCATAGAAGGAAATGCGTCGGTAGTGTAATGAACAAGATTCTAACACACAACAGGATTGTTAACACGACTCCATTAGTCTGTTTGTGTAGAAATAACTGTTAACAGAGTTACAGGATGTTACATCCTATTATTACATAAGGAAAATCTTTTTACTTAGTATTCGCGCCTAATAGCTTATTTGTGCAGAGGAAAGGTACCATTTACGGAACAGTAGTCAATATTAGGGGATCCATAAATAACACGAAGTCAACGTTGTAATTGTACGTAGTAAACGGAACCACGACCAATTTTGTACAAATGCTGCAGATGCGATAGCCTAATGGCTAAGACATCGGTCTCGCAATCGTGACGTCGCTGGTTCGAAGCCTACCCACTATACTACCGACGTGAACCCACTCCTAACACAAGCCTTTGAGCTTAGCTGGAGGGGTTAACAAGTGGGACTTAATCCCACATTGCTAGTTATCTTTTTTATTAAAAAAAAATAAATATGCTTATGCTGATTTTGACTGTCTCTGTGGCGCGGTGGGAGTGTATCCGACTGCTACGCTCGAGGTTCGATCCCCACCCAGGATAAAACTTTGTGTGATGGGCACGATGGTTTATTCTGTGTCTGGGTGTTATTTATCTATAATATGTATGTATTTAGAAATATTTAAGTATGTTTATCAGTTGTCTGGTTTCCATAGTACAAGCTCTGCTTAGTTTGGGATCAGATAGCGTTGTGTGAGTTGTCCCAACATATTATATTATTATGCAGAAATGAAGAATTGGTTTGTTTGAACGCGCTAATGTCGTAACGTAACGTCGATTTTGATGAAATTTGGTATGGAATGTTGATGTTTGAGGGACAGGTTTTTTGTTGATAGCAAATTTCCATAGAAGAGCAGCACGTGATAAAATGTCAAACAGCCACAGCAAACGCACAAGCTAGGGAGAAAGGTAGTTCCTAAATGAATAGGCATTTGATCAAGTTCACAAACGCTTTATATTTTCTGTTCTTTAATTTTCAACCGCCTTCAATAATGAAGGAGGTTCTCAATTCGACTGTAGGTGGTTTTTATTACAAACCAACCCACTAAAAATGAGAAATAAAAACTAAAGAAACAAAAAATAAATAAATATTTTAAAGTTGGTGCCTCATAAAACATAAAAACTACTATTTTTCATGGCACCAACTTCAAAATGTTTAGGTATTTATTTTTTGTTGTTCTATATTATTTGTTACTTTTTAGTAGCCTTGTGTTTAATTTTGATGTCGGTAATATTTTTTTAATAACCGGTTTAATCAAAATAAAGAATTTTATTTTCAGCTATTGACCGACTGTCAGATTAATTATATATAATGCTAATGATAACACACTAATGAGTGCGTAAATATTTGCGTTTTCTATTGGTTTAATCTTTAACTTGACCAATCAATGGAACGAAAAACCATAAGATCGAAGAAAGATCAGAGGATCAATTACTTGAGTTGAAGTTGTCAAACTATACATCTATACTAATAATATAATGCCGAAGATTTTGTTTGTTTGAAGGCGATAATCTCAGGAACAACTGGGCCGAATTGAAAAAATATTTTACCGCTGAATAGCCCATTTATCGAGGAAAACTATGGGCTATATAACATCATGCTACGACCAATAGGAACGGAGCAGCAACGACAAATGTAGCACAAACCGAAAAAAATACGCAGACGAAGTAGCGCAGGTCAGCTAGTTTGTTTATAACAAACTAGCTGACCTGCGCTACTTCGTCTCAAATTTATGACCATTTAATGAAGAGTTGATATTTTTAAATATGTAAGTTCTCATACCAATCATTATTTTCGTTTCAATATAGTATTATCTTTAAACCAGGAATGTCACAGAGCTTCGACTACGACTCCGAAAGGTCCACACTTTTAAGTCATATTATCCTCAAATTGCTTTTCCGAGTCTGGGTGTACTTTGTGTTCGTGACTTGTATGTTTGTAACAACCTGTGTGTTTGGTACAAGACCTGTGTCCTCCGCGACACAGGTCTTGTAACAAACTGCGGGAGTCGTCATTAAAAAAAATCGATGATTATAGTCGGATGTCAAAGCATGGGTCCTACCTAAGCTGGCAGGCGTTGTCGACATGAGCAACCGCTGTTACATGCTAATCTTTACTAATATTATAAAACTGAAGAGTTTGTTTGTTTAAACGTAATCTCAGGAACTATTGGTCCGAATTCAAAAAATCTCTTTCTGTTGGGTAGCCCATTTATCGAGGAAGGCTATATAACATCACGTTACGACCAATAGGAGCAGCAATGAGAAATGTTGCAAAAACGTGGAAAATTTACGCAGACGAAGTTGCGCGGGACAGCTAGTTTATAGATATATGATTTCTTTGTAGTAGTTTAAAGAATTCCGTCATTTTTGTCTTATTTTCACATATTTGTTTCCTCACAACCTCCGACTTCGACTACGATTCCAACAAACCAAATTCAAAAACTCCAATTCCGACTTCGGTTCCGATAAAATCACCTCCGTAACATCTCTACTCTAAACCAGGGATGTTGCGGAGCTTCGACTCCGACTCCGAAAGGTCGGAACTTCCTATTGATTTTACACCTCCGACTCCGACTTCGGCTCCGACACTTTTAAATCGGACTTTTAATCAGAGGTATTTAGCGTGCGGCGGTTGCCCCTTTAAGCTAATTTATCCATAGTAAATGTATGAAGAAAAAAATCTCAAGGATTTCCTATGATCGCGGGCCCGAGTCCTGCCCGAGCTAATTTTTCCATCACACACTTTATCTTATTTTCTTAAGCCATATCTCAACATATTTGTCTATTTGTCTTCTCCCACCACCTCCGACTCCGACTCCGATACCAACAAACCAAATTTAAAAACTCCAACTTCGGTTCCTATAAAGCCACCTCCGTAACATCCCTACTCTAAACATAAGTAATATTACTAATATTTATAATGAAGCTGTTTAGTTAATGAATATGTTTATGGGTAAGACGTTGCCGTTTCTCAACAACGTCGGGTTATGAAGGGATCAAAGTGAAGTCTAATATTTCAAATCTGAAAGGAGCATATTCGTTACTTAGCCTTTGCATCGAATTTGAGAAACGTCATAACTTGTTTTTGAAAGGATTGGTTTATCTATCTATATATATATTATTTATATAAAAAATCGAATGTTTGTCTGTCTGTATGTCGTATATGCGTTTTGAAACCATTGATCAGATTGTGATGAAACTTTGGCGGTTTTGGGGGCTTAGGGTGTTCTGGGGACGCCAGCGAATGTTTGTGGCAAAAAAAGGCACAGCCAGGCGTGGCCAGGGTCACTAGTTTTAAATATAAATAAATAAATATCTTGGAACATCTACAACGCTATCTGATCCCAAACTAAGTTTTGTATTGCAATATATATTTTTTTATTTTTTAAAAAGACGACTACCGCAGTACGGTACAAGCCCTGTGTCACGGGGGACTTCACTACATAGTATAAAACAAAGTCGCTTTCTCCGTCCCTATATCCCTATGTATGCTTAAATCTTTAAAACTACGCAACGGATTTTGATGCGGTTTTTTTAAATAGATAGAGTGATTGAAGAGGAAGGTTTATATGTATAATAACATCCATATATTTTATACCCGTGCGAAGCCGAAGCGGGCTGCTAGTTACAAATATACAAGTCACGGACATAAAGTACACCTAGGCCCGGAACAACAAATTGTGGACCACACAAAGTGGTGTCCCGTGTGGGAATCGAACCCACGACCTCTTGCGTAGCAGTCGGACAAACTCCCACTGCGCCACAGATAACTGATAAACATTGAAGTAATTTTTATAGGCATTTCTTGCCAATTACTTTACAAATGCAACTGATAAACATACTTATATGTTTCTAAATGCATACATATTATAGATAGATAACACCCAGACCACGACCTCTTGCGTAGCAGTCGGATACACTCCCACCGCGCCACAGAGGCAGTCAAATGTTAGTATGTTCCACGTATACAAGCAAAACTGAAGATATCATTCATAAATTGTTGTGTAACTTCCTCCTCAATCTTTTAGGAAGTTACTGTATAAAGAGCACGATGTGTAGTCATCAATCATTTGCCTATTCCTCCCGCTTTCAGTGTACAATAACTTCGTCAGAATGCTCTGGTAAACTTACTCATAGAAACACAACATAAACAACATCTAAGTAGATACTTGAATCACTGCGGTATCTTATTCCATGAATTGGGTGAAATTACTGCCATCTTAACAAGGTTTGTCAAATATTTGGTCAAGTATTGGACCAAAGACACTCAGTTAACTGAACTTTACTAATGATTGGACCAAAGACACTCAGTTAACTTAATGTACTGATTTCCAAGACGGAGACGAGTCAACTATAACACAAAAGGGCTGTACGTTATGAGCAATTCATTATATTAATTAGTGTTATAAGCTCGCCATCTGCGCCTAGAACGTCTAAATATTATCTTCTAAGTAATTAATTAACAATACAATAATCACAGCAATAATAATAATAATAATAATAATATCTTGGGACAACTCACACAGCGTTATCTGATCCCAAACTAAGCAGAGCTTGTACTATGGCAACCAGACAACTGATAAACATACTTATATATTTCTAAATACATACATATTATAGATAAATAACACCCAGACACAGAATAAACCATCGTGCTCATCACACAAAGTTTTATCCTGGGTGGGGATCGAACCCACGACCTCTTGCGTAGCAGTCCGATACACTCCCACCGCGCCACTGAGGCAGTACAATAATCTACAGTTGTTCACGCCGACCTAAGAGGTACTGTCCTGCAAATTAAAAACGTACGGTGCACCTACTCTTAAGATGAGTATACACTTGAGCATTTACTAGTAACAGAACGTCGAGCATTCGCTGTTTTAAAATTTACTCAAACCACACTTCGAACATGACGCTTGATATTTTGTTACAACCTGGTTTTTAAAACCAACGAGCGTTTTGGTGTGACGTTTTATCGAGCAAAGGCACGAGCGCGGATGACGGGAGTGTATGCAAGACAGAAAGAAATGTTTCCTCGCCTTACAGCATTTACCTGTAATTACGTTGAACACAGCGTGGAGCATTCGCAAGAACGTTACATTACATTGAAATACTTTAGGAAACTGAGCAATTGCCTGTATTGTATCATTTGTAAAAACGTTACATTACATTGTAATGCTATAGCAAATGCTAGCGTATATTCACTGTTAGGCGTTATTCTGTTTATAAAACCTATACAGTCAAATTATTTACATTAATCGAAAGTACAGAAAAAAAAAGAAAAATCTACGGCCACTGACTTCTTTCATCTATACTAATCTATACTATCATAAAGCGGAAGAGTTTGTTTGTTTGTTTGTTTGTTTAAACGCGCTAATCTCAGGAACTACTGCTCCGATTTGAAAAAATATTTTTTGTTGGATAGCCCATTTATCGAGGAAGGTTATATAACACCGCGCTACGACTAATAGGAGCGGAGCAGCGACGAGAAACGTTGCAAGAACGGGGAGAATTTACGCATACGAAGTTGCGCGGGACAGCTAGTACATATTATAAAGCTGAAGAGTTTGTTTGTTTGAACGCGGCAATCTCGGGAACAACTGGTCCAAATTGAAACATTCTTTTACTGTTGGATAGTCCATTTATCGAGGGAGGCTTTATAGGAGCGGAGCAGTATTGAAAAATGTTGCGAAAACGGGGAAAATGTACGCATACGAAGTTGCGCGGGACAGCTAGTACTTAATAAGAGTAGACACGCTGGATAGATTTCTATTTAATTTTGACATTTGGACAAATTAAATGTTAGTCTATTAGTCTATAGGTACTTGTGTAACAAGAATAACAACAAATGCCATTTGTCATGAGTGTAAAATTCCTATATTTCTTTACTCGCTTTCGATCAAACTATCGAGTAATGCTACAGTGTATACTCAGCTTAAATTTTATTAAAGTTTAATCATTATTATTTCATTTTATGTTGGAAAATATTTATCATGATCATGTCAGTGTATTTAATAATATTAAAATAATATAACTCAAAAGCAGGCGGAGATTTATAGTTTGTGAAATTAATTTATTACTTCTCATTTGTTTCTGTTAAATTTTAATTTATAACAATGAATTAAGTACATACATTTAAATAATTTTCCGACTATAGGGAAGGTATTTTATTAGGTACCTCATATCTTTCAAATCACTAAACGAATTTATACAATTAATACGTCGTTAGATTCGTGTCTACCGCCCAAGTGTTCTTAGTTATGTGACGTTTGGAAAAAACAAACATGGCGGCGGTGAGATCTGCGTTAAAAGTTAGTTGTTAAACAGCTATTACACTACCCTGAATCAGGGTCCTAAATCGAGGTGGCCTTGAAAATTTGTTAGAGAATTAGGGCCTTAACTCTTATCACATCTTTCTTTTTAAGGGTTTAGGGCCCCTGATTTAGTGTAGTGTAATAAGCACATTACAACCACCACCACTAACAGCCGGTCTCAATAACCTAACTATCGATGGATTTGCCTACTAGAGGTATATGTATATTTGACATAAGCTCCATTCAAAATATGTCAAAATTCTACCTCTAGTAATCAAATCCATCGATAGGTAGGCTATTGAGACCGGCCGTAAAAATAATTATATCCCTATCGCGGGTAACAAGTATGGATAGATATTAATGTACCAATGCTAAGTTACTTGCACTTGTGGCTTCAGACAAACTTAAACTTGTTTCTGCAAATCTGCACTATTGTTGCAATAAAGTAAGTGGAAACATAATATCTTAATATCTGGGGACAACTCACACAACGCCATCTGATCCTAAACTAGGCAGTGCCTGTATAGGCTCTGCCTAGTTTGGCAGTTGTGACAATCAGACTACCTGGTAAACATTATGTTTCTAAATACGTATTTCTAAGTGCATTTTATAGATAAAGACCCTGACACAGAATAACATACTTCTAAATACATACATATAGATAAGTTACACCCAGACACAGAATAAACTATCGTGCTCATCACACAACATTTTATACTGGGTGGGGATCGAACCAACGCCTCCGGCTTAGCGGCCAGTGTCACTAATTACTAGACCAACAGGCCAGTTATGTAGGTATGTGCTTAATATATATATTTTTATTAAACATTTTTGATTTGCATCGCTCAGTCACATCCACGACCTCATTCCTTCTTTTTTTCAAAAAAGATAGCTAGCAATGTGGGATTGTAGGTCCCACATTACTAGCAATCCAGTTAACCCCTCCAACTAAGCTCAATGGCTTGTGTTAGGAGTGGGTTCACGTCGGTAACCCGAGACCTCGCGATTGCGAGTCCGATGCCTTAGCCATTACGCTACCGACGCTTAACTTTACCTTCGACTTAGCAGTCAGGGAAAATCAACGGCTATTACACTACCCTAAATCAGGGCCCTAAATCGAGGTTGCCTTGAACTACACTAGACCAACAGTCCACTGCATTAATGCGCTAAAATACAAAAAAATATTACCGACTTCTAAAATAAATACAAGGCAACTAAAAAGCAATAAATACTCGTAATATACCTAGAATAACGAAAACAAATTTAACATTTTGAAGTTGGTGCCATGAAATAGTAGTCTTTATGTTTTATTCGTCACCAATTGGTGTTTTATAGGAGTAAATGCACGAATCACTATGAAATATACCTGAATCACTGTAGGTGTGCCTTTATTATTTTAAGAGTTCCCTTGATTTCTCCAGGATCCCATCATCAGATCGTGATCTGATGACTTGGAAGTATATCCTTTCAAACACAAAATCAATTTTTTAAATCGGTCCAGCCGTCTTTGCGTAATCGGTGAACAAACATACAAAAAAAAAACAACCAGACGAATTGAGAACCTCCTCCTTTTTAACCTTAAAAAGAGAGGTGTAATACGAGTTAGGGCCCTAATTCTCTAACAAATTTTCTAGGCCATCTAGATTTAGGGTTCTGATTCAGGGCCGCAATAGCCGTTTAAGTTATATCATACCTAGAACTCTTTTTAATGCCAAAATAAATTTCCACTTCCACGTAAGCAGAACGGCGTGCAAAAGCTCTAAAATATAATTAAATACCTACACAAAGCAATTTAAATCAAATGTTTATTATTATCAAAAGCGGCGTGGGTTATCTGATTTGGTACAGTAATAAACTCCTTTTGGTTTGAAGTTATTATATAGGCGACTAGGATATTATTAGCCAACAACGCAATTTCACAAATTTTGATAATAATTAGATATATCTTAGTTAACGATAACTTGTTACGAAAACCACACCAAAATAGGCAAGTCTAGTAATGTTATAACTGTTCCACAAAATACGGAGAGTACAGAAGATAAGCTTCAACGCACCTTGCTCGAGCAACGCACACATAGATATCAGCGTTATGGTACACAGACTACAACAATATTTGACGTAGGTCCTCATATGTTCCACGCCAACCTACCTACCTACTACAAAATACCAGAGAGTACAGAAAGCATTCTTCCTTAGAAAACGCTCTTGACGCACGCTCACATATACACGCTCATGAATCACGGAACACGTCAAACCTGTGACAGAGCAAGTGCTTTGCGATTGCGTATCCGTGATGTCTATGTATGTTCTTAAGTAATCAGTGTATCTACTTTGTAATGTTTTTAACTCGTTGTCTCGTGGTATAAATATACTCTTTCTGTTTAGTGCCTGGGTTCCCAACCTGTGGGCTTAGACAGCTATGCTTTGGGACAATGAAAAGTGGGTAATGAAGGTGGTATAAATCCCCCGTACTCACATTAGGCAATGATAAAAATAAAATTCACTCACTTGGCCAAGGTTGGGTGTAAAATGGTTTTTAAAGTACTCAATAGTGGATAACGAAGTCAAAATAGTTGGGAACCACTGATTTAGAGACACAGAATTACTAACCACTTCGGACCACTTTGTTCGTGAGGCATTGCGAGATTCCGTATCCGTGATTATGCCAATGAATGTGTTGCTCGATTTCGCTATGAGTGTAGGTTACCTTCTGTATACTCGCTATTTTATGGCCATACCATCATTTAAAATAAAGCTCTACGTAGTTATAAATTATATATTTTATTTTGTTACATTTGTGTATCCTATTTCGATTATATCCGTTTGTTTTCAACGTTCGATGTGTTATTGTTAGTTCTATAAATGGGTAGGTACCAACCCGTATTCCGCCCCCAATCTCTCTCAAGTTGTGTCGGATTACTGTTACTACTGATTTTGAGAATGAGGAAATAACGCGTGGGCTTATGTTGGCCTACAAAACACTGATAGTACAGAAGAATTGTTTCATACAATATACATATATAACGCTCACGTATACAGAATCTCAGAAAAAAAAAAGAACAAAATGGTCCCATTGCCCTAACACATACGCCAACATATTCGTATTGGTCAACAAGAATAAATCCTTACCTCCTTATTATAAAACAAAGTCGCTTTCTCAGTCCCTATATCCATATGTATGCTTAAATCTTTAAAACTACGCAACGGATTTTGATGCGGTTTTTTTTAATAGATAGAGTGATTGAAGAGGAAGGTTTGTATGTATAATAACATCCATATATTTGATACCCGTGCGAAGCCGGAGCGGGCCGCTAGTCAATAATAAATTAGAAGAGGTTTTAAACGCATTTTAATTATTTCAATTTTCTTATTCAAAACAATCGCTAGTTAAAATGTGCTTAAAACATATTCTAATTTATTATAAATAAAGGTCAGAATATAGTCAATCGCCTATAGACACTAGCAAATCAAAATTTGATTCCGTGTCCGATGTTACCCAAACGAAGTAGGACCAATAGGAGCGGAGCAGTGAAATATGTTGCAAAAACGGGAAAAATTTACGCATACGTAGTTGCGCGGGTCAGCTAGTCTAAACTAATATTATAAAGCTGAAGAGTTTGTTTGTTTGACCGCGGTAATCTTAGGAACTACTAATCCGAATTAATAAAATATTTCACTGTTGGATAGCCCATGTATCGAGAAAGGCTATAGGCTATATAACATCACGCTACGACCTCTAGGAGCGGAGCAGTAATGAGAATTGTAGCAAATACGGGGAAAATTTACGCATACCTAGCTGCGCAGGTAAGTATAAAATATGTGTGCGTTGCTCGAGCGAGAACGTATAAAGATTTATGCTAAAATGTATGTATGGTTTTGAATAAACTTTTTTTATCTATTTATCTATCTATCTACCTTCTGTACTCCCTGTATTTTGTGAGACAATTCTATCTCTGAAAACAAACTACTGTAGAGACAGCAAAAGCCACAAAGTTCTTTATCGGCCACTACCAAACAATATGGCTTTAATGTTATTCGTGATATTGAAACTAAATCGTAACTATTGAATGGATTGGCTCCTCTAACTTCGGCTAAGTTAACAACTTATAACTATTTCTCTATAACGTAAAGTTACATTAAATATTTACGAGTAAATTGTACGATAGGTACTATTAATACTTATTACTCCAAAACTTTGTGAGAAGACAATGGATGGATGCTTATAATAGAATAAATATATATTTGCTTAAAATGTAGGTACAACACAGATGGATTCTTATAGATCTATACTAATTGAAGCGGGGGTGAGGTCGCGGGTTCAAAATTCTACCCATTAAACTTCCGACGTGAACCCACTCTTAACCCAAGTCTTTGAGCTTATTTGGAGGGGTTAACAAGATTGCTAGTAATGTGGGACCCAATCCAACATAACTAGTTATCTTAAAAGTTATCTTAAATAAAAAAATATTATAAAGCTGAAGGGTTTTGTTTGTTTGTTTGAACCCAATAATCTGAGGAACTACTGGTCCGGATTGAAAAACATAATTTTACTGTTGGATAGCCCATTTATCAAGGAAGGCTATGGGCTATATAACATCACGCAGCGATAAATAGGACCGGAACAGCAATGAAAAATGTTGCAAAAACGCGTAAAATTTACGCAGACGAAATTGCAATGTCTTTTTTAGAAGTCAAAAAAATAATAGAAACTGTCTTTTCTAGAAGCCACAGTTTAAGTTTTTTTGCAAAATTGACTATTTGGTAATTGCTTAATTTCAGTAGGAATAGCATTAAATACGCGTCCACACATGGTAATGCAATTTTTTCAACGCAAAAACAACTAAACAGATTTTGATGAAACTTTTACAGCAACATAGTCTATAGAGTTGCGAACAAAAACTAGAAAATAATCTATCTATTTAAAAGGTATAGTACCTACGTTATTCGCACTAGGCAAACAGAACTAAACTGGCTATGGGCTGGTCAAATAATACCTACAATGAAAAATAAAGAAAGATACGAAACATTTATTTGTTACACCATACTTCACAACTTCACAGAAGTAAATACTAGTTTTAAATTATATAAGTACCTACAACAATGTTTAAAAAAAACACAAATACATATAACTAAAAAATAAAACAAATAGACAAAATTATATAAGAAAGTAATACACATAAAAATATTATTATGCAAAGAAACAAAATTAATTACGAATATAATTTTTTACCCGACTGTAAGGAAGGGTTATGTTTTTCGCGCGTATCTTGTATGTAAGTATGTAATATTCTTTATTACTTCATACCTTACAAACCACTGAACGGATTTACACAATTAATACGACCTTAAATTCTTCTTGAACGCCTACGTGTTTTTAGATAGGTGACGTTTGAAAAAAACAGGCTGTAAGATTTCAAAATAAAGAGGTGTGAAAAAAAAGTTCTGAAAGATTCATTAACGCCTCCGACTGAATTTTTTTTATCATTATTTTTTTTTAGGTACTACCTATTAGACAATTACAATTAAATAAAGAAAACTATAAAACAAATGGGTGTCCAGTTCAGCATTATGCCAAGTTGACAGAACCTGGCGCTGGTTTTCAACTAGAACAAAATTTATTTAGATATCCTAGCGTTTTCTGGCTAAGATTTTCAAACTATGACATTCGCTATCTGTGCTTCAAATTCACGAATAGAGTAGGATATTCCACTAACAATTTAAATCAGAAAGTCAGAGAGGATGAATGGATGTTCCTTTTTCACGCAAAAAGTACTGGACTCATTTTTAAGGATGTTATAGCTTAATTGTTTTATAACTTTCGCGACTTTTACACATACATATTAGAATACTAGCTGACCTATATAAATGGGCTATCCAACAGTAAAAGATTTTTTCATCAGACCAGTAGTTCCTGAGATTACCGCATTCAAACAAACAAACCCTTCAGCTTTATAATATTAGTATAATTGGAAGCTATACTATAAGCTAGGTTATAAGAAATATTACCTACTCGAACTAAATTTAAGACCTTTACATTTTGGAATAGATAGGTACACTAATATTGTTCCACTTTTACCAAGTCTGTTAAAATTAACACACTACATTAAGTGAAGGACATTGACTAGATAGGTAGGTATACATTAAGTACAGCCTAACAAGTACTTAACTTAATAAAAAACCAGCCAATTAGGCTAGTTTTTATTTTTTTAATCTCTGGCCGCTTAAACTGGCAGTTTTCATACAATTTGCTGAATTTGTAATAAACTCCCAATTAAAATAAAATAGGTACCAACTTAAACTATTTCACTTCGTTTAGCCACGAAACACAAGTATAACTTCAGCTATTAGTGAGCTTGATTATGTTGGTATAACGAGCAAATTTTCTGTCTTCAGATAGGTATTTGAATGTTTACAAAGGTACAGCACAAAAAGGGAAGATTTCAAATGCCTATGTAGCCAATGTTATAGGTAGGTAACAAGTATTTGAGTGAAAATTAACAAGAAAGATACCTAGTATTCATCATACCAGAACAGACTAAACGTCCTACTAACGAATTGAATTAGCCCTGCGTTGACATGGATGGCGTCGTCATTAGAACACTAACTTAGTTACCTAGGTCATAGATACCTAGATATAGGTATTTAAGTACTAATTAAATCATTAAAACAGGTGATTATGTAGGTATAACCACCTGCTTTGATGATTTAATAAGGTATTTAGGTAGGCAGGTCATTAAGTTCATTATAAGTTAGTCGTATAATAAGGCAAGTTGTTTTCAAACGTTCGTTAGGTAGGCACCTATTTTCGTTAAACAAAATTTCTCAAAGAATTTAAGATTTTCGTTCGTAAATTACTTCAAACAACGTACATTTTTAACGTAATATTACGGTAAAAGGACGTAAGAATAAGAATTTCTGAAAAATAGGCCTAAATAAACACGATAAGTAAGCGTCCCTTCTTATCGGCCATCAGCAATCACATCGCGATAGGAGATTTCACGATCACTGTCGCTTTAAGATACCGGTAGGTTAAACCTAGCTAACTAGAAAACATATAAACCAACCTGTTAAACAGCCCAGATAGTAAAATTCCCTGAATTCTTCAACACTAGCCAGTCAAACACAAACCACAAGCACATGTAAATCTTATTTCACATAATCCCGTCACAATAAAACATTTTAATCACACACCAAACTCTATAAAATGCTCCATTTGCAAGCCAAACTTCACTCAAATGTTTAAAACACTGAAATCCATCTGTTTAGTTTCAATTTTACGATTCACGTAATTCGGGCGAGAGTGCGCGAATAACACGGCAGAGACGACCTCACACCGCGAGCGAACAAGCTCGACTGACGTGCGCCGTTGCCATATCGTGTAAGCTCGTACTAAAAAAATAGAGCGGTGTTTGTCGATATTCCAAATTCGAATTTTTAATTAGGGTGTAATCAACTGTTGGTTGTTTCTATACTCTATTCAAATTACGTTCCCTTTTTACATTTGCGAGAACATAATTCTAAATTGAAAAAAATAATAATCTCTATGCGTTCTTTTTGTTATCTACTTGTGGTTATCTAGGATATATCGTTAAAAAAATACTTTTTTTTTTAGTTGGACTAAATAAATAGACTAGCAAATCTTGAGGCTGATGGTAAGCGTGACGATAACCTATAACTTTACCAATGCTTTACAAATCTTTGTTTTGCAAATCTGAATGTCTCTGCACTGTGCTCTTCGTTCCGGTGACATAACATTACAAATGCATAATCTCATTTGTGGAGTAATTATATGTACTTGCTTCAGTGCCATTCAATTTCATGGAAGAATAACTGACACTGCATTTGTAATGTGTAATCTATACTATAAAGTTGAAAAGTTTGTTAATTTGTTTGTTTGTTTGAACGCGATAATCACAGGAATTACTGGTCTGAATTAAAAAAAAATATTTTAGTGTTGGATAGCCTATAGCATCACACTATGACCATTAGGAGCGGCGTATCAATGAAAAATGTTGTAAAAACGGGTAAAATTGACACAGACGAAGTTGCGCGGCTCAGCTAGTATTTGATAATTTTGTAATTCTACAAAAGATAAATTAAGCAGTTAAATTGATTCACTTATTCAATGAAATTGTGCTTGATCTATATTTTAGGCGTCATTTTGGGTTATAAATGTGTAATGAAAGGAATTTCCATAAAGGGGAATAATATTTTGTCTATTGAATTACTGAAGTGTTATGATTTCATTGCAATGAATATGTTATTTATTTGAGTTTCTAAATAGCAATTTGGTTCGTATATCAGTTTTTAAGCTGAACAATGACCGCATATTATCTACAGTAGGTTTTTATTTGGAAGGCAAGAGGAGAGGGGTTTCTTGACCCTCTGAAAAACCCAAGTTTTTCGTTTTATGGGAGGAACTTGATCCGCTAAGGGTATGTTATATCAAGGAAACTAATACATAAGTGGAATAACATCTTATAGAAGGAGGGGGAAAGGGAACCTTTTGAGCAGTTTGATGTAGGTACACGATGACAAACTTGTTTTAATAGTTTAATAGTCCTGCAATGGTTTTTAACCCTGCCACAAAAGGTGAGTTGTTATAAGTTAAACGTATGTGTCTGTGTGTTTGTGTAACTGTGTGTCTGAATTCTGGAACGGATAGCCTGATTTGGATACAGTTTTTTTTTTAAATTATGAAGCTAAGTGCTAGCTTTAATTGATATGCTTCTTAGCATGAACGTACTTAGGGGGTATTGGGGACTAACACCCGCCCCCCTTTACCCCGAAATCGTAAAAAGGAAGATAAGTAGTAGACATTTGACATAATTGTAAATTACTAAAATTCCCCCCAAATTATGATCCTGGGTACGTCCATCATTCTTAGCTTTGTTTGTGAGTGGTATTCAGCCATTTTGGTAAATGATCAACTTATAAGTAGTATCAAGTGTCGAGGGTTATTTAAATAATTAAATATATAAGGTAATATATTACCTTGTGTCATATCATTCCTTTAGTGACCACATTCCCAAAATAAACCAATAAAAGTAACTTTATTGGAACAGAAAACAGAATCTTCATTTTTGTACTACATCTGATAAAATAACATCAAATAAGTACCACCAATAAAAAACTAGACCGTAAGTGGTGTAGGTTAGACTAAAATAGGATAGCAGAAAGTCTGTTACTATTATAAAAGTAATATGTCTTGGTACCACCGCCACAAAGCATCGAGAATACAGAAGAAAAGCTTCTTACGACATGTAGTAGGAGAGCTGATGGCAATTTTGGGTAGTTATTTGAAGCATGCTGAAAGCTTGTCTAATCCCTCCTCACTCCCTTATAATACTCAAGCACAGAACCACGAACCTGGCTGGGGGATAACGGGGCTAAATCGATTAGCCCTAATCTTTTTTAAAGAAACAATTTTTTTTATATTTTTTTGTGACTTTAAATTAAATATTTAAAGAGTGAAAAGATGAATAAGCTAGGTCTTAAAACTAAGCTAGGCGCTTGCACTTGCAAATCTATATATCGCAAAAAAAAATGGAAAAAAATATATATCCAGGCGCGCAGAAGCTGTAATAGGATATTATTTATAATTAAGAATTTATGATATTTTTTATAATTAATCATTTAATTAAGATTAAATGTTAAAAAATATAAATAAATTCGATTGGACATAAAATCGTATTAAAATATAAAAGTTTATTTAGACCCGCCATCCACCAGCCAGGTCTCCGATTATGTATGTTTGGGTTTACAAGAAGTATTAGACAAGTTTTCAGCCTGCCACAAATACCTCCCTATAAATTACCATCAGCTCTCGGAGCAAAGTAACACATTGCTCACAAACATGGAATCTAGGACCTCTTTGTTCCGTAGGCGCTTATTATTTCGTGTTCACGATTATTGTGTGCGTTGCTTCAGCTAAATAAATAGACTGCGTCTGTGCAGCGGGAGTGTGTACGACTGTTGAGCAAGAGAGTTGTGAGTTCGATTCCCACACGGGACAAAACTTCGTGAGATTCACAAAACTTAGTCTTGAATCTGGTTGTAATTCGTGTACGTTAATTGTATGTTTGCAAAGTCCCATGCTACTCAGGGCTTGTATCGTTGTACGAGAGTTGTCTTTAAAAAATAAGAATAAACCCGCGTTCGAGCAACCCACCCATACACATTGCTTATGCTCTTACAAGCACAACCTTACGAGCATAACTGACAAGCATAACCGACATGCATAATCGAGTTATAATATACAGATAACTGTACTGTTTAATGCCACACATGCTAGGGTTGCCTGCAGGCAAAAGCTTGTAAGCTTATAACCGTCATGCTAACCCTAGTGTATGTGGCCGGCATTATTGACTAAGAATCTTGGACCCTATATGCTCTTAAAGTGTTCCCAGATTTCACATCCGTGAGCGACGTCAATATGCGCGTTGCTCTAGTGCGCGTTGTATGAAACTTACCTTCGCATGCTAGATATTTTGTGATGTTGTTCCGAAGGTGTGCCGAGATTCTGAGTACATGAGCGATGTCTACGTGTACATTTTGAGAGAGTGCGTTGTGTGACACTTTCTTAATATACTCTCGGTGTTCTGTAGAATTTTGAACCGCTTTCTTCCTAAGTTGATTTACGATTCTGTGTCCTTGACCCGTAAACGATGTCTATGTGTGCGTTGGTCAAGCGCGTGTTGAATGAAGCTTGCCTTCTGTACTCTCGGTGTCTTGTGCCGCCGCTTAGTGGGAGAATAGTTTTGAACTCTTTTAATAAAAACTAACGAGGGACTTCGAGGAGGGTCATTGCTTTTAATATTAAGGAGTCTTTTGTGGCGATTAACTTTCCAGACTCTTAGGTCATTAGGCTTTGCGTGTGTCCGTGATAGTTGATAAATAGGCAGTGCTTCAAATCGTAATTTGTGACAAAAGTAGTGATTGACGTCATGATCAAAATGTAAAGGGTAAACAATGCGCGTTAATTCCCGTATAATAAATAGTTATGATCAAAATGTGCTTATAGTATATGAGTCAGCTATGTCGTGGGTTTATTTTTATCTGTGTGACCAGTATGAGGGTAATGATTTTCCGAGTATGTATGTAGGTAGGTAGGTAGGTACCACAAAACGTCTCTTTCGTAAAATATAGCTCTAATTTAAAATATTATAAAGAAAAAACAATTATTATATAATTTTGTACAGACCCATGTGTCTCCTGAACGAGGAGAAAGCTAAGCCCCTTACTCGTAACTCTCTCAAATCTGACACCCATATTTTAAAACGTGTCCTTGACAATTCCTTGACTCAGATTAAAGGTAGGTCCCGCCGTACTCTTGAGTTTGACAATTGTTTCCTCGTGCCAAATGTTGACATTTGTTTCGACTGACAGTAAGTGGAAGAGATTTTTTGCAACACTTCCATAATCCGGGCGGAGTTGCCGGCGAAAACTAGTTAATAATAAATTAGTGGACATTTTAACACCATTTTAACTAGAGAATGTTTTATCTTCTTCTATTCTATTTTAAAAATGGAATGTAAAACAAAGACAAAACATTCGCTAGTTAGAATTCTGTTGAAACGTTTTAACCCAATTTTTTTACTCTTCTGTGCGAATTTTTGTTTTCGGTGATTCATTTTCATTTATTTATATAGATAAGCGGGTATGAATACAAAATTTCGATCAGGAGTCGATGACATTAATTTTTAAGGAAACGTCATAGAATGCGGGTCTTCCTGTGTTTGCTATTCCTGGCTAAAACGTACCCTCAGCACTCTTAGGCCTCAGCAGGGCAAGCTTCCCAAACCACATACAATCAGGCTGTGGAATCAGCTACCTGGCGAGGTTGTCCCAAAAGACTACATTATTGTTATTTACGTAGGGATCTCTTGATTTAAAAAAGTAGACCTTATGTTACTCGCTGAATGTTTCTGTAAAAAAATGATTTTAAATCGATTTAGGCGTGAAAACTTTACACTCACTTTTGCATTTACAATATTAGTCCGAATAGTTTGAATGGTCACCGTGACCTAATAAATTTAAACTATACCTAAAGATGTAATTCTTCAAACAAGACATTAAATTCCTGCTATTAGTAACTACTAAATCTCAAGGGCTTGCATCAATCATTCAGTTTTAGATTAATACCAATCAATAGCCTGTCCTACTTTGAATGAATATCACATTAGTCAAACAAATTGACAGTAATTGTTCGGTAGCGTAACTGGCCAACTGGCCAACTGGCCACTCCCATGTATCTACTGTTACAATGATTGGTCAATGAGGTACATAGTTATAGTGCTAATAGACGAGCCGATTTTGTCATCTATACTAATATTATAAAGCGGAAGAGTTTGTTTGTTTGTTTGTTTGTTTAAACGCGCTAATCTCAGGAATTACTGGTCCGATTTGAAAAAAACTTTTTTTGTTGGATAGTCCATTTATCGAGGAAGGCTATAGGCTATATAACATCGCGCTACGACTAATAGGAGCGGAGTAGCGACGAGAAATATTGCAAAAACGGGGAAAATTTACGCATACGAAGTTGCGCGGGACAGCTAGTCTATACTAATATTATAAAGCGGAAGAGTCTGTTTGTTTGTTTAAACGCGCTAATCTCAGGAATTACTGGTCCGATTTGAAAAAATCTTTTTTTGTTGGATAGCCCATTTATCGAGGAAGGCTATAGGCTATATAACATCGCGCTACAACTAATAGGAGCGGAGCAGCAACGAGAAATGTTGCAAAAACGGGGAAAATTTACACATAATATGAAGTTGCGCGGGATAGCTAGTACCAAATATATTTGTTTTTCGTCATAAATGGACGACCCCTATGGTCTTCCATTAATCACGTGATGTTCAAAAGGGGGAACACGTGACGCTCAAAAGGGGGAAAGAGAATCGGAAAATATCATTAAAAGGGAGCGGGGCGGGGAGTAAGAACTCTTTTTCGGCTCGTGACTCCTCAGACTTGACTGACTCCTGGACTTGAAAATTGTTGGGATTTGTGATATATTTTGTACCAAAAATACACCTGATTTTGGGGGGTGGGGTGTAGCAAGTTGAAGTGGCAGTGGGTTGGCCATATTAGCCGAAGAACCGACAACGTTGGGGTAAACGAGTTCTTGAGTGGAGATCGCGGCTCAGCAAACGTAGTGTAGGACACCCTCAGGCCAGGTGGAGTGATGAATTACGCAAAACGGCTGGCAGGAGCTGGATGCGAAAAACCGAAGATAGAACAAAGTGGCGTGCAATTGGAGAGGCCTATGTCCAGCAGTGGACTGCAATAGGCTGATGATGGTGTAGAGTAGTCTTAAATCTTACTAGGTATCACCCGAGGGAAGGAGGGAATCAAAAAGTGGCTAAAATAACGTCACGTAATTTATGGACGACCCCTTAGTTAACTAACGGTAAATAGCTAATTCTAGAACAAAACTGATATTTGTGCCGTGTGTGATGCAAAAATATCAAAATAAATATCGTTATCTAAACGCACAATGGCTGTCAAGTCAAATCAGTATCTTTTTATGAAATGTCAAAACGACACGCTCTTTAGAAAGTCGTATGGAATACTGAGGCGTGACGTCACAAATCGTTACTCTTAGTTTTTATTTTGATGATTATAATTTCGTACAGACGTTAAATTTTGAAATAACACATTTATTCAGATCTTATTGTAACATGCAGTTGCCTGTACTGTAGTATTAGTCTTTTTGCCAAACTTCTTGGCAGTATATGATTAGGTATAAATGAGACAAAAGATGTAGTATAGTCTGGTTATAATTATCCAAAGGTGCATCTTATATACTAACGACTTCGTGTTGATAACAGATAGTAGAAACATTTAATAGATACTGAACGTGCGATAAGGAACATAAGATTGTGATGTAGATTGTAGATACAGCACAAAGATAATAATATTGTACTGTAACAGTACACCCCCCTGTAAAAAAAAATTATGGTAATAGTGTTTACAATATAAATTTGACCTAGACCTTACTAGTTATTTGCTGATGTATATAAATAATAATGCTATTGTACGCGGTGGAATTTGATGACGCCTGTTGTGGTGTGATTTGCTGACGTCTGTTATTTTGACTTAGCTGTTGCACGAGTGTTTATTATTTTATTCCGTTAAACTCTTCATTCTTCTGTCCAGTGTTTTCATTATGCCGTAAATTAGGATCACGCCGATTGTTAAAATAATCTGTCCCATTGCAACATTTCTTGTCCACCGTAAGTCCTCCTGGATCAGGTTACGGAGTTGGTCCGCTTCGTTTTGATTGAGGCAATTGTCCGTATTGTATGTTATCTGGTCCTTAGAACTTTGATTTCCCATTTTAGATGTCTTGTTGTTACGAGTATATGTTAAGATCTATGTTAATATATATACGAATAGCTTGCTTATATCAGCGATTTTTTATAGACGTACTACTGGCTTTACTTTACGTCCCGATCGTGTAGTGTACGTGTGTGAATGCCTGTCGCAATCCTTTGAATCTGGCACGTAGTTTGATTCGTCATTGATCATGAAAACTGGTTTCAATCTATCAATTGATATCACTGTCTCTTTATCCCTAATTCTAATGCAAAATGTTTTATCTGTTTTACTAATTACTGGGTAGGGTCCTTCATACGGCGGTGTCAGGGCTTTCTTAATTCTATCACACCGAACAAATACGTGTGAGCATTCTTTGAGTTCGGGATGCACAAATATAGCTTGATTGTGTTTTTTTTTTTTCGGAATTGATGTCATTTGTGTGATGTCCTTTTGAATTTGTTTTACAAACTCTTCGTACTGTTATACCTAGCAACTGAAGGCAAACTGTTAAGTTGCATATATAATATAGAAGAGTCAGCAGTTTTGGCTCTGGGAGGATGCACTAGGCATCGAGACAGGCAGATAGTTTTGAAGAGCGGTCCGGGTCGGTCGTACTAAATCCTTGTACTTAAATTCTAGTTCCTAAATTCTATCTCATATACTATTTCAATATACTTTAACCTTGTGCTCATATAAAGTATTTTTTTTAAAAACCTAATTCCGAAACCCCGTATAACATTTGGTGGCAGCGGTGGGATACCGAAAAGCGCTACGTACCCGAGTATACGTCTTCGGAATATCCCAAAGTGAAAAGTGCAAAAATTTAGGGGTCATTTGTACAATTTCAAATAAGTGTTTCGAAATCAGTGTACCAGTGTAAATCACGCATACGCGCACAGTGCAATCGAGTAAACTACAAGCCCGATTCCATCTCCAATACGAGCAAGGGTGCTCGTATCTATCCATTGGTCGTGCCTGTACATCAATCTCTGGTGGAACCGAGATGACGAGCTTCGTGCAAATTCTAATATTCGCCGTTGGAATATTTCTGTGAGTGACAAATACTTACAACTTCTACGCCTGAAAAACTTTAAAAATTACGTTTTATGTTGTGTGAACTCAGAGTTTTGTTCTATAAATAATTTCTTATATGATATCATTAATCCTAGGTACTGTTGTAATATTCAATAATTCCCTGTATCTGCCCGCCTACGATTTGTTTATACTTAACATTCTCAGACAGGGCTATGATAAGCTCTCGCCGCTACTGCTAACTTATAGTTGAGACGGCTATAACACATTTATTTCTATTATTATTGTTTTGTATGATTAATTTTAAGTCACATAATGTCGGATAAAGAGAATCCCAGTGTTTCCAAAACCACACCAGCGCAATCTCAAGAGAAAGCAGAACTAAAAAAAGAAAATCCTGTCGTTTCAAAAAAAACTACCCCAGATCCACCCCAAGAGAATGTAGGGCTTAATGTTTTGTTAAAATTTATCAAACCCTTTGACGGGTCTAGAGAAACCTTGAATTCTTTTCTCTCAAATTGTCAAAGTGCTTATAGTATTGCGAATGCCTCACAGAAACCCATTTTGTTTAAATATATTTTAAGTCAACTCACAGGCAAAGCTGAAACGACATGCATCATAAAAGAGTTCGAAAATTTCGAACAACTAGTAGAGTTTCTAAAACAGCAATTTGGGGAAAGAAAACACTATGCCCACTTGCTTTCAGAACTTCAGGAATGTAAACAAGCCCATTTAGAAAGCGTAAATCAATATTCCCTCAGAATAGAAACATGCCTTGCCAAACTCCTAACGGAAATCAAAATCATGTACCTTAAATCAAAAAAATCAGAACTCGCCGGTCGAGTGTCAGCTATGGAGGACCTCGCACTGCATACTTTTGTCGTTGGCCTTCAACCGCGATTGTCACAAATAGTTAGATGTCGCGACCCTCTTACATTAAATTCAGCCATCAACTTTGCGGTCACGGAGGAAAAAATAATGTCTGGTCTCATAAGAAAGCCCACACAAAATAGTTCCAATGAGAGACCAAGATTCACATCTCGCCCTAATCGTTTTCCAACTCCTCAAACCTCACGATTTGAACATCCAAAGAATGCTCATACCAGCGATGTTGTCTGTCGTTACTGTAAGAACATAGGCCATACAATTGAAAACTGTCGCAAACGACAATATAACAATTCCAAAACACAATCTAACGCCCAGACACCATCTGCCCGTCAGAATAATCCCCAACCGAGTCCTCCTCGTAGAACCTTCAACGTTCAATCTGATGATGCTGGATATGATGAAACTGATAGTAATAATTTAAACGAATAAAATTTTCGGATAGGTATCGCTCTGGAAATTACCATAGATTTAAAGCCGATACACCAAGATTCACTGTATCCACTGTTTCCAAGATCCATCATCATCGTACTAAATCAAATCCACTGAATCCACTGTATCCACTGAATCCTGTCACTACTAAATCAAATCCACTGAATCCACTGTATCCACCGAATCCTGTCAAAACTAAATCAAATCCACCGAATCCTGTCAAAACTAAATCAAATCCACTGAATCCTCTGTATCCACTGAGTCCTGTCAATACTAAATCAAATCCACTGAATCCACTGTATCCACTGAATCCTGTTACTCCTAAATCAAATCCACTGAATCCATCACTGAATCCACTGTATCCTGTCAATACTAAATCAAATCCACTGAATCCATCACTGAATCCACTGAATCCATCACTGAATCCACTGTATCCACTGAATCCTGTCAACACTAAATCAAATCCACTGAATCCATCACTGAATCCACTGAATCCATCACTGAATCCACTGTATCCACTGAATCCTGTCAATACTAAATCAAATCCACTGAATCCATCACTGAATCCACTGTATCCACTAAATCCTGTCAATGCTAAATCATCAAATCCACTGAATCCATCACTGAATCCACTGTATCCACTAAATCCTGTCAATGCTAAATCATCAAATCCACTGAATCCTGTTACTAAATCAAATCCACTGAATCCTGTTACTAAATCACCAAAATCTGTTACCAAAACACTAAATTCCATCATTGATCCAATCACAACGGCTGGAGATCCGTTCCCTTCAACTTTTGAACACACTCATTCTCCGAACCTGAAACACAATAAAACAAAACATCTTAAAATTTACGAAATCAGAAGAAATACAAATAAACGTTACTTACCTCATGTTAGAATTCAAACCCCTGTAGCCGAGCGAGCATTATCTTTTCTAGTAGACACTGGCTCCTGTGTGAGTTTGCTGCAATTAAACTCTATGACTAAAATGCCAAAATTAAGCGAGAATATAATCACACTTAAAGGAATCGACCCTGGTGACGACGTTACGCCTACGATGGGTAGTTTTATGATGCAAGTATTCAAAAATTTAACTAATTACATGCATGAATTTCATGTGGTCGAAGACATCAGTCTACTTTATGATGGAATTATTGGTAACGACCTTTTAAAAAACTTAAAATGCCAAATCGATTACAACGAAGGAGTCCTACGTGTAGAAGATGATTCAATCAAGCTAAATTTCGCTGAACCATTATATACTATTCCCCCTAGGTCAGAAACTGTTATTGAATGCACAGTCAGTAACCCACAAATTCAAGAAGGCATAATCCTAGATCAACATATTTCTAAATCATTACTAATCGCGAATTGTATAGTTAATGTGAAGGAAAACAACCGCATTAATATCACCATCGTCAACGTCTCTGAAGATCCCGTTGTACTTCACCCTAATCTAAATCTTACCCTAGAACCATTAGAATTGAAATCCTGTATGTCTCTTTCACAATCACAGTCTCTTTCCAATACCTATGCTAGAACTAACAAAGTCCTCAAACAACTCAGAATCTCCCATCTCAATTCTGAAGAAACAAGTGCACTGTTACAAGTCTGTTCCGAATATTCCGATATCTTTCAGCTTCCAGAAGACCAACTCTCGTTTACTACTACCACAGAACATAAAATTCGAACTAACACTGAAACTCCTATTCAAACCAAAACCTATAGATTTCCAGAATGTCACAAAAAGGAGGTAGAGAACCAGATGAATAAAATGTTAGAACAAAATATCATTAAACCTTCTGTCTCCCCCTGGTCTTCACCCATCTGGGTCGTTCCCAAAAAATTAGATGCTTCGGGACAACGAAAATGGAGAGTCGTAATAGATTACAGAAAACTAAACGATATCACTATTGGCGAAACGTATCCAATCCCTCAAATTACTGAAATACTAGACCAACTCGGGAAAAGCCAATATTTCACAACCCTTGATCTAGCCTCAGGATTCCATCAAATACCAATTTCCGCTGAGGATGCTCCTAAAACAGCCTTTTCTATACCACAGGGTCATTTCCAATTCACAAGAATGCCATTTGGACTTAAAAATGCCCCTTCAACTTTTCAAAAACTAATGAATACATGTCTCTCAGGTCTACAAGGTTCTCGCTGTTTCGTATATCTTGATGATATCGTCTGCTACTCGCCAGATCTATCCAGCCATATCTTTAACTTATCCAAAATCTTCGAAAGACTTCGGAATTATAATCTCAAGTTACAACCAGACAAATGCGAGTTTTTATGTAGAGAAGTCGCGTATCTTGGTCATCTCATAAATAGAGACGGAGTAAAACCAAACCCAGAAAAGATAAAAGCCATCACAGAATTCCCAATACCAAAATGTCCACAAGACGTAAAATCCTTCTTAGGACTCGTTTCATATTATCGACGATTTATTCCCGACTTTTCAAAACTGGCTAAACCTTTAACATCTCTTCTCAAAAAAGATGCACTCTTTGAATGGAAAAATGAACAGCAACTAGCTTTCGAAACTCTTCAAATGAAACTCACTACATCACCGGTCTTAGCATACCCTGACTTCTCGAAACCGTTTTTACTCACATGCGACGCCTCAAATTTCGCTGTATCCGCCATTTTGTCCCAAGGGCAGATTGGAAAAGACCGCCCTATCGCATACGCCTCTCGCACACTTAACAAAGCTGAATGCAATTACAGTGTCACTGAGAAGGAATGCCTTGCCATTGTCTTCGGAACAAAAGCCTTTCGTCCCTATCTCTACGGATACAAGTTCACCATAATTACTGATCACAAACCACTTCAATGGTTATTCAATTGCAAAGATCCTGGTTCGAGACTAGTCCGCTGGCGACTTAGACTAGAAGAATTTGACTACGATATTGTTCATAGGAAAGGTAAGACTAATACTAATGCAGATGCACTGTCCAGATTCCCCGTCAACCCAGTTGACAATGAAGGTTCACCCTCGCTGGATCTATTATTACCAGACTCTATCGAAGAGGCCGATTATCAATTAGAAGATCCTCTTTTACCATTACTATCTCCTATCCCTTTCTCATTTAATAATGATGACTTACTAAATCAAAACCAAAATACTAATCCTGATTTGAATATTACTCCCAATCCAACTTCAGAACTCCCAATAGTTCAGAACGAAGAACCACTACTAGATCTGGGACATGACTTAGGTATTAGCCCTAGAAGCGACTCAAACCAAAACCTTCAAGACCTCAATGTTCCCTCTCCAATAGAACCCAACTCACAACTTGATACTCACTCACAATCCAATGTCCCAAACAACGACGATTACTCCAAATTTCTAAAATCAATCAAAAATAAAGATACTATTTCCAACACTATACTAAAAGAACACAACGAAAACCTGCTAAAATCTACATGTAAGACTATCTTAATTCCCACGTCTATGGATCTAGATGAATGTAATCCCTATATTCCTGAAATTTTATCCCATAATACAAATAGAGAAGAAATCCTAAATGCTGAATTCGAACCGTATTCCTTCTTAAAGACAAAATATGAAGACAAAATCGTTTACCTTCTATTCACTAAAGTCCATCACTTCGACGAATCCGCCTATCCGGCTATTTACGACACTCTGAAAAAAGTAAGAGACTCAATTTTACAATCCAACCTTCTAAATCAATCTACTAACCTAACTACTGATATCGCGATCTCCGACTTTAAGAATCCATTCGATCAACATTCTTATACTAAACTCTATAACATATTAACTTTCCTATTTCATAATACCAAAATCCGCATACATGTCTATTTAAATAAAACAATCTATCCAACCTTGAGCGAAAGACCTCGAATAATGCGAGAAAATCATGACATCCCAATAGCGGGTCACTTAGGTTCATCACGTATGTATAATAGAATTCGGGATCAATACTACTGGAAAGGAATGAGAGGAGATATAGAAGATTTCGTTAAAAAATGTAGACTATGCCAAGAAAACAAAGCCTTAAGAAGGTTAAATAGAGCCCCTATGGAGATCACTAGTACATCTACTACACCTTTTCAGAGAATCGCCATAGATATTGTAGGACCTCTGCCAGAATCTGGCCCTGCCAAACTCAAATATATCCTTACTATTCAAGATGACCTTACCAAATTCTCTACAGCCTATCCCATTCGAAGCACGACGGCTGAAGAATCGGCAGACTGCCTAATCCATTTCATTTCCCTATTTGGAATCCCTAAATCAATCCTCACTGATCAAGGCACAAATTTTACCTCAGACCTCTTTAAGGTCACATGCCAATTCCTGAAAATAAAACAATTATGGTCATCACCATACCACCCTCAAACTCAAGGAGCCTTAGAACGCAGTCATTCAACCCTCAAAGAATATTTGAAATCATTCACGAATGAAAATCAAGACAACTGGCCTACATATGTTTACACTGCAATGCTCACTTATAACACCACTGTACACTCTACTACTCGATTTACTTCACTCGAATTGGTATTCGGACATAAACCACACATCCCAAGTTCTGTATACGAACCTAGTCCGGGCACAACTTACTCAGATTATATAAAAATGTTACAACACAAATTGAAATACACTAGGGAGAAAGCATTAGAAAACATCCTAAAATCTAAAGAATCGTCCAAAACTTATTACGATTTGCGAACGAGAACACCTCCACAATACAAAGTTGGTGATTATGTTTATCTTAAGAATCACTTGAGGCTACGGAAAGCGTTATCGCCCGTCTGGAAAGGGCCTTATAAAATCATTTCAGTTCATGACAACCATACAGTCACTCTACTCATCAACAGACGACATATCACACACCATTTCGACGAAATTAAACCAGCGGAAACGACACAACATTTAAGTGATTAACAAAACGATTATTATCTGTTTCATTTCTCTTTCAGCACGACAGTCTATGCTCAACAAGACTTTATCAAGCCATACCCTTCCAATTCAGGAATATACTTCGACAGTATTGGAAAACTTAAAATAATCAAGGGTGATTTAAATATTATTAGTTATATAGATATATCTTATATAAAGCCACATTTAACCAACATAAACGAAATTCTAGGAACCTTAAGATATGCATGTCAACATTCTAGTGGATCTCACTGCCAAGAACTACTATCACCTTTATCAGTCCGCTTTAATGATGTCTGTCGCGAATATGATTCTATTTCTCATTTAATTTCCAAACGCAATAAGCGATCCGCGTGGTTTGGCGGTATAGGAACCGTGTTCAAACACGTTTTTGGCACTCTCGATGAAGATGACGCTACGAAATACGATTCTGCTATAGAATCTGTTCAAAACGACCAAAAGAAAATGGCAGAATTAATTAAACAAAATATAATAATTACTACTTCCACAAATACAATAAATGCATTTTTGAAAGATAGAAAAATTTGAAATCCAGACTCAGAATTCGAACCCGAGACTTCCGTAGCCAAACCGGGGCCAGAAGCGAACCACCTATCTGGACTATGTTATTAGATTTCGAATTTTTCTATCTCTTGTTGCTCGCGAAATTTAGGCCTTCGCAGTGACATCTAGTCGTTAGTTAAGGAACTATCACGGCTTTTGTTATTGCTTCGTTACAGAGAGCATTTTAACAAATTATGATGTCGCAGGCCGAATATTGAAGTAATTTTTATAGGCATTTCTTGCCAATAACTTTACAAATACAATAAATGCATTTTTGAAAGATAGAAAAATTTGAAATCCAGACTCAGGAATCGAACCCGAGACTTCCGTAGCCAAACCGGGGCCAGAAGCGAACCACCTATCTGGACTATGTTATTAGATTTCGAATTTTTCTATCTCTTGTTGCTCGCGAAATTTAGGCCTTCGCAGTGACATCTAGTCGTTAGTTAAGGAACTATCACGGCTTTTGTTATTGCTTCGTTACAGAGAGCATTTTAACAAATTATGATGTCGCAGGCCGAATATTGAAGTAATTTTTATAGGCATTTCTTGCCAATAACTTTACAAATACAATAAATGCATTTTTGAAAGATAGAAAAATTTGAAATCCAGACTCAGGAATCGAACCCGAGACTTCCGTAGCCAAACCGGGGCCAGAAGCGAACCACCTATCTGGACTATGTTATTAGATTTCGAATTTTTCTATCTCTTGTTGCTCGCGAAATTTAGGCCTTCGCAGTGACATCTAGTCGTTAGTTAAGGAACTATCACGGCTTTTGTTATTGCTTCGTTACAGAGAGCATTTTAACAAATTATGATGTCGCAGGCCGAATATTGAAGTAATTTTTATAGGCATTTCTTGCCAATAACTTTACAAATACAATAAATGCATTTTTGAAAGATAGAAAAATTTGAAATCCAGACTCAGGAATCGAACCCGAGACTTCCGTAGCCAAACCGGGGCCAGAAGCGAATCACCTATCTGGACTATGTTATTAGATTTCTGCGGCCTGCGACATCATAATTTGTTAAAATGCTCTCTGTAACGAAGCAATAACAAAAGCCGTGATAGTTCCTTAACTAACGACTAGATGTCACTGCGAAGGCCTAAATTTCGCGAGCAACAAGAGATAGAAAAATTCGAAATCTAATAACATAGTCCAGATAGGTGGTTCGCTTCTGGCCCCGGTTTGGCTACGGAAGTCTCGGGTTCGATTCCTGAGTCTGGATTTCAAATTTTTCTATCTTTCAAAAATGCATTTATTGTATTTGTAAAGTTATTGGCAAGAAATGCCTATAAAAATTATTACTACTTCCACATTAGATTCCTATACAAAGGTAATAACTAAACTAAAAACTAATCAAGAAATAGTCAGCAACTCACTTAGTGTACTTCTAAATCAAATAAATAATATGACTGAAATGTCAAACACGTTAATTATAGAAACAAAAGTTCACTCCATACTTATGAGCTTGGAAATTTCTTTACTTACATTATCATTCCAGTTAGAAGATTTGACTAATGCAATAATGCTCAGTAGTCAAAACATACTACATCCGAACATATTATCACCTGCGCAATTATACCAGGAACTAATTGATAACGACAGGCATCTGTCTCGAGACACTGGGATTCCAATCTCTCTAAGTTTAGATAACATTCATATAATTCTAAGTATTTCTAGTGTATCATGTTACTACTTTAATAATAAGCTAGTGTTTGTTTTACATGTACCTTTAGTCACTATTGACGAATTTAATCTGTATCATAATCTTGCATTGCCTACCCCTCATGAAATTGATGACTCTAATACCTTTAGTTTAATTTTACCCTCTAGTTCATATACTGCTATTTCTAAGGATAAGCTAAGTTTTTGTAATCTAGATAGTTTAGATAGGTGTAAAACGATAAACTCTGAGTTCTACCTGTGCGAAATACATTCGGTTTTATTATCTACCGGTAACCCTACGTGTGAAAGTGAACTGTTAACAAAGACAATCAGTGCTATACCAATTCAGTGTGAGACCAGATATATAGTCGGCGAATTAGACATTTGGAAACCACTTATAAACAATCGGTGGATCTTTGTGCAATCTCGCCCGAGTAAAATCTCTATTGAGTGCGGTGTTTCCGAATAACGGGAAATAATAGTGTCCGGTACCGGTGTATTAAACATTCCAAATCAGTGCACGGTTTATACGAAAAGTGTAAGACTTATATCGACAAACAATGCCTTAAATATAACTATTCCTAGCCCTAGTTTAGATTATAGCATTATAAATGACTCATGTTGTAAATTGACCAATAAAGATACAAAATCAAACATGATTTTATCTCCTACTTTACTACAAAATATTGATCTGGATGATCTAACTACTAACTCAAGAAACGACAAGCTATTCCACGAATTAAATGAAATCATCCAAGAAAAACCCATTCTAGCAAAGTATGAGACCCCTCATTTTGTATTTACCTCTGTAATCTCTTTAATAGTTATGTATATCCTTTGTAATGTTTAAATTAATTAAGTTAAGTTTTGTATTTTTCAAACATTCTCGTAAACCTAAGTTTAATGTATCTTTTGTAAAACCGACTCGTACCGAAGATACCGATAATCCGCATATTGACGAATCACAATGCAACTCGGAAATCGAATTACCCCGATTAAGAGAAATAGTCTAAAGCCTATTCTGAAATTCGGCCTTTCCCCCAATTTCAGTCTTCTGCGGGGGGTTGTTATACCTAGCAACTGAAGGCAAACTGCTAAGTTGCATATATAATATAGAAGAGTCAGCAGTTTTGGCTCTGGGAGGATGCACTAGGCATCGAGACAGGCAGATAGTTTTGAAGAGCGGTCCGGGTCGGTCGTACTAAATCCTTGTACTTAAATTCTAGTTCCTAAATTCTATCTCATGTACTATTTCAATATACTTTAACCTTGTGCTCATATAAAGTATTTTTTTTAAAAACCTAATTCCGAAACCCCGTATAACAGTACGTTGATAACTGTGCTGCTGATGACTCAAAAAATCCTCCAGGGAGTCGTATTGGCGTTCCATATGTCATCTCTGCTGAACTATAACCTGTGTCTTCTCGCAAGCTACTCCGCAACCCGAGTAAAACTGTTGGAATTTCTTTTAACCAATTTTCGTTGGATTCTCTTGTCATTAACGCCGCCTTTAAAGTTCTATGAAATCTCTCTATCATTCCATTGGATTGTGGATGATAAGGTGTTGTCCTAATTTTATGTATTCCCAAAAATTGTGAGAGTGACTCAAATATTTTTGATTCAAACTGTCGGCCTTGATCCGTAGTAATGCGCAATGGACATCCAAAACGAGTAATCCATCCTTCGAAAAGTGTCTTGGCTACTGTTTCTGCAGTTATATCTTCTACCGGAAATATTTCGGGCCATGACGTACAACGATCTATGATTGTGATTAAATATCTCTTCCCTTGTGAAATCGGAAGTGGTCCGACGATGTCAATATGTAAATGTTCAAAACGTTGCGCTGTCATAAATGTACCAGGAGGTGATATCGTATGTCGTTGTATTTTTGATTTTTGGCAGGCTATACATGATCTACACCAATTATTGATATCTTTGTTCATATACGGCCATAAATACCTTTGGGTTATCATTTTTCTCGTAGTTCTTTTTCCTGGATGGCTCATACCATGAATGGTATCGAAAATTTGTTTGCGAAAATGCTTTGGTAAGTAGGGGCGGCTTTTTCCAGTAGACGTGTCGCAGGTGATGTTTATTGTGGAACCCGGAAGCGTAATGTTTTTGAATTTTAATCTTTTATTGTCATGTAATTTACTTAGTTCATTATCTGTTGATTGACATTTTTCCAATTCAGCGTAATCGATAGGTGATGGCACGTATATTTCCTCTATTCGAGATAAGGCATCGGCGGTAATATTGTCACGTCCGCTTATGTGTTGAATGTTGGTACTGTATTGTGAAATGAAATCTAACTGCCGGACCCGTCGCGGTGTATCGTTTGATGATGGTTTTTGGGAGAATGCGTATGTCAAAGGTCGGTGATCCGTAAATATTGTAAATTCTCTTCCCTCGATTAATCTGTGAAAATGTTTGACGGCCATGTATATTCCTAACAGCTCTCTGTCAAACGTAGAATATTTTTGTTGAGTTTCGCTCAATTTTTGTGAAAAAAATCCTAATGGTTCCCAATTGCGTCCGGATTTTTGTTGTAAAACTCCACCAACGCAAGTAGCACTAGCGTCGGTCATGAGCGCTAGTGATGCGTTGCGGGAAGGATGCGCTGTTAACACTGCGTTTTTCATGCTTTCCTTGCATTTTTCGTAAGCTTTGTCTGCTTCCGTTGTCCAAGGAACAGGTGAATTATCGTTCTTTTTTGAACCATGTAGATATTCGTTTAAAATTCTTTGATTTTCCGCTGCGCGTGGAATATTACTTCTGTAGAAATTGACCATGCCCAAAAATCTTCTTAATTCTTGAATTGTTTTCGGTTTGGGAAATTCCATGATTGCTTTGTAATTTTCTTCGGTAGGGTGTATTCCTTGGCTCGTTATATGATAACCTAAGAAATCTATTTCCCTTCTGAGAAATTCGCATTTTTCGAGATTAATGGTTATTCCATTCTCGTGTAAACGTTTGAAAACCGTTTCTAAATGCTGATAATGCAAATCTTCGTTGTCCGATGCGATGAGACAGTCGTCTACAAATATAAATACGAAGTTTAAATCTCTAAATAAGGAATCCATGAATCGTTGAAATGTTTGTGCCGCATTGCGTAATCCGAAAGGCATTCTTAAGTACTCAAAAAGTCCAAAAGGTGTGATGATGGCTGTTTTTTCTATATCTTTAACAGGAATACAATGGTATGCTTTACGTATATCTATCTTGCTTAGTATCTTCTTATTTTCTAATATGTATGTAAAGTCAGTTAATCTTGGTAGTGGGTATTTGTCCGGTACTGTCGTGCTATTGAGCATTCGATAGTCTCCGCACGGTCTCCATTCGCCATTTTTCTTTTTTACCATATGTAATGGGCTTGCCCATGGGCTATCTGACGGTCGGCAAATTCCGAGTTCTATCATATTTTGAAATTCCTTTTTGGCTATGTCGTATTTTTCTGGAGGTAATGGTCTTGCCCGAGCTGCGACGGGTGGTCCTGTAGTGATAATGTGATGTTCAATCTTATGTTTGGGCGCATTGCGGAGAGAGGACCCTTTCGTGATGTCTTCGTATTTGTTTAAAAGTTGCGTAATACGTGGATTCGTTCCCACTGCGATAGTACGAATTGTTTGTTGTGTCGCTTTTTCCGAAGTTACATGCGTTGTCAGCTCTGTAACTTTGTCGATAAGTTTGCGACCTGCTATGTCGACTAATAGTTTATAGTGCTCTAGAAAATCTGCTCCAATTATTGGTTGTGTAACATCGGCGATTACAAAATTCCATTTATAACATCGTTGTAGTCCTAAATTCAAGGTAAGCGTCTTCTCGCCGTAAGTCCTAATTTTAGTCCCATTTGCAGCGTGTAGTGTGTATTGTTCATTTTGTAAAATTGAATGTCTCTGTTGCTTGCTAATGACTGAAATATTTGCGCCCGTGTCAATCAAAAACTTTATACCACTTTTTCGGTCGGTAATGGTGAGGCGATTGGATGGGTGGATTGCACAGAGTTTCGCCGTTGTCTGTGCTCTTATTCGTTTCCCTGGTTCCGTACATAAGTCATTGGTTTCCAACCGCATGGTTTAATGCAGTTCTTTGCATATTTTCCGAATCTTTCGTGGTAGTAACAAAATTGATTTGCTCCTCTATAGTTTGTTCTCGGCCTCATAATCGGGAATTGTTGACGTTTCTTGAAATGATTGTGCGTGTTGGGTCGATAGCCATATTGACCTTGCTGAATTGCGTCAATATCTATCTGTAATTTTGCTAGCTGGGCTAAAATGCATACTGTATTGTTGTCGTTTGAAATGTCGTTGCTAACAGCTGATATTTCGGTTACTTTTGAATTCATTATTATTTTGTCTGCAATTTGGCTCAGTTTGTCAATTTCCATGTCTTCCGTAACTGCTAGAACCGTAGTAACTGATGTTGGTAAAAGCCTGAACCATAGTAGTTTAATTGTTTCGTCACTGATTTTTCCTCTCCCGAGGACTCGCATTTGACGTAATAACTGCGAAGGTTTTTGATCACCGAGTTCTGTCTCTGATATTAATTTTTGAAACTGTCGCTGTTCTGTTTCTTCGTAACAATCAATTAAACGTTCCTTGATGTTTTTGTATTTATCTGTAGTCGGTGGTGAAGTGATTAGGTCACTAACTTGTAGTATTTCTTCCTTGGATAACTTTGCTATTACTGTACAGTATTTGTATTCGTCTCCTTGCTTCTGTGGTGCTAATATGGCTTCTAGTTGCGTGAACCATAATCTTGGTTGGTCTTTCCAAAATTCCGGAATGCGGGATAAAACCGAGGTGCCAGCAGCTACTTCAAGTGTTCCTTGCTGATTTATGTTCGCCTTGCACGGTGATTGTGCCATGTTTCTTGCTGCGTATTCGTTCGTCGGGGTCACCAATTTGCCAAACTTCTTGGCAGTATATGATTAGGTATAAATGAGACAAAAGATGTAGTATAGTCTGGTTATAATTATCCAAAGGTGCATCTTATATACTAACGACTTCGTGTTGATAACAGATAGTAGAAACATTTAATAGATACTGAACGTGCGATAAGGAACATAAGATTGTGATGTAGATTGTAGATACAGCACAAAGATATTGTACTGTAACAGTCTTCATCCCTATTGTCAGTTTCGCTAGAAGAGTTATTTATTTTAACAAACAGTTAACGTTGCATGTCTGTGGTACCGGCTTAAGAATAGTACCATCCCACCTCTTCCCATGGGTGTCGTCAAGACGACTAATTTTTTCACACAGGAGGACGGGCAGCAGCGTCGCCTGCGTACTTAAAACCTTAGTGCGATTGCCAACCTGCTCGCCAAGCGTGGCGATTATGGCAATTACCCCCAGGATCTACATACTAGTACGTTCTACTGGGGAGACCCGTGCCCAGCAGTGGGCCATCATATGGGTTGATATGGGTAACGTTACATAATTTATAGAGATCGGTTCATCCGTCGCACAAATCTGTACGCTTCTACATTTGTTACGCGAACAGTTAAAGTGTGGAATTCCCTGGTGCCGTCAGTGTTTCACCATATCGTAGACCTCATCAATGCTTTCCATCAGGCTTGATCGAAGCCAATAGCAAGTCCATTTATTAAGTATATTATACAAAAAAGTAGGTATTCTATTATAAGGTACCACTAGAATAGTAATGTTGGTCCAATCACTTTGGTCGGATGAAATCGGAACTAGAAATCGTTATTACATTAGGTACAAAAAAATATTTTATTTCGAACTCCAAGTTTTCATATATTATTGAACTGAAAACTTCTTTAGTGGCGTTGTGCAATTTTTTTAGTATGGGTAATAAATAGTAAACTCGCGTCAGGCTCACGTAACCCTGATCGAAAATTCGTAAGACGAAGGGAGAGCAATGAAAAACTGCTACAATACTCGTATCTTTAGAATACGAAGGTAAATTTCGCCACCATCTACAATGTCATTATAGCTCAGGTGGGAATTTAAGAACAGAAGACCCCAGTTCGACTCCCAGTAACGATTATTTTTTTCCTTTTTTATTTAAATTTTTGATTTTGGTCTTTTGATTTGTTATTTATTATTTCATATTTTTTTATTATTATGTCAGTAAGATCGAAAATTATTATTCAAATTTCATCAGTATGACTTTTTCTGAGAGATATACTTTTAATTGTCATGTCGCCGTGATTGTCATTTTTTAAATTGTTATTGTGTACGATAGCGCAATGGATGAATATTGTACTCGTATTTAACCACATAAATTATAGCACCTTTATACTAAAAACAAAAATATTTCCAAAAAAGTTATTCCCTAACCATTCCAAAATAGTCAAAAATGCAGAAAGTTAATTTTCATGTTTGCACCTCTGCCGGCACTTCCGGAGTGCAACTCGTTTTTCATTTTGATGTTAGTAACTATTTAGGATTATTGGAGTGATAAAGTGTTTTAATATTTTTTAGGATACTGTCAGACAAAGCTGGCTGTTATATTAAACTTAATAGATAAGTACCTATAACACACAATAAAATATTTTTTATCCAGTTCTTTCATTATTTTTTGCCCAACTCGAGTTTGAAAATTGTTATGCACTCCTGAACGTTTGACATTTTGCAACTTACCTATCCAACTATTCCGCCAATTTATGTAAAGCGGGCGGCGAGCTCTTTATTTTGTGATAGTAGTCTCTTAAATGTAGAACGACATTGGCAGATCTAGGAGAAGAAGGGGGGAGAACTGGTGGGTATGGAGTCCAAAATTATCGGCTCCAAAAGGATTATCTCTTTTTACAAAAGAACCATCTAAACTACTTTAATCACGGTTGATTTGTTGGCATTTGTTGAGTTTCGTTGTGTGCCTCCGAAACTCATCATCTCAGATCTCAGATCTTTACCAAATTTAAATAGGACAATTTTAGAATAAACCTCAGTCTAACTCAGGCCAGGTGGAGTGATGATCTACGCAAAACGGCTGGCAGGAGCTGGATGCGAAAAGCCGAGAATAGAATAAAGTGGCGTGCAATTGAAGAGGCCTATGTCCAGCAGTGGACTGCGATAGGCTGATGATGGTGATAAAGATGAACCAACAAGAGTTGAGAGTATCCTCCTTTTTGAAGTCGGTAACATATTCACGGTTTATATCGTAATATAAAAAGCAAGATTGCAAGTATAGCCAACATTAAGTCTATATGCCAACATTAAGTGGACGCCATTTTAATTATCTCAATTTTAAATACATAAAACTGCTTTTCAATCTATAAAGATAAAAATAATGTCTATATTTAGTAAGGCGTAAAATAATTTTAATTAAAATGTTTCTTGGTTACGTTCGTATAAACAGGAAAATGATAAGCGTAAAATTATTTCACCGTTCTTTTTTTAGGGTTCCGTACGGAAACAAACAAGGGGACCCTTTATATTAAAATATCAACAAGACTTAATCACGTTAAATGTTTAAAGGTACGAACAAACGACAAACAAACTCTTCAGCTTTATAATATTAGTATAGATAGGTATACTAATATTATAAAGCTGAAGAGTTTGTTTGTTTGAACGCGGTAATCTCAGGAACTACTAATCCGAACTAAAAAAATCTTTCATTATTGGATAACCCATTTATCGAGGAAGACTATACGCTACATAACATCACGCTACGACTAATAGGAGCGGAGCAGCAAAGAGAAATGTTGCAAAAACGGGAAAAAAATTCGTAGACGAAGTTGCGGGGGACAGCTAGTCATTTATATACCTGTCGAGACGTGAATTTCGAGCAATTAAAAAAAATACATTTAAAAAAAGTGTCCATGAGTTTTTATTGCCAAGTTCTTTTCTCACGGCTTTACTCGTGCGAACATGGCATTAAATGTAGAATCATTCTATTCCTAATTTTGTCTAACATTCTTAAGTGTAGTATTTTGTAACCTAAGTGAAGTATATTGACTTTGAATTGATTGGTCTGTTGGTCTAGTGGTTAGTGAGTCTGACTGCTAAGCCAAAGGTCGTGGGTTCGATCCCCACCCAGGATAAAACTTTGTGTGATGAGCACTATGGTTTTTATTTTGTCTGGGTGTTATTTATCTATAATATGTATGTATTTAGAAATATACAAGTATGTTTATTAGTTGTCTGGTCTACATAGTACAAGCTCTGCTTAGTTTGGGATCAGATGCGTTGTGTGAGCTGAGACGTGGATTTTTAAAGTAACCCACAGAATCACATAATGCCAAGAGTACGTAGGTAACCATGCACACTTAAACATCGCAGATGGAGACTGAATCTCGGAACGCTTTTCGAACGAAGTGGTCTGAGTTTATTGTCTGTGAACAATGTCTATATGCGTTGCTTGAGCGACGATCGGTATTTTGATAGTATCTTATGAAAGAATGCTAAGTGCCAATGGAACTTGATTGCTAAGACTCTCCTCTCGTTGTTACGTCCATTCAACTGTCTTACAGGACTTTATATTATAAAAAAATGTGTGGCACTCGGAGACTGCCGCGGTAAAGCTATTGCATAGCATTTTTATCAATTTAAGCAATTAAAAAAAAAAAATGTGTGGCACTCGGGGACTGCCGCGGTAAAGCTATTGCATAGCATTTTTATCAATTTAAGCAATTAAAAAAAAAATGTGTGGCACTCGGGGACTGCCGCGGTAAAGCTATTGCATAGCATTTTTATCAATTTAAGCAAATAAAAAAAAAAAAAAATCATTATAAAAAACAATGTTTTTAATTTATTTTTCTTTAATTTTATTTTTAAATTACAAAAAAAGGAATTTAAAAAAAAAAAAAATTTTTTTTGTTAATTATAACAAAACAACGTTTTTAATTACTTTTTCTATAATTTTTTTTTTTTAATTTAAAAAAAGTCATTAAAAGTTCTGCTATTCATCGATAGATGGCAAAACTAAAAAGTATCACCGCTGTGCCCGTCGGAGTGGGGAGTGTGAGGTTTTTTCGTTACGGAATTTCTGGATTCGGTCCCCGCGCTCAAGGCCCGCGATAGAAGCTATGCAATAGCTTAAAAATGGCAAATGCCTACGGAACCCCTACTAAGTATTTTATCACAAGATACCGAGAGTACAAGAAGTAATACTTCGTTTTAATACTTTGCTCGAGCAATGCACACATTGACATCGTTCATAGACAACAATCTCAGACCACTTCGGAAGATGTCTCAAGATTCCTTCCGTTTTCGTAAACGATGTAACCTATGTGTGTTCCTCCTGTACACTCTGGGTATTATGTGGTTTTACTAACCAAATTATTTTTTTTTGAAAGACGACTTCCGCAGTAGTGAAGGTACAAGCTATGTGTCGCGGGGGACTTTGCAAACATACAAGTCACGGACACAAAGTACACCCTTCAACAATTAGTGGATCACACAAAGTGGTGTGGTCTGGGAAATCGAACCCACGACCTCTTGCGTAGCAGTCGGACACTGTCCTTTGCAGGAATCGAACTCACAGCCTCTATCATCACAGTCATATATCTAATTTTAATCTTAATATTCCACGAATACCACCACATAGATACAATCCACATTAATCTAAAACAGCCTGTGAAAAATCATTCTGTATAATACAGGATGATTTCTAATCTATACTAATATTATAAAGCGGAAGAGTTTGTTTGTTTGTTTAAACGCGCTAATCTCAGGAACTACTGGTCCGATTTGAAAAAATCTTTTTTTGTTGAATAGCCCATTTATCGAGGAAGGCTATAGGCTATATAACATCGCTGCGACTTATAGGAGCGGAGCAGTGTTGAGAAATGTTGCAAAAACGGGGAAAATTTACGCATACGAAGTTGCGCGGGACAGCTAGTATACTAATAACCGCCCGCTCGTGGCTCTTTACATTACACCAAATAACTTTGGAAAAACAGTTTTGAAAAATATAAGCATAAATTTACCCTGAACCACCCACCACCAACTTTTGTCACACAACCACATACCACACGTTTGTGAGACCCCAGAGTCATCATCAGCCTATCGCAGTCCACTGCTGGACATAGGCCTCTCCAATTGCACGCCACTTTGTTCTATCTTCGGCTTCTCGCATCCAGCTCCTGCCAGCCGTTTTGCGTATATCATCACTCCACCTGGCCTGAGGGCGTCCCACACTACGTTTGCCAAGCCGCGGTCTCCACTCAAGAACTCGTTTACCCCAACGGTTGTCGGTTCTTCGGCTAATATGGCCAGCCCACTGCCACTTCAACTTGCTAATCCGGTGGGCTATGTCGATAACTTTGGTTCTCTGCCGGATCACCTCATTTCTGATTTTGTCCCTAAGAGAAACTCCGAGCATAGCCCTTTCCATAGCCCGCTGAGCGACTTTGAACTTGTGGACCAGCCGTACCGTCAGTGTCCACGTTTCGGCTCCGTATGTCATGACGTGTAGGACGCACTGATTAAAGACTTTAGTCTTTAGACATTGTGGGATCGACGATGAGAAGACTTGACGTAGCTTACCAAACGCTGCCCAACCCAACCGAATTCTCCTGTTCACCTCGTCCTCGAAGTTGTTTCTACCTAACTGCAATGACTGCCCGAGGTACACATATTTTTGAACAACTTCGAGAACGGCGCCGTGCACCGCTATCGGTTCCGGTAGTACATGTTCATTGAACATGACCTTGGTTTTATCCAAGTTCATCCGTAGGCCGATGCGTACAGAGGAGTCAGCCAGGTCATTCAGCATTCGTTGCAGGTCCTGCAGCGTTTCCGCCATGATGACAATGTCATCTGCAAATCGCAAGTGAGAGATGTATTCACCATTGACGTTGATGCCCCGCCCTTTCCAGTGCAGCGTCTTGAACATATCCTCCATTGCATTTGTGAATAGTTTCGGGGAAATAACGTCCCCTTGCCTCACTCCTCGATGCAATGGTATAGGCTTTGTTTGCTGATTCTGTACTTGGACGGACATGGTGGCGGCTTCGTAGAGACATCTCATCACTTGGATATATCGCCAATCTACTTGGCATCGCTGCAGAGACTCCAGAACGGACCAGATTTCAATCGAGTCAAAGGCCTTCTCATAGTCCACGAATGCTAGACACAAGGGCTGATTATACTCCTGGGTCTTTTGTATAATCTGCCGCACTGTGTGGATGTGGTCTATGGTGCCATATCCGCTCCGAAATCCAGCCTGTTCCGGTGGTTGGAATTCGTCAAGTCTTTGCGCAAGGCGGTTCGTGATGACTCTTGAAAACAACTTATAGACGTGGCTTAGAAGAGAAATAGGTCGGTAGTTCTTCAGCCGGGTCTTATCTCCTTTTTTGAAGAACAAGACGACTACACTTCTACTCCACGCCTCCGGAGTTCTCCCTTCAAACAGGACAGCATTAAAGAGCTTTTGGAGCTCCCTCAGTACGGGTTTACCTCCAGCCTTTAACAGCTCTGTTGTAACGCCATCCTCTCCAGGGGCTTTTCCATTTTTCAGCTGTTTAAGACCCAGCACGATTTCGTCAATGTTGACTTGACTGCCTCTGTGGCGCAGTGGGAGTGTATCCGACTGCTACGCAAGAGGTCGTGGGTTCGATCCCCACCCAGGATAAAACTTTGTGTGATGAGCACGATGGTTTATTCTGTGTCTGGGTGTAATTTATCTATAATATGTATGTATTTAGAAATATATAAGTATGTTTATCAGCTGTCTGGTTTCCATAGTACAAGCTCTGCTTAGTTTGGGATCAGATAGCGTTGTGTGAGTTGTCCCAAGATATTATTATTATTATTACTTCTGGCAGGTCTTCGGTGTAGTGGCGTGTTAGAGTGGCTCTAGGACCCTCATTTTCAGGATCAGGTCGAGATGCATGCGAAGCGTATAACCGGCCATAGAAGCCTTCCACTTCGGAGAGGACTGCCGGCTTCGAAGAAACGACTTCTCCACTTGCTGTGGTCAACTTCGTCAGGAGGCTTCTTCCAAGAGATTGTACGAACACTTTTGACCCCCGGTTCTGCTCGATCGCTCTTTTAATCAAAAGAGTGTTGGAGCACCGAAGGTCGTGCCGTATAAGCTTGTTGATCTCTTGGTTTAGAGCGCGCTTTTCCGACGAAGTGACGGGTGGGTTTTCACGTCGTTTTTTTATTAGCCCTAAAGTCTTTTCCGAAAGCTTTGACTTCTTGCCCTTACGCTGCATTTCACAAAATCTCGTACCTTCTTCCCTGAGTATCCGAACCACATTTACGAGCTTCTGGTTTACGTCTGTTGTGGTTTCCATGGCAGCCCAGAGTAAATTTGTTAATTTAGGTTTGTTGTCAGATTTAGGGCCTAACAATAAACAAGGATTTTACTCCAGTAAAATGGTCTGTAGGTGGTTAAGGTCATAACTCTAAAACCAAGTATTTCCTGTACTAGTGGACCTGCGCCACTCTGTATGCGTCAGTTTTTCCCGATTTTGCAACATTTTTCATTACTGTTCTTCTCCTATTGGTCGGAACGTGATGTTATATAGCCGTTAACCTTCCTCGATAAATGGGCTATTTAACAGTAAAAGGTTTTTTCAATTCGGACCAATAGTTCCGGAGATTATCGCTTTCAAACAAATAAACAAACAAACTCTTTAGCTTTTTAATATTAGTTATATTTTTTTAAACTGTTATTACAAAGTTATTTAGTGTTATGTAAAGAAGCCACGAGCGGAAGGTAATTAGTATATTACAAATCACCCTGTATAACAACTGTCTTTATAAATATCCATCTGTGCGTCTGTATACGATATAATATTTATTTTCGTCCGTCTATCCAACAGATCTCAAAAACGACTGTACCGTAAATGGAACAGTTACAGTAAACATTCCGCTCGTTTTATACTGAATGATAAACACATGTTTGCATTTTATTATTGTATGTAAGTAATTAAAGTCTAGTTATGGTAATTAATTATTTTTAAGCTAATTAGAGAAATACGGTAGATTTTTTAAATGATGTTTGTATGTTTTAATTGATTGTGTAAACTCATAAATTACTAAAGCGTTTAAAATTGTTGCAGTTTTTTTTTTTTTTTTTTTTAATGGATACGATACCGTTTTTGACAATACTGCCAATGTCAGATGTGCGATGGAATAACGTGTAAATTTTGAAGAATTTTTATTGTTGTCGTACGATATAATTTGTCTTTTTCGTGAAGTGACAGATATGGTATCAAAGCTTCAAAATGAACAGGCAGAATCATGGTCGTCCATCTTCTAATTCATTATGTGATGAGATGACTATGTACTGGTGTTCTAATTTGAACTTTATTTGTATGACGTATGGTGCGTACTTAATTATAGGGCATTTGTGCTGAGTTGTGTCATTTTGTAGTCAAGTGTAGACTAGCTAACGAAGTTATTGATGGATTTCTGAACAGGAGATAACAAATGAAAAATCGGCCAAGTGCGAGTCGGATTCGCGCACGAAGTATCAAATCAACCGATATGATGTCCCGCTGCTGGGCACGGGTCTCTCCAGTAGAACATACTTATTATAGATCCTAGGGGTACTTGCCATAATCGCCACGCTCGGCGAGCGGGTTGGCGATCGCAGTAAGGCTTTAAAATACGCAGAGGACGCTGCTGCCCGTCCTCCTGTGGGGAATCCCTTAGTCGACCCACGCGAAGTGATGGGGTGGTATTAAGGCCGGTACTACACAGCAAAAAAAAACAAAGAACAAACAAAATTATTACAAAACAGAAATTAATTTACACAGTTGGGCTGCTTAAAATAATAACTGAAATATTTTGGTGCCAAAAATTCCCGCTTTTTGGGTTCTGTACCTCAAATGGAAAAAACGGAACCGTTATAGGATCACTCGTGTTTCTATCTGTCCGTCTGTCATGACCAATTTATATATAAGTTTAAAATTGGTGCACATATGTGTTTCTGTGACCCAAACACGGACGCGAACGTAAAAAAAGAGGTTGGAATTTGAGAGCTTTTTTGGGGGGTAACTAGAATTTTTTTTTTTTTTTTCTTTGTTTACTATAATCTGTTGCCTTGCTGGAACATTGAATAGTAGGTTTGTCGGAGTTTGTCTTGTCATGCTCGGAATTTGACCTGTGTCACATCCTACATTACTTCACAAATATTTAAGTATGTCTTGCGGTGTTTTCCGTTTCAGTCTACGATTTATCTGGGTGTCTTCCATCAGTACTTTCGCCAAGGGGTTTGGGTGGTTTATGATCCTTTTTTTGTATGATTTTGTATGCTGTAAGATTTCCTGTCTGACTGTGTTTACTTGTAGATCGTGATGCAACTGTTCATTAGTAACATACCATGGAGCATTGGTTACCATTCTTAGCATTTTGTTTTGAAATCTCTGTATGATTTCGATGTCAGAGTGTGAGGCTGTTCCCCACAATTAGATTCCATAGGTCCAGATTGGTTTTAGTATAGCCTTATACACGAGAAGTTTGTTGTTCGTTGACAGTTGTGATCGGCGACCCATCATCCAGTAGAGTTTTCGTATTTGCAGTCCCAGTTGCTTGCGTTTGGTAAAGATATGTGTTTTCCTCGTGGGCCGCTAGTCAAGGTGTAAACCTAAATATTTGACATGGTCTGTTTGGGGAAGTTCAAGGTTATTGAGCGTTACTCTTGGGCAGATACCCTTTTTCAAGGTGAATGTAATATTGTTAGATTTGCTTTCATTTGCTTTAATTCTCCACTTCCGGAACCAGTCTGAAATATTATTTAGTCCTGTTTGCAAGATTTTTGTTGCCTCCGTTGGATCCTGATGAGAGGCTAAGATAGCAGTGTCATCAGCAAAAGTTCCAGTAGTTATACAGTCTGATGTTGGTAGATCCGAGGTGTAGATAAGGTAGAGTAGTGGACCCAGCACACTGCCCTGAGGGACGCCTGCGTTAATGCTACAAAGAACTGAGAGAGCTTCACCATTTTGCACAAGAAAATGTCTATTCTCTACGAAAGATTTGAGCATTTTGTATGCGTAGTTGGGGAGCAAAGTTTTTATTTTAAATAATAATCCTTCATGCCATACTCGGTCGAATGCTTGAGATACGTCGAGGAAGACACTGGTGCAGTACTTTTTACTTTCGAAGGACTTTTCTATTTCATTTATAAGCCTGTGTATCTGGTCAATAGTAGAGTGCTTTCGACGAATCCCAAACTGGTGGTCAGGAATCAGTCTGTGTTGCTCTACCAATGGTAATATCCGTTGTAATAATAAACGACTCGTATATTTTCGACAAGATGGGTAGTAGACTAATTGACCGGTATGACTTAGGGTCTTCAGGTTGTTTCCCTGGCTTTAGTATCATTACTATTTGTGCAATTTTCCACTGTGGTGGAATAAATTCTAGTTTAGACATTGCATTATATATTGCCGTCATCATATTCACTCCAGAGTCAGGCAATTCCTGTAAAATTTTGTTAGTAATAAGGTCATATCCTGGCGATTTCCTTGAGTTGGCTTTTTTTATAACTCTTCTAATTTCTTTCGCTGAGAATATCATATATGTATTGTCATCAGAGTCAGTTGTTTTGAGGTATTCCAACACCATTTTTTCATGTTCTGGCGGGCCTTCATAGGAATGAGGTTGGAAGACTTTGGTCAGATGTTCAGCAAATGTGTTTGCTTTTTCCTGGTCGCTACGTGCCCAGCTGTGGTCTGTTTTTCTAAGCGGTGAGGAAATAGTTATAGGTCGCTTAATTTTCTTTGTCGCTTTCCAAAGCGAGTAGTCTGTAGCTGCGGTGGCGTCAAGACCCTCTAGGTATGCCTGAAACTCTGCATTTCTGTCTTGTTCAAGAATGCGCTTTAGCTCTACTATTTTATAGTTTAAGCGTTTTTTTGTATCAGGACATCTGTTTTTTTGCCATAGCTTACGAAGGGCTCTTTTCTCGCTGATTTTGTGAAGAATATGAGAGGGTACTTGTTGGTCAGCAAACTTGTATTCGTTTATTGGAGTCGAATTCCAAGCTGCACTTTGAATGCTGGTCGTGAAAAATTTAATGGCATTCACAATGTCGTTTTTTGTTTGTAGTGCAATAGGTTCGTTAAGTTTCTCGTCTATTAATGCACGGAATAAAGGCCAGTTAGTCCGTTTATTGTGCAATGTACATTTTTTGGCAGCTTCTCTGACTTTCGATCCAACTTCCACCAGGATAGGAGAATGATCCGAAGATAAGTCCCAGCAGCTATAACAAGAGATGCTATTTTTTGGTAAGCCTTTGAAGATGCAAAAATCTATAATATCTGGTATTTTCCCTTTATCAGTAGGCCAGTATGTGGGTTGCCCTGTTGAAGATACGTTCATTGATCCTGCTTGTATGCATTTAAGTAGTTCGCGACCTCTTGGTAAAGTTAGTCGGGATCCCAGAAGGTATTTTTGGCGTTATAATCACCAGCTGCTATGAAACGATTACCAAGAGTTTTGAAGTAATCATTAAACTGTTCCTCTTTAATAGTGTGTTTCGGTGGACAATATAGAGATGATATTGTGATATTACTTATCCAATCACACACAACGACACTTGTGGCTTGAATGAAGTCCTTGCAATATATTTCTGATTGAAAGTGTTTGATGCTTGATTTGATAAGGATGGCTGACCCACCATGTGCTTTACCATCTGGATGCATAGTGTGGTATAATACGTAATTTGGAATTTTGAAAAAGCTCTTGGATGTAAAATGAGTTTCAGAGATTAACATGACATCAACTTTGTGTGTGCTTAAGAAGATTTTTAACTTGTTTGAGTGGTTTGAGAGGCCGTTAGCATTCCATACACAGAGCTTTAGTGTATTGAACGTAACGGCAAATTTGACATGATTTCGCTTAGCATCTGAGTCATTTTTATCATTTGGGTCATGAGAGTTTGTATTGAGGTATTAAAGGTCTGGAGAATATCTGACATGTATTGTTGTTCAATACTTGTTGGATTATTAATGTTAAGTTCTGCCATAAGGTTACTTTTTGTGGTTACTGCATATGATTTCCCTGGGATTGAAGACCTGCCATCTACATAGGTTTGGCTATCTTTCGTAACATATTCTGTTCTTTTAGACTTCTGATTTTTGAAATGAGTTGGTGGATATTTAATATTTTGGAGCTCTTTATAGACGATGTAGCCCTTGTAGTTGGCAGGGTGATTACCTTCACAGAGTATGCATTTTACTTGATCAGATCGTTCTTTTCTAGGACAGTCTGCCGTGTGATGGGGCCCGGCACACTTCACGCATCTTGGTTGTCTGTGGCAGAATTTTTGTGTGTGGCCATATTGCTGGCAGTTGGAGCATTGTGGAATCACACGTTTAGGCTTTGGTGGTTCAATTTCTATCCTGCAATTAAGAAGAGATCTGATACCGTAAACATCCTTATTATTAGGGCTTGGTTGCAGGTCTATAAAAAACATTGGAAGAGGTTTTTTTGTTTTGCTGTTTTTTATATTCCAGATATTGTTGGGTATATGATATAATTCTTCTTAGGCTTGTTTTATTTCATCAACATCAGTTGAATGATGAATATGTTTTAGAACTACCCTAAAGCTTCGCTCTTGCTTTGGTTGGTATGTAAAGAACTCAGTATTTCTGTTTTTAAGTTCTTTATAAATAATTGAGTATGCCTCTTTGGATTTTGCCTGAATTTTAACTCTTTCTCCTTGTACAATTTTAATCTCATACTCTCCATTAGCCACATTCTCTAACAGTTTTGACAGTGGCTGGATGTTACTGACCTTGTCAATGAAGAAAGGTGGGGGTCGTGCTACTTGTTCAGTGGTTTTTGGCTGGTTGATAGCTTCAAGTTCGGCAAAAGAATTTGATGTTGGTATAGGTGCAGGAGCTGCAAGCCAATAGTTTAGCTTGGTTTGTTTTAGGCTTCTCACTACTGCATCAGGGCTATTTCTCCGTCTTTTACGACTATTCACTTCTTGCCAATTTTGTGCGTTACTGTTATTATCAGAGTGTTCAGTGTTTGTTACGATGGCACTGGTAGGAGGTATCTCGGGTGGGTGGCAAGGTCCACTATAGGAGTTGGATCTCGGTCTATTCACAAACATTCCTTTATGAAATATTTGTTGGGTCAACTTATTGTCTTTTGTAGGGGTTTTCAAAATTGTAGGGGTTTTCAAATTGCTCATAATGTTCCCACGAGTTAGGTCGATAATATGGTCGCTTGCAGGGTGACGCCTGTTCCCGCAAGAAGGCATATACAACAGCGTTTGCCAGGTCCACTGAGGTTGGCGCTAGAGGCTGGACTCCTTCCAGTCATGCATCCCTTTGACACGTTACCCATCTTGGGATTAGGGTTATTATTATAGAGATGGTCTTTCTCGTGGTCCGGGCGATGAAGCCAAGACCCCCATTCTCGCGAGACGTGACCACGAGGTTACGGGTTTGGTTGGTCATTTCCTACCAACACTGGCTAGACTGGTTAGGTCTAGTGGGTCGGGCTAGTTACCGCCGCCTGAGACTCGGCGTTGTTACTCGTTTAGCACCACCCAGGGGACACGTGTAGGGTGGGCCTAGGAGAAGGTGGTAAATCCTACGGACGTGAGTAACATCATCCCCCAACTAGAAAATTAAAAAAAAAAGTTTCGCAAACTTTATCGTGACCATTGATGTAGAGAACAGGGCTGCGCCATAACCTAACAAAATTGACCACCTCTAAAAAGAGACAACGCTACTTTGTGGACAATATCTGTCAAAAGGCGCACGAGATTTTTCTCTCTTTCGAGCTTTGAGTATTGGCTCTCCTCAGTTTGGGATCAGATAGCCTTGTCTGGGTTGTCTGATATAAGTTCAATTTCTAGAGTGTACCAAAGAAATATACATACAAACATACATACACTCGAAAAACATAACCCTCCTTTATGCGCACAAAACATTCGCTTGTTGAAATATTGGTTATTATCTATGAAAAAAAAACAAAAAAATTACCCAAATTCCACGTGTATTACTAAATTCTATTAAATAAAATACTATTGCTATTTTAACATTTCAAAACTAACTAGTCCTTGAAACTGTTATTTCAATTTGTATAACTCAAGTTAGCCCTAAGTAAGTTGAAAACGGCCAAGTTTTAGTGCTGGGGCTTAGCCGTTAGCCGAACCGTTAAGATCTACTTAAGAGTTAAAAGAACACGTAAACAGACAGAACTTTTGTTTAGCTTAGTTTTAGACTGTGAAATTAAGTTATATTAGAGCTTAGACTAGTGTTAATAGGGTTATTACTTAGGTATTTGAAAAATTGAGACTATGTCTTGAAAAACCGTTAACCGAGCAGATCGAGGTTAAGCAGCGTTATCGTTACCGTTTTCGAATATATGACACCCCCTCCGTGTCTCGGAGAGCACGTTAAGCCGTCGGTCCTGCGCCTAATCTCTCTCCGGTTGTGTCGGTTTTCCGTTTCATCTGGCTATGTGAGTAAGGGGGAATACAGCAGTGGCGGAGGGACCTTAGAACACCATTACTTCTGGTTTCCCTTTGGATTGTAGTTACTTAGTATTATAGGTACAAAGAATCATGTTCAACACCTTAACCTTTTGCCTCTGAAATGCAGTTGTGTCTCCGCAAACATTTATGCACTATAATATCTCTTGCGCAGTTGGCTAGTCTCTAATTAGATTGGTCGCCGTAACCGACATCGGTTAGGAGACCATTATTAATAACCTTGTGTTGTTTTTTTTATCATAAATATTTATTTGCTTTAGATGTGGTACAATTTATAAGTGTTATATTATTATAAATACATTCCGATCTAGAGCATCTAGTCATTAATAGTGACATGCAAAAACACACAAATGTAGAATTATTACATTTTAAGTTATTACCTACAGTATAATGCAGCAACTTAAACCACATTAAATTAAGTTATATATTTTCCACCCAAATAAATTTACATCTGTAATAATTATAATAATAATAATATCTATAATAATATCTTGGGACAACTCACACAACGCTATCTGATCCCAAACTAAGCAGAGCTTGTACTATGGAAACCAGACAACTGATAAACATACTTACATATTTCTAAATACATACATATTATAGATAATTAACACCCAGACACAGAATAAACCATCGTGCTCATCACACAAAGTTTTATCCTGGGTGGGGATCGAACCCACGACCTCATGCGTAGCAGTCGGATATACTCCCACCGCGCCACAGAGGCAGTCTAATCATTATTATTAAAAAAATATTATAAACGAAAGATTCTACATAATTATTTATTAATTGCGATTATTAAAAATGTAATTTACAGTACAGAAACTATTGTCAATTAACCAGGCTTTAAGGTGCTTTTAAAATTTTCAGGTAAAGCATTGAAGATGCGCCCACACATAACATAAGCGTTCTTTGTGTATAAAGTTCTCGGCACCTGTGGTAAAACAATTCTATTTCGGTTTGTGGTATTCCTTGGCCATAAGTAATATTAGTGAATAGGTCTGAATGTTCTTTGACGAATTTCGCGCATTCAAAAATATACATACAGCGGAGTGCTAAAATATTGGCGGGTTTTTTTTTTAAAGATAACTAGCAATGTGGGATTGTGGTCCCACATTACTAGCAACCCTGTCGTCTTACTTCAAGGCAAAAAGAGCAGGGGTTTTGTGGAGTTCAGCTGGTGATACGTTTGGCCAATTATAATCTATGGCATGGGCGGATCCGGGATTTAGTTTTGGGGGCAGGTATGAGAGGTGAATGACAGTGCCGGACCGGACGAGAGGGTGGCTACCCTTATACAAAACAAAACCTTCAGGGGGAGGGGGGGAGGCGGGCAAGAGGCAAATGGGCAAAAAAAAACAAATATTTCGGAAAATGCCAGAATATTTTTATTGATAACTCCTCAATTCAAAAAATATTATATGTAGGTAGACAGATAGGTTTACAAAAAATCATATCAACGGAGAATCTTATTAAATTTACAACACGAGTTAATTTCTAATGGATCAGTTGCTGCAATTAAGGGTTATATTTTACGCGTGTGTTAGATATGGTGTTATATGGCTATGTAAATAGCCATATATATAATCAATCCATGTGTTGGATTTTGATATCTACTATGTAGATGTGTTTTGGAATATTGATTCTTCCAGTTTATATATTGTTGTATAAAACCGAACTAAGGTTTGGTGGAACTGTTTTATAAGTTTGAGAGGTGGTCTGGAGTCTGATGACGGTGTAACCATCACATTGTATTGACTGGTTATCATAACGATGATTATAAGATCATCCGTGTCTGCACTATGTTTGGTAGTTATGTTATACTGTATGAAATACCTACTTGTGGCACAGAACAATTCAAAGATCTAATAAATCAATTATTTATATTATAGATGTACCCACAGATATTTTAGGATGATGTTTGTATTGTGATTAATACTGTGTCAGTTGTTTATGATGCTTATGATATTAGACATGAGAATGCATTGCAGAGGTTGGAATAAATATACTAAATGTAATTGCAACTGATAATATCATTAATGAATTAGACTAAACTCTTTTATCACAGATGTACCTATTAAACAAACTCTAATGTGGGATCCTACCCACATATGTAGATATTTGATGAAACAATATAGTTAATACAGTTAATATTTGTATTGTTTGGATTATGTAATCTAGTGTCTATATCTTTATATAAATTGTTGTATAACGATCTAAGTATAGAATGATGTTAAAAACACTGCTTAATATCTATAATGTACCTAAAAAGTTATAACTGTGGCATTCTACCCACATAATAGAAAATGTGAGTAAAAAGAAAGTATAAAAGCTGGACAAACTCTGACCTAGCCCTCTTTTCTCTGGTGTCATCCGACGGCGAAGGTACGATCCTTATTCAAAGTTACTTTATATTGTTTCTATTGTATTATATAAATAGTGTTTTTCTATACTATGTATAATGTTTGTGTATACTAGCTGATTGACTGATGAAAAGATATTGCAATGTGTCTAATTGTCTATTGTCCTGTAAGTTGTGAATCATCTGCCTTGTAGTAATATAGTAAGACATTGCAATGGTATATCTAAGTCTCAGTCAATTAGATACATTGCAGATTGCTTATGTAAATATCATATTAGCAAATGTATATGGCAAATGTTTTGTTAGGAGACGGCCTAGTTTTCTTATCACTTCTTTTCCTAGGCAATAGGTCCTCTTGGAAGTGACACTAGCATACCTCCCTACTCCAATTCCTTGATATAACCAGAGCGAATTGTATTTTGACAATATAATGCTGATTGCCATTTGTTACTTTGTATTATTCTATACTACCCCGAATAGATACCCCGACAATACTGAACTGAGTGATAGGAACCTTAAACAATATACAGACACACATTACATCCTGACATTTCTTGAACAGAACAAGGTCTTCCAATTATGATACTGTTCTGTAGAACCATTATCCCTCAGTAAGTTTTGGTTACAACTCATTATGCTACATTCTCAAATGACACACAAGTAGTCAATATTCCTGACGTGAGATAGTATATTGTAGTTCTAAATCTATACAAGCTTTACATACATACAATTGCTACAACATACTTGTAGCAATTCTATCAAAGCTTTTCTTATAATTATCAGCTTACACCTTCTACAACCTCTACGTTCCCTACAAAATCCTCTAACACGTGTATCTTGTACGTGTGTAATATTCTTATTACCTCATATTTTTCAAACAACAAGACGGATTATAGTAATTATGATGATATGACGTCGTTACATTTGTCTTAACCGCCCAAGTGTTCTGTGATAAGTGACGTTTAAAAACAAACATGACAGCTGTGACATGTCTTGTCAAAAACAAGAGGTGTGAAGAGACTTGTATAAAACCTGTTATTATTTTTACAACTCCGAGTATAACTCACATTCAACATAAAAACATGAATTGAATACTTGGTTTTTGGATAAGAACGAGACTTTGTGCAACTAAAGTGTACATTAAATACTTGACACTGGCAGAAAATAGCCGTTAAAACGGCTAAATTGCCATAAATTCAAACAAAAAGAAGAAGAAGAAAAGGTGTGGAAAAAAGTTTTTGCGATTACCACAATATGGGTATCAAATTGAAGGACTCTTATGTATTTTAAAAAGATTTGACATTACTATGACTATAATTCAAAAACAGTGAATTAGCAACTATAATATTTTAAATTTTCAATACTTGGCAATAGCTTTGATAAAAGTTAGTTGTAACATTCTATACCATTAAAAAGTATTAAATAAAGAAAAAAATATCTTGTAAAATAAAATATTTTCGTTTTTTTTTATTTTGTCATGCGTGGTTTTGAATCAGTCGGAAAGTCAACAAAATTCTTTGGCTCATTTATCAAGCTTTATTAATAACTGTTCCTTTCACTTACAGTTACAATCCATCATGCATTTGGCAACCAGAAATAGTGTTTCAATACACAACCGGATATTGAACTCCGATACCGCACGTAATTCATGCACGTCCGATTCATAGAACTGTCTAGGAAGCGGGCCGCGGAATAGAATCGCTTCTAAATTCAACTTAGTGTGTATTTGCGCTTCTATATATGTTCAACGCGGGCATGTATGCCATCGGCTGTTGTTGTGAGGTCGTGCTATTGTGTTTTAATACCTACTAAAATAGGTTTTATTAAAATCGGTTTAGGAGTTTAGAAGTAAAATCTAAACAGATGTACCTACTTATTTAAATACTTTTGGATTTACATGTTACTAGGATTTGCCTGTGGCTTCGCTTAGAATGACGATTATCTCGATGAAACGTGTCCTTTGTCTTTGTACAGGGTCCTTAATCAGGATATTTTTTCCGTGTCCACTGCATGCCCATACAGAACTGTCAAAATCTTGTCATACTTGTAAACGGATAGCTGCGCTTAGAAATACCTCAATGATGCGCCGCTCATGACTTTGTGAGCACACCTCCCCATTTACCATTACGCATGGGCTTGCCGTGAACACGGAATAAAATTCGTGAATAAAGACCCAGGATATAGTTTTTATAGATGGTATCCTCAGAGCAGGAGACCCTTGTTGAGTTTCATTAAAATCTGTTCCGTTTTAAAATTTAACAAACAAGATAAACAAACTACCTGAATTCGCTAGAACGCTAGGCTTATAAATAATAATAAAAATGATTTATTCACTTAGGAAGCAAAATACTACACTTGTGAAAAGTCGATTCTACATTTACTTGTAATGCCTGTTCGCAAACAATAGGTAAAGCCCGAGAAAAGAACAGGCAATAAAAACTCGTGGCCACTCTTTTCAAATTGCCAATGTTTACAAAGTTTCTCTTGTTAGGACTAGCTAGATATAGATATACGTATCTCTATTTAAGGAACTTCCCGACCTTCAAACTATTATAAAACAAAACTTTTCAAAGTAGATCTAGGAATTTAGACGTGAAAGCGTAACAGACGAAGTCACTTTCGCATTTATAACTAGCTAAAGCTGCTTCGGTCGCCTTACGTTTGATTTTTATACCCTTGGGCTATTTTGGTATAAGTACTTAACTATATTTAATATTCTAAAGTTTTCTACTAAGCAATAACAAATCTATACTAATATTATAAAGCGGAAGAGTTTGTTTGTTTGTTTGTTTGTTTAAACGCGCTAATCTCAGGAACTACTGGTCCGATTTGAAAAAATCTTTTTTTGTTGGATAGCCCATTTATCGAGGAAGGCTATAGGCTAGATAACATCGCGCTACGACTAATAGGAGCGGAGTAGCGACGAGAATTGTTGCAAAAACGGGAAAAATTTACGCATACGATGTTGCGCGGGACAGCTAGTATTGGTATAAAACCCCGAGACTCAGTAGGCTTGGCAATAAATTCGACAACCAGATTGATATCTTCGGCAATGACCTAAATTTATTTAGGAATCAATTCCACCGCAGAATGAATGGCCTGTTGGTCTAGTGGTTAGTGACCCTGACTGCTAAGCCGGAGGTTGTGGGTTCGATCCCCAACCAGGATAAACCTTTGTGAGATGAGCACAGTGGTTTATTCTGTGTCTGGGTGTTATTTATCTATAATATGTACGTATTTAGAAATATATAAGTATGTTTATCAGTTGGTTTCCATAGTACAAGCTCGGCTTAGTTTGGGATCCCAAGTTGTCCAAAGATAAAAAAAAAAAAATATGCTGTTAAAGCTTACAATTATTTATAACACATAATTAAACTATAAGTACCTATGTTTTGTTTATCATTCAACTAACTACCGTATTGTAGCACTGTTCAACAAATTTTCCATAGATAGAAAATTCTTTATTGTACACCACACTTATTAAATTACATTATAATTACACGATCACATAATTATTGCTTACATAAGCGCATGCACAATGGGCGGCCTTATCGCTGAGAGCGATCTCTTCCAGGCAACCTTTGGATGGACAGGAATGTATATAAGAGTACCTACCACGTGGTGTAGAAGAATGTAAATTAAATAAAGACGTACACGATTTTACATAATATCAATAGATAATGACAAAAACATATATCTAATATTATAATAAAACGATTGAAATGTTAGATACAATAGATACATAAATACACAATATACTAGTTATATATAAAAGAGAAAAAGAGAAAAGAAAATAAAATATAAAATTTTCTTCAACCTAAAACTTAAATTTATTTTTTTAATAATTTATTTACTTCTAAGAAATCTGTGTTTGCCACTTGATATTGTACACACAGTACAACCTATTAAGAAACAAGTGTAACAATTTTGTAGGTGAACCTTTAAAAAAATTAAGTATCTGTACCTACATTCAAACGTACTTAAGTGTATTTCGTTTTTTTTTTAAAGGTAACTAGCAATGTGGGATTTTAGGTCTAACATTACTAGAAATCCTTTTAACCTCTCCAGCTAAGTTCACGGCGGTAGGATTCGAACCCGCGACCTCACGATTGCTAGTCGGATGCCTTAGCCATTAGGCTATCGCCGCTTAGTACGGACATAATATTGTAGTTATTTAATACTATCGATATACAAATACACATACAGTATGTGTTCGATCGACATAGTTAATGATGCCTTCCCAATTCGCATAGAATTAGCACAGATTACGTGACCCCCGGGTCACTTACCAACCAATTATATGCACAGAGTAACTGCTGATGTCACAAAACTAACAAACATACTAATATAACAATATTATTAATACAGACTTCGTTGTCTCGTATCAGTGTTAACTCGGCCCAGTGGGATGACTTAACAATTTAAATGAGAGGGGCCCTGTTGACATACGAGAAATATTTCTTTGTCATCTTGGTCCACGTTTTCCTATCAAATAGTTATGTTATTCAACAGACTTGTCTTGCCTTTACCATCTTCTGTATTTTTGTAAGTTGATGCTGCTCCCATCCACACCGTAGGAGGCTAATTCATTAAAACTTGATTATACCAGTTTACGTACTATGGTTATTGCTTGCGTGAGTTTTAATGGTGTAATGGTTGCAGCACAAATACTTATATTGTAAAAACTGGCATTTAAAAAAAAAGTGGCCATGAGTTTTTATTGCCAAGTTCTTTTCTAACGACTTTACTCTTACGAACTTGGCATTAAATGTAGAATCATTCTATTCGAAATTTTGTCTGACATTCATAAGTCGTCCATTTGTAACCTAAATGAATAAAGTATTTTTGACTTTTTGACTTTGACGAATTCCTTAATGACAAAATAATCATTGTAAATGACATGTTAGCTTAATCAGTATTGCAATATATCTCTTTTTGTGACATTTTAATTTATATTCGGACATTACATTAATAACTTATAATTTAACTAAACATCGCAATTGATATTTTGACATTTTTATTTTCAACTAGCAGTCCCGCGCAACTTCGTCTGCGTAAATTGTCCCCGTATTCGCAACATTTCTCATTGCTGCTTCGCTCCTATTGGTCGTAGCGTGATGTTATATAGCCTATAGCCTTCTTTGATAAATGGGCTATCAAACAGTGAAAAAAAATTTCAATTCAAATCAGTAGTTCCTGAGATTACCGCGTTCAAACAAACAAACTCTTCAGCTTTATAATATAAGTATATATTTCTTTTGCATTGTATGCCTATTATTGTAATATTATCAAGACATTTAATGTATATACCCACATAGTTACGATAGGTATGTGTAATCTACAATTTCTACACTAGAAATGGTAGTATATGTGATTCGTTATTAATCAGTTTAGGACCACAATGAGAATGACCACCACCATATACTGAGAAAATAAATCTTAATCAATTCAATTCTATTCTTGTGCTTAATTAATTTTAATAAAAGAAAACGTGAGAGCCAGTAGTCTCACTCTCTTTTCCTGAGCCGAAGCTTTTCACAATATTTTTTGTAAATTATAGATTATATAAAAAGCAATCATAGTTCTACTCTTACGAATAGGCCTGGCATGCGCGTGGTTACTATCTTAGCTAATATATGTAGGATAAAGGCTGTCATTGCTGGGGCCCGCTCCAAGCTTGTGGGGCCCTTGCAATCTAATACAACCTGGGCTCCTCAAGCCCAGTCCGACCCTGAAAACATTTAGCCCAGATCCCATGACCCTCGGATCACTTGCTTACCAATAATTTCACGACGTAACTGGAGACATCACAGAACTAATAAGGAACCTCATAAAACAGCAGTTTTAATTAGATGTAAATTGCTATTCATGTAGCGTAAATTCTAAGTAGATAACGGAATTAAATTAACATGGCGAGTAAGTAAACAAAACAAGATGTTATTTTATACAATTTAAAGACTAGTGGACTATGTGCATGTTACCATAGTAGGTAATTGCAATCCGATCGAAACGAAATGACATCTAATAATCAGGGGCGAATCCAGAACTTTGCTCAGGGGGCAACATGTGACTCAACGTGCCAAGTCGCTGTCATGACAAGGGAAAGGGGGGGTGGCAATTGATTAAACACTGGTACATTAGCCACTACTGTCGGGGGTAGGGAGGGGTAATTGCCATTGACAAGCAGACACACCGGTACAATGTCAAAATTTTCCAAAAAAAAGGTCTGTGTCGAGTCTGAGGGTGAGGGCAATTGCCCTCCCCCCCCCTTGGCTCCGCGCCTGTTAGCACCGTTTAACATTATAATTAGTACCTTATTACCCGTCTGCAAGGAAGTTCTGCAAGGACTGCAAGGAAGGTTTATGTTTTTCAGGCATATCTTGTATGTATGTATGTAATATTCTTTATTACTTCATATCTTTCAAACCACGGAACGGATTTGGACAATTAAGACCTCGTTAGATTTGTCTTGACTGCTCAAGTGATCTTAGCTACTTGACATCCCTACTAATATATAAATGTGAATGTAAGTTAGTTTGTTACGCTTTCACGCGAAAACTACTCAACCGATCATCATGAAACTTTGTACACATATTCTTGGAGGTGATAGAAGTAACAAAAGACACTTTTTATTAAGAAAAAACGAAATCCACGCAGGCGGAGCCGCGGGCGAAAGCTAGTTTGAAATAAAACAAACATTGCGGCTGTGAGATGTCAAAATAAACAGGTGTGAAAAAAAAATACTTAGTTCTAATTCATCGAGATTCATTATTGCCTCCGACAGCATGATATCTTGTTTGCATCTGTTTTGCACAGGCGGGTTTTTTATTTCTTAAATATTTTTTTATTTATCAAAATAAACTAACATTTAAACTTTCGCGTTGCATGATTATAACTATTTATTATACGGGAATTAACGCGCATTGTTTACCTTAAAATTGCTTGACGTTTCGACCAGGTTGCACCGGCCGTGGTCACAAGCGGACTGTCGCAGCAATGTTAAGACTCCGTCAGGCCGATGAATCTTCATCCACCCTCACTTTTTTACTTCTCGAAAAGTTAGGGTCACTGCACACTACACTGATTTTGTCCATGTTAACCGACTGCGAAACAATACGAGGTTGTGTTTTACGAATTTTATGTAGACGACGTGTTTGCTGTCGTCAGAGGAAGCCAACATGATGTGGATCAGTATATGGGGACCTTAACTCCATTCATCCGAAGATAAAATTTACATGCGAAATGGAGACGGATAGATCGTTGTCATTCCTGGATATCAAGATAACAGTGCGAGCTGATGGATCGGTATCACACTGCGTATACCGAAAGCCCAAACACACTGACAGATACCTGCATGCTACGTCACATCACCATCCTCGTCACCTACAATCCGTGATGACGTCATTGAAAAACAGAGCCTTTGACCTCTGTGACCCTGATGATGTGGAGCAAGAGCTAGTCCATGTTCAGGAGGTACTCAAGAAAAACGGATATCAGGTATACCGAAGAATGAAGCATATCCCAAAACGTGACAAACCTCCGGAGGTGAACAGACAACCTGCTTATTTGCCCTACGTCAGAAGAGTGACAGACAAGATCGGATCAATTATGAAAAAATACTCGATCCGTACGATCTACACAACGGTGGCTAAAGTGGGCAACTTGGTGGGCACTCCGAAGGATATTATACCTCTGCAGACGCCAGGTGTCTACAAAATTGATTGCAACTGCGGTAGTTCGTACATTGGCCAAACAAAGCGAACTATAGCGGAAAGGCTAAAAGAACACATCGCAGCAGTGAAAAACCGGCAAGTGAACAAATCGGCAATTGCAGAACACATACTGCAATCGAACACCAATCACTGGATTGAGTTTCATCGTCCACAAACCCTCTCCACAGATCGCCATTTCTATTCACGAATTGTGCGTGAAGCGATTGAAATTAAAAAACATAAAACTTTCAATCGGGAAGAGCGCTTCAAACTATCCGTGACGTGGAATCCAGTGATTCGTAAAACACAACCTCGTATTGTTTCGCAGTCGGTTAACATGGACAAAATCAGTGTAGTGTGTAGTGACCCTAACTTTTTGAGAAGTAAAAAAGTGAGGGTAGATGAAGATTCATCGGCCTGACGGAGTCTTAACATCGCTGCGACAGTCCGCTTGTGACCACGGCCGGTGCAACCTGGTCGAAACGTCAAGCAATTTTAAGGTAAACAATGCGCGTTAATTCCCGTATAATAAATAGTTATTATCAAAATATATTTTTATATTCAATCCAAGTGGAGGCATAATTATAATATTCCACCGACCTATACATTTGCACCACATAAAAGATCATACACGCATATTATCTAGGACAAAAGCCAGCAAAAGCCATATAACAAGCTGACTAAGTGAATTAGTATTCGAGTTGGCATCGCATAGTAATAGTAGCGACGTTTTATCGACGTAAAATATCGGCGATATCGAATAACTAAACGAGAGTTGCTCGTAACGATATGAGTGGGCTGTACTTAATATGACCAGGATGGTTACTATGAGTTTTGGTGACGTAACTATTGTAGTATTGATTCTCCATTTATACAGAACTAGCTTTCGCCCGCGGCTCCGCCCGCATGGATGTCGGTTATCGCGATAAAAACTATCCTATGTCCTTCCTCGGGACTCAAACTATCTCCATACAAAATTTCATCTAAATCGGTTCAGCTGTTTGAGCGTGAAAGCGTAACAGACAGACAGACAGAGTTACTATCACATTTATAATATTAGTAAGTAAGTAAGTATGGATGTAACAGAAAGGTGTGGTCAAATTTCAGCAGTGGATAGGGTATGTTATTAGTATTGCACCTACCATGGTGCCATAGCTGGTTGCATTATTATTACATAGTTATAGCATATACTTTTTGTCAAAATTCAGTAGTGAAAGGCGTATAGCATAAGAATTATACCTACCCTGGTACAAAATTCGATTGGATTATTATGGCATAGAACATAGAATTTTAATTAATAACTTTTTCATTCATAAATATACGACTGAAAAAATAATAAATACGTTTTTAGGGTACTCCGATTTTGATAAAATTAGATATGTGCACTCAGTATCATGGGCACATACCAACCCTTGAATATGACCACACCTTTCTGTTACACCCTGTATATAATGCCTGGGTGACCGTGATTTGCTCGGTTTTTTTAAACGAAGTTTTTTAAAATTGAAACCTAGCCCGCGAAACCCCTTGCCTACAAAATTTTGTTAAAATCGTTGGAGCTTGTTTGTTGTTTAAGGTATTAGGTAGATATATAGATAAGCGAACCTAAAAGCACAAAACAAAATCAAAACAACCGACAGTATATAAGGTAATTTTCATACGTACCTACCTCGCTCGAGCAACGCACACATTCGAAGTTAATTTTTTTTTACATTCGTTTATAAAAATAGACACTTTGTTAGTCTCGAAAGTTGGGAACCTCGAAAGCTTGCTTAGTCTATCTATCTATTTACAAATACAATAATTGCATTTTTGAAAGATAGAAAAATTTGAAGTCCAGACTCAGGAATCGAACCCGAGACCGTAGCCATAGCCAAACGGGGGCCAGAAGCGAATCACCTATCTGGACTATGTTACTAGACCTCAAATTTCTCTACCTATCTATTTGTCAAAAATGAGTCCTCAAATGGGTTCGCTGACGATGAATTGTATGCGTAACTATCACTTCCGAATTATTAAGAGCGACAGAGATAGTTTTGAGCACACCTCAAAGAATCGCTAGAGTATTTTGATGTTGTGTGATTTTTATATTACTCAAAAATGGCATGTATTTTTACATGCTGGCCTAGATCACATCCTGCATGACTGAGGATTGGGACTGTGTTGTACTAAGCTCTTTACGCATCATGGGAATGAGTGATGTTTTCTGTGAGTTAAAAAATTTGGAAGTTATAACTAAAATATTTTATTTTTGTTAATTATGGCTATATCCCATACTATGTTTGCTATCGATTAGTATACTACATTAAACCTTGGTAGACGCACGTTTTTAGTTGTCATTCTGTTATAGGTATACGCAATACATTTATTTTATTTTATAATATTAGTAATAGCATTTTAGGATGCACAGTTGTATTGGTTTGTTGAATACAAAATGATTGCATCGTGTGCATTTTAATAGGTACGTATTAATGGTCACCACTCAGTACACCTTTCGGGATGCCCTCTATATTGTTCCACCACAGGAACCGACTTGACACAGGCATAGTATAATGGGCTAATGCCCTGGCTGGACTAAGAGTAGCGGTTAGTTGAGAGGACCTGTGGCTTGTGAAGTTTATCCAGTGGTTGGATCCCGTCTCCAACAAATGTTTTGCTATAGCTGACTTGTTCAAGTGCCGGTTGCCAGGTGCCATCGGGTGCCAGTCTACCTGTGACCACGGCCTTTGCAATACGGTCGAAACGTCAAGCAATTTTAAGGTAAACATTTAATTGCTGTATAATAAATAGTTATAATCATGCAACGCGAAAGTTTAAATGTTAGTAAAGCTATCCACCCATTACACCGTAACCACTGATCTCTATAATACTAGTACGCTGGACAGGCTACCGCACATTGGCCAAACAAAAGGCTAAAAGAACACATCGCAACAGTGATAAACCGGCAAACGAACAAATCGGCAATTGCAGAACACATTCTGCAATCAAACACCAATCACTGGATTGAGTTTCATCGTCCACAAACCCTCTAGACAGACCGCCATTTTTATTCAAGAATTGTGCGAGAAGCGATTGAAATTAAATAACATAAAACTTTCAATCTGGAAGAGGGCTTCAAACTTCAAACTATCCGCGACGTGGAATCCAGTGATTCGTAAAACACAACTTCGTATTAGTTCGCAGTCGGTTAACATGGACACAATCAGTGTAGTGTGCAGTGACCCTAATTTCTCAAGAAACAAAAAAGTGAGGGTAGATGAAGATTTATCGGCCTTAAGGAGTCTTAACATCGCTACGACAGTCCGCTTGTAACCACGGCCGGTGCAACCTGGTCGAAACGTCAAGCAATTTTAAGGTAAACAATGCGCGTTAATTCCCGTTTAATAAATAGTTGTGATGGGTGGAGACCACAAACAGGCAATGAATAAGTTTATTAACTATTGTAATATTCTGATGGTAGGCACTTACCATAGTATCTGGAAATATAGACAAATGTGGTTTGTTTGCTTTCTGTCTATTCTTTTTACGATATGTTACTGTAAAGTTTTTATGTTTTTTTCGTACTTATGAGTGTATAGGGTAAAGCTTCTTTAATATTGTATGTTATCCGATTTTAAATAAAAATCTATGCTAATATTATAAAGCTAAAGAGTTTGTTTGAACGCGGTAATCTCAGGAACTACTGGTCCGAATTAAAAAAATATTCTTTTGTTGGATATCCCATTTATTGAGGAAGGCTATAGGCTATATAACATCATGCTACCACCAATAGGAGTGGAGCAGCAATGAAAAATGTTGCAAAAACGGGGAAAATTGACGCATACGAAGTTGCACGGTCAGCTAGTCCTTTTTAAACTGAGTACTAATTACCAATGGATTTTTATATAAAATCGGACAACTGTACTAGCGTAAAACATGATGAGTACAGGCCAGATTTAGGTTGGGGTGAGATCAAATTTTGACGCCCCAATATTGGTCAAGTGTGAGGCACACGAGTAATGGGGAGTTTATTTGCCAAATAGCGTTCCTCGCAAACCAATTAAGTGCCCTTTGGAAATCAATTCAGCGCCTTGATAACATTTAAGGCCCTAGATTCTTTAGCTGGAGGTCGCTTTCGGGGCTCCTTAACCAATGGCACCTGGAGCGGCCACTCCTTACGCCCAATGGACGGGCCGGCCCTGTCCAAGCGGGCAGAGCCGCAGACGAAAGCTAGTATAATCTAAGTGTGATAAACCTAGCACCGTATAAGTTCTAAGATTCCCACCATTCAAGTTTACAAACTTGTTGCACATTAACTAGTGTAATATGTATGGCACTAATGCAGTTTCTAAGTGCAAATGTATTGGTAGATCATACTCGTATTAATGAGTAAACTTGCTGGTTCGTTACCATAAACATAAATACTTAGATTTCTTCTTTACTCATACATACCTACATACTTTATCAGTGGTACGGGGGGAGGGGGTGCAAATCATTTCAGCGGATACCGCCTAAGTACTGGGATGTATAAGCCGAGGTAATAGTTTATAATAATAATAATAAAAAATATTTATTCACTTAGGAAGCAAAATACTACACTAGTGAAAATCGATTCGATCCACCATACCCTGGTGGTACAGCCTCCCCTCCCCCCCTCCGTCGCGTGAACGCCCTAAGAATAACTGCTTCACCTTCGCCAGGGGTACATAATCACAGGTTCGGAACCCAGTAGCAACGACCTACATAATTTACAAGCGTTTACACACACTTGTTGTAAAAGAAGAAGCAGATGGGTTCCACAGGGGAAGATCCATCGACCCTCAAGCGCCAACTAATTTTACTCTAAATTTCATATAAATTGACCACTTATCTTCGGAGACCTGTTCATGAGTCGTGATCTTAAAAAACTTACTCGTAAAAATGGTAGTGACTATTTACCATCAAACTGCCTCTGTGGCGCGGTGGGAGTGTGTCTGACTGTTACGCAAGAGGTCGTGGGTTCAATTCCCACAGAGGAAACCACTTTGTGTGATCCACAAATTGTTGTATCGTGCCTGGGAGTTCCGGGTCTGGGTGGACTTTGTGTCCGTGACTTGTATGTTTGTAAAGTCCCCCGTGACACAGGGCCTGTACCCTACTGCGGGAGTAGTAATTTAAAAAAAAATACAGGTCGCCCATCTTAACCTCAAACCTAAAATATTCATGCAACGCCCTTGAACCAGACCCTTGACCTTTCAAAAAGCCGATATGGGAGACCAGACGACCGCCCCATTAATTCTCCCTAAGGAAGATTTGTATGTCCGTGAAATACAATTCATGTGACGTTATAATTATTTTCATGAAAAGCCGCATTTTCGAGTATTTGTCAACTACGGTCTCTTTAACATGAAAGTACTTGTAAATTCGTTGGAACGTAAGCCCTGTAGTATTATTATTTCTATAAAGTGTTGTTGAAGTGTCCTTTTGTGAAAAAATGAGGTGATATCAGCAAAATATGTTTTAGGGAAAATCTATACTAATATTATAAAGCGGAAGAGTTTGTTTGTTTATTTGCTTTGTTTGTTTGTTTGTTTGTTTAAACGCGCTAATCTCAGGAACTACTGGTCCGATTTGAAAAATTCTTTTTTTGTTGGATAGCCCATTTATCGAGGAAGGCTATAGGCTATATAACATCGCGCTACGACTAATAGGAGCGGAGAAGCGACGAAAAATGTTTCAAAATCGGGGAGAAATTACGCATACGAAAATGCGCGGGACAGCTAGTGTGTTATAAATATTTCAATTGCGCAGAAAAAGTAAAGTAAAATATTCAGCTATTTTTTATTAAAGTTTGAAATTCTTTACTCAATTAATAAGCAAAATAAAACTCTTGTGATATAGTTCGTAAAAGAAAAAGGCAAAACAAAATCGCGGCCATTTTAAAATTGTTAATGTTTACAATGTTTGTTTGTTTAAATACTTACCTACTGTTTATTGACTTAAGGTGCTGCTACTAATATATCGTGCCCTATATTAGAAAACTAATTAAAAAATTCTAATACCTACCTACGTATAATAAAACAGAATGGTCGTCTGTAAAGTCGGTTTTATTTTACGTGATAACGTCATAAGAAAACATTGATGACATTGTAATAAGCAACCATGCCTGTGACAGATTTTTTGTTTTTGTTCCAATTGTATCGCATGTCGCTGCAATTGCCAAAACATTGATGACATTGTAATAAACAACCATGCCTGTGATAGGTTTAGTTGACCCGGGCGTATGCGTCCGATGGCACAATACTTCAGTCAATAGGCGGAATCGCCATTCGCGTTGCCTAGCAACCAGTCGATAACGTGACTGCTTCACAACCAATCAATAACGTGACCGTTGCTACATGACTTCTTAGCAACCAATCAATAATGTGACCGTTTCTACGTGACACTTTTTCGTGCGTGAACCCCGTCATCGATTTATAAGACGTTATCACGTCAAAATCGATATAAAATTGGTGAAGTGTAAAAAATTAGTCACAAATTGGTAAGTACCTACTGGTGTGGGCAATGTTATAGAGATTTTTTTGCAGAGGGCATCCTAAAAAGCAACTTGAATACAAGTTTTTGCGAACCATATGCAAATTGTGATAGTTAGCCAACAGATGTTAGGTATCCTGAGTAAATTTTATGGAAATTAGTTAATGGGTAATTACCTAAGTGAATTTTAGTATATGATGTACCTATATGTAGCTTTGTAAGTTAGTTTAGGTCTGCTATGTAGTCTTTTTAGTAGATATAGGTACCTATGCTATGTAGCCTTGCTAAGATAGTATTTAACAACGAAAAGAAAATTTGCGAAATAGTGTCGTCTGTATGGCTCCAATAATATTAAACAAGCTACTCAAACAGTGGAAGGAGGATTTTTTTTGTATCGTTTTTTTATTGAATTATTAATTTACTAGCTTTCGACCGCGGCTCCGCCCGCGTGGATGTCAATTATCGCAATAAAAACTAACATATGTCCTTCCCCGGGACTTAAATTATCTCCATACCGAATTTCGTCTAAATCGGTTTAGCTGTTTGAGCGTGAAAGCGTAACAGACAGACAGAGTTACTTTCACATTTATAATATTAGTATGGATTGTATTGAATTATTAGCCGTAGGTTAGGCAAAATATGGCAACAAGCGCTATATCATATTGTGTACCATCTATTAATGTATATGTAATAAATACATTTGATTTGAAAATAACGAAGTTTCAATCGATAATAAAATAATCGTATTGGTAGAAGCCCGACGTAGTAATATCAATTGAAGCCATCTCACGAAAACTGTCTATGGATCCGATCTTTATACTATTTCAAAAATTACTTACACTTGTGATGTTAGACCTAAGTTTGAGTAGGGTCGTTCGTTTAAGAATTTCTTTTTGTGGACGAGTAGACTAACTGATTTAGCAACCTTCACTGACGAAATCTATGCTAGTGCAAAATATTTTAAAAGAAATATAACGTAAACTGTAATAAATCAAAAAGTTGGTACATATGTGGTCTCATTAACTATTTAGTTCCCACAACTCACTCGTCTTTTCTTTTTTTTTTTAATGATAGGTTTGTTTAGGGTTTCATTGAGATTACAACCTAGTCTTAGACTAATAAGTAATTTTGTTGTAACTTAAACTGCTAGGGTGAATATTTTATAATATTAAGAGTGTGTCCATAGTCACTTTTCTTATTGTCTCAAGTAAAGGTCAGACACTTTGTTCTTGTGTTCTTTACGAGTAGCATTCACTATACCACTTAACACTAACTTCACTAAGTTAATTCAAAAGGTTTAGTCCTCCTAAGCCTTCGCACTATGTCTGTGGTGTCGAGGAGCTGGATAGCCTCAACGTTCACATGTTGGAGAAGTCGTTGTTTATGAGCTTCGGCATACTTTTTTATAACATTTACAACAAGGTCAACCTTCAGGTCACGATGGAGATCCTCGTTTCTAATGTACCAGGGAGCGTTTTAACTTATAATTATTAATAGTGACATGCAAATGTTATTACGTTTAATTATGAGTACCTGGATGAAAATCGCTTGAACCGTTGCCAAATTATTAAATATGTACAAGAATTCCTCTTTTAAAGATATAAGATACCTGCTAAATTGGTTTCATAATAGCATATGAATAACACGAAAAAAAACATGTTTTTAAAATTAATTACACAATATGAATAATTGTTCTAGATTACAAAATTAAATAATGTATACTTAATAAAAATATAAAAATAATAATGATCCAAAAATTGTTGTTCCGAGTCTGGGTGTACTTTGTGTCTGTGATTTGTATGTTTGTAAAGTCCACCGCGACACAGGGCTTGTAACGTACCGCGGGAGACGTGTTTTAAAAAAAAAGCAAAAAAAAATGTCGATTAGCTATCACACAACAGTATTTTACCTCGCGGTTTTCTTTACAATTGTTTTTATCCATTATTAAATCGATGTAAGCTATCATACAAGAACCAAAAAAATAATCGCATATTAAAAACATTGATAAGCGTCGTTACAATAAAAAGGTTAAAGGCTGTCTGTCTCATTTAGGAGCTGAAAGCAAGCCTTTTAATTTTTTTTTTTTAAATACTATAGAGATATATCATACTTTCTGGTACCAGTAAGCATTAGAGGATAAACAACATACAAAAAAATGAATCACTTCCAACCGAACCCCTAAAAAGAAATACCGATCAAATATTTTAGTACGATGATAAACGATACGAAATATATTCCTACATATGTACGTACATATAAATATCCATCCGTCCATCTATCTGTAACACACGATTATTCGGGAAGGCTTTGAGGAAAAGGGTGCGTCGACCTCGTCATAAGACAAAAACGCGTAGATCCGGTGCCTGTTTCCGATCAAGGACAGCTTTGATGACGGATTTACTGGAAGTGGCTAGAATACTTCAAAATTAATAACTGAAATATTTTGGCGCCAAAAATCCGCCATTTTATGTCTAACTAGCTGCCCCACGCAACTTCGTCTGCGTAATTTTTTCTCGTTTTTGCAACATTTCTCATTGTTGCTCCGCTTCTATCAGTCGTAGCGTGATATTATGTAGCCTACAGCCTTCCTCGATAAATGAGCTATCTAACAGTGACAGAATTTTCCAATTCGGACTAGTAGTTCCTGAGATTATCGCGTTCAAACAAATAAACAACAAACTCTTCAACATTATAATCTATACTAATATTATAAAGCGGAAGAGTTTGTTTGTTTGTTTAAACGTGCTAATCTCAGGAACTACTGGTCCGATTTGAAAAAATATTTTTTGTTGGATAGCCCATTTATCGAGGAAGGCTATAGGCTATATAACATTGCGCTACGACTAATAGGAGCGGAGCAGCAACGACAAATGTTGCAAAAACGGGGAAAATTTCCGCATACGAAGTTGCGCGGGACAGCTAGTATTAGTATAGATTTTGATGTAAGTACCTAGTGTCATCGTCACAACTGAGACGAATCTAACAATACCTCTAAGTTAAAATCCATCCAGCGATTTGGCTCTAGAGCGTGCCAAAGAAATATACATACATACACACGGAAAACATAACCCTCCTTCTTGCGCAGTTAAATAAAGAAAGGGTAGGTATGAGATAATGATTTCCTTCGGTATGTGTCGAAATATCCATCTTCTCTGAGAAAGAAGGGTGGTCGTTTTAACAATCTCTCACAGGAGACTTCTTTACATCACATTCTAACAACTTTTGTTGTAACAAGACCTCCTAACCAACTTCGTACACGGCGACCGATGTTAATGAAAACTAATCAACTACGCAGGCCATAATACTGAACTAGTAAATAGTGTGTAAAGTGGATTCTTTATTCCTTTTGTCTCATAGTCGAATAGAAATCGACTACGATAGGAGAAAGTTTTGGCTCAGGATCGATGGCATTTCGTATTTTTGGTTTAAATTCGTTATTTAAGAAACTTACAATGGTACTGTTACCAATGTCTTGATCTATGACTATTCTACTGCGTCTGCAGCAATGGTTTAATTATGATATAAAAAGGTGATGTAAAGAAGGTATCTGGAATAGACTGAATGGGGAAGGCGGAGGACCAGGTGTTGTGGCGTAAGTTAGGAGCAGCCGTGTACCATCAACCTATACAGGCTGATGATGAATATGATGATGATAATTGGGTATTTGACTGCTATTTTAATTAGTTATTTTATAAATAGAGTATTCTGAAAAAATATGTTCGTTAATAATTTAACGTGTTTATTATTTTTTATTTATCAAAAGAAACACTAAAAGTAAAGGATTTGAACATTGAAATTAAGACGTCACACGCGTATATCATACTTACTAACTTGTATGGAGCTGGTTGTTTGTGACTGTTGTGACTATAGTCAAATACCATATTATGGTAATGAACGTGTCATATTATATAACTCACGTTCCGTGACATTAATACCGAAGCCACATCTAGAAAACCCCTAAGTCTTGTTCTATTATCTACAGAGAAAGAGGCTAAAATATATCAGCTCGGCATATGTGTGCTCGTTTGTAAGTGAAGAATGTTGATCTCTGCACTATTTCGTTACTATATAAGTCATATATCCGTGTTATATACTATGATGTTCACGCGTAATTGTCCATTTAGGGTACGGCTAAAGTAATACTGTGGTTATTCGTGAGGAAGCAAAAAGTCGTGAGTGAACGGTAGTTAGGAGTCAGGGGCGATGCTGTGGATATTTGAGGTATAAGATTATATAGTCCGTCATTTGTTTTCGCCTCTAGAATTTCTCCTTTTGCCATGTATCTGGCTGTGAGCGCTAGACCAGTCAGTTCAATTGATATTCGTCTATCTTAGTACAAGACACTGCCAGGCCACGCCCGCTCTAGGTTCAGTAGATTTTATCTGGCTGGATCTTGACTATTTGACATAGATGGGTGACCGTTTCCACTACAAGCCTATGTCAGCCAGAACGTTGCTCTCCTAATTTCCCTTTGATTGTGTTGGGTTCCCGCTGCAATAGGCTCCATTCACACCGAAATGGCAGCGGCGCGGCGAGTTGCTCCTGGTAGCATAATGCCACACGAGGTCGCGCGGCTGTCAAGCGATACTGGGGGGGTTAGACAAGATACATTCGTTCCGTGGCGAATTCGATAGTGCCGTACTAATCGTTCCAAATGTTAAATTCTATACTATAATTCTATCCATTAACGACATCGCTTTTCGAATGGGACTTTGTCTAGACCCCCTGGTCTTTTAGTCACGGGTCGAAGCGCCAGGCACTCTCTAGGTTCAGAAGATTCAGTTTGTCTGGATCTTGACTATCTGACGAGATTAAGCTACGTTGCCAATGTGTAATTCATACATGGGTGACCGTTTCCATTACAAGCCTATGTCAGCCAGAACGTTGCGCTCCTAATTTCCCTCTGATTGTGTTGGGTACCCGCCGCAATAGGCTCCATTCACACCGAAATGGCAGCGGCGGCGGCGCGGAGAGCCGCCCCTAGTATCACCTTAAAGCGATACAGGGGGCCTAGCGATGTCGTTAATGGAAAAGTAGGTACAAAATGTATGAAATTAAAATATGTCACGTGATCAATCCAAATCGACGCGTAGATAAGCTGCACTATTGACAGTATCTTCGCTATTTTTTCTATTCGATTGATCACTAGTCGGTAGAACGGTTAGACCATGTAGAAAACGAAATAAAATGGCGGATTATTTTTTTTAAGAAATTGACGTTGCGATGGAGACCATAGACATATTTAATTTTTTTGCGAACGATCTTTGGAATTGACCTCTTGTAGGCGTTAGCGAATTCACCACGGAAATAATTTCTATTTCAATTTATTTCTTAACAATGTTACATAGTGTAAAAAGTAAGAAAATTATACAAGTCTTAAAAATAAAATAATAAATAGGACATTAAAAATAAAATATAGGTAAATTAGTAATAAAAAAAAAATCAATAACAAACACAACAAATTATGAGCAAAAGAAAAAAAAATAGGTATACCTAATATATAATAAGCCCCCTGGTCTTTTAGTCACGGGTTGAAGCGCGAATCTTCAGGTTAAAAAAAAAATTTGTTAACATTATTATGAAAAAAAATAAGGTACCTACTTTTTTTAACAATTTCGTTTTAGCATCATGGTCTGATCACCCCCCTGCAAAGATTTGACTGACTAAATCGACACCCTGTATGTAAATAAAGTTTTAAATTCTTTGACATTGAAAGTACGCTGCCGGCCGAGGCAAAGCCAAGCTCTTCCCTTCCGCTAAAGAGGCTCCGTTACAATTCTAGTCGTTTGTCCACTGCAAATCCCTCATCGTCTCAGTCACCGAAGTAAATCGTTCACGCTGATTTCCTATTAACATCCCGTTGACGAGCTGCGGTGGCCAAACGCTCTTATTAAGGCCTTAAGCATCTTCTAGACGGTTGGAAACAAGGCTTCCCGCCAAGGTGACCTTGCTGGTTTCCAACAGTGTAGATGGCTGTTGCAAACCAAATTACATACATACACTGTTGGAAACCAGCAAGGTCACCTTGGCGGGAAGCCATGTTTCCAACCGTCTGGAACATGCTTTAAGGTCCGATGTGATCCGTGATTTCGTGTTCTTAAACGATGTCTATGTGTGCCTTGCTCAAGCACATTCATATGAATCTTCCCTTCTATCAGTGTTTTGGGGCCGTCTTCACACTAAAGATCAATGTCCTATAATCACTTATCTAATATCAAACAATACAATATAGCTATGTGGATTAACAATCTCCCTTCAAATCCCATCTAATAAATGTCCAGTCCATTTGTCTCTGACAGACAGAAAAATACTTCGTTTTTACCTATTGCTTGTATTCGGTTTTGCTTGTTGCGAACAAATATCTTTAGCCTGTTGCCAATATACAAGTGTTACAAAAGCCATTCTGAAACTCGTTCCGTGAAGTTTTAAGTAGCTGAAGCCTCTGTGGAGGATTTGCAAAACATCTGGTCCAAATAAAAAAGGAACCTACTGAAAAATATATCTATGACCTGGGTCCTTATTCACATTTTTTTTTCGTTTCCGCGGCAAGCCCGTGCGAACTGGCGCAGGCGCGGTGCGCTCAAAGATGTCCGCCGCGCATGCGCGTTGATGTATTTCTTAGCGCAACTCTCTATTTACCATTATGACAAGATTTTGACAGTTCTCACCGTGAAAGTGGAAAAAAAGGACGTGATTATAGTCCCTCATATCTGATGACGACTCTTGAATTTTCCCACACTTTTTTGTTATACACGTTTTATAACAAGTAGGTATCCACTTTGATATTGCTCAAACGATGGAATGGACTAAAGTCATTAGTCAGTATTTTATATACCTTAAAAATGAAGAGACGAGTAGGTCGTGAGACTATGCCATAACAGTGCCAAATCCCGCTTAAATCTTCGTTTGTCAAAGACCTGAATGTCCCTACTCTGCGCACCTCATATTTGACGTGATAACGTCTTATAAATAGATGACCGCGTGCACGCACGAAAATGTGTCACTGTCCGTCACGTTCCGCCTGCTTATAGGCTGAAGTATTGTAGCCGTCGGGTCCACTAAAGCTGTCACAGGCATAGTTGTTTATAACAATGTCATCAATGTTTTCTTATGACGTTATCACAAAAAAATATCGTCCGTAAATCGACTTTACAGGACCACAATTATTTTTTCTAACAAAGATAACAAGCAATGTAACAAGTAGTAGATAGCAAGCAACAGGGTTTCAAGCACATTACTAGCAACCTTGTTATTCCCTTTAGCCTAGTATAGTATTATATTATCTGTGCTCCAGCTTAGCTTAATTGCATGTGTTAGGAAAGGGCTCACGTCAGTAATATAACAGGTAGAATTCAAACCCGATCTCTCGATTGCGAGTCCGAAGCCTAAGCTTAACCAATAGGTAACTTTATCTTAGTCTCATTTGCCCAGTAATTCCACTTGCTACAGTGCCCTTCAACCGAAACAAAGTAATGTTAACATCACTATTTCACGAAAGAATAACTGACACTGTTGTCCCACCAAGAAGGCTTATGGCTGCCACCGGCAGATTAATGAGGACCATATTTTCCAATCATAACTTTCCAATACAGACGGACAAAAGTACTGTACAGACTGTGATATGTTCGAAGCGAGTAAACAGTACTAATCCGGGTGATCCGACGGGGTATAGCTCATGTGGCGTCCTGTCGACTGCGGGGTGAATATTGACTGATATTTGTGGTGTTGTGGTTTGTGGATGTTGCTTCTAAAAACATTGATGTAGGTTGCTAACGTTTTTAAATTTGCTTTGTGTAGTCAGTACCGCAGTTGGAATGTGTACGACTGTAAGCATCGAGATTTTATGTTTTAATAGCTTCCGCCCGTGGCTTCGCGCGCATTAAATTTGGACTGCCATTCCACCCCTTTAAAGGTTTGCTTTAGGCTTTGTAGAGGATGGTGTTGTATCCACGAATCACTTGAGAACAATTGAACAAAGTTTGATAAAATTTGGTACCTACAATGCTAGTTTAAAATCACGTGGAAGAAATCAGGGGAAAAATTGTTTGCATGTCTGTAATGGGTTATACTTTTAAGCCGAATCAAGAAATTCTGTAACGAAGATAAAACCTAACACCTGACTCCGCCTACCATGTAGCTCGGCCGAGCGTTCGCATAACGTATATGTATATGGTACGACTGTACGAAGCTCGCACGAATCGAGACGAGCTGCTCCGAAAGCGGACAAATACGTAATTGAATGAATATGAATTTTGGTGTGTAGATCACATGAACTGAAGTTCATCTGATCTACAAATCGTTGTACTTAGGTACCGCGTTTGAGGGTAAATTACCCTCAAACTCGGTAAGAACAACGATTTATAGGGCTCGTGATTTTTATTTTTGTAAAGATACCCGTGACACAGTCCTTGTACATTCAATTGACTCTTTATAAAATTACATCGGCTAAGGAAATCGAATTCCGCTCCACTCCCATAATGTTGTATGAAACGTCAATTTCATGCTGTAGAAACGTTCGTCATTTGTAGTCGCATTAGTCCACCTTAACATTAGTTATGACGTGATCTGTAATGACTATTCGGGTCGGTGATAGTTAGACCGGAACGCCCCGTGATCAATGGTATGGATATTTTCGTTATGTTTCTATTTCATTGACCTCTGCAGTAAAGAGGTCCACTATTCTGTTGCGATTGTAATAAAACGGATATGAATAATAATACATTAAAATATCAAATTATACGATAACATGGCAAACTAGGCAGAGCCTGTATTCCATCAGTGCTCGGTGCTGTCATTAATTTATCTTACGTTATATTAGAGTATGACGTAAGATAAATTAATGACAGCACCTTAAGATTCTTTTCCGTTCATCGCAGCCGATCGTGGCCGACGACGTGCACACGACGCGCCCGTCTGATGTGACAATAGTCAGTGTATGAGAATGTATAGCGCCGTTTCTTAGATCTGCAACAGACACGTGCGCCGCGCACGCTCTCTGACTATTATAAGACGCGCGCGGCCGTAATCGGCCTTTTTACCTTCAAACGCTGTGTATAAACAAACACCAAAAGCACTGTCACTTGAATTTATCCACTATTTATTTATTTTGTTGTGGTCCAACAGCTTATTCTAGTATAAGAAAAAATTGGAAATACAAAAAATTATAATAGTATATACTCGTAGATACTGTTCTCCTAGTTAGGCTACTGGATAACCTGTGTTGGGAGAAAACAGTTGTGTCCTTCATTATGGTTTAGTTTACAATGCATGTGGTGAGTTTTAGATGATTGGGTGATTTCTTGGGTTTGACTTTTTATTACATTTTAGTCATAAGCCGGGCTGAAAACCAACCAACCCAGGCGCCATGCTATTAAGAGGGCTACATTTATTTGCACAGGCAGCAATTATTATTTACAAGGGACTCTAAATCGATTGGTATTCACCCCCCCCCTCGTCGAACGATGTACTTTGGCGGTATATGGTTGCACTCCCCCCTCGCACTTGACGGTGTTGGGGCGACAAATTTTGATCTCGTTCCCAACCAAAATCTGGCTTCGGGCCATCACAGGATGTAAGTTAATTTAGTGTGTGTTATGTATAATGATATCGGAGTAAGTAGAGTGAAATGAGGTGAATGATTTGATACGTATATACTAGTATGGACATTCCGTCGGAATAACAGGATGTTTTAATTATGTACTAAGATTTTATTCCGGAATTGTTCTAAACAGAAAAATGTATGAATTTTAGGATTGGACACAGGAACAACCTGAAATTATATTTATTTATTCTACTTAAAACTTCGTTTGGCTTTTAAAACCTACTTTGTCACTAACTCTGAAATCCATAGTGCGCTAAATATGAATACTGGCTTGGAAGAAGTCCACGAAACCAGCAACAGATATAAGGGAATGGCGAAGCCCTCTAATGACTTAGCAAATGCTCTAAACAAGAAACTACTTTAAAAAGCTGAAAAGGAATCACGTTATAAATAAACGAGCTTAGAATACAAAAAAAGTAGATGTCTCATTCGAGCCAGGTTCACCTTGCCAACAAACGGGCTAAAAGTATTGGAACTGATCGCAGATTTCGCAAACAATAAATAAATCAAAACTTCCAATTGAGAAGTAATTTAATTATATGACCAGTAACATGACCAATATTTGGTTGAAATGAACGGAATTCCGAAATATCGAAACAACTTTCCGGGAAAAAATGGCTTAGCCCTGCTAATCTTTCTATGCGCATTTAGGATGCAAGTAGCAGATTTCACTTTACCTACCCCGATCACTGATTATGTATAAAGTATGAGTAATGCATGTATGTTTGGATGTGTGAGTAAAGCGTGTACGCTACCCCGTGCAAAACCCACCGCTAGCCGTTTTTTGTGCACTTTTGTAGAGCTATCTGCTCTTTATCCAAAAATAAATATCAAATAATAAAAATATATATGTAAAATTTCTACATAAGTTTGACTCCAAAATGGTAGATTTTGTTTTTGTTAAAGGAGGAGAATAAATAAACATTATACATGTTTATTTAATCTGCTCACAACGAAACCACAGAAATGAGCAATATTTATTGATAAAATGCATCTCCTCGTAAAGTACAATTTTATTTGATTTGCTACTTACACTAATAGATAGGCAATTTAACAAAAAACATTAGGCTAGAAACATTTTTTTCATACGACCAAAATTTTATTTTATAAAGATTTTATTCCAAAAACTTAGCGCATTCGCTACGGTGCGACGAAGAGGAAACGAATTCTCTAGGTTATTCGGTCAGAGTACGGGTAAGGAAGGTGAGACATAAAGTCTCACTTTTTTTCTCAAGAACTGGACACGGAAATTCGCAACTCCTACGAACAAAACCATCCTATGTGGTCTGTAATCCCGTATCCGTAATGGTGGCTCCACACGATCACTTTTAACTGAACAGTTTTATCTGACAGTCAAAATTGACGCCCTTGTTAATTGAACTAACAGTTTCATTGTACACACTTAGTTTTCACTTTCAGGTTGAAATGTTTAGCTTTAACTAAAACATACGGCTGATACTAAGCTTTTGAACTGTCTGAAATATGACCGAGGGCCCCATACCCTTTTTGTGCAATTCGATCACCGCAATTCTATTTTCTTTTACAACCATATTGTAATTTGATAATGAACACGAAAAAATATGTGAAATGGCGCGAATAATAAACGCGTTCCAAATTCGAAGTTATTGAAAAGTTTAAAAAAAGAAAAGTTTTTATGATACAGTGTTTATGGCTGGACTAGTTATATGCGTTAGGCTGTTTGTCCACGCTAGCGAGTCAACGGAACGTCATGACATCCCCAAAATAGCGATATATAGAACTACTATAACTGTTTGTCAACCGCACGTCGGTCGTCATCCCGATCGCCGAAGTAAAATAACCTCGTTCACAGTGAGGAGTTGTAAAAATGGCGGCAAACTAACCGGCCATTATTTTTACAGCTCCGAGTTAAACTTGTAAAAAATTATTTGAATACGTGATAATTGACTAAGAACGAGACTTTGTGCATGTAATAAGCGCATAAATACTTGACACTGGCCGAAATTAGCCGTTAAAACGGCTAGATTGCCATAAACTTAAAGAAGAAGAAGAAGAAGAAGAAGAAGAATGTCGCTAACAGTGATTTCCCGTTGACGTTCTCGAGCGAAGTACGTATGAAGGTTACTTTCTGTTTTCACCCCATTTTGTGCTAATATTAACGAACTAAGTTTCAGATATAAATCCACAGTAAAGCCCAACACTACCCAAGAACTATGAACTCTATAACATAATCTGTTGCCTAACACTCCTTGCCTTGACCTAAAATGTTGATATCCATGAATGAACCATTCTCTACATAATAAACCTAATGTATTATGTACACTAACAGTTTAATAGAGCGCGCTGTATTCAGCTCTATCGAAGCGTAGAGCATTGTAATACCACCAAGGATGTAGCCTTTACACGGTGTGTAGAGACGAAATGATACACGTTGTGGAAAACATAACAATAGGAAGCGGCGGTAGCCTAATGGCTAAGGCATTGGTCTCGCAATCGTGAGGTCGCGGTTTCAAATCCTACCCATTATACTAGCGAGGTGAACCCACGTCTTACACAAGCCTTTCAGTTTAGCTGGAGGGGTTAACATGATTGCTAGTAATGTGGGACTCGATCCCACATTGCTAGTTATCTTTTTAAAAAAAAATTAGCTATTAAACTAAGTAGTGACCTTTTTATAAATTTTAATCAATATTCATTGTGTAGGTTTTTAGTAAAATGCCTGTGATATACGGACATACAGACGGACATGACGAGTTTTGTTTCATGAGTCTGTTTTTGTCATTTTGGCTATGGAACCCTAAATAAGGTAGAGGATAAGGGGTTGCGATTGCAATCGAGAGGCAAGCTCTTTGGTTCGAATTCTATCTATATTAGCTCCGTATTTTAAGGGCTAGGGTTGAAGAGTAGGTAGACACAATGCAAATACGATTTAAAAAAAAATTATTTTGTGTAAAATGATGTTTCGGCAATTTCGCTTGTTGCGATTGAGTATTTTATTAACTCTTTCAGAAAAATACCTCTGGACAACAACAAAGATTAATACCTATACAAGCAGTCCGGGAAGCGATCCGGAAAGCAGCCCGGCACGGGCCGGCGCGTGGTACGAATAAGCTGTTCACAAAGAGACGAGCAGCATATTCACGCATATTTATTATTACACATTCATTTATTGTAAATGTTATTGTGACCGCTGTTGAACCCGCATAAAAAATATATAGGTACTACCTATACATCGCATCAAATCCTAAAGAAAGTTCTGAAATATAATTCCCAAAGTTGACCGCTGGGTCGCAGCCTACCAGACACAATTGGTGATCCCGAATCTTTGTCTTTTTTTGAAGCCCTGTATCGTGGAGGACTTTACAAACATACAAGTACATCCAGACTCGGAACAAAAATTTGTTGATCACACAAAGTGGTGTCCCGTGTGGTAATCGAACCCACGACCTCTTGCGTAGCAGTCGGATACACTCCCACCTCGCCACAGATACAGTCATAGCATTAGCTACTTGCCATAATGTCCGTCTTCAAAGTTTTATTCTGAATTATTAAACAGTAACTTAATCAGTGAACGAAAATATAGATACCCCTAGAAGATTCAATCAAATTATCCAAAATAAATCCTTACTTTAATTATCTTGTAAGCAATTGGATCGTAGTAACACAACTGGACCACTGCACATTTCCAATTGTTCAATACGAACCAAAATTTCCATCCCATTGGCATTCCTTTGCGGGCCAGTGGACAAAGGCCTCTTTCTCTGTGACGGCATTATTACAGCTCAACACTTTCGTTTCTTATTTGAATTAAAGAAATGAGTGGAAAATGGATACGTTTGCCTATTTTTTAAAAAAAATATTTGACATAAGTACATCTTGATAAACTTTCGAGATTTGTACACATTATGAAAATATATATTACGGGTCTTAATCGCGTGAATAATTTAAGGTAAAATACCTTGTTTATTGCCCGACGTTTCGACCGTATTGTACCGGCCGTGGTCACGGGTAGACTCTTAATTTTGTCTACCCGTGACCACGGCCGTTGCAATACGGTCGAAACGTAATAACCTTAAATTATTCACGCGATTATGACCCGTAATATATATATTTTCATAATAAGTACATCTTTAACAATATGAAATGCAAGTATCTACTGAATTACTAATAATAAATGACGACTAACTCCACTAAGATATCAATCTTGTCGTTATGGTAAATAGAGAGCTGAGTTGCATGCATGGCGGACATCTTTGCGCTAGTTTACACGGGCTTGTCACGACAACGATATAAAGAGGACCTTGGTCTTCCTTGTCTAACCTTAAATCCCAATTGCGATGTCGACCTGTCGCTGAATATTGTTACCTCTTACCACAAATTGATAGGTACATATGGCAACCTACAACGAGTGAAAACGGGCTCACGCGCAAGTATAGTGTCTAGGGCGAGTGTGTTTTACGTTAACGCAATCGACACGTTTAGCGCTTTGATTGGCCCTCTCCAAGCTCTTAACCAATCAGAGAGCCAAACGCTGTAAACGTTTCAATCGCATTAACGTAAAAACAACTAGCACTCAAGACTTCTGAAGAATGACATGTAGATAATAGATATTGGAAAAAAATAATATACCTATAAAATAATAAATAATGATTCATTGTATCAAAATGTTATTGTGTTTGCATGCCTAAACTGGTGAAATGGGATGATCTAATGCACTTTTATAATAACAATTTTGTATCACTTTTCTTGCTAATAAAATGATTGTGATTCTGATTCCGACACAGATCTCTGAGACGAATCACCAACAGAGACTGTGTACATAAGTACGTTATATACGTACGTAAGATGACGACGCGTTGCAGAGTTGTTAACCGGCCTTCTGTACCATGTATTTTGTGGTTGTAAGTAATAATAATAATAATAATCTTGGGACAACTCACACAACGCTATCTGATCCCAAACTAAGCAGAGCTTGTACTATGGAAACCAGACAACTGATAAACATACTTATATATTTCTAAATACATACATATTATAGATAAATAAGACCCAGACACAGAATAAACCATCGTGCTCATCTCACAAAGTTTTATTCTGGGTGGGGATCGAACCCACGACCTTTTGCGTAGCAGTCGGATACACTCCCACCGCGCCACAGAGGCAGTCTAAGCTATAAGATGTTTTGGCTGGTACCACCGCAGTATCAGTTACTCTACAGTGAAATAGTGATGTTAATCATTACTATGTTTCGGTTGAAGGACATTGTAGCGAGTGAAATTACTCTCCTAAACGAGGAGGGCGGTGCTGCGACATTCAGATCTTTATTAAATAAGGATTTGGGTGGCACTGATACTGGCGCACGACATGCTCGTCTCTTCATTTTGTGGTATAAAAAAACCTTATAGCACGGCCAAATATATACTAACTACGACCGTATCGACCGTACCTCGTGCCTTTTACTATTTAGGGGGGTTAACCCCTAAATTCTCCCCTGAGCACGCCCACGACATCGAGTGGTGGGAAAACGTAGTCTAAGCCGCAAGCAATCTATTCTAGAGTACCCCAAAGTTAGTAATAGTCGTAAACGGTTGTTCTACAGCGCTCGTGTCATGTTCCACGCGTTTAGACAAAGTATGTTAGTTGTAATGTGAAACTTATGCGCTCGATTCTCCTACATTTTAGCACAGAGTGTATAGGTAAAGAAGGCCGGCTCCCTACAACGAGCGAAACAGCCTCACACACACATAGATGCACACGTACACAGATCTCGGTCGAATATTAACATAATACAAATAGCTGCTAAAGCCGCGCACGATGTGAAATATTTAGGTATTAACAAATACAATTGTAGGGTATTCACTTCACTTCAAAATGAACTAAATATAAAATAACAACGATATTTCGGTCTTCCATGCTATGATTTTACGTCACTAACTGTTTATATAGCACAAAGTAACTACGGATCATAAAATAGGTTATGCAATTTTCAACTTTGATGAAGCAAAATGACAACCCCAACTTTGACACATTTGACAGTTGTTGTTAAGCAACATTGTTAAGCAACATTGTTAATAAACATTCCATACCATTACATTGTTTGTATGTATATACGGGGTAGGCAGTTCATTATATGTACTAGTATTATATGCCTATTTGTCTCTTGTGCCCCCCCTGAACGGTTTTTCTCTTGCCCCCCGTCGTGCATAAAACTCATGGCCTCTTGGCCGGCGTCGACGAAACGAAATGCCCTCCATGCATGTCAGATCTGGCACTGCCATTTGCCTCCCGTGCCCCCCCCCCCCCCCAGAATGCAATCCTGGATCCGCCCATTAATTTATATGCGTGGGTTTGTTAAATGTGAGCCGAGCTTATGTATCTTGTATTTTGTGATTATAATAAACAATATTTGTGTATCCTTCTGAGCTAAATTGTTTTGTGTGAATACTGATACAGTAACTAACTATTCTTTAAACTGTGTCGCAATCTAAAATTTGCTTTCTAAGGATGCCGTACAAATAAATCTAGCAGTTAGGAATTGTATTTTTTGTGTCATTATTCTTCTCATGAAGAGCTCTGTGTAGTAGTGGTTAGTACGGTGGGAAAGATCAAGTTATCTGGTAACAGCTAACGGCCGGTGCTATCGGTGGATTTCGATACTAGAGGTAGGGTTTTGACATATTTTGTATAGAGCTTATGTCAAATGTATACCTCTAGTAACCAAATCCATCGATAGATAGATTATTGAGACCAGCCGTAAGTCATACTTGACTAGTTTTTATTACACACTGTCTGACCTGCTGAACTTTACGAAGTTCTGCAGGTCAGTAGTAGTACCAAACCGAACTCATAATTCCCACACAATTGCTGTTTATGATTTTCGCGGGATAGCAATTAATTATTAAGTTGAAGAGAGAAGAAGAGAACCTCTTTGCGTCTTTTATAGTACTTTCTATGGGGGGTGTTCTGAGGAATTGTTCGGACTAATCACCAGCTGAGTTTCATCACCGTAGAACGTGTCTAACATCCAGTATCACCCTCACCCTCGACACTTGGCAATCTACCATAATGCGTTTTAAATTCTGCCACGCACAACCATCTGGAATGCCGACAGCTGTATTGCTGGATTTATATAACTTAGAGACCTTAAAAAAAAGCGCCTACTCTTTTCTTAGAGGCGTATGTGCTATACCTCTGGTGTGGCAGATATCCATGGGCAGCGGTAACCACTTACCATCAAAAATTCAAAATATTTTTTTCGCTTAGGATGCAAAACAATATTTGTGATATGTCGGGATTCTACATGTACATGTAAGACCAGAAGAAAAGAACATGGCAAAAAAACTTGCGGCCATTTTTTTAAATTGCTAATTTTACAATGTTTGAACGTTTATAAACTTGAGAATTGAATGATTAACGGCCGGTTTCAATAATCTAACTATCGATGGATGTGGGTACTAGAGCTATATATTTGACATAAGCACCGTACAAAATATGTCAAAATTCTACCTCTAGTAGCCAAATCCATCGATAGGTAGATTGTTGAGACCGGCCAGTTGTCTTATGGGGGTGAGGTGCTGCCACTAATATACTTATACACCATGTTGTATAGTACGCATGTTGAGTATAAATAGTACGATATCAATAAACAGAGGTTGTTTTTATTTATGAATTACTTAATCGTACAATAATTTTATGATTGATATATTTTCAAATAGTTATTAACTGACGTAAACTATTATTTTTTTAATGTAATTGAAACGTACAGAGAGTTACGTTTTCAGAAGCGTCAAAAGGAACTTTGTAAATGGAATGGAGTATAAAAAGGTGAGTAGGTACGTAAATATTGTTTAGCGACGTATAATTCTGACTGTACCTATGTATTACCTTAGTTCTTATAATATCTTGAGACAACTCATACAACGCCATCTGATCCTAAACTAGGTAAAGCTACAACTGATGAACCAACATACTTATATTATATATTTCTTAATACATACATATTATAGATAAATTACACTCAGACACAGAATAAACCATTGTGCTCATCACACAAAGTTTTATCCTAAGTCGGGATCGAACCAAGACCTCCAGCTTAGCAGTCAGGGTCACTAATCACTTGACCAATTATCCAGTTATGCTAATGCAAAATAAAATAAAACATTTATTTGTTAACCCTACGTACTACCTTGTTACCCTTATCATCCCACTTTCTCACAATAATTAAAAGAAAAAGCTGTCCAAGTTATGAAATTCAAGTATCAAATCTAAGATCAAAGCGCCGATCACTGCAATATAATTCTAACAGATCTTACAAGAATATTCTTGTAATTACTTTGCTATTGATTTTGACTTACGATGCATGAACGCTATTGAGCTCACCGCTTGCTAGAGAAGGGCTCGCAACATAATTATATCGATAAATTTCAACGCAGCAAAATGAGAATAGCTAGAGGCAGGAGTCGTTTTGTTTGTCATGTAATAAATAAGATTGTATGTATTTTGAGCGTAAAAATGTCTAAAAAAAGTCATGTCATTAACTGGATGCTAAGTAATGCGAATGGCGATTTTACCTGCTGATAGGCTGAAGTATTGTGGCCGTCGGGAACACCAAAGCTGTCACAGGCATGGTTGTTTATAACAATGTCATCAATGTTTTCTTATGAGGTTATCACGTAAAATTATCGTCCGTTAACCAGACAACTATTTTTATTTGGTGTGTAGTTTGTCCCTTAATGTCTGGGTCCACTTTCACTATATTCACTAGCTCGCGCGGACTGTCAAAATCTTGTAATAATGGTAAATAGAGAGCTGCGATAGAGATCTGACATGAGCGGTGGACAACTTTAAGCGCACCGCGCACACGTTAGTTCGCGCGAGCTTGCCGCGGAAGCTTGAACTTGAAAAAATGATAGTGGATATGGACCCTAAACTGAGAATTCCCGTGGATGCCGCGTGGAGCCTGAGGAAAGCCTTACTGGTGTTATTTTTTTCCATAATTCTTTTTTAAAATAATACAATTGAAATAGTTTTAGCTATGAGAGTCAAACAAACAAGTAGCCAATTATATATTTTGCATTAATAATATTAATAAGGAGTATGCATAGTTTGTGCAAGAAATTTTATCGACACATTCCCTCACTAAACGGAGGTGAGCTAGAGTGACCACAGTGCTTCCGTAGACTGTTCCGAGCTTTGATTATAAATTGTGGGCCGTTTATTGACGTTAAATAGTGCAACGTAAAATGTGGTCACCCTACGACATTGTGTGGTTGTTCGTGGTCTTCGGTTGCGGTTGTCTAGTAAATTGTAGCAAATGGTCTTACATATTGAGCTTGTGTAGCTTCCATTGCTATTAGATAGGATAGTTAGTGCCTAAGTTAGTTTTAAACCTCGGATTTTCTTGGGTAAAGTTTAGTTCAGAAGATACTTATAATCACTTATTAAAAAAAAAAAAAACTAAATGTACAAAAAAGATGGAAACAAGATCTCCTACTATTATAATATCATGCAGTCGGGACTGCATGATAATGGATGCGATTAAATGGATCTCGATGAACATAGTATTGTGCGATGTGATTCCATCTTTTTTGTGCAGGCGGGTACTTTGATTTTTAAAATTATTTCAACACTTTTTAGTGCTTGTAGGATATACAAATAACTTTTATCACAGCGATTGCCAAGTATTGAAAATTAAAAAAGTATGGTTGCTAACTAACTTTTTTAGTATTCATCAACAATACATTTTTGAAATGCTTACGCCGAGCCCTATAACTTGATACCCATATTGCAGTATTTAAAACCACTTATTTTTCACACCTCTTTATTTTGATACCTCACAGCCACCATGTTTGTTTTTTTAAACATACAAGAACACTTGAGCAGTCAAGACGAATCTAACGGCGTATTAATTGTATTAATTCGTCTAGTTTTTTCTTAAGATATGAGGTAATAAAGAATATTACATACATACTAGATACAAAAAAAGCGGCGGTAGCCTAATGGCTATGGCATCGGTCTCGCAATCATGAGGTCGCGGACTCGATTCCTACTCATTATACTTTTAATTACTTAATCATAAAGATATTGTGTTAATTTAATATTTAGTTAAGTAAGTAAGTACACTAAACCTAATTTTAAAAACCCATTTAAATCTATATTAATATTATAAAGCGGAAGAGTTTTTTTTGTTTGTTTGTTTAAACGCGCTAATCTCAGGAACTACTAGTTCGATTTGAAAATTTTTTTTTTTGTTGGATAGTCCATTTATCGAGGAAGGCTATATAACATAGCACTACGACTAATATGAGCGGAGCAGCAATGAGAAATGTTTTAAAAACGGGGAAAATTTACGCAGACAAAGTTGCGCGGGACAGCTAGTCTAAGGATGTGATTGTTTTATGTTATTATTTTGTGAGTATGTACTTTCTTTGCCTTCAGGGAACTGACATGTCCATGGACAAAAAGTTCCTTATAATAAAGAGAAAAAAAACAATACTCATTAAACTACTTGAGCTTAGTTGGAGGGGTTAACAGGATTGCTAGTAATATGTGACCACAATCCCACATTACGTAGGTACACATTACAATACGTAGGTACTTTCGTACACACCATAATATTATATGGCTGTTATGACAGCCATATAACGTGAATGTATAAAAATGTTACATATCTAAACCGGACTGTAATGATGAATCGTTTGACGCCTCATTCATCGAAATCGGATGAGTGGTTTAATGCCTATAGTGGAACATCCACGTATGTTCCACAATAGCCTAAGCCATTCACCTAATTCCGAGGAGTGGTCACGATTTGTGCTAGAATTGTAGGCGCATAAAGCTTAGCTTGGATGCATTCCAAAAGGGAAATGTTTCTGAAACGTACGTGTGCGATTTGCCTTCGTCATTGGAGTAGTCGTGTATTAAAGAAAGATGGTGCCTATGTCACTTACGAGGACAGAAACATTTCACTTTTGGAATGCATCCAAGCTATGCTATAAGCACCTACAAATTTCGGCTCAAATCGTTTCCACCTCTCTGAGAATTAGGTGAATGATTACAATGAAAATAAATTTAATTTACGCCAGGCAATAAAGTAGGTAGTATTAAAAAGGGTAAATATGTTTATATAAAATTTAAAGCGTTTTAGAATTTATTGATACCTATTTATCAAAACTTATGATAGTAGTAAATGATTTGACGACCTTTAGTTAGGACATATATATATATTTTGTTTTAATGGCGACTCCCGCAGTAGGGTACAAGCCCTGTGTCACGGGAGACTTTACAAACATACAATTCACGGATACAAAGTGCACAGACTCGGAACAACAGTTTGTGGATCACACAAAGTGGTGTCCCGTATGGGAATCGAACCCACGACCTCTTGCGTAGCAGTCGGATACACTCCCACCGCGCCACAGAGGCAGTCAAATATTATCTATATACTACCTGACCGTTTTTGCAACACTTTTAATTGCTCCTATTGGTCGTAGCGTGATGCCTTCCTCGATAAATGGCTATCCAACAGAAAATAAGTTTTCTATTCGGACAAGTACTCCCTGAGATTATCGCGTTCAAACAAACAAACTCTTTAGCTTTATAATATTAATATAGATATATATTTCTTACAATAATAATAATAATAATAATATCTTGGGACAACTAAAACAAATATTTACATAACGTAAGCGTTACTGTTGTTTTAAAACTCTTTCACAAGGTTCCAACGAAATCTGTCATTTTTGCGACTATCGAAACCTATGTACTCGTACATATTTTAAAAGTGGCCCTTGATAGAAAGGAGATGAGCCATCATAGGTATATTACACTAGCTGTCCCGCGCAACTTCGTATGCGTAAATTTTCCCCGTTTTTGCAACATTTCTCGTTGCTGCTCCGCTCCTATTGGTCGTAGCGTGATGTTATATAGCCTATAGCCTTCCTCGATAAATAGGCTATCTAACAGAAAAATATTTTTTCAATTCGGACCAGTATATCCTGAGATTACCGCGTTCAAACAAACAAACTCTTCAGCATTATAATATTAGTATAGATTCTACTGTGTAAGTCATATTCGTGCAAGTAATAAATGCTTTTTTTTTTTTCTTTCGATGCATTTACCTTAACCAACATCAATAGCATTAAAAATACCTCATTTATAGTTTAAAATAAAACCATAAGACTCGTTTACAGTTAAATTTATTGCTTTAGTAGTTTAGTACAAAGGGATTGATATACGAACAGTTAATCTTGGTAAAACGCGGTTAGAAACGGTTAGGATAAATATTTAGCTTATCCTATATTAGGACCGTGTATAGCAGGGTTATGGCGAGAGAGAAGGAGATAGAGAATGTACTACGTGTCTCTTTCTTATATTAAAGCTATAATTGTGTTGTCTTATTGTAGGAAAATGCTGGTATGATTCAATTTTTATTTCCGTATTCATTTTGGGATTGGTTGTAATAATTTGTGTCAGACAATCCTTGTTACATTTTTCATCTTCATGTTTTTGACCCGACTGCGGAGGAGGGTTAAGGGTTTGACGTGTTGTATGTGTATGTGTTCCTTTGTGGCACTAAATAGGCCAAACGCCTGGGCTGATTTTGATTATTCATATGTCAATCGATTCGTATTAATCTTGCGAGTGTCAGTTAAGACATGACAGCAATCAAAATTTAAAATGGCGATAGCCAGACGCCATGTTGAGATAGAGAAAAAAAATAAAGTCAACAAACTATGTCATGTAGGGTATCATCGTGTAGGTATTTTAAAATCATGATGAGGTTTCTTAAATCATTTCTCACTTAAATTAACAGTTTAGGATTTATAGCAATTTAAAGTTACAAACTATTTTCACTTAAATTTTCGGTAGTTACAGTTAAATATTACGTAATGTTACGTCTTGTAACCAGGCACTAAAAATAATGAAATAAATTTAAAAAATCAAAAATAGATTCAAACAAGATAAACCAAAATGATGCAGTCGAAGGCATTATAGTAAGTTAACTGGGATTCATGATTTTTTTTTTCGGTCCATGGTTATGAGTTTATAATATAATAATAATATCTTGGGACATCTCACACAACGCTATCTGATCCCAAACTAAGCAGAGCTTGTACTAAGGAAACCAGGCAACTGATAAACATAGTCATATATTTCTAAATACATACATATTATAGATAAATAACACCCAGACACAGAATAAATCATCGTGCTCGTCACACAAAGTTTTGTCCTGGGTGGGGATCGAACCCACGACCTCTTGCGTAGCAGTCGGACATACTCCCACCGCGCCACAGAGGCAGTCAAAAATTCATGCAAATAAGACAACGCAAGAGACTTTAATATTATCGTAGCTATTATTGAATAGGCAGTGTGGTACCAGCTTAAGAATAGTGCCATCCTAAAAAGGAAACTCCGGTGTGAAATCCCCTAGTCGCTTCGACTACACTTTAAAGCCTTATCGAGCAACAACTTCCTTTGCGAACTTTATAGCTTGGAACTGCCGCCTAACTTCATTTTGTTATTTGTTTTCAAACTTATCATAATTTTTTTTTTTTTAGTATGACGTTTTCAAACTTATCATAATTTGGCTTTACGAAATTTAGATATATGCGTTTGCGTTTATCGCTATCGCCAACCCGCTCGTCAATGATCTTTAATATGTAGGTTCTGGTGGGGAGACCCGTGCCCAGCCACTGAACATTATATATGGGTTGATATATAGAAACCAAATGGATGATTGTAACCCAGAATCATCAGAAGTGAAACAGTTGGTTTAATTAAGCCTTTGTTCAAGAATGGGCATTAAAGGCTGCAGAAAAAATGGCCTTCCCTTGGTCAATGTGAATAAAGCCTATAAACTAATGATGATTTGTAGATACCTTTTAGTACAATCATAGGCGGATCCAGAGGGGTGGTGTTGTTTTGTGTACTGAATTTCTTGTATTGATTTTGTTTGCTCATTTGCTTCTGATGCCCCCCCCCTTAAATGATTTTTTGGGAGACCCCCCCCTCCATTGTGCGTGCAACTCACGCTTGGCCGGTGTCGAGCGTGCCCCCCATCATAAGCATGTTTTTGCATCAAATCCTAGATCCGCGCCTGAGTACAATAACTCCTTTTGTTTAACCCAAAAACAATAATAATAATAATAATAATATTTATTGTCATAAAAGTTACAATTACAAATCTGAAATTAATTAAACCATGTATTATTTTTTATCTTTTTAATATACTAAACAAGGGATCCCTTGCGTATACCATCTATGTTTATAGGTCCCATAAAACAGGCTTATTCATTGTTTTGCGGCAATTCGTGACCGTACCTCGGGGGGCAATATAGCTGGTTATTTTTCTATTAAATGTTCCATATTATTTATTATTTATTTGTTTCCATAATCGGTCCTGAGGGAACTATTTGGTTTTAAAGTGTTATTTACTAAATGATGTTTAAGCGTAGCTTGTCATATTAAAATTCAAATTCAAAATTAGGATGCAAAATAACACTTGTGATTCTACATGTACATGTTATGCCAAGTTTGCAAATATTAGGTAAAGGCAAAGAAAAAAACCTGGCAATAAAAACTCGCGGCCACTCTTTTCAAATTGTCAATTTTACAATGTTTGAATGTTTATAAACTTGACATCTACGATATCAAGTTCATAAACATTCAAACATTGTATGTAAAGTGCTGTCATTAATATAATACATCATGTTATAGGACTGATGCAAATTATATTATTAAAAAGTTAGAACATGAGAAAAAATAAAATCAGCCTTAGTGGGTACAACATAGTAGGAGCATCTACTTACAACAAAACTATATGTGCTTAAACATTGGCCAAAGTGCTGGTAACGAATGATTAAATATAAAATATTAATTCTGATATCAAAAGGAAGAAAATAATGGCATTTATTCGTCACATAGAATCTCTACTAGTGTCTTGCTAGTGTCTACGTTTCTTTCATTCATAAACTAAGGAAAAGTTATTAGTTTCAGTAAATATGTAATTCATAAACTCTAAATCTACTAAAACAAATATTTTACTTATAAATCTAAAGTTGAAGTATCAGCGAGTACCATGAACAGTTTTTTTTTAAACAGACGTACCAACAAAAATTTTACGATAATAACAAGGGTCCACGATAAAAATATGGCGGACTTCCTATTTACCACTAAAATGGAAAAAATTACAATTACCTATTTTACAAAGTTTACAATTTTTTTTTGGATTGCCTTGTTTAATTAAGTCCCTGGATGCCTATATATTGTACCCGTATGTAATACCCGTCGGATAAACCATTTCTAGGATTCCGTAGCCAAAATGGCAAAATGGAACCCATAAAGTTTTGTTACGTCCGCTCTGAGACTGTTAGTACTAGAAAGTTGTGATTTTGTAAAATAAAATTATGGGAAAAAATAAATATAGGGTTTATCTCATCGTGTGAGGTATCATAGATAGGTGTAATAAAAATATTTATGGAATGTTCAAATCATTTTTCGATTTTTATGAAATATTAAGGCTTAAAGTCCAAATTTTTTTTATAGTCAAGTAATCCCCGCACCCCTGTCAGCCAAATGGTTGCTTTTGGAGATGTAAAAAAACAAGGTAGGCTTCACAAGTTTATGAGTAACAGCAGACCAAGTGAGAAGTAACAGAAAATGAAAATTTCGTAAATAACGTTATTAAAAACAAACGAAAACCCACTTCTTATACCGCATTGTGCTGGACATGTACTTGCCGGGTTTTTGACATTTAACGAGACTAACGAACATCAGCTTACTTTTATATCTTTAACTATAATCTATACTAATATTATAAAGCGAAAGAGTTTGTTTGTTTGTTTGTTTGTTTAAACGCGCTAATCTCAGGAACTACTGGTCCGATTTGAAAAATTCTTTTTTTGTTGGATAGCCCATTTATCGAGGAAGGCTATAGGCTATACAACATTGCGCTACGACTAATAGGAGCGGAGAAGCGACGAGAAATGTTTCAAAAACGGGGAGAAATTACGCATACGAAGTTGCGCGGGACAGCTAGTAATATTATAAAGCTGAAGAGTTTGTTTGTTTAAACGCGGTAATTTCAGGAACTACTAATCTGAATTAAAAAAGTCTTTCACTGTTAGATAGCCCATTTATCGAGGAAGGCTATAGGCTATATAACATCACGCTACGACCAATAGGAGCGGAGCAGCAATGAGAAATGTTGCAAAAACTGGAAAATTTACGCATACGAAGTTGCGTGGATAAAAAAAAATTTTTATAGTCATTACACTGTTTCACTTATCTAGATTACATAGGAAATCGCCTTTTAAGCAATGAATTGCTTGTAGTAGGAGATTCCGCTCTTCTATTAATAGGAATTCATAAACATGTGCAATTTTAGTGTATTCCTAATTTCAATCCACTAAACCTACTCTACCCAAGTTCCCTTTACATCCAGCAACAGCGAAAGCAACAAGCGTTTCAATTAAACGTTACCTAAAATGACATTAGCGACGTTAGCAGTTGGTGGTTGCAGTTACCACACGTATCATTACGGCTGCCGTAATTTCAAAGATCATTATGGAACAGTTGAAAGCCTACCTACGAGGCATAAGGGGTGGTTTCAACACAGGTAACATCGGTCACAGTTTTCTAATTGTATTTATTATATTTTGTGCATTGCTTACTTTTGCCGGCGACTTCACCCGCGATTGATAGAACAATTTTTGAAGCGGGTTTTTTATATCGTGTCAAAATTTGAGCTTTTAGAGTATTTAAAGTCTATAAAACCAACTTAACATTTTTCTATACACAGGTAATCTATATTAGAATTCGAAAGTCGACTGTCGACCCGAACCACGATCGGTGCAATTCGATCGAAACGTCGGGTAAATAAAAGGTTCGTTCCTTTAAATATTTAACGCGATTAAGTCCCGACAATATTCTATTATGTGTAAACATCGCGAAAGTTTAAAAACAATCAGGTAATCTATGATAAGGTTCATACATGTTGCAAATATCGCATACAACTTGTACACAAGTTACAACTTGTATGAGGTATTCAAACTTGTACAAAATATTTTAATCAATAGTGTTTTTTTCTTGATGGTATGAACATGTTTACAATGCAAGTAGTACAATATGATGTCATACTTGTTTGCAAGACTTGCTTAATGGAATAGCGCCTTATAATAAAAAAAACACGTATTTCTACATTATTGAAAATTTAAAGTTTTGGAAAATCAGCTCTTAAGGGGATAAAATCTTACTTATAAACCGGGTAAATGCATGTCGAGCCACGTACAAAGTAGGGTTCCGTAGCCCCCTCCTCCTCCCCATATCCGAATATTGTGGCTTAAGAAGTGGGTTTTCTGTTGTTTTTGTTTCATACATACAACGACCTACTAAATAATCATTTTTAATGGAATTTGTATGAAAATTTAGTTACTTCTCATTTGATCAGTTGTTTTTCTTAAACTTGTAAAGCCTACTTAGGTACTTGTAAAGCCTACTTAGGTACTTGTAAGGTTACCTTAACTATATACTACTACCGTGATTTTTGTTTACATACCCAACATCAACCATTAAGCTGGCAGGGGGGAGGGGGACACTTGAATCTACCAAAAATTTGCACTTTAAACCATAATATTTCACAAACAAATCCCTAAATCTAAAAATGGTCTTCACAACCCCTCCTAATTATACCCCACATGATATAGTAGGTGAAAAAAAAATCACATGCCACACTTTACTTATACGAGAGATACTCAAAAATTTTTTTTTTCAAGATTTATTATTTCACTTCGTCGGCCTAAGTAATATGTGAATCCGTATCCGTATCAGGGTGAAGGTGTATGTACCAAAGAGGAAGCACTAAAAAAATTCTGACATCTGTCATGGCGTAGGGGGTCACAGTTCTAACCTAACATAACCGATTGATTTAGTGCAAATTAGATGAAAATATTTGTTCAAAAAAAAAACACAAAAGAAAAAATTGACAGCTGTCTGTTTTTGAAACATATGTTTCTTGATATTTAAGGAAAAAAATAATTGGTATTTCATTGCACCCCTTTGCTACACTCCGACCCAGTAACAGTCACTGGGATAAGCTGCGGACGGACATGGCGAAACTATAAGGGTTTCGTTTTGCCATTTTGGCTAGGGAACCCTAAAAACTGACAGTAATATACAAGAAGGTTACTTACTTACTTGTATACCACTGGCAGTTGCTTGCGCCTTCGCTTAAACATTAAAAGAGATATATCCTAATTGCATTTTTGAAAGATATATGTATAACAAAAAGCTAACTGAATATAATAAAAGCCAATAATATAATAGTTCTTTAACTACCGGCCAGATGGCGCGTGCGAGGGCCCAACTCGCAAGCATCAAAGGATAGAAAAAATTGAGGTCTAGTAACATAGTCCAGATAGGTGGTTCGATTTCGGCCCCGGTTTGATTATGGAAGTCTCGGGTTCGATTCCTGGGTCTGGACTTCAATCTTTAAAAAATGCAATTATTGTATTTGTAAAGTAATTGGCAAGAAATGCCTATAAAAATGACTTTGAGATATATCCTTATTATAAGTACAAAATCCTTTAGATTCGTCGTTTCAGGATCAACCTCTCAATATAATGCTTCCTGTGAATGTATGATAACGAGTAGGATTTAAGCGCAAATACGTTTCGAAAACAAATGTCTTTCGTAAAATTGAAGAGCGAAGTTTTATAGCCCGGAGGCGATATTGCCTTCGAGAAATGTTTCATTAATTCACGTAGATAGGTACCTACTTATTAATGTTTTAAAACAAATGTACCTATATTTAAAATATGTAGATACAATGTAATTCTTCGTTCTGTTGTTACACCGTCGATACAACAACAATAAGTGGGAGGGTTTTTTTTTCTATAAAAATGCATTTAAATCACTCCGTTTTGGCTCTTCAATTCTACAGGGAATGACACTTAGACATCCAACTTACACAGGGTTATTTGTAATATACTAATAACCTCGTGGCTTCTTTACATAACAATAAATAACTTTGTAATATCATCATCATCATCATCATCATCAGCCTATCGCAGTCCACTGCTGGACATAGGCCTCTCCAATTGCACGCCACTTTGTTCTATCCTCGGCTTCTCGCATCCAGCTCCTGCCAGCCGTTTGTAATAAATATTTGGAAAATGTTTATTAAAGTAGCCCATCACCATCAGTCATCAGTTACCTATTGGAGTTATGACCTTAACCACCTACAGTCTTTATTACTGGAGTTTAAATCGTTGTTTATTGTGAGTTAACCTGCCAAAGAAAACTCGATTTCACTTTGGGATCTCTCAGATGTGTGGTAAATAGTTGTGTAATTTTTTTTTTTTAAATTTTATTACGAAATTATTTGACATGATTTTTTGCCGTTTTATAGAAAGAAATCTATCAATAAATGTTCGTTAGCTAGTCTACACTTGACTACAAATTGACACAACTCAGCACAAATATCGTCTTTCCTATAATTACACATAATACGTCATCCAAACAAAGTTCAAATTAGAATACCAATAGATAGTCATCACAGAATTAATTATAAGATTGACGACCATGTTTCTGCGTGTTCATTATAAAGCTTTGATAATTTGAAATATTACCTTTGTTTAGCGAATTATGTAGCGTACCTGTGAACTAAACCTCTGATCTGTTTAAAAGCAAGTATTAAACCTTGGTGCTCATTAAACCGGACCCAATATGAGAACGTTGAACTTTCTCACGCTAAAACATATTAGAATACTAGAATATCGTTGCATTTACAACCTATAAACTTAATATAACAACTTAGAGTTGTTATTACTTAGACCAATGCTAATTATGATTGCTAAATACCTAACAAAAGGGGTGATTTCTTAATGTACCTATTAAAAAGTTCTGATAAAGCGGGGTCATACTATGTCGGATTGTCAATTTTACAGTTGACCAATTGTCGGATCTTGTTGACGATATTGTGCATAACTGTTTGCAAATTATCCAACCTGTCTGAAATCGAGGCTGAATGTCCGATAATTTATTTATTTATTTAAAACTTTATTCACACAGTTGTACAAAGGTGCACTTAATGCTAAAAGCATTCTCTGCCAGTCAACCTTAGGGTGATGTAGAAATGGAATGTATAGGTGCAGTAACTTAATTGTAAATTAAAAACTTCATATTAATCTTACTTAAGACACAAATAAAATAGCTAGATAGAGATAGATACAGTTGTCTGTATATATATATATATTTAAGTTACTAATGTTGAGATTTTTTAGCTGATCCATTAAGGAACAAAGTGCGTACATTCCATTTAAAATTAATTGGAAGGTACGCACGATTGGGTGCCATCCTAATTTCGGGGGGCAGAGCATTCCAGAGAGACACAGATTGAACTAGAAAAGAGCATCCAACGAATTCAGAAGAATGAGGAAGACATAAAAGAAGCAGATTGTCGAAAGATCGAAGATCTCTACTGTGATTGGAGTGGAGGTACTGAAAGTTGGAAGTCAAGTATGAAGGGGCAGTAGGAGAATTAAGAATAGTGTAGTGGGAGCGCGTAAACTATGTCGTTATATGTACAGTTCAATTGAGTCAAATAGTAAAAAAGGGAAGTGACGGTGCAATGATCAAGGTCTAGTGTAATGACCTCAACTCCATTTTGGATCATGCATCTTACTGCAACAAGACACTGCGTTACCGTGCTCCGGGTGACAGATCTCGGCTATAAGCGTGAGTCCAGGAATGTGTGGTCGGCTCTGATTATCATCTCTATGGGTCTCTTGAACACTCAGAACGTCGCAGAGAGTCGTGCGGCATAGTTCAGAGATAATTTCTGATTTGTTCTGAGAGAAACCCTCGATGTTGATAGAGAGTACACTCACGGCTGGTTTTAGAGCTGGACTAGTGGAGTTTGCGATCGTGGTGAAAGGATTGGCCAGTTGGCGTGGGGTATTGGTCGGGTGCATCGAAACGTTCGAGGGCTAATGGTACGTCAATCAGGGAGGCTCCTTTCATGCACCCCAATTGAATAAAGTTGAAATAGGTATATCAATCTAATTGGTAGTGCGATGTGGCGCCCAATGTTAGCTTGGTTTTTTCGCACGAACTGGTCACGAAACCGTGTTTTTTGGGTTCCGTATCCAAAGGGAACGGGACCCTATTACTAAGACTCCACTGTCCATCTGTCTGTCATCAGCTAGTATCTCATGAACCGTGATAGCTAGACAGTTCAAATTTTTACAGATATGATGCCGAATAAAATAAATATATAAGTTCGGCTTCCATACAACAAACTTGATTTTTGCGCTGTTTTTTTGCTCGATATTATAATACTAGATTTTGCACGCGGCTCCGCCCGCGTGTATATCGGTTATTGCTATAAAAACTATCCTTTGTCCTTCCCTGGGACTCAAACTATCTCCATACCAAATTTCATCTAAATCGGTTTAGCTGTTTGAGCATGAAAGCAGCTAGACAGACAGAAGGAGTTGCTTTCACATTTATAATATTAGTATGGTTTGTTTCTAATGTTGTATAGATAATCGTACGGGACCTTTCGTGCGCGAGTCCGACTTGCACTTGACTGTTTCTTCGACAAATGATGCGGGACAATGGAAAATGGACAGGGAACAGGCACACATATTATATCTTACTCACTGAATTTCCGTGAATTCGCAATCACGTTCATTGCTTACGTTACGTTTTTTAAAAACGCAATAAAGTGACAATCAGGTCTTGCATCTGATGGTTAGCGTCTCTCTAGCCCAAAACATCATCAGTGCCACCCAAATCCGTGTTTGGCAAAGATCTTAATGTCACCACATAACATTCCTCATTTAAGATATTACTTCGTAAATCTAATTTGCCCAGTAATTTCCATTGCTACAGTTCCCTACAAACGAATATTCGTTCACTATCATTTAACAATTACTCGTACCTAATTTTCATACAAATAGTCAACCAAACAGTATCTATAATAGCCAATATCTCTGAAACTTAGTCAACAGTCGAAACACGTAACAGTTGTGTCACTAACGATTATTACACAAACGCGTAAAAGAAAATTAGCCCTAAACTTGTTATAACAGCGGAAATTTTCAAATGTATGAAGTACTTAGTAGGCCTGCGAATAAATTTTTATGTTTGCCAAAATGTTACCTAGTATATACGTAAGTTTGTGTGTTCTCAATTTCTAGTAAGTTGTGTGAGAATAAAACTTTTGGGAATTTAGGTACCGACTGTTAGGAACACGTTACAATCATTGCTAGAGGCTATATATATATGCTTTTAACGTCAGATTCCTAAGCTCTGTGCACACGAATGAACAAAACATGGTGAACACGAACATGGATGTAAATTATCAAAGCGAAGACAAACACCCTGCAAACACAGTTCTACTTATCTTCGCTCTCAATCCCTCAGTAACCACGGATTTCATTTTCAGTCGGCAGTAGTAGTAGAAGAGTAGTCAATAAATAAAAACAATGTTGCATCAATTATCAAAGCGGTGGTAGCCTAATGGCTAAGGCATCGTTCTTCATCGGTTATACTACCGACGTAAACCCACTCCTGACACAAACCATTGAGCTTAGCTGTGCTCCGCCGCTGCGTGTGCCCACGTTATCTATTGCAAAATTATTTTTTCAAATTGGATTAGTACCTGAGCTGTGGATCCAAGTGGAGGGCGGGGTTCCTGAGGTTAGCGCGTTCAAACCAACAAATTCTCTTTTTATTATTAGTACCTGGACGACGAAGGGTTAAGGGATTGCTAGTAATCCATATTACTAGCAATCCTGTTAACCCTTCCAGCTAAGCTTAGTGAATTGTGTTTCGTGCAATGTTGGATCGTAGTTCCATAACTACGATCTCACATTGCTAGTTATCTTTTAATTTAAAAATAAAAAAAAATCGAACACCGTCTGCACAGAACAACCAAATTATATCGCCACGAATATCTTGATGGACACAGTGTTTGATGTTCGTTAATGGTACGCACGGGCGAACAAAGTGTTCGATGTTCGTGTTCACCATGTTTTTGTTTGATGGATTTTGAAAAATTGGGAAAACCCCATATTTCGAAATATGGAAATATTATCGTTGGGACGGGGTTAACCGATTCCACGTGAGTAAATACTAGGCCGAATATGGTCTTAAAACCGCATCAACGCAGGACCTAAACTGTAAGAGTAAGAAACTTGAAATTTTGCACAGGGGTTTCTTTTATATTGTACGAGCACCAAGAAAGGATTTTTGAAAATTCACTCCCTAAGTGGGTAAATCAGAAAAATATTTCGGTAACAATCTGGCATCCCGTGTGGATGCCAGATTGTATTGTGTGATTGTGTGGATGCTAGTTTTTTTACCACGAAATGAAGGTTTTTGCAACATTTGTCATTTCTATTGCTTATTGGTCGTAGCGTGATGTTATATAGCCTACAGCCTTCCTCGATAAATGGGCTATCCAACAGTAAAAGATTTTTTCAATTCGGACCTCTAGTTCCTTAGATAAAAACTCCATTAAGTAATTCAAGTGAAGCACCCTTAAACAAGCGTCACATAAAAGTAAATCCTTCTCGTAAACATGACACGGCTATTCTCTTTCCGATAAAATATCGTTTTACAATACACTAGAGTCTAGTTGCCCAATACTGGCTCCGAAAGAGATTGACCAATAAGTTATTAAAACTGCGTAACCATTGTACGGGATATTAAAAACAGAAGTTTAAGTTCAAGCGGAGATCACAGAGAAAAGAAAGATAGAAAATAATTTTTATTTGTCACAGTGCACAGAAAAAAAAGAAAATCTTGTATCATACATAACATTTTTGTGATTCATCGCCGGACAAATAGGACTTACGTCAGCTATTGTTGCCAGTCCGGAAACTGCAATGCTGATATTCTCGTAGGGCCTATTTTTGTTTTTGCTGCCATACAGCAATCCAAAATTAAAAGTAAACAAAAAACAACAGCAAACAAAAAACAGTAAACAAACAAAAAGTAAAAACTAAAATTACAAAACATGAACTTATTTTAGCGGTTTTTTTTTACATTTTTATATTTTTATTTTCTATAATTTCATAATTGACTACATACGTCATACCAATAAATATACTTACAACTATCTAAAACTATTTAAAATATACTTAATTAAAAAGAAGTAGATACATAAATGTTAATAGTTAAATAAAGGAAAATAATGTAATAAGTATATGTATATATATATTTTTTTTAACATCGAGTGATGACGATCGATTTGACCAATGAGAGCGTTAGTAACGGCTACTCACTCGTATTTCACGAGTACGAGTTCCTCCGTAGATGATTTTTCTTCCTAACTTTTAGGCATACAACGTGTAACAGAAAGATGTAGAAGATGGGATATTCTAAGGCACAAGTGTTACATTTTTTCTGCCGGCGATTATCAATCTGTCAGTTAATAGTAACAGATCATAGACTTGCTATTAAAATTATAAAAATATATATATTACGGGTCTTAATCGCGTGAATAATTTAAGGTAAAATACCTTGTTTATTGCCCGACGTTTCGACCGTATTTCAACGGCCGTGGTAACGGGTAGCACAGTCTACCCGTGACCGGTATTTTACCTTAAATTATTCACGCGATTAAGACCCGTAATATATGTATATATTTTCTTAATGTGGACAAATCGCAAAGGTTTATCAACATTTATTGCTATTAAAGGTTTTGGACTGACGGCAAATCTAACCCATAGTTGGCTGTCACTTAAATAAAATGATTTATAGAAATTACAAAGTAATAAATTACCGTGCCTTATTATCTTATTTGAAACCTAAATTGTATAATGAAAATAAATTGGCTTCCTCACACGATTAGGTTGTATTGTATTGTATTTGGATTCAGTCCGAGATATAAAGCCCAAAAGTCGCTGCGACTTAAAAGATCTATTGTGATGCCTCTTTTTTCCATAAAGGATATCTGTTTAAGTCTAAAAAAAAAGGTTAGGTCTGACCATGAAATCGACTATGTATCTTGGTGGAGTGGTCTTAATGTCTTCAGGTGTGATTAAGTGCCCTTCAAGTTGCTGGGTTCTGGTGTGGTGAATTGCCTCGTATGTGTTTCCTCACATCAGATGAGGAAACACATACGAGGCAATCCTCTCAACATTAGTATCTTTGAGACGCATTTTCTGCATGTGTTTGTATGACTTGTCTCTGTCTCCCCTTTTGGGTATGAACATGATTTTGACATTGATCTAATCTTTTGGTATGTATCTCCAGGCAAAGCTGGCATTGAAGATTTAAATTAGCGTTAGTAAGATAACTGCTAGCTCCTGCTGTAGCAGTGCTAGAAAATTGTTATTCTTCCCGCCGGTTTTGTTGGGCTTAAAACTGTTGATTGCCCATACGATCCACTTGGGTCTACATAGAAGGTAGGCTATTCGTCAGTCTTCTACTATGGGTCTGCGACAACTGCTGGCATGACATGTGGTATCCTCCCCTCCGTCTATTGAGATACTGTTCGGGAAGTGTATTTGAGCTAGTATCCTGTGTGTTTCTTCCACTGAGCCAATATATGTCTCATCTGGCTTTCTGGGTAGCAATATATAGTGTGTGGGGATTAGGATGAGAAAGGGCGATTAGGTTATGAAAAAGGACAAAAAGTTTTTATGTCCAATTTGGAGTTATAAAAATATTTCATAAGTTTTTGTTAGGAACAAAAATTGCATTGTAATTCTGATTCGACTACCGCCATTTGCCTGTTTAGTGTCTTTGAGAAAACGGCTCTTTAGAAATAACTTTCTAGAACTATTTCTAGCGTACAATAAATAACATTTATTTTTAAATAAATGTAAATTGACAAACAAAAAAATGACAAACGCTATCATGAATGCAAAAATCACATAACTGAGTTTATTAAATCCCTTACATACGATAATACGGAGGCACTACTACAGCACATATCATGAGACATTCTATCGTACATATACACACACTCATATACACGCACATACACACGCGCACACACATACATACGCATACACTCATTCACACGCATACACATATACACACGCATACTCACATATTCATACTTACACATAAACAATCATACACCCACTTCACGTGTTTATATTTAGTTTGTATAAAAATAAATAATAGTACTAGTTTCGCAAACTTGTAATTGCTATATACTCTATGTTATAGAAGAGGGAAGTGTCCTAACACAGGCATTTACTGCTTAAAGGGACACTTCTAAAACTGTCTATGTATGTTATGTAAACTATGAAAGTAAATAAACTATTATTATTATTATTATTATTATTATTATTATATTATTAAATTACAAAATTTATGGTTCTACTTAAAAAAAATGTTTTTTCATTTTTTTTATAAAATGACAAATTATAATCAGAGCATTTTCTAAAATGTTAAATTATTACTTTTTTATTCAGTTTGAGCTATTAAATGAAATTGATAGGTCATTGACCGTATGTCACAAAAAGTATCATTTAAAAACCCTTTACAAAAATAGCAACGATTCAAACTGACCACACAATTCTAAAAAGAGGCATTATCTAAAAATAATTTAATCGACACAATCGGTTCCCACACGACACAAAAAACCGTCCGCCCGTCGGATAATTGAATGAAGAGCGACATTATTCGTGTAGGAATTAAATTGTGTATCCAAACTGATTTCGCAGGACACAACAATGTGTACCTACTCGCACAATTGAACGATTGATTTGCGTTTGGGTGTAATAGGAGGCCTACCTCTGGTTCAACGAAAAACGAAAATTTTGTTCGAAAATAATCACACTAATATTATAAAGGCGTAAGTTTGTGAGTATGTGAGTGTGTATGTTTGTTACTTCTTCACGTCTAAATGGCTGGAGCGATTTTAATAAAATTTGGTATGGAGTTAACTGACACCCTGGATTAACACATAGGCTAATAAACCGCGGGTAACACCACGGGGCAGTACCTCATAAAATCCGATTATAGGGACCGAAACGAGATTTATTTTTAATATTTAATTATCTACAAGGTTTTGTTTTTTAAAGTAGGTATACTCAAACCCATTGAACTACAGTAATTATACGCCTTAGTGTCGGGTCGATTCTGTGTTGAAGGGAGAACTGTCAATACTAATTCAACAGGTGTACATTTGTTTACCAATCTTAGGTAGGTTTAGTACCCGTGACCACGATCGGTGCAATTCGATCGAAATTTCGGGTAAATGAAAGGTTCGTTTTTATATAATTCACGTGATTAAGTTCTGAAATATATCTAATAGGTTTAGTAAAATCACCAAATACCGCCTTTTGTATTTGTGGTAGAACTATTTGTGGTTAACTCAAAATTATTAAGAATAGTCTTCATAATCGAATAAAATTGAAAACTTCGAAAAATAACGAAGTTTCGATTCGAGATAAAAGAGTAGCACTACAGGGGCTTTAAAAACTGCGGTCACAGTAAAGCTTTCGAATAAACCGAATTTCGACTGAGGTTTACTCTACAAAGATAAGCCAACTATAACAACTACGCAGGACCTATGATAGATTTACAGATCACAAACTCTCGGTGTGAACATGAGTGCAATCACTATTCTCTAACTGTCATAGCCCGAATATAAATTGGATGTAGTACTGATGCTTTAATGTGCCTATCATAGGCGGATCCCGGAGGGCACGTGCCCCATCTCTTTGTATTATGTTGAATTTTCAAAAAATTCTGAATAAGGCGTCTTTAAAAAAAAAAAATCTTTGCCCATTTGCTCACCCCCTTTTTTGGGGTAGGTACCCCCCTCTCGTAGGGTGTCTAGGTCGGGTGTAACTAACCCCCCCCCCCTATCGTAAGCATGTTAGATCCGGCACTGCACTTGCCTGTCGTGGACCACCCTTTCCCTCCCCGAGAATGAAATTCTGGATCCGCCCATGGTGGCAACAGACATTGATTAAAATTTCATGATATATAATTAGTATTCACCTACTGTTCTTCCCGATAACCAGTACCCACGCTGACGAAGTTGCGAGTCAAGGATTTCGGTTATGGCAGCCAATCTCATCAAAGACTAGCCCCCTAAGGAGCAAATGAGAGGCAGTGCACAAGTGTCTGTGCATGGATCCAGGATCATGTTCCTCCATGAATTTTAAGCCAGAATGAAAATATGGGGAGGGGCAATTATAGTAATATCTTTTGACAACCCACACAACGCCATCTCATCCCAAACTACGCAGTACCTGTACTATGGTAACTAGACAACTGTTAAACATACTTATATATTTCTAAATACATGCATATTATAAATAAATGACACTCAGACACAAAATAAACCATCGTGCTCATCGCACCAAGTTTTATCCTGGGTGGGGATCGAACCCACGACCTCCGGCTTAGCAGTTAGCGTCATTACCCACTAAACCAACAGGCCTATCAAGTTGGGGGGGGGGGGGAGGTGTCAATTGTCCTTTTGCTTTTCACTTAACTGAACACACGCCTGATCTACAATATTTTACACAAATTTTAACGTAATCACCATCCAATCCCGCCCCTCCCCCATGTCATCAAAAATAAGCAAACTAATTAATCCTCCGCCCTTTGGTGCTTACATAATACTTAAATGACCCCATATTAATGACAGTATAATTTCTATACTTCAAGTAGATAATACACAATTGTTATTCTAGAAATGAACAAACCGCTATTTTCAAGGCCTACAACTACTACGTTATCAATTTGTACAGCTTTATTAAAAAAGCAATCTACTTGCACAGATTTATAATTATTTATAATTAGCAATTTTGAACTTTATGCCCTTAACATAACACGTGGAATATGTTTAAATTATGTAGATATCTGCCGATACTATGGGTGTCAAATTTCGATAGCATTTGTGACAAATTAATAGAAGCTTACATTGCCCTGTAATGGAATTTAAACCTTGTTTTTAATAAGAATAGGGTTTGTTTTTTATTAATACATTTTATATAGGTGGGTACAGGCGTAGGTGTTAGCAATTCTAGTCTCACTTTAGTAGACTATCTTAAGTCAGAAATTTAAAATAGATAAATTTTCTTAGGAGCCTATAATAATAATAATAATAAATAAATAGTTTATTTTCAAAAGCCTTAGGAAACTAAATATACAGGTTTTTGAGATCCTCCTAGTAAGCTTTATAAAAAAATATATATAATGTCATATAATCTATTTAATGTCATAAAGATTAAATATTATAAGATTGGCTTTCAAAAAAATCTTAATCCTAGGTTTAGTTTAGTTTGTGTGTAATAAAATGTAGAGATCTTTATAACATCTATAGATTTCTATATTTTATTACCAACTTTTTTTTTAAGATAACTAGCAATGCGGGATTGTGGTCCCTCATTACTGGCAATCCTGTTAACCCCTCCAGCTAAGCGCTTTATGACGTGCACTTGAATTACAACTAAAGGGTGATAGACCATATTTTTAGCGGACTGTACACCCAACACGCATTGTATAAAGATTACCTTCTGTACCCTCAGTTTTTTGTGTACGTACCTAATAATAAACCTACATTATGAAGTTATAAAAGTTTGTGTAAATATATACTTTATTATGATCCTTACACCGCATTACAAGGGCGCGCAAACAAGATTTTGTACTTTATTGTATTAGGGAGATAAATCTTGATTTAGTACCCTTTTTTCTCTAAAATGAAACAATGATACCTATTACGAGGTAATATATATATAATACTAGCGGACGCCTCGCGGTTTCACCCGCGTAGTTCCCGTTCCCGTGGGAATATAGGGATAAAAAATAGCCTATGTCACCCAGGGTTAGTGTAGCTTCACAACGTAGAAAGAATTTTTAAATCCGTCTAGTAGTTTCGGAGCTTAATCAATACAAACAAACAATCAAATCCGTCCTCGTTATAATATAAGTATATATATATATATATATATCTTGGGACAACTCACACAACGCTAACTGATCCCAAACTAAGCAGAGCTTGTACTATCGAAACTAGACAACTGATAAATATACTTATATACTTTCTAAATAAATACATATTATAGATAAATAACACCCAGACTCATAATAAACCGTCGTGCTCATCACACAAAGTTTTATTCTGAGTGGGGATCGAACCCACGACCTCTTGCGTAGCCGTCGGGTACACTCCCACTGCGCCACAGAGTGGTCAATATAATAATCCTAGCTGACCCGCACAACTTCGTCTGCGTAATTTTTTCCCGTTTTTGCAACATTTTTAATTGCTACTCCTCTCCTATTGATTGTAGCATGATATTATAGCTTATAACCTTTCTCAATAGATGGGCTATCCAACAGTAAAATATTTTTTCAATTCGGACCCTACTGGTCCGAATTTCTGAGATTATCGCGTTCAAACAAACAAACCCTTCAGCCTTATAATATTAGTACCTATAGATTCAATGAGAAGACCTAGTGACATGGTAGCAGCTCATCCATGACTGTAAGTGCATACCAGGATGCATTTACAAAACTTACTGATCATTTTTAGGTAAAATCTCAGTTAATACAATAGGTATAATATCTAAAGATTGCCCTACACACGTAGGTTTAAAGTTGGCATAATCCCAAAATCTTAGAAAATGAAGAAATGCACTCTTTTAAGGTCTGTATTCACTACGCCGAACCGTATGGTGACCGTGCTCTTTCAGTCACCGAGTGAAACCTATAGCTTATCAGATTTTTTAGTTACGTTAGATTTTTATAGCCTACTAGCTAAATATTCCAAAAAAAAAAATTAAATCGGTCGAACCGTTTCGGAGGAGGTCAACCACAAACACCGTGACGTGTCACGGTGTTTGTGGTTGAACTCTTCCGAAACTGTTTATTTTTGTATATATAAAAAAATTATATATAAATACAAAAAGAAACATTTAAATCGGTCGATCTGCTTCGAAATTTTTATATATTAGATGTGCTATTTTGAGCAGTTAACTACATTACTATAAAGTTTCATTAACAGTTTTCAAAAACCGTTTAGTAGTTTTGGTGTGAAAGTGGAAAAAACATCGTCACAAACTTTTTGATTTATATTATTAGTAGGATTAGTATTACCTACTAATATTAACCGTTTAACACTACTCCGTTCTGTCACTGAACCGGTACAACGCAGTAAAAACTCTAAAAGAATAAATTACCACTAAGGAACAGGAGGGCTACCCCACTTGTTTAAAAAAAAAATGTATAATAAAACCCGCCTGCACAAAAAAGATAGAAACAAGATCCCCTACATGAGTATATAATTTCATACAGTCGGAGGCATTAATAAATGTCGATGAACTTAGTAAAGTGCCTCCGACTGCATGAAATTATATAATTATGTAGGGGATCTTGTTTCTATCATTTTTCTGCAGGCGGGTTTTCTTATTTTTTTATTTAGTACTTTTTAGTGGTTGTAATATGTAACCGATGTAACAACTAGCTTTTATCACAGCTATTGTCTAGTATTGAAGATTGAAAAAAGAATGTTTGCTTAGTAACTTTTTTAGAATTACAATCATAATCAAATTATACCTTTTTAAAATGCTTATGATAAGCTCTTTAATTTAATACCCATATTTCAGTATTCAAAACAAACTTTTTTTTTTCACACCTCCTTATTTTGACATCTTACAGCCGCCATATTTGTTTTTTTTTTCAAACGTCACATATCTAAGAACACTTGGGCAATCAAGACGAATCTAACGACGTCTTAATTGTATAAATCCGTTCAGTGGATTGTGAGATATCAGGTAATAAAGAATATTACATACATACAAGATACGCGCGAAAAACATAACCCTTTTTTACAGTCGGTTATAAAGCTCTATAGTTAAAAAATATGTACATAGTTTCTAAGAATGATACTATATGCATATTCAAACATGGGCCTTTTGTCTTTACTATCACCCTTTTTTGTAAATTACAGTGTGTTTGGGACATAAAAAGGTAAGTTTTCACCAAATTACGTAAAAAAAAAGGTTTTTGTAAAAGATAAAACTGGCGTCATACTTGATGACAAAGTCAATTGGAATAAGAATGCAGACGTGCTTTGTGAAAAGGCCTTAAAGGCTTAAGTGCGTTAAAGCCAATTGTCAACAGAAAATCCAAACTCAGTCCAAGCACTAATATGCAACTATGCAAAACTAATTAGACCATGCATAGCATATGCCGCCTCTTTCTTGGTGCCGCCTGACTGATACTAACTACGATAAATTGCAGGTTGTCCAAAATAAAGCCATTTAATACACCTGTCCGTACTAATTTACACACAGTACACAAACGCATAAAATTCCCATTAATTAAAAATTACTTTCTTAAATTATATTGCAAATTTTACGTATACAAAAATCCTAAACACCATCATTTATTAATCTCATCATTAGGTGCGACCAGATTTGAAAACTTGAGGTATAAAAACACGTACAATCGATATCGTTTACCACATCACTATTTTCTGAACGAATAACAACATTACCCTAGGGAGTTATAAAAATGGCGGCAAAATGACATGTAGCTATTTTTACAGCTCCGCGTTTAAAGTGTAAAACAGTGTAAAATATACTTGAAATACGTGATAACTGGACAAGAACGAGACTTTGTGATTGAAAGAAGAAAACTAGAAAGAAATTATACTTTAAACTGGCGTATGCACATAATGTGCGAGCCATAATCTCTACCGATTAATATTGGAGGGAAGAGGAAAAAAAGAACATTACCCTACCACATGATCGGCCATCTTGATCGCACGGCCAATATCTGCATCCCGATGCATATCAGTTAACCCACATTGTGAAAATTATTTTGCGTTCCGTAAATCTCCTGTTTTATATAACATTTTATGTTTATTTCATTGTAAACAACAATAAACTACGCCGCATTGTAATAACGGGCGTTTTTAAGTTCATAAATCATCAAAGTGCATGTATAAAGTTATTGCAAAATATGTACAATTGTTCTTTAACAGTGAGTGTTGTCTTTGTGAATAATTACGATATGAATAGTAAAGTTAAGGATGCATGTTCGTAAAGGTGAAGTAACCTATGAACCATTGTAATTTATAAAAAAATAAAAAATTTTCACAAAAAAGTGTAAATACAAAAGTTGCAGATCTTTTTATTACCTACAACTTTACTATTTAACTTTTTTCCAGGGGACTTGTAGTTTTGCCGAAAATCGAGATAAACCGTTTTTACTTTTAAAAACCCACCCCTTCAACTTCCCGACCTCAGATCGACCGTAAATAATTTTTCCTTTCATTTTTGATAATTCTCTTTCTTTTACAATGGGTTTCATTCTACTATGTTTTTTTTCTTATTGTTTATGTTGCCATTCTCAAAGACTTCAGCCCTAGTCTACCTTTAATCTTTACTATTAGCCTATATTTGTAAACATCAACATCAAAATCTTGGTTTTAAGTAAATTCTGTTTAATTGACCTCTCTATAAAGGGATTGAGAGGAGGAGAGATTGAGTCGCCTGCTGTAACGGATAGTAAGGTAGTAGCTGAACGATAAAACCTGTTGCGCTATAATTGCCCCACGCAGAGATACTGTTCACAATATTTTTTAAACTTTTTAAAATAGTGCACCGTTTTAAGTTTTTAAAGTATAAAAATACAGTTAAAATAGCCTTGAAAATTTAAGTTAGTTGTGTAAGTTTACTTAATAACTTATAGTCATAACTTTTAAACTTACGCGTTGCATTATAAATACAATTTGACACGGGAATAAACGCGTTTAATCTAGGTAAAGTTATTTACCTTATGCTTGACGTTTCGATCTCTACCGATTAATATCGGCTTGACGTTTCGATCTCTACCGATTAATATTGGAGGGAAGAGGAAAAAAAAAACATTACCCTACCACATGACCGGCCATCTTGATCGCACGGCCAATATCAGCATTCCGATGCATATCAGTTTACCCGCCCGCCCTGCCCCCCCAGTCAGCTTGTGACCACGGTCGGTGTAACCCGATCGAAACGTCAAGCATAAGGTAAATAACTTTACCTAGATTAAACGCGTTTATTCCCGTGTCAAATTGAACTTATAGTCATACATACATACGAAAAATATTACCCATCCTTTTGAGTCAGGCTAACAAGTTATAGTCATAATAGGTAAACACCAAAAGAATAATTTGGGAATACCCTTTATTGTGTAACTAACAGTCCCACGCAATTTCGTAAGCGTATTTTCCCCGTTTTTGCAACATTTCTTATTACTGCTCCGCTCCTATTGGTCGTAGCGTGATGTTATATAGTCTTCCTCGATAAATGGGCTACTCAACAGAAAATTTTTTTTTAATTCGGACCTGAGATTGCCACGTTCAAACAAACAAACTCTTCAGCTTTATAATTTTAGTTTATGATATGGAAGGGTAGGTCTATAGGAGAAACAAATGATAAGCTAGAATAAATACAATAAGTGTATATATGTACATGTTAAGAACAGGACACATTATACATACATATATTTTAAACTTTGAGATGATACGTTACACTGGGTTGAGACCATTATGCACTCGCGAAATATTCTGAAAGATTTTCCGAAGGATATTTTTGCTTATATTTTTGTAAAAAGTTTTACATGACAGTAGTGGACTGATACTTCGTAAAGTTCAACAAATGCCTGATAATTTCCTGCGAGCTACGAGTGATTGATACTGTATGTCGCATCGCTACGTTTCCTATGTAGAATTACGTTGAGACAGTTTTTTTTTTTTATATAACTAGCAATGTGGTATTATAGTCCCACGATACTAGCAATCTTGTAACCCCTCCAGCTAAGCATAAAGGCTTGTGTTAGGAGCTGGTTCACATCGGTAGATAGATTCAAAATCGCGACCTCACGATTGCGAGATCGATGCCTTAGCCATTAAGCTACCGCCGCTTTAGAGGAGGTTTTGTTGTTATTGACTGGCTTGTTGGTCTAGTGGTTTGTGACCCTGACTGCTAAGCTGGAGGTCGTGGGTTCGATCTCTAACCAGGATAAAACTTTGTGTGTTGAGCACGATGGTTTATTCTGTCTGGGTGTTACATATATATCAACCCATATGATGGCCCACTGCTGGGCACGGGTCTCCCCAGTAGAACCTACTAGTATGTAGATCCTGGGGGTAATTGCCATAATCGCCACGCTTGGCGAGCGGGTTGGCGATCGCAGTAAGGCTTTAAGTACGCAGAGGACGCTGCTGCCCGTCCTCCGGAGTGAAATCCCTTAGTCGCCTTGACGACACCCACGGGTAGAGATGGGGTGATGTCTGGGTGTTATTTATCTATAATAATAATACTATTTATTGTACACTAAATATGCAAGAAGAAGGTGGTTTACATTGTTTAACTTACATGTAGGTACAATGGGCGGCCTTATCGCTAATAGCGATCTCTTCCAGGCAACCTTTGGATATAATATAATATCTTGGGACAACTCACACAACGCTATCTGATCCCAAACTAAGCAAAGCTTGTACTATGGAAACCAGACAACTGATAAACATACTTATATATTTCTAAATACATACATATTATAGATAAATAACACCCAGACACAGAATAAACCATCGTGCTCATCACACAAAGTTTTATCCTGGGTGGGGATCGAACCCACGACCTCTTGCGTAGCAGTCGGATACACTCCCACCGCGCCACAGAGGCAAATTATATATGTTTTTTTTAATTATATATAAAATGATAGAAACAAATTATCTACAAGAAATAAATAGCGGTAGTGTACAGCATGAATAAATAATATAAGTATATTATTACATTTAGCTATATACATATATTTAAGTATAACAATCTAAACTTATCAAGAAATTAGAGCAAAAATAATTAATAGATATTTATGGTTTTAAGTAGTCAGATAATGAGCCTTCAACATCCTTTTAAACGATACCAACGACTGAGCACGTCTAATAGGCAGAGGCAATGCATTCCAAAGTCTTGCTGCCTCAACTGTAAATGATTTGTCATAAAATCGTGTGGAATGCACTGGAATTTCCAATCTCAAATCCTCCGATGACCTCAGGGACCTCGAATGCGTGTCATGCAGGAACTTGAAACGTTCTTTGAGATACAAGGGAGTGAAAGGATTAAAAAGTATACTATACTATACTGTATATGTATGTATTTAGAAATATATAAGTATTTTTATCAGTTCAAGCTTACAAGTTAACAAGCACTGCTTAGTTTGGGATTAGATGGCGTTAAGTGAGTTGTCCCAAGATATGATGATTATTATTTTATCTGAGCAATAATAATTTGAATATATGCTCTCGATATTTTTTTTTTCTTAAAAAAGACGACTACCGCATTAGGGTACAAGCCCTGTGTCGCGGGGGACTTTACAAACATACAAATCACGGACACAAAGTACACCCAGACTCGGAACAACAATTTGTGGATCACACAAAGTGGTGTCTCGTGTGGGTATCGAACCCACGACCTCTTGCGTAGCAGTCGGACACACTCCCACTGCGCCACAGAGGCACTTTATCAATGAGACCATTACGGTCTCCTAACTGATACTGGTTACGGCGGCCATTCTAGAGACTAGCCAACTACGTAGGATGATATGCACGAGTGATTGTGCAGACACAAGTGCACTCTCTATTCCCTCAGTTCCCTTGCTCACATAGCTCGATGGGACGGAAATCCGACACGACCGCAGAGAGATTAGGCGCAGGACGGACGGCTTAACGTCCTCTCCGAATGGAGAGTCGTGTTTCCGTGCACGGAATGGTGTGCATTTTTTTTAAAACGGTCACCCTTCTATTGATCGACAGTGGTGACGTATGCTTAACCTCGCAGATAATTCGATCAGTGTCCTTATTAACGATATTTATTCCGTGTGTTCACAAATGTAAAATGAAGCGGCGGCAGCCTAACGGCTAAGGCATCGGTCTCGCAATCGTGAGGTCGTGGGTTCGAATCCTGGCCATTATACTACCGACGTGAACACAAGCCATAGAGATAGAGATAGAGATAGAGCTTAGCTGGATTGGTTAACAGGATTGCTAGTAATGTGGGACCACGATCCCACATTGCTAGTTATCTTTTTAAACAAAAAAAATATATTATATCAATGCGAATGGATGCGCGGCGGACGTATATTATGAGCGCGCCGCGCATTGGATTTGTGAACACAGCTTCCCATTTACCATGACGACAAGATTTTGTCAGTTCTCATGGGCTTGCCATAGACACGGAAATAAAATCGTATATAAGGACCCTGTTTGATTGCTACTGAATCAGGAGCCCCTCTAAAATTATATGATTGAATGAAAATATATTTTTGACTGCCTCTGTGGCGCGGTGGAGTGTGTCACAAGCAATTGTTTTGGGTTCGATTCCCACAGGGGACACCATTCTGTGTGATCCACAAATTGTTGTTCCGAGTCTAGGTGTACTTTGTGTCCGTGACTTGTATGTTTGTAAACTCCCCCGCGATACAGGGCTTATAAAGTACCGCGGGAGTCGCCTTTAAAAAAAATGCTATCATTATCATTTGTCTCGATTGAGATGTAAGTATATTTTAGATATATTTTAGATTGATATGATTTTTTTTTTAAAAAGATAACTAGCAATGTGGGTTTGTGGTCCCACATTACTAGGAATCCTGTTAACCCCTCCAGCTAAGCTCTATAGCTTGTGTTAAGAGTGGGTTCACGTCGGTAGTATAATGGGTAGGATTCGAACTCGCGGCCTCACGATTGCGAGACCGATGCCTTAGCCATTAGGCTACCGCCGCTACATAAACTATATTAGATGATGTATATTTTAGATTGAGATGTAAGTGGGCCTATGATACTTATATCAGAAGGGATTATTTGAGAGCGAAATAACACGCGTGAGGTAGGTTACTTAGTATACTCGCGACTCCACTTACTAAGCGTCTTCCAGACGGTTGGAAACAAGGCTTCCCGCCAAGGTTACCTTGCTGGTTTCCAACTGTGTAGACGGCTGTTGTAAACCAAATTACTTGGTACATGGTTTGCAACCGCCGTCTACACTGTTGGAAACCAGCAAGTTCACCTTGGCGAGAAGCCTTGTTTCCAACCGTCTAGAAGACGCTTTAAGCGTTATGCAACCGCCACTAGTTACACACATGCACACATACACTATACCTACAACTACATCTAAGTACACTGGTGTGTCCCTACAGAGATGTATAACAGCGATTATCCTATTAATATTACAGCTATCAGACAGATATCCTTCTATATGTATAGATAATTATATATGTCTGATAGCTGTAATATCAGTAGGATAATCGCTGTTAAACATCTCTGTGATGATCGCTGTTAAACATCTCTGTGATAATCGCTGTTAAACATCTCTGTGATAATCGCTGTTAAACATCTCTGTGATAATCGCTGTTAAACATCTTTGTGATAATCGCTGTTAAACATCTCTGTAGGGACACATCAGTGTACTTAAGAGATTGAGATGAGTACTACACTTTAGGATGTCCTAAAGTTTGAGAGGTAAGGGTGGATATATGTTTACGCTCTCTGTTACTCACAAACTACTAAACAGATTTCGATGAAACTTTACAGTAATAAAGCGGATTTGTTCTCAGTTAAAGCATTGTTCTTAGCATAGCGAAATATATCTGTTTGCCAATTGTACAATTCATGAACGCAATGTATTTTGATAATAGCGATGAACTATAAATACTGTTGAATATAAACTATGTTTAAATGGATTTAACCTAGATAAGGCACCGGATTTCAACAAGTGAATGACAAAATTCTGATGCAAAGTGTTAAATAAATGTTATAAGGACTGATATAGACGATGTTCGATATAAATCACTCGAATCATGTGTACTTATCTGGGTATTTAGTTTGAACGGCCCAAAGCAAACGGACAGCGGGCCATTCGACCAATTTTTTAATTCGGAATCAGGGTCACTAACCACTAGCCCAACAGGTTAGCCAAAAGCATTCACCCTAGTCTTCTCCAAATACCTTTGAACCACTTTTAGCGATAGTATAATTACGCAGAATCCGTAGACTACATTAAATATTTGATACATTTGTCATTGGGTGCGTGGGCTTGGAGAAAACAAAAATCGTCTAGGTTCCAAAAATGTATACTACATTCGGATGTAAAAACAAAAAAGGTTAAAATAAAAGATTTACTTAAGTTTTTTCATGGATTTGTATTATCTTCTTTATAAAAACAATCAACAATAATATACAATGTTTACAAAAGTTATATTGGGTAATTAAATATATATCTTTTAACTAGCTGTTCCGCGCAACTTCGTCTGCCAATTTTTGCCCGTTTTTGCAACATTTCTCATTGCTACTCCGCTCCTATTGTTCGTAGCGTAATGTAGCCGAAAGCCTTCTTCGATAAATGGGCTATCCAACAGTGAATTTTTTTTTAATTCGAATCAGTAGTTCCTGAGATTAACGCGTTCAAACGAATAAACTCTTCAGCTTTATAATATTAGTATAGATTTTATAGAGCAAAGAAGTTCAAATTAAAAAAGACACAGAGAGAGAAGGCACATGTAAGGTGCTTTCTCTGTCTGTATCCTTTCTAATTTGAACTTCTTTGCTCTACGCCAAGAGCACTAATTAAAAAAAAAGTTATATAAAAATATATATTTTTAAAATATCCCTTATTTTACTATAGAGGGATCAGCGAGGCGGTTCCTTATTATTAATGCTCATATTCTATAGATTTTTTGTTCTAGAACATTAATTTTATCTTAAATACTTTTATTTCATTTTATATAATACGTAACTCATTATTTGTTACATGTTAATCTCTCATTGATTGTAAACAAATCTTGCATGCCTTACGGTAGAATCACTTGAAACCTGAATCACACTAATATTATAAAGGCGAAAGTTTGTGAGTGTGTATGTTTGTTACTTTTTCACGTCTAAACATAATATAATAATAATAATAATAATATCTTGGGACAACTCACACAACGCTATCTGATCCCAAACTAAGCAGAGCTTGTACTATGGAAACCAGACAACTGATAAACATACTTGTATATTTCTAAATACATACATATTATAGATAAATAACACTCAGACACAGAATAAACCATCGTGCTCATCACACAAAGTTTTATCCTGGGTGGGGATCGAACCCACGACCCCTTGCGTAGCAGTCGAATACACTCCCATCGCGCCACAGAGGCACTCGAAACGGCTGGAGCGATTTTAATAAAATTTGGTATGGAGTTAGCTGACACCCTGGATTAACACATAGACTAATAAACCGCGAGGCACAGCTAGTATTCAATAACATCACTCTGTAACAGTGTTTTTTGCAAAAATAAAGTTTGATTGATTGATTGAAATCATTCCGAATGTACCAACAAAATATTTTCTTTTAAAAAATACTTAACGAAATTGGATCCGTTTTTCACAGGTGCATTGTGGAACTTTAATATATGTTTCATCTCCGTCGTCTCTAGAACTAGAGTTTTACTGTTTTTTTTTTGACGAGGTCATTACGGGAAAATTGGAATTCAAAAGAGAAATGATACGGGTTTAACATCTACGCAGGCGAAGTCGCAAGCAAAAGCCAGTTTAAAAAATATATTCCTGAATTTGTGAGTCGTCTATTAGAGGCCTAGTCTGACTTCTACGCGGCTTGTGGAAGGAATAATTAAATCGTTGATTTCTGTGATTGGGCTTAGGATTTCTACAATTTATTGATTACTGCTGTTCTTAATAGGTTCGTTGTGTCAGAATTGTTTGTTTTACTTATTTTGATTTAATCGCTATACACCTTTATTAAACTTCATAAAATAAATGCTATATTTAAGTTGAAGTCTTTTGTATCTGGAATTTGTAGTCGTTTTAATCATGGCCGTTGCAATACGGTCGAAACGTCGTCCAAAGGTATTTAGCCTTAAAATAAAATACGCTGTTAAGATCCGTAGCTTATAAAATTCTATAAAATATATAAATTCTATAGAAATACGAATATTGCAGGCGGAACTAGTTAAAATACAATTTGAAAATTGTAAGAGCTACGCTGTCTGTTACATTTTTACGCTTAAAACCCTTAACCAATTTTAATTAAACGTTGTGTAATGAATATCATAAATAAAATGACAGCTTGAAAGCAAGAGGGCGCAATAACTAACATCTACACACTGGTGAAGAAAACTCAAACTAATGCTAGTTAGATAAAAATCACAATAAACCGGACCATTTTTATTTTAATCAGTCTCTTCCTTCTCAACTCGCAGTGACAGATCCTTGTTGACAGCATCGTATTGTAGAATGAAGGAGGTTTTAGTATAATGCCTCCCTAATTCCGTCTGATTATACCCCATTTTTTTCGGTCAGTTTGTACCTATATTTAGTTCATCTAATATGCATTAAGGACTTTAATGTTGTTATCACCGTCGTTTTCCTAAAGGTTGTCTATTATAATTTTTGCCTATTGAGTGTAGAAATGACAGAGTTCGAGCATTTATTTCTATAAAACTATGCAATACGTTTTGATGAACTACTTACTACATTTGAGATTTTTGTAGTTATTAAGCAGATACGACTGGCCTGTTGGTCTAGTGGTTAGTGACCCTGACTGCTAAACCAAAGGTTGTGATTTCGATTCCCACTCAGGATAAAACTTTGTGTGATAAGCAAAATGGTTTATTCTGTATCTGGGTGTAATTTTCTATATAGGTATGTACTCGTATCTAGAAAAATTTAAGTATGGTTATCAGTTGTCTGGTTACCATACCACCGTTGTGTGAGTTGTGCCAGGATATTATAATATTAGTATATTAGATACTAGCGGACCCCTCGCGGTTTCACCCGCGTAGTTCGTTCCCGTGGGAATACAGGGATAAAAAATAGCTTATGTCACCCGGGGTTAGTGTAGCTTCACAACGATGAATTTTTTTTTCAAATTCGTTAAGTAGTTTCGGAGCCTATTCAATACAAAGAAACAATCAAACAAACAATCAAAACTTTCCTCTTTATAATATTAGTATAGATGTATAGATAGAACACATACATACATGACTATATTTATTTAAAGTTAAGAAAAATTTAAAGAAAACTTGGATCACTAGTTATGTATAAATCACAAACTTTTCCCAATAAACCGGATCATTTCTGTAACAAATTCAACACTAAATAAGTCTCTTCCTTCTCAGCTCGCAGTGACAGATCCTCGCTGACAGCATCGTATTGTAGGATGAAGGAGGCTTTACTAGAACGCCTCCCTAATTCCGCCGGTTTATACCCAATTGTTTTATTTCTCTGATCAGCTCGCGGATTATGTGGAGTTGCTTGTTGGCAGTTTGATATAATACCCCCCTGTTTTGTTTCGTAATTACTTATTTTGGATATAATTTGAGCATTTTTGACGGTAATCTTAATAATGTTACGAGAAACAAGCTAAATTACAAAAATCCGATTACTTAAAAATATAAGATCGGTACAAAAGTATTTTCGTATTTTTTATACAAAGAAAAAAAAAATATGCATGTGCCGTTTGGATCGTTGACTTGTTGCCATCTTGTGGGTAATGCCATGATCCCATTGCTGTAAAAAAAATTAGATATTTGATCAAAAATTCTGACAGGTAGTTTTCAGGGTTCTTTTGAGGTTAACTTTATGCTTCCAAAAGAGTTCTGAAGTGACCAAAACGGGTGGAAATCTGATGGAGCAAGATTAGGGCTATACGGAGGATGCATCAACACATGCCAGCCAGGCTCCCTCAATTTTCGCTGAATGGCTATAAATGACTGCGGTCTGGCGTTGTGATGATGGAACACCACGCCCTTCCTGTTCACCAGCTCCGGTCGGTTTTTCTCACTGGCTTCTTTTAACCTCATCAGTAGCTGATAGTAGAGGTCAGAATCAATGGTTTTACCTGACGGCAAAAGCTCATATCCCACCATACACACTGCATCACTTTGTTCCGAGTCAGGTCGGGCTTTGCCACGGTCTGTGGGGCTTGTCCATGCTTCGACCACGAGCTTTTTCGGACCTTCTTATCGTAAGTGACCTATTTTTTATCCCCCGTAATCAACCGTTTAAGAAATGGGTGGGAATTGTTACGTTTCAACAACGCATAGCAAATAGAAACACGTTGCGTTAAGTTTCTCTCAGTCTGATCATGTGGTACCCAAATATGAAGCTTTTTCTTGTACTTGACTTTTAATAATATCGTAACTACTAATATGTCGATCTTGCTCCACTGTTTTCAAAGATAGGACTGATTTTATCCGTGATAATTCGTCCAGAGCGAGCCACATCTTTGACACTAAAATTTCCAGACTTGAATCGCTTGAATCACATTTGTGCTACTCATATTGATACCGCATTAGGTCCGTAAACCTTTTTTGTAATAAAACTTTAAAATGTATCGAATTTCTTCGTCACACTTTGCTTGCTTGCATTTTGCTTCCTTTTTTTATTTATTGCATTGCATAGTTATTTAAACCAGCCAGTTATATCAGTACAACCAAATAGGTTTGATTACTAACAATACATTCAAAATGCAAAAATACTTTTGCCCCTATCTATTAATAACTGATATAGTTTTGTGCTAAAAATCAGCTATTTTTTTTTAAATGTTATGTACCTAGTGTCAGTCTGACAACTGAGACGAATCTAACGATATCTCTGAAGCTATAATTCAATAAACCATTTAGGCTCGCCAAAGAAATATAGGTACGGTAGGTTGGCTAAGAAAGTGGTCAATCAGTTTTGACAAAGCTCCCTTTGTAGGTAATCAAAATAGAATTAGGTTCAAATTAAACACAATTAATAAGTAACTTAGTGCGAAGATAGAACAAAGTGGCGTGCAATTGGAGAGGCCTATGTCCAGCAGTGGACTGCGATAGGCTGATGATGATGATGAATAAGTAACTGTCAGAATATTATTGCAACGGAAAATCAACCTTGTAGTTTATAATGTGCAAATGAATTTCAATCGTAGAGATAGACCATGCATATTTTTGCCAAAAGCCTCACTTTTACGCGACGCCCCTGTAACTATTACGTACGGTTCCATACATACCAAAAATATCCATTGGAATGACAAATATTCTCTTAACTATGGTCCTATATCCCATTAATTAAAACGTATAATAAATATGGTATTAGGTTTAAAAAAAGTATCTAGTGTACCTCGTTCCATGAGAACCGAATATGGCATTGCTCTGAATTTCCTAGATAGGTACTTGTATTATTCCTCATTAGAGAAATTCTCTCCATATTTGCAGTTCTTGTATTTCTAGTCTCTAAGTAGGACATAAACGTAAGAGAAAGTATAACCATAGATTGATAAAAGTTAAGTTTTTTTGTGTAAAGATGTAAGTACACTGATCTAGGTAGTCTTACCACAGATTATAGAACAAGATCCCAGTCATGCCAGACCTATTTTATTTATCTCCTAAGTATATATAAGAATCAAGCACCAGAAAATAACATAAGTTGACACCTTTTTTATGCCACTTTAAAGTGTCTGGCGGAAGTTATGGCCTGAGAGAAGTGTCTGGCAATGCTGAATAATATTTTTTGATAGTATTTTACACCATATATATGAAAATCAACTGTCAGAAAATTAGATAACGTAGTCCGTTTTTTCCGTCCTCACCTGGTACCTGAAAATTGGCCGTCAGCACAACTTAGCTGGTATGCTAGCATTGATTGTACATATAAACACTACCCTAAGACTCACATTTTATTTGTCAGAAAATAAAATAGGTCTGGCATTTCTGGGATCTTGGATCATTACTCATGTACAGATAAAAAGCTTCATACAAAACCCTTTTGACGCACGCACCAATAGATATCTATGTGTGCGTGTCACAGACGCGGAGCACAGCGCGGGGGCTCAAACGTATATTTGTTCTGAGCTACATAACCACCATTACCGTCATCACCAACATCACCATCACAAATAAAACCTACACTATGCCAACACCACAAATATTTTTATTTTTCTGCATCGCACACAACTTTTTGTGTTGGCCAAAGTCAACCAGTCACAGCACAGCCCTAGAGAGACCGCCGAGTGTAGGTATAAAAGTCGTGGTACATACATAAGTCTGACTTCTGTACTCTCCTTATTTTGTGGCCGTCACTGGACTGGCTGAAAAAAATGGTTGTCTGTAAAGTCGGATTACGGACGATAATTTTACGTGATAACTTCATAGGAAAACATTGATGACATTGAATAAACAACCATGCTTGTGACACAATTTTTTAAATTACCAATTGTAACGCATGTCGCTGCAATCGCCAAAACATTGATGAAATTGTAATAAACAACGATGCCTACGACAGCTTTAGTGGACCCGAGAGCAATACTTCAGCCTATTAGCAGGCGTAACATGAGCGGAACGTGACAATTTTTGGTAAATGCAGACGGTCATCGATTTGTAAGGCGTTTTACTTCAAAGAGAATGCATACTTCAACAATTTTAAAGCAAAATACCGTTTGATATCAAACATTCAATCAAGCACACATTGCCACCAAATCTACCCAAAAAACCTCAATAACGTTATAAAAACCAAAGGGTTGGTCACAAAAACGATTCAATATTCAGAACGTAATGTAATATATATCCAGGCCCTAATATCTCGTTCTAGAACATCTAATAAACAGACAGACAATGGTAAAAAATCTAGTATATATTCATGCCAGCGCGGGGAAAGTATACTGGAAATAATCTTACATGTCTGTGGTTAAAGGTGGCGCCACATTGGAGTCTAACGTCGCGCGTTTTCATTTGACAGAATTTATATATTGTTAGAAGATAATGCCTAATTAAATAATTTCTTAGTAAGATTTTTACATACGACATCTTTATTTACTAAGGAATGATTAAGTAACCAAAACAAACAAAAAAGCCGGATAAGTGCATGTCGGGCCACGCATAATGAAGGGTTCCGTAGCTACCCAGCACAATAATGTGGTATAAGAAGTGGGTTTTCTGTTGTTTTTGGTTTATGATACTGACAACGTTAAATAAATATTTTTCAATGGAATTTGTACAAAAATGTTATACGACATTCCACACGATGGGATAGATGAGAATAAAAGTTACATACACGTTAAAAAAAAACCCGATTCGTAAAGAGGAGTCTAATAGGGGAGATACCGGATTTTTTTTTTAATTTTATTCTACCGCTTTGTTGGCGTAACTAATATGTATATCTATACCAAATAACAGTTTTCTAGTACTAAGAGTCTCTGAGCTAGCCTGGGGACAGACAGACTGATGAACAACATGGCAAAACTGTGAGGGTTTTACCATTTTGGCTAAAAAACCCTAAAAACAAAATTACTCTAAGTGTGTGTCATTTAGTCGTTTGACATATAGTCGAAATTTACCTTAAATTGATTATTAAGGACCCTCCAATCACACTTACCTAGAATAACTGAAGTAGTCAGGGAATACCATAATAACAACAATTCACCGAAGGCCCTATTTAAAAAAAAAGAGAGATGGACATGCAACAATGGAAATTAGTCACCGGTGCTCACACCAACTCCCCTAAACTTCAGGATATCTGATACTTCGACGTAACGCGAACCGGAGGTTGTGGAATGATCTCTTTGTTGAGGTTTTTCGAAAAGAGTTCAGTACGTGGCTTTTGAAAAGGTGGGTTAATCGATTTTTAAAGGGTCGGAAATTGTGACCACCATAATGTTGCAGGCGTCTATATGCTTAGGTAACCACTTTCTATCAGGCGGGCCATTGAAAAAAAAACTTCAGTGTTATCATTCTGCTTGTTGACTGAAACTACGTAACGTTCTCTGCGCTTTCAGAACAATAAACTCCCGATGGCTTGGCATGAAAACCGTTGCGATTACTAATGCAGTGTGAGAGCGCCTTAAGAACTGGGTCAGTACGTGTCAGTATTTCTCATTCATTCTGTGTTATCATATTTTGTTACTTTTACAGATTACTGTAATTTTGGATATAGGCTCCAGACATATCCTTGAGTAGTTTCTTACATCCTTTATTGTTTAGCCTATTTTGGCGCAGATGACCTAGATACTAGGTACTAATGACCACGCTACACTACAATATTTACTAACGTATCAGTGCCGATCGAACAGATTGAGAGAGAGATAATGTTACCACTATCGATACATAAATAGGTGACCGTTTTTTAAAAGTGTCACATTCTTCCGACCTTTAGAGATCACGTTGTGTTGCTGTGCATGTACGTCCTGCGCCTAATCTCTGTCGGTGCGTTTCGGATTTCCGACCCATCCGACTGTACCGGACCGTAGCGGGGCTGTTCCTCAACAACTTGTATTGGGCGTTGAAATAAAATGATATTTTCCCCACTTAGGGATGGATCTCAAACGCTAAAAAAAAGAGATAATTAACTGCAACTGCACTGCAACTGTACTGCTTTAAATACGTGAATTGGCCTCCAGATCGGCCGGCTATCAAACTCATACCAGAGCCTTTATGCAGGAAGCATAAAGGTTCTATCACCATACGTTTATGATGAATTTGCGTAAGACCTATTGGCAATACACATCACAGCATCTACTAGTAAGGAAATAAAGAGTGCACTGGTTTCTGCGCATACACTTGTGTAATATAAAATCTCATGTGTACTAACCGAAAATCCGTAAACATAACCGATGTCATACCCGGTCCTTCGCTAAAAGTAAGTCTACCCCCGCTCAGTTGCAAACCCCGCTCAAACAGCTGAACCGATTTAGATGAAATTTGGTATAGAGATTATGAGTCCCGGGGACGGACATAGGATAGACATTTTTATCGCGATAACCGACACCTACGCGTGCGGAGCCGCGGGCGAAAGCTATTTCATATAAATTGACCATGTGTCTTCTGAGATAAGAATGTTCAAACAAACGATCAAAATTTAATAACTTTATTATATTTGTTAAAAAACCATTGAAAGCCGAATGGACGTATTTCGAATGGATGTACGTAAAATTATGGCATCATTGATTATACTTTAATTTGGACGTTTTCCATTTGGTCGTACGTCTTCCATTTGTATGTACGCAAGAAGGTAGTTACAAAAGACTGCTTTCAACACTATAAATTTGTTTCAGAAGAGGTAAAGAGAAGAAATTTTAAATTTTGCGAGACCGTCTTTCTCTTCCGTGACTATACTTACCATGGTTTGACACTATGTTTAGAAAGAGAAGGTGAGTATCTTTCTAAGCAAGAAGAAAGCATAAGCCATGTACACAATTACTATGCTTCTTGATTTGTCCATTCACTGCCGTGGCATGATATACTTCCATTTGGATTGGACGAACGTGAGCGGGCGCCACTGACGTTCTTTGGGCCCCATCGACGTATTACGTCTAAATCCCCCTAAAATTGTCGGATATTAACGCATGGATCTCGGTTATCTCGATAAAAACTATCCTATGTCACTATAAACTATGCTAACGGTTTAAGCGTAAAAACGTAACAGACAAACAGACAGACCGAGTTACTTTAAAGGGGCGTCTAAACGGGCCATTTCTTACAGCAATTTGTGGCGGCAATGCCGTGGCCGGCAACATGGTAGTACTCACCAATATTTATTATAATTATTATTACAAAAAAAAAAAAAGATAACTAGCAATGTGGAATTGAGTCCCACATTACTAGCAATCTTATTAACCCCTCCAGCTAAGCTCAAAGGCTTGTGTTGGGAGTGGGTTCACGTCTTCTCTGCCTCGCCCGCGGCCTTCCGTGGAGGCACGGCACCCTGTGTGTATCCAGGGGCCGCGTAGGTGTGAAATGCCCGGAACGCAACAACATCGCGTCCGGGCATTGCCACTGGGCGGGCCGCCGACGGCATAACAAATTCCGGCGGCCCGTTCGTGAATGTGGCGGGAGATAAACGGCGGGTTTTTTAGTGGGTGCAAACCCCACACTACCTCCACCGTCTTCCCCGGATGGTGGAGGTGTTCGTCAGGAATTTTTCCCGCCAAAAAAAAAAAATATTAGTGGGTAGTATAATGGATAGAATTCGAAACCGCGACCTCTCGATTGCGAGACCGATTCCTTAGCCATTAGGGCTACCGCTGCTTTAAATATTGATTTGATGGTTGCCGGACGATCGCTGAGCGATCTATTTTTCGAAATGTTGCCCGGCCAATTTTGTTGTTTCAGTCGTTTATAATTTTATTTTTGCCGGGTTGTGTAGCCTGTTTAGGAGACTGGATCATGCGCCATACAATTGTAGAGATATTGCCATTATTGGCCGAGCAATTAGTTGCCAATAGTGCCGCCACAAATTGCCGTAAAAATAGCCCGTCTAAACGGGCTATTTTTACGGCAATTTGCCCCTTTAAATCTATTCTAATATCATAAAGCTACAGAGCCTGTTTGTTCGTTAAGTTGAACGCGATAATCTCAAGAACAACTCGTTCAAATTTATAAACTCTTTGAGTGTTGGATAGCCCATTTATCGAGGAAGGCTATAGGCCATATAACATCACGCTACGCTACTGGAAAATTGATGCAAACAAAGTTGCGCGGGTCAGCTAGTCTTTACTATTAAACTAATCTAAATATAGGATTATAGAAAATCGATACAGATTAAAGTTTAAACTTTAACCTCTCTCAGGTGGTTTTGCTAGACGATTAGAAGGATTATCATTTCAAAGTAAATAAATGACGAGCCATTAGAATTTCCACTTCGTAGAAATGAAGAGGCTTCGGTAGAGCTAATTATTATAAATTACTGTTTACTAGATGCCCTACATACCTCGATAGTCTGTTCAATGGAATATTCATTTTTAAATGGTAGTTTGCAATGATTGTAGGAAAAGCAATTATAAATTTTAACCTTTAATTGCTTTTATATACGTTTCAACGTATACAAGGGTATGGTATAGTGCAAATCTTAGACACCCCAACAGGATTATACAATGCTATTCTTGGTATAGTGCAAATTCCAGAAATCATATAAAAAAAATGAAAATATTGAAAACTTGCATAGTTATAAGCCATACAAGTTGTCTTGTGTTCTTCGCGCTATCGTACTCATTGCGTCCTGTAGTACTAATCTATGGTTGTTATTGCAAAATAAGTGATGTTTACATTTCACATCACATTGTGAACAGAATTTTGACTGTTAGAATTAATTAATTAATTAATTGAAAAATATAACGTGGTCCAAAAACTACCCCATTGGATTGTGTTACTGATTCTGAGCAAACTACTTTCAAGTTTGCACAATACTAAGAATAACGTTGTATTAATCCCTTTTGTGCAAAAATATATGAAAAGTAAAAAATATTTCGAAATTCAGTTATTAAATCAATTATTGTACTTAGCAGAGGTTCATAAACATAAACAGGCAATAGATATTTTGTAAAATAATACTCTGTTTTTTTTCAGAATATTTTGCCCCACCGTATGGGGCAAAAAATAATACTGTTGATAACTTAGCCTATATTTTTTTATTAAGTAGGCAAATCGTTTCTAAGTACCAAGATATAATAATAATAATAATATCTTGGGACAACTCACACAGCGCTATCTGAGCCCAAACTAAGCAGAGCTTGTACTATGGAAACCAGACAACTGACAAACACACTTATATATTTCTAAATACATACATATTATAGACACAGAATAAACCATCCTGCTCATCACACAAAGTTTTATCCTGGATGGGGATCAAATCCACGACCTCTTGCGTAGCAGTCGGATATACTCCCACCGCGCCACAGAGGCAGTCAAATGACCAATATTATATTTTTTTGACATGTAAAATATTGTTATTATTTTTTTATTCTTAAAATGACTATTTACCCATTTTACTGAACACGGCAAAACACAAGCACGTCAAATTCACTACTCTTTCGAAAGTCAGATGATTTATGAATAGATTAAGAGCCTCTTAATAAGGAAATAGTTCCGTGAACTATAAACGTAATCTCATTATTTGTACCATCAATAAAGCCTCTTCCGAGAACTCTGCAGCCTTAACCTATCACCTAAACTATTAATCAAAATATTTTAATAATAATAATAATAATAATAATAATAATATATTTATTTCTCAGTATATGGTACATTGAGGTCATACATTGTAAATTGGTTCACATATACTACCAGATTTTGGTGCAGAAATATTTGATTTTACATTTCATAAATTTTAAGGAAATATTTAATGATGCAAATTATTTATCAATTAGTTACAATGTCAAGATATATAATTTAATAATAAGTGTTAATGTCAAATAATATAATTAGAAATAATGTAGTTATTCAGATATAATGTCAATATTCAGTTACCAATTGAAATTAAGATGATTACGGTCTAATAAGTAATACCCAATATTATTATAATGTCAAAATGTACAATTATCAATTAGTTACAATGTCAAGATATATAATTTAATAATAAGTGTTAATGTCAAATGATATAATTAGAAATAATGTAGGTATTCAGGTATAATGTCAATATTCAGTTACTACTTGAAATTAAGATGATTATGGTCAAAATAAGTAATACCCAATATTATTATAATGTCAAAATGTACAATTTAGAAATTCATTCACTGAATAAAAACATTTATCCAGAAGCCAACAAAACATCACATTTCTAAATTTATTCAAAGGTAATATTCTAATTGTATTTGGTAACTTATTATAAACTTTTACTGCCATAAAATTAACGTTTCTATCACATAATTGGAGCCGTTGAAATGGAATACGCAGTTTCCCAATATTATTTTTAGCCAGTCTTGCAGAGACCTGTTCATTCAATGGAAACAGTTTAGGATATTTCTTCACAAATAAACAGAGTTCAAAAATGTACAAGCATGGAAGTGGGAGTATTTTCAGTTCTTTGAATAACGGCGTACAGTGGTCGGAATATTCTGCAGCACTTACAGCCCTTATACATTTTTTTTGTGCTTTGAATGCTCTCTCTACATCTATAGAATTACCCCATATCACTAAACCGTAACGTAACACAGATGAAACATAGCCATGATACGCGTTTAGGGCAGTTTTTACATTTGTTACTCGCCTAAGTTTACGAAGGGCGTATATAAACTTATCAATCTTATTACATACTCTATCGATGTGCTGCTTCCAATCTAATTTACTGTCTATTACTATACCTAAAAACAATGCTGATTGTTTTGGCTCTAATATTGAATTATTATATTGAATTATAGTTGGTGATAATGTCAAGTTATGTGTCTGAAACCTAATTAAATTTGTTTTATTGATATTGACCTGGAGATTATTGTCCTGTAACCATTTTATTGCGTTAGACAGTTCATTGTTTGTATCAATTTCAAGATGATTTTTTTTTAAGCATCTTATTGTTAATGTAGTGTCGTCCGCAAATTGAACACATTCATGTTTAAGACATTTATGAAGGTCATTTATGTAAAGTATAAATAGCAGGGGTCCTAGTACACTCCCCTGTGGGACGCCTGAATTATTGATTTTACGTTCCGAAGTAAACGTGGTCCTTTTATTATTTTCTATTTTACTAATAATAGTTCTTTGTTGGCGATCAGACAAATAACTTGTCATCCAATCATTTGCTTTTCCTCGTATGCCATATTTATCAAGCTTATGTAGTAGGCGTTTATGTGAAACAAAATCAAACGCCTTACTCATGTCTAGAAATAGCGACAAAACAGACATTTTATTATTTAAGCCTTCAGTAATTAACTTTACTAACGAGAAACACGCCAAAGTCGTTGAGCTGTGTTTTCTAAAACCAAACTGCCTCTCATTAACTAAATTATGTTTGTTTATAAAGCTGCTTATTCTTTCATGTACTGCCTTTTCAAAAATTTTTGCAAAGATTGGGACAAGTGTAATGGGTCTATAATTATTCATGTTCGTTGGATCACCCTTTTTAAACAACGGCTTTATGATGGATTCCTTAAGTCTTGTTGGATATACACCTTCTTGAAATGAGATATTAATAAGGTAGCTAAGTGGTGGTGCTATGATTTTAGAACTGAGTTTAATAATTCGTGTGGATATTTTATCATAGCCAGTAGAATTTGTATTATTTAGAGAATTTATCAATTTTATAATGTCAGTTTCGCTTATCGGAGTCAGGAATATAGAATTTAAATTGGAATTTATGTCAGTATTAATATGTAAATCATTTTTATTATTCGAATTATTATTATTGGTAAGTTCTATAAAGTAATTATTAAATTGATTACATATGTCACTGGGATTTTTGATTAAAATGTCACGAACTTTAAGCTCAACAATATCATTTTTAAGGTTGTAATAATCTAAGTTATTTTTTATTATTGACCAAGTCGCTTTGCACTTATTTTTAGAATTACAGAAATATTTATTGTTATTTATTTGTTGTGATTTCGATATACATTTTTTTAAAATTTTTGTGTATTGTAGGTATTTTCCCTTATATAATAATGTAACAAAATCCTTGTACCGACCCTCATTGTTACTACTAATTGGCATTGGCATTGGCAAAGTATTATATGATACGTATGTATTACAATTTCGTATCCAAAATCAAAATAGTACTACTACATCTATAGGTACTGTTTACAATTTCATAGCGATTTCAAGGAAAACAGGTTTAATTTTTTGAATTAATAATGCATTGAATTCCCTTAGAAACTGATTTCAAAGGCTTATATTATATTTATGAGGATTTTAAACAGATACCCTTTCGTCCACTTCGGTGGTTAAGCTTAAGGCAGACTTGTGGTGGTGGGGCACTTTGACCCGTTGGGGTAAGTCGGTTCACGACTTTGTTACAACGGATTTCGGTGAAATTGATTTTATGTCTGCACTAGTTATGGTTCTCGGATTTGTTGCATCTTACAGTGCACATCAGAATTTGTTTTAGATAAAATATTGCAAAACTGAATTTACATTTAAGTATATATTGAAATTAGCAGTAGACTGGTTTTAAAAATTAAACCTGTTTTCCTTGAAATCGCTATGAAATTGTAAACAGTACCTATAGATGTAGTAGTACTATTTTGATTTTGGATACGAAATTGTAATACATACGTATCATATAATACTTTGCCAATGCCAATGCCAATTAGTAGTAACAATGAGGGTCGGTACAAGGATTTTGTTACATTATTATATTTTATGCAAATAATGAATAAAAGAAATTTAGTACTACATCGTGATGATATCTCTCTCTAATTAGAAATTGAAATACGAGAGCAAAATGCATTTATTATATTATGAGATTAGCCACCCCGTTGTGCCATTCGATTAAAATTCAAAGTGAAAAATAAGAATAATTAAAATCAAATGGAGTAAAATATTTATTTGTATAATATTTTTTGTATCAGTGTTATTACCTACTTTTTATTGTTCGTCACAATCTTTATGTTTACATATAAACAAACCAAAGATGTTTGTTTGGGTAAACATAAAGTCAAACCGAAACTACATCAGTAAATATTGCAATAAAATCTCGCAAGATCTTGCCCCATTCGCTCGTGTGCACTCATATTTAATTCATCCACAGAATATCTAATAAAATATTAGTATTGGTGGAAGTAGAGCAAACGCAGTACTTACAATAAAGCAGATTTTTTTATATTGATACTCAAAGAAATAGTAAAAGCGGTTACGATTTTGTCGTTAAAACGTATTTGGAGTGTCACTGTCATTAAAACTTTAAATAAACTAACGTTAATTATTGGTTATTACAGCTAGGTATTGACATTGCCTGTGTTTGTCTCGATTGGGCAAGAATTTTTTATCTACACTTGTAGTTAAAAAAGTCTTGCCCAACCGAGACAGATTTTCTATCATAATGCACAATACAAGACTTTTTAATTCAAAATCTTACTTTTTTCAGAAAAGAAGAAAAACTGTTTAGGCTTCAATGGTCGGTCAATGAATAAACAATGATTGAAGGTGCCATTATATCTTATTGGTTTTTGAATTATTTTAATGTCGATTTCATGCAATGGCGATATTATCTCAACATTTATAAATGTTTAGTTTATACAGTATTGTCATTGTTAGTGCGTTAAGGAGACCCATGATCACAACATTTTTTTTGATCCACAAATTGTTGTTCCAGGTCTGGGTGTACTTTGTGTCCGTGACTTGTATGTTTGTTAAGTCCCCCGCGACCCAAATGCGGGTGTCGTCTTAAAAAAAAAACTTGTAATACCTAATAACAGGTTTTTTAAATATACTACAAAAATGTCTTGGCCATAAAAAAAAGAACGACTTCGACAATTACGGGAAATAAATGTTAACACCACCTCGATATCGGTTGGTTGTGTGAATTAAATAAACAAACAAACACATATTAAAGCTTCTATACATCAATCAATACGAGAGACCCTTTACGTAATTGACAAGGTACATCAGAAAGGTTAATCTTATCCGTTGTTTCAGGGGCTGGTTTTAACCCTATCCCATTTCATTACGTCCTTTTACAACAAACACATATTACAACCGTACCTTGGGGTAAGGCTGTAAAATGTTTATTAATGTCACTTAAAGTTCTGTTTATTGTGAACACTGTTGTCAATTGAGTCGTAAACTATATCGTTAAACACGTAGAAACAAGACAGATATCACAAAATAAAAATTATAGCACGTACTTAGATAGAAGGCACACTTGATACGCTCTTTTTTAATTTGGGGGTATCTTTAAAATATACTTGACCTGGTGAAGGGGTAAGTTCAGATTTCCTACCCACTTCAATTAATGCCAGGTTAAGTAGTCGTCTACAGTGCACTGCAACTGCAACACAACCAGATTTATTTTTTTACCCCGCCGCTAATAGCAATAACCGAAAGCCTGCTGCTATTTACCCAAGGCTACAAAACACCCTATTGAACAGTAAAACTACATTTGAGAGATTCATGTTATCGTGTTAACGTATTGCTACTTTATTGCCCCTACAATATGGGGTAAAGGTGGCACGTCCTGAAGACATTTAAATAAACTCATTTGAATTACAAAGCATGACATATTTACAGCTAGAAACATCTTGTTAATCTGACTATTCATGATAGGTAAGTTACAGGATAACGTCGTGAAAAAAGCGTACCTGTCGTTACATAGAGAGTCTTATAAGGAAAGCGAGCAAGGGAAAGCGACTGTTAGTAAATTTATACTAAACAAGTACAAAGAAAATCGTTGATTCTAAATAATTCAACATTCAGGAGTCACAGACAATGATAAATAGCTTGTGATAAATAAAATTGTCATTCAATTTCCTACAAAAGAGATTTATAAAAGAAATACGTTGAAATATCCTAACAAAATCTTTCAATATTGAAGCGATAACAGGCTTGAATAGGGTTTCTAATAATAGGGGTCGACGAAGTTCAGGTAAAAATATATATGAAAGAAATTCAGTTAGTCCCGCAAGACGAAAATTTCAACCTACAGTCATGCCCGTGACCGATAATCTTGTTTTAACGAACCACAAATGCAGAGAGGGTTTGAATTGAGTTAGTAAATACTTAAAATTGAGGTAGCATAAGTCTGATTTCCCACCGTGCTTGGGAATACATCAATTCGGCTGAATTGGGGTAATCAATGATGTCTTTAAATTTTATGAGGGGTAACTGGGGATTGTGAGTATATTGTAATAGGATAATATGCTGATGGGATTTAAATATTATTAAATGCTATACGACGTTGTTTTAAGCACTGAATAACTTAACTGGTGTCAATAGTTAATTATTTTTACAGTGTTAGGAACGCATGTTCGTTTATTCATCGAATAATGGAATAAACAGTACAACAACGCAGATGTCACAAAAAAGACCGTCCCAAATAATCAAATGAAAACTAATAAAAACTTATCGGTCAAATAACTAAATTAAATAAATAACTTTTTTTGTAATTCTAAACGTCAATGTCATTTTACAGCGATACTTTTATTAGACTTAACATTTACAACCTATAAATAAATACCTAAACGTCCAATCTCCGAAAAAGCATTTCTTCAAAAGCAGATGGCCTCTACGACCTCTATAAAGACCATTAACACCGACCTCCGTGGTGTAAATAAAATAATAATAATCGTATAAAAATTACAACCTTTTTATGAGGAAGTCGTTTCCAAATGTCATAACATCAGGACGTTTTTGCCCCACTAGTGGGCAAGTACTTTACAATGACAACCTTGTAAATGTTAGAGGCGAGTAAAGCTGTCTGTTAACCGGTACAAGTGGCCGTTTGGGGTAAATCGGTCGCCGGTCATCGTAAAAGAGTTTATTTTCGAGGAAATTATTAATATTTAATGTATTTGAAGCGAGAGTGCTTTCCAATGTTTGATTTTAATGTGGGGTAAGATTGGATTGGCACAGCGAGACCGCGAGCGTTGATCTATCGTTAAGGATAAACAATGATCCCTTCGTTAATTGTATCGATAGTAAGACAAACATATTTAATATTGGATACGAAACTATGTTGTTCGTGTTTGTATAGAGAACTTCGAAGGGACATGACAGTGTTTCAAAATAATATATTATGGTACTGTGTTGAGTGTGAACATAAATCAGTATGTGCGTCCGTGAGTGCGTGCGTGTTTGAGTGAGTGCGTGCATTTTAAGTGTTTACCCTAAATGTCACTCAGTGATATGTTAGGAAGTTTGAACATTTTATGCCTGATAGGAAAAGTATGAAAGAAACTAAAACTACTGATTGAAAATTAGTAAGGACCTTGGAGAATGAACACGGGCGGAGCTGTAAAAAATACTAGTTCTGTATAAAAAGGGGCAAAATTCAAGAAGAGAGATTTTTTGACGTGATAACGTCTTATAAATCGATGACCGGCTGCAGTCATGAAAAAGTGTCACAGTCACGTTCGGCCTGCTGATGGCTGAAGTATTGTGGCCGTAGTCGTACGCATAAGCGCACATGCGCCCGGGTACACTAAAGCTGTCACAGGCGTGGTTGTTAATTACAATGTTATCATTTTTTTGGCGATTGCAATGATATGCGATACAATTGGACATAAACAAGCTGTCATAGGCATGGTTGTAATGTCATCAATGTTTTCTTAATACATTATCACGTATAATTACGACATAGACAACCATTTTTTTTTAAATATTCGTCAATACCGAGGAATGAAGTCTGTATAAAGAGATTGGAATATGCCAGGAACAATGTAAAAACATTTTTGTAAAATTATTTTTCTTATCTTAACTGTTAGTTTACCGTGTTAAAAAATATATCTCATACGTTTCGATAGGCAAAATGGAATAATATGCTATTTAATGAAACAGCATATTATTCAATATTGCCCCATCGAAACGTATTTTATTGGGTGTTCATTGTTCATCTATAGTTAATGCATTAACTATAGATGAACACCCAATAAAACATTAGTTAGTATTCAATAGTAATAATGACCAAACTTGGCTCAACTGAAGCTGCTGTAAGCGATATACGATGTTCCATTGAAAATGAAGTGGAGTCTCAGTAACAGCGAGCAACCTCGCATATCCGTGGGAAAAATCTTTATAAGTATTGATATACAGATGTATGGATGTTTGTTTGTGGAGGACAAGGTATTACGTCCCTTCAACTCAGTCATCACCACTGCTAAAATCAGTGAAGAAAATAATTGTGAGCAAACTGTCGTTAGAATCAAAAATTAAAATAAAATCTTTTTTTACAAAAAAAAACACGACTTTTTAAATAAATGTAAGGTACCTTAAAATATGTACAACAACAAAAAAATAATTAAACGTTTTGGAGTTACAGTTGGATCAACGTAACTAGGCCGGACTGAAGTAGGCGACAAGTGGTTGCGCAGATGCATTTTTTTGGAAGTAAATGGTGACAGGAAGCGGGGGGCGGAGGCGGTAACTAAACCAAGAGAATTAGAGATGCGATTACGCATTACATTGTCATAATTAGTATTACTAACTCATGTTTTTTGTGATTATTTCCGTAAAGAAATTGTTTTTTAAAGTTTCTTTAGTATTTACTGTAACTGTTCTAAATTTAAACTTTTATGAACTGATTTAAATAGTGTTTTTATATTGTTGAATAAAAATGTTGTTAGTATTTAGTTGTGCCAAGATATTATTATTATTATTTTTAATCGATTAAACATATTTAGCCGTTTTCGTAAGTAATTTTAGGGTCGCATCTCTATGACATGCGCGAAAGTGATAAAAACCTAACTTCAATTATTTTTTTATTTCTCACTTTTTTGTGTATTGGTTTGTAGTTGATATATGTTACAATAGCATAATCCAAACTGCTCATTTCTTTTTACAAAATGTTGCGTTTTGCGTCAACAAAGCCGTTGATTTTTAAAGAGTTCACCTCATACTAGACTATCACTTCCATTACATGATTTGACGGAGGCGAAGAATCAGGTATCGATCACGGTACTCAGATCGCAACCCGCAATATTAATTAATGAATAGTTTCGCTGGTGATCTGTGGTCTTCATCATCAGTTCCATTTCACTCAATGGTGTTTTTAAGAGTAAATGCACGAATTACAACAAACTATGCCTTTAATATTTGAAGAGTCCCCCGATTTCTCCAAGATCTCATCATCAGATCCGAAATTGATGACAATGGAACCAATCAGGAAGAATCCCTTTCAAACACAAAAATATTTTTTCAAATCGGTCCAGCCCCAGCAAAAATACAGTCGAATTGGGTTCTTTTTACAAATGTTGATAAACTTTTGCGATTTGTACACATTATGAAAATATATACATTAGTAGGGATCTTAATCGCGTGAATAATTTAAAGTGGAATACCCTGTTTATTGCCCCACGATTCTTCTTTCCCGATTGCAACAGCCGTGGTCACGGGTAACGGACGGTATAACTAATTCGACGGTATAACTCCTTCTTTTTGAAGCCGGTTGAAAAGAGAAGATAACTAAGGTCAAATTAATGATTATTTGAAAATGTCAAATTACCACAAATTAATAATAAATTGTGTACTTTGAAAAAAAACCAAATTGAACTTAGACGGTAGCTCCAAGTCTCATGAGAAGATGCTGCCAAGAAACTCATGAGTCACTCTTTTAAAATCATTAAGTTATATCAAAATAGTTTTATGGAGCAAACCATTGTGTTTGGTAAATTGAACAGAATGTTATGTATATAGAATTGCAAATGACTTTGGAACACCGTGTTCGGATGCCGTTGAGGGTCCCACATATTACCAGTCTGCCAGCTGATATCTACCTGCCAGTTAATCGCAACAGAACACAGACTAACAGTTTTCTATTATAGGATTGGACTGATGGCCAATCCGATCAATAATTTGTGCGATCTCTGCCTGTGGGATTTGCGTCGTCAGGTATCGGCCGAATAGTTAAACATAATAGAACACACATTAACAAATAGCCAGCCGCCAACCGTGCAGCTAGTATGAAGACACTGCCGGCGCGTGATCGTGCGGTCTAAAACTGCCGGCTGTCGACTGGTAGTGTGAAGACCCAGAGGTAGTTTTAACCATTGCCGATAGGCAATAAACCGCTATAGTATAGATAGGCGGCTCGACAGGGTGATACTGCAGACGGACTGGTAATGTGTGGGATCCTTTTGAAAAATACTGTGTCTGTGAGAAATCACGATTTCGCATGTCAGTGGTAACACATCGCAGGCGAAAACAGTAGTTAATACCTTCTTAAAACGCGGGGCCAAGCAATGCTCACATACATAGTATTTTGGTTGAGGACGAATCGGTTACAGATGAAGAAAGGGACCTCAGAGTTCGTGAATCCATTACACATAGGAAATCGCTGCAACTAGGGCTGCACTTAAATTACACAAAAACAAATTGGCTCCTCTACTATAAATAGCAGATACTATATTCTCACTTAGTGGATATTAGTAACGACATCCCATATTGATGTTCCTAAGAATCGATAAAGCATTGGAGTACATTGTTGTACTACACCAATTACGTATGTATTTATGTCACCGTCAAACAATGCATAACCACAAAATAAAGAGAGTACAGAAGAAACGCTAATGTATGTACCGCGACTTATAGGTCTCTTAATGAAGGTATAACATTCGCAGTACCACACTAGTCACTACATGAACCACACGGCGCGGTACGACACCGCTCCAGTACTGCACTGCAAACAATTGATGCTCAGGCGTTCACACTGGCAGTGCGGCGCCGCAGCGTTGTTGATGTCGTTGGACGTACAGTCCTTCTTTCTACCTGCCTCGGCGCCGCGCCGCTCCGTGTGGCATACCATAGATTTTAAGCTATTGCATGGCTTTTATCGCGGGTTTTGAGGGCGGCGACCGAATCAAGAAATTCCGTAACGAAAATAAAACCTAACCACCCCCAGTCCGCCTACCATGTAGCTCGGCCGAGCGTTCGCTTAACTTATGTATATGGTACGACTGTACGGAGCTCGCACGGATCGAGACGAGCTGCTCCGAAATGTAATGAAAAGAAAAAAAAAATATGTTTAACTTATGGAATTGAACACAAAAAAAAAATAAAAAAAAAAAATATTTTTTTTTATTTAAAAAAAAGATATATTTTTTTTTGTTGTTTTTTTAGTTAATAAAAATGCTGTGTAATAGCTTTACCGCGGCAGTCCCCAAGTGCCACACATTTTTTTATATGCAGGATGTTACAGTACAATATCTTTGTGCTGTATCTACAATCTACATCACAATCTTATGTTCCTTATCGCACGTTCAGTATCTATTAAATGTTTCTACTATCTGTTATCAACACGAAGTCGTTAGTATATAAGATGCACCTTTGGATAATTATAACCAGACTATACTACATCTTTTGTCTCATTTATACCTAATCATATACTGCCAAGAAGTTTGGCAAATTGGTGACCCCGACGAACGAATACGCAGCAAGAAACATGGCACAATCACCGTGCAAGGCGAACATAAATCAGCAAGGAACACTTGAAGTAGCTGCTGGCACCTCGGTTTTATCCCGCATTCCGGAATTTTGGAAAGACCAACCAAGATTATGGTTCACGCAACTAGAAGCCATATTAGCACCACAGAAGCAAGGAGACGAATACAAATACTGTACAGTAATAGCAAAGTTATTCAAGGAAGAAATACTACAAGTTAGTGACCTAATCACTTCACCACCGACTACAGATAAATACAAAAACATCAAGGAACGTTTAATTGATTGTTACGAAGAAACAGAACAGCGACAGTTTCAAAAATTAATATCAGAGACAGAACTCGGTGATCAAAAACCTTCGCAGTTATTACGTCAAATGCGAGTCCTCGGGAGAGGAAAAATCAGTGACGAAACAATTAAACTACTATGGTTCAGGCTTTTACCAACATCAGTTACTACGGTTCTAGCAGTTACGGAAGACATGGAAATTGACAAACTGAGCCAAATTGCAGACAAAATAATAATGAATTCAAAAGTAACCGAAATATCAGCTGTTAGCAACGACACTTCAAACGACAACAATACAGCATGCATTTTAGCCCAGCTAGCAAAATTACAGATAGATATTGACGCAATTCAGCAAGGTCAATATGGCTATCGACCCAACACGCACAATCATTTCAAGAAACGTCAACAATTCCCGATTATGAGGCCGAGAACAAACTATAGAGGAGCAAATCGATTTTGTTACTACCACGAAAGATTCGGAAAATATGCAAAGAACTGCATTAAACCATGCGGTTGGAAACCAATGACTTACGTACGGAACCAGGGAAACGAATAAGAGCACAGACAACGGCGAAACTCTGTGCAATCCACCTATCCAATCGCCTCACCATTACCGACCGAAAAAGTGGTATGAAGTTTTTAATTGACACGGGCGCAAATATTTCAGTCATTAGCAAGCAACAGAGACATTCAATTTTACAAAATGAACAATACACACTATACGCTGCAAATGGGACTAAAATTAGGACTTACGGCGAGAAGACGCTTACCTTGAATTTAGGACTACAACGATGTTATAAATGGAATTTTGTAATCGCCGATGTTACACAACCAATAATTGGAGCAGATTTTCTAGAGCACTATAAACTATTAGTCGACATAGCAGGTCGCAAACTTATCGACAAAGTTACAGAGCTGACAACGCATGTAACTTCGGAAAAAGCGACACAACAAACAATTCGTACTATCGCAGTGGGAACGAATCCACGTATTACGCAACTTTTAAACAAATACGAAGACATCACGAAAGGGTCCTCTCTCCGCAATGCGCCCAAACATAAGATTGAACATCACATTATCACTACAGGACCACCCGTCGCAGCTCGGGCAAGACCATTACCTCCAGAAAAATACGACATAGCCAAAAAGGAATTTCAAAATATGATAGAACTCGGAATTTGCCGACCGTCAGATAGCCCATGGGCAAGCCCATTACATATGGTAAAAAAGAAAAATGGCGAATGGAGACCGTGCGGAGACTATCGAATGCTCAATAGCACGACAGTACCGGACAAATACCCACTACCAAGATTAACTGACTTTACATACATATTAGAAAATAAGAAGATACTAAGCAAGATAGATATACGTAAAGCATACCATTGTATTCCTGTTAAAGATATAGAAAAAACAGCCATCATCACACCTTTTGGACTTTTTGAGTACTTAAGAATGCCTTTCGGATTACGCAATGCGGCACAAACATTTCAACGATTCATGGATTCCTTATTTAGAGATTTAAACTTCGTATTTATATTTGTAGACGACTGTCTCATCGCATCGGACAACGAAGATTTGCATTATCAGCATTTAGAAACGGTTTTCAAACGTTTACACGAGAATGGAATAACCATTAATCTCGAAAAATGCGAATTTCTCAGAAGGGAAATAGATTTCTTAGGTTATCATATAACGAGCCAAGGAATACACCCTACCGAAGAAAATTACAAAGCAATCATGGAATTTCCCAAACCGAAAACAATTCAAGAATTAAGAAGATTTTTGGGCATGGTCAATTTCTACAGAAGTAATATTCCACGCGCAGCGGAAAATCAAAGAATTTTAAACGAATATCTACATGGTTCAAAAAAGAACGATAATTCACCTGTTCTTTGGACAACGGAAGCAGACAAAGCTTACGAAAAATGCAAGGAAAGCATGAAAAACGCAGTGTTAACAGCGCATCCTTCCCGCAACGCATCACTAGCGCTCATGACCGACGCTAGTGCTACTTGCGTTGGTGGAGTTTTACAACAAAAATCCGGACGCAATTGGGAACCATTAGGATTTTTTTCACAAAAATTGAGCGAAACTCAACAAAAATATTCTACGTTTGACAGAGAGCTGTTAGGAATATACATGGCCGTCAAACATTTTCACAGATTAATCGAGGGAAGAGAATTTACAATATTTACGGATCACCGACCTTTGACATACGCATTCTCCCAAAAACCATCATCAAACGATACACCGCGACGGGTCCGGCAGTTAGATTTCATTTCACAATACAGTACCAACATTCAACACATAAGGGGACGTGACAATATTACCGCCGATGCCTTATCTCGAATAGAGGAAATATACGTGCCATCACCTATCGATTACGCTGAATTGGAAAAATGTCAATCAACAGATAATGAACTAAGTAAATTACATGACAATAAAAGATTAAAATTCAAAAACATTACGCTTCCGGGTTCCACAATAAACATCACCTGCGACACGTCTACTGGAAAAAGCCGCCCCTACTTACCAAAGCATTTTCGCAAACAAATTTTCGATACCATTCATGGTATGAGCCATCCAGGAAAAAGAACTACGAGAAAAATGATAACCCAAAGGTATTTATGGCCGTATATGAACAAAGATATCAATAATTGGTGTAGATCATGTATAGCCTGCCAAAAATCAAAAATACAACGACATACGATATCACCTCCTGGTACATTTATGACAGCGCAACGTTTTGAACATTTACATATTGACATCGTCGGACCACTTCCGATTTCACAAGGGAAGAGATATTTAATCACAATCATAGATCGTTGTACGTCATGGCCCGAAATATTTCCGGTAGAAGATATAACTGCAGAAACAGTAGCCAAGACACTTTTCGAAGGATGGATTACTCGTTTTGGATGTCCATTGCGCATTACTACGGACCAAGGCCGACAGTTTGAATCAAGAATATTTGAGTCACTCTCACAATTTTTGGGAATACATAAAATTAGGACAACACCTTATCATCCACAATCCAATGGAATGATAGAGAGATTTCATAGAACTTTAAAGGCGGCGTTAATGACAAGAGAATCCAACGAAAATTGGTTAAAAGAAATTCCAACAGTTTTACTCGGGTTGCGGAGTAGCTTGCGAGAAGACACAGGTTATAGTTCAGCAGAGATGACATATGGAACGCCAATACGACTCCCTGGAGGATTTTTTGAGTCATCAGCAGCACAGTTATCAACGTACGAAGAGTTTGTAAAACAAATTCAAAAGGACATCACACAAATGACATCAATTCCGAAAAGAAAAAAACACAATCAAGCTATATTTGTGCATCCCGAACTCAAAGAATGCTCACACGTATTTGTTCGGTGTGATAGAATTAAGAAAGCCCTGACACCGCCGTATGAAGGACCCTACCCAGTAATTAGTAAAACAGATAAAACATTTTGCATTAGAATTAGGGATAAAGAGACAGTGATATCAATTGATAGATTGAAACCAGCTTTCATGATCAATGACGAATCAAACTACGTGCCAGATTCAAAGGATTGCGACAGGCATTCACACACGTACACTACACGATCGGGACGTAAAGTAAAGCCAGTAGTACGTCTATAAAAAATCGCTGATATAAGAAAGCTATTCGTATATATATTAACATAGATCTTAACATATACCATTAATTCACAACTACTCGTAACAACAAGACATCTAAAATGGGAAATCAAAGTTCTAAGGACCAGATAACATACAATACGGACAATTGCCTCAATCAAAACGAAGCGGACCAACTCCGTAACCTGATCCAGGAGGACTTACGGTGGACAAGAAATGTTGCAATGGGACAGATTATTTTAACAATCGGCGTGATCCTAATTTACGGCATAATGAAAACACTGGACAGAAGAATGAAGAGTTTAACGGAAAAAAATAATAAACACTCGTGCAACAGCTAAGTCAAAATAAATTACAGACGTCAGCAAATCACACCACAACAGGCGTCATCAAATTCCACCGCGTACAATAGCATTATTATTTATATACATCAGCAAATAACTAGTAAGGTCTAGGTCAAATTTATATTGTAAACACTATTACCATAATTTTTTTTAAAGGGGGGTGTACTGTTACAGTACAATATCTTTGTGCTGAATCTACAATCTACATCACAATCTTATGTTCCTTATCGCACGTTCAGTATCTATTAAATGTTTCTACTATCTGTTATCAACACGAAGTCGTTAGTATATAAGATGCACCTTTGGATAATTATAACCAGACTATACTACATCTTTTGTCTCATTTATACCTAATCATATACTGCCAAGAAGTTTGGCAAACAGGACAAGCACCGCTCAGGCGTCGCACCGTCACCGTACCGCACCATGAGGTTCAACTCTAACACGCGCGCACAAAACAGACAACCGAACCACGTGAGCGTGGCACTCTCTCCGTCTCTGGTGGGAACGGCCCCTTACAGAGCTTGTAGTTAGAACGTTATTGGGCTAATTTATGAAAATGAACATACAAATCCAACTGCAATTAAAGCCCTAAATCTACAAAAAGCAATAATATTATGTAGAAATCTCAACAGAATACAATCTCGTATAATAGCATACATATTACGTTAACTAGCTGTAGTAAAACTCTCTCTAGTTAGAAACAAAAGCTCAATTATATTGGGTACGGGTCTGTATTGTGAACAGTGCATTAGTACAAGCCTGGGTTAGGAAAGCACCGTATTTTGTAACTACGCCACACAGTGCATCAATGTTAGCATTGTTTTACCGTGCAAGCTATACTATAGTCCAGACAGTTAGATGTTATAATTTTTGAAAAATCATTTTACAAATGGGCTAGATGTACAGGAAAAGTTTATGACGCCTTTCGCTACAACAACGCGTTCAGCGTTCAGCTATTTCGCGGACAATATAATGCGAAAGCGATTAGTGTCAAAATCCCTGATGCGCATAGACTGCCTTTATGTCAATCGCTGCAGTGTTACCTCTCAAGGGATGGTGCTGCGTGAGTTTATTTCATAATTTATTAACATAATTATATTTGTATTTGTTTCCATATAGAACTTTGTATATTATATAAATCGGGTATTATATTAACATTACATAAATTATATATTATCTAAAAGAACATTACAAATTAATAAAAATTGTTTAAAGTCTAACTAAATCAAAATTAACAGTCAGCCCACCTGGTGCGCGGGCGGCCTCTCGCTCTAGTGGCTCTTGATCTGGGCCACGCTATAGATCTAATTGTCCATCTGTCGTCACTGTATCTAGCTACGTAGCCTGCCTATTTCTATTTTCTTCGCAGTGCGAATGTTTAAGCGAATATCTGCGTTTTTTACCCTGTCCTTTATTTTGATGTTTAGGCAGCTTCTTACCATTCTCCTTTGTGTAGTCTGGGTTTTGTTTCGGGTATTAATGTTAAAAGTCCAAGTTTGATAACCAAGTGAGACATACACTTATGTCTGTCCACTGGCGTGGCACTGTTACCTCAGTCAGTATTTTGGTTCACAAGGCCGTGATAGCTGTTAGTAGCAAATTTGTCGCGAGTTAAATACATTCATTTGTTATCCTATCAGATCCAGGGCTTTAATCAGACTTAAGTTTGTTATTTGTTTTAAAACTTCTTGTTCACTGAACTCCTGAATTTCGAAAGAACCCTTGTCTAGGTTTACAACATTAGATGACGTTGAATCTGGTTGGCTGTATAGTTCTGCGTAGAAGTTCGTATGATGTTTTTACGCGAGCTTGTTGTGGTAGAGCCGAGCTGGAGCTATGAAATCCATTTCTTTGATTTATTTAATTCTTTATAAGCTTTTTCGTGGATCGAGATTTATCTACATGTTTGTATGGTGTTGGTTCTATAGGTATCATAACACCTTCTTACTTCTTTGTTTGTTGTTTTGTAGAGTTCTTTCAGCTTTTCTTTATCGGTTCTATTTAATTTTGATTTGTTTTGCAATTGAGTTCTTTCTATAATGAGTTTTAATGCTTTGTGTAATAAGATCTTGGAACTTTTGATTCTTAAAGTACCATATAAGCATTCTAATATAGAGTGAATAATTTTAAAACAGTACTCATCACTATTGCAAGTCTTCTGTGTAGTCAAAAGTTCTGGTATATAATTAGCTAAGTTTTCTGGATATGTTTCTTGCTCCTTCAACGTTGTCAGTGATATTGATGCGATGGAAATGTTGCGTCTACTCTTTTTCGTTGCTTTTACGTGCAAAGTGGCTCTTAGCAGTCTATGATCCGAATCAAAGTAGGATATTTATGGTGTTGTAGACATTATGAAGTCTATCTCGTTTTTTTAGTATTTTTGTCTAAAGAAATCCATGTCCATCTTAAACATTGTATTTATAACTTTTAGGTCGTTTTTCTGTGCGAACTGAATAAGTCTCTCGCCCCGCATGTTTCTTTTGCCATAGCCGAATCTACTAGTGATGAGTTCGTATGTATTGGGGGCTCCAATCTGAACGTTCAAATCTCCCATGGTAATTATATTTTTTAGTATTACTAACCTAATAAGCCTTATATGTTCGTAAACTTTCGCGATTTGTACACATTACGGGTCTTAATCGCGTAAATATTTTGTTTTAAGGCTAAATACCTTTGTTTATTGCCCGACGCAACGGTCGTTGCAATACGGTCGAAACGTCGGGCAATAAACAAAGTTATTTAGCCCTAATAAGCGTTGGTCACTTGAATAAATCATTTCAAACGAAAATAAAAATACTCGTCATTTTAAGGGCCTCTGTGGCGCGGTAGTAGTGTGTCCGACTGCTACGTAAAAGGTCGTGGGTTCGATCCCCATCCAGGATAAAATTTTGTGTGATGACCACGATGGTTTATTCTGTGTCTGGGTGTTATTCATCTATTATTTGTATGTATTTAGAAATATATAAATATGTTTATCAGTTGTCTGGTTTCCATAGTACAAGGCTCTGCTTAGTTTGGGATCAGATAGCGTTGTGTGAGTTGTCCCAAGATATTATTATTATTATCATCTATAAAAATATGTCTCAGAACGCGACGCTTGCAATATCAAACAAACCTTAATAGTACAAGTAGTGCTTTTGGCTAGAATCCTATTTCCTGGCAGAACTTAGATTTTATTGGCTTATATTAGTACACCTTTATTGGAATAATGGTATACTCCACTAAAGGCATACTTAATCCACAAGCAGAGTATACATATTTTAATTTATTGTTGCCTGAATTTTATTCTAGTATGGAAGGTATTTAGAAGTTTAACTGCAAATGCCAATTGCCGATTTTGCATTAGGTAAGATTAAATGAAAATAACAGGTAAACGTACTGCATGAGTAGAGCTTTGGTTAAGTTAGGCCACAGCTTCGGGCCTTAGTAGTCTTTGAAACATTATTTTGTGGTTGCAACACACGATGCGAAATTTGGATTTAGGTACTAAAGATTTTGGTTCTTTTATTAAAGTGGCTGCTGACCAATTGGTCTAGTGGTGAGTGATCATGACTGTTATACCAGAGGTCGTGGGTTCGATTCCCATCCAGGATAAATCTGTGCTTATTCTGTGTCGGGATGTAATTTATCTGTAATATCTACCCCGTGGTGTAATTTGTATTGAGTAATATTTAAGTATGTTTATCTGAGATGGGTGTTATATTACAGGCTTTAGCCAAGTTTGGGACCAGATGGCCGTGTCTGAGTTGTGAAGATATTTAATTATTAACTCTTCATGCTATCTCTGATTTGACTTTGACTTTGACTGCCTTTGTGGCGCGGTGGGAGTGTATCCGACTGCTACGCAAGAGGTCGTGGGTTCGATCCCCACCCAGGATAAAACTTTGTGTGATGAGCATGATGGTTTATTCTGTGTTTGGGTGTAATTTATGTATAATATGTATGTATTTAGAAATATATAAGTATGTTTATCAGTTGTCTGGTTTCCACAGTCAACCTCTGCTTAGTTTGGAATCAGATAGCGTTGTGTGAGTTGTCTCAAGATATATTATTATTATTATTATGTATGTCGTTTCCATACACGGGACTATGGAGTCCCGGTCATTTGGGAGGCGTGCATGGAACCGAAACCAACACGTAGAGGCCCGATAGACACTTTAATCTAAAAGCTATGTGACAAAAACCGGCGATTTTCGTTGTACCTATACACTATAGAAATGTACCCAACGAGATTCCCCGGTTAGTGTAAAAACTATTGTCAAAAAGTGGTAACTAAGGAACTAGGTTATAGAGGTGATGTGTTAGTGGAATCGTTAGCTGGTACTATTGAAGGACTATGACGCCTGCCCTGCAAACACATGGTAAAAACACACGGACAAATTTGCTGGCGGTGACTCGCCACTCACTAGATGGGCCCCCTTCTGGCTGCCACAGGCATACAGCCAAACAGGCGACAGGGAGCAACATGGGTGTGAGCAGCTCGGGGTGTCGAGCGATGCGGCGCCGGTTTCACCATCACGAAGAAGGCCCGTGAGCGGGTTTCCCCGTAGTTATGCCCTTGAGAATGACACTTCCACACCCGAGCATACAAGCTCTGGCGACCTCCCTCTGGCCGGCCGATTAAGGCAAGACAGAGTTGAGAGTCCTGCGGGCGCTCTTGGTGTTCCACTCCCGCCGGCCAGTAAAGGCAAGCGGGAGACGAGGCCCTGATCAACTCTCTGAGGCATTGGGACCGCAGTGTCGCCACGCACATTCAGCTCGCCACAAAGCTGCCCTGCGGTTTGTGTACTCTTATTTCACCCTCATGAGACATTTTGCCCTCAGAGTGTTGCGTTAATCTCATATAGGGAGATAACGACTAGCCCCGAGGGGTTTTATTATTATTATTATTATTTCGGTATCTTTGGTTCTTCTATGGATTTCCTTATTACGAATCACTTCTCATAGAGAAACACCTAGCATGGCTCTCTCCATAGTCTATAAAATAAGTCGCCACAATTCGTTGGTATTCATTATTATATTGTGGTAATTATCGCACACTGTTTATTCATACAAGCACGTACACTGTTAATTGGAATCGCCTTACTAGTGTCACAAAACACCGAGAGCACAGAAGGTGTATAAAGTTGTATAGGTCGTACAGTTAAATGAAACATGGTTTAACGAAATAAAGTTTATTTACATTCTAGCACAAGAGCAGATGTACAGTTGGATCAACGTAACCCGGCCGGATTGAAGTAGACGACAAGTGGTTGCACAGATGAATCATAATGTATCGTTTTCTTAAGCATTTTAGGGTCGCATCTCTATGACATGGCGAAAGTGATATGAACCTAACTTCACTACGACCGAGTTACGTTGATCCATTTGGTGTAAACCTTCAGAACACAGTGGTTCGAGATTTTATATCTGTGAGCGATGTCTGTGTTTTTTTAATAATATATATGGGCCTGCTCTTGACTTCGATCATGCCTGATAGTAAGCATTGATGAGGCCTACGATAAACCGAGTGCACCCAGAAAATACCTATGCACTCCTCCTAAAAGTGTCCGGGTTATAATGAAGACTGCAATTGAGAATTCAGAATTAATTGGAAGGGAGTTCCACATTTAAGCTGTTTGCATAACAAATGTAGAAGTGTACCGCATTGTACGACAGGCGGGTATTGCAACATCATGTGTATGGTAGCCTGTAGTGCGGGATCAGTGCATGGAGTCCTTGTGAGCACTTTCAGTGGTACAAACTGTAGAACACCGACAAACAGGCCATGTCACGCCGATGTTGCAAGCTGTGGAGCTTTTTTTCGGTCATCGTTTCGTCATTTGTAAGCCGCATGGCTGTGCTTCAAGCCACCCCACAGGTGACAACAGTACTCCATGCAAGAACGGACTTGTGCTTTATATAAAGTAAGAAGCTGTCTGTGTGAGAAGTACCTCTTAACCCGGTTTAGAATGCTCAGTTTCTTGGCAGGCACTTGTACTCACTCAATATTGGCGCCAAAGTTGAGTTTAGATGTTAACCTTATGCCCAGGAGTTCAAGGTTGTCGGTGCGCATTGCTCTAGCGCGTTTGTATGATAGTGAAAGTTACCTTCTGTATTATTATATTTTATGTAGGTGCTGTGTTGGGCTAAGAAATTGTGTACTTTGATAACTATTAAACTATTTGATTAGGGAAGCTTCAGACATGTAAATGTGTTATCTCGTACGATATGAAGATTATGTTTACATTATAATGATCAATTTAAACTTAAATTAAACATCTTATTGTCTGCCGATTTAGATCATGGAGGTAAACTTTCATCTACTACTCTACCGGGAATGAGTTTTAAAATACCTTAAAACCTTAAAATACTGACCAAATAACCTTGAGCATTGGTTCCCTCTTCGTCGCATCGTAGCGAATGCGATCAGTTTTTGGAATAAAATCTTTATAAAACAAAATTTTGGTCTTTTGAAAAAAATGTCTCTAGCATAATGTTTTTTATTAAATTGCCTATCCATTAGTGTAAGTAGTAAACCAAATAAAATTGTACTTTACGAGGAGATGCATTTTATCAATAATTATTTCTCTGGTTTCGTTGTAAGGAGATTAAATAAACATTATACTCCTTTATTCAAAAGCAGTCAAAATTATGTACAAATTCAATGTATTTTTAGGAGTTGATATTTCTTTTTGGATAAAGTGCAGATAGCTCCACAAAATTGCACTAAAATCCGCTGGCGCTGGGTTTTGCACTGGGAAGCGCCTGAAGGAAGCTGTATGCGTGTAAGTTTAAAATAATACGCATGGTTAAGGCATCGCATTCGCAATCGTGAGGTCGCGGATTCGATACCGACGCGCGTAATCAAACTCCTAAGACAAGCTAGTATAGTTGGAGGGAGGGAGACTAGTCGTGTGGGGGTGACACAATCCCACATTGCTTGCGAAAGCAACGGAATGAATAAGATGGAGAATGTAGAGAAGAATCTAGAATAGAGAGATCAACAAATTTTAGCTGTGTCGATAAATATACGGGGAACCATTTTCGAAAAATACTGCCACCAAGCTTTGGATAGGTACGTTAAGCAAATCGGTCTTGGTCTCTTTCCAATATGTTTGTGCAGGTATTTAAATTTAAATAATAAAACATCTACGCGGGCGAAGCAGTGGGTGACAGCTAGTTTATAATAAAGCCGATCAGACGTACTTAAGTATTACCGCAAAATGTATAGTTACGGGAGGCAATGGTAGACGAGCCACGGCCAAAAGTTAATCTTTTATAATCCTACTGTGGAGTGAAGTGAACATCGTAAAAACGTTAGAGGATCGTTCATATTCTGGTGATTCATACAGAGGACGTGTTTGCTTCAGTTGCTGAAAATGTGAGGAGTTTTGAAATTTTGAAAATATTTTTTTAAATAAGTTGGTATATTAAGAAGGTAATAGTCGACATAGGTATCTAATCCGTCTCTATTGCATAGTGTAAAGTGCTTACAGTGGCGGATTCAGGATTGTTGTTTGGAGGGGGCTTGAACCAGATAGGGAATGGTGAATCATTGGGGGGAGGAGGGCTTGAGCCCCCTAGCACCTCCTTGGATCCGCCACTGAGCGCTTATTATACTACACCCAATTTAGACAGGCTAAATAAATATATGTTGCTGGCTTGGTGTTATTTCCATCCAATGCCCTTACTCCAACCAGCAATGTATATAGAATTAGTAGAGTTAGACTGTTTTAATTCAGTGTAGTGCAATAAGTGCTTTAGACTGAACTGCGACAAGCCACTACTTCGACAGGACGGAACATTAACAAGATTTTTGATTAGAATATCTAATTTTATAAGCTAATCTAATAATAGCTAATTGCGTAAATATTTTATTTTAACCGTGACCATGGTCGTTGCAATACGGTTGCAACGTCGGGCAACAATGCTATTTGGCCTTATAATAAAATATTTACGCGATTAAGACCCGTAGCTTATAAAATTCTATAATGTGTACAAATCGCGAAAGTTGACGAACGTATAGAATATCTAATTATAAGGCCGGGGCAAAAGTAGTTTCATATATTTCATACAAAGAAAAAAAAGGTACATTTTTTATATATTTATATTATGTACATGCCGTTTGATCGATGACTTGTTGCCATCTTGTTGGTAGAGCCATGATCCCATCGCTGTAAAAATTTTGAGAGTTTTGATCAAAAAATCTGATAGGTAGTTTTCACAGTGTTCTTTTAAGGTTAACTTTATGCTTCCTAAAGAGTTCTGAAGTGACCGAAACAAAAAAATCTGATGGAGCAAGATCAGGGCTATACGGAGGATGCATCAACACATCCCAGCCAAGTTCTCTCAATTTTTGCTGAGTGGCTAGAGATGAGTGCGATCTGGTGTTGTGATGATGGAACACCACGCCCTTCTTGATCACCAGCTCCGGCCGGTTTTTCTCAATGGCTTCTTTTAACCTCATCAGTTGCTAACAGTAGATGTCAGAATCGATAGTCTTCACATCACATCATCAGCCTATCGCAGTCCACTGCTGGACATAGGCCTCTCCAATTGCACGCCACTTTGTTCTATCTTCGGCTTCTCGCATCCAGCTCCTGCCAGCCGTTTTGCGTAAATCATCACTCGACGAATCCTTTCCAATCCCAACGTACACACAGCATCACTTTGTTCCGAGTTAGGCCGGGCTTTGCCATGCTCTGTGGGGCTTGGCTTGTTTGAAAAACCATTGAATAATGGCGGAAATTAGTAAGTAACTAGTGTATCTCAGAATGTCTACATTTAATGGTAAAACCAGCCAGTTACATTTAGTAAAACCAAAGAGGTTTGATTACTAACAATACATTCAAAATACGAAAATACTTTAGCCCCTACCTATTATTTAGAATCTTCATTACAATTTGTCCTAACCCTGGTAAAGGGTCCTAAACCTTTAAGATTCACAATAGTGAACATATTTAATAAAATAATAGTACACTTTAAAACATCCCATACAACTATCAAGTTCAGGGCTGTCACACATGATGCATTGCAAAATATTTTCCATTCATAAACAGTTCTTGCCACATGACACTCAATATTTACAGTGCCTGTTACCGACGGACGGCGACACTATCATATTTTCGCAGAATACCGAGAGTACAGAAGACAAATTACATAGAAAACGCTCTTGACGCACGCACACATAGACATCGATAGATTGTTATAACGTGATAACGTCTTATACCTAAATCAAGACGGGGTGCACGCACGAAAATGTGTCACGTAGAAACGGTCACGTTATTGATTGGTTACTAAGCAGTCACGTTATTGATTGGTTGCTAGCAATGCGAATGGCGATTACGCTTACTGATATGCCGCGTCCGTGTCCGCTAAAGCTGTCAGCAAAGTCTGTATGTAAAGGCATGGTTGTTTATTACAATGCCATCAATGTTTTCTTATGATGTTATCACTTAAAATTATCGTCCGTAAACCGACATACAGACAACAGTTTTTTTTAAAATACCACTGAAGTGGGAAACCATCCGACGGCACACCTGGTGGTGAGCAGTTACTGTAGCCTATGAATGGACGTTTGCAACACCATATATCTCACGCGTTGCCGACTCTGTAAAAACTTCTTTTGGAGAAACCTGGGCAGGTAGTAAATGTTGATCAACTTTGGCCATTTGTACACATTATGAAAATATATGTATTACGGGTCTTAATCGCGTGAATAATTTAAGGTAAAATACCTTGTTTATTGCCCGACACGGGTAGACTAGTTCAGCTCAGCGTCGCCTCCGTGAAGAGCGGGTTTCGGAAACTACCGTCGCATGATTTTTATCACTCACTATTACGGAACTGTCGGTACTTCGACATACAACACTAAGGACATCTGCATACTGGCGTGTAATGTTTGTTCGCTGACATGGGATTCCACGATGTTGACAAACGGTATCCATCTTCTCGGTTGAAATTGACATGTTTTTTTATTTCAACCGCTTCCCTCGCCATCCTGGAGTAATAGTGACGGTCAGTGGAGAGGACCTGTGGTTTGTGTAGTTCAACCCAGTGATTGGTTCCCGCATCCAGCAAGTGTTCCGCTATTGCTGACTTGTTTGTACCAGTAATATATTTATTTTCATAACTGGGCAGGTAGCTCATTCCACAGTCCGATTGCCGTCTTCCGTTCATGTCTGTGAACGATGTGTATGTGCGTTGCTTGAGTAAAGTACGTATGAAGGTTACCTTCTGTACTGTCGGTATTTTATGTTATTTTGCTGGTAAACGGTTCCTGGTACGACGATTGAGTAGCATCTGTATTTGAAAGGATTCTAGTATCGGGCTGTTGAGGCGACTTGTCGTGTTATATTGTACGAGAGTTTAGTACCTATATAAGTTGAATAAAATCTATTTTGTAGCATTGTATTACATATCTATACGAATATTATAAAGCTGAAGAGTTTGTTTGTTTGTTTGAACGCGGTAATCTATCAAGAACTACTGGTGCGAATTAAAAAAATCTTTCACTATCTGATAGCCCATTTATCAAGGAAGAATATAGGCTATATAAAATCACGATACGGTCAGTAGGAGCGGAGTAGCAATGAGAAATAATGCAAAAACGGGGAAAATTTACGCAGACGAAGTTGCGCGGGACAGCTAGTTTTATTAAACACTAGCTGTCCCGCGCAACGTCATCTACCAGTAGTTCCAGAGATTACCGCGTTCAAATAATCAAACAAACTCTTCACCTTTATAATATTAAGTATAGATTTTGTGATATTTTTTATATTAATAAAGTAAGAAATAAGCATCGAAATTCAGGTTATTAAAGTGTAAGTTATAATTAGTATAATAATTGATGAAAGTCCATCAAAATGAAGAGTCGTAAACTTCTTTGGACTGTTGTAATATATAACACTAGCTTCCACCTGCGGCTTCGCACACAATAACTGTCATTTCACTTCTTTAAAGATTTGCTTTAGGCTTTGTAGCGGATGCCTACATCATAACAGCTATCTATGTACCAAATTTCAACCCAATCTATTCAGGAGTGTGAGCTATGTGTTGATATATCAGCCAATCATAGTTTACTCTTAAATACACAGATAGCTGATCCTCTCAGCTTCGTCCATGGCACATGAGAGGGCTAGAGAGAGTGGGCACCTACAATACAAATACTACGGAGCAGAAACTTTCTTTGTCTTATTCACGAGCCACTTGGGAACAACAATTAAAAATTATTTGATAAAATTAGGTACTTGAGTGCTAATTTCAAATCACGCGGACGATACCAGAAAAAAAAACAATGTTTTCTCTGTAATGTGAAAAATTGTAAATAGGTCTCTTTTAGTAGCCGCTACTTAGTTTAATAGCTAAATAATAATAATAAACATTTAAAGAGCGAGAGGGGCATACATGTAATAGAAGCTGATATCTTTTCTTTTCAGTAAATATCAACGTGTGGCACATCATTCGACAGGCCTTTAAAAAACGGTTTAAAGTTTTTAATTTTTTTTTAAATTAAGTGTACATTTTTAGAAATAATCGGTCGGAAAGTTGATAAAATTGGGTACTTTAAATTAAACCAAAAAAAACATTGCTTGTACATACAAACAATGTTATTTCATTTATTAAAATATTGTTTCTAATATTTTTATTTAGTTAAAGTTGCTTAAATTGTGTCCCCCATAACTTTCGAACCGTGTGACCAAAAAATACGAAAAACAAAACACAAAGATAGCGCTAAACAAATACTTTAAACTAAGATTATTGTGAACATGATCGGATATACCATCATTGAGTTATTGCTGAAAAACTGCGTTTCTCTACAAAAGGGCGTAAGTGCCATACGCTCTTCTGCTAATGTAATTAATCAAGGCTGCGGAACCCTACACTGAGCATGATCCGACATGCTCTTGCCCGGTTTTTTTATTATTAACGTTAAACGTATAACATAGGCTATTAGGATACACCGCGCTATGATCGGTAAAGCATGTTCCAGACGGTTGGAAACATGGGCACAAACCAAGGTATCCTTGGCGGGAGCTTTGTGTGGCCCACCGTTTTTCCTTGGTACTTAGTTTGCAACAGCCGTCTACACTGTTGGAAACAAGCAAGGTCACCTTAGTTTGTACGTTTGTTTCCAACCGTCTAGAAGACGCTTAAGAGTGAAACAGGAATAATAGAGGAACGCTGGGTGGCTACGATACGATACTATGGACTTTTAGAAATGAAATGTAGGCACATTATAATATTAAGTAGGTATTTGTGTGGCGTACCTACGTTTCTTTTTCTTTTCTTTTTAAAAAGACGACTCCCGCATTAGGGTACAAGCCCTGTGTCGCGGGGGACTTTACAAACGTACAAGTCACGGACACAAAGTACACCCAGACTCGAAACAACAATTTGTGGATCACACAAAGTGGTGTCCCGTGTGGGAATCGAACCCACGACTTCTTGCGTAGCAGTCGGACACACTCCCACCGCGCCACAGAGGCATTTTAAAGAAACGCCACGTTGTATTTTAAAGAAACATATTAATATATTATTTTTAATTTAAATTTTAAATCAACGTACTTATTTATTTAAAAAGTATTATTACACTATTTCGTAAAAAAACATTAAAAAAGCAATTTGCTGAACACAATCGTACCATAGGGGGCATACCGCGCGACTTGCCTCGCAGAACTACCGGCCTGACTTGGTATCGTACCCACATAACGTCCACCTCACACATCATTCCGTAAAGGCCTATTCAAACCCAGGCGGTATTCACTACCGCCTGCGGTAAAGAAAACCGAGTGGGTAAGTACGCGGTAATACTTCTAACTTAATAACCATTCCGTTTTTACCGCAGAATAAATACTAAATACCTGAGCGAAACCCGCGCGGTATTACCTCTATCCACAGCGGCAACGAATACCGCTCAGGTTTGAATAGGTCTTTTTTTTATTTATTATTATTAAAAAAAGACGACTCCCGCATTAGGGTCCAAGCCCTGTGTCGCGGGGGACTTTACAAACATACAAGTCACGGACACAAAGTACACCCAGACTCGGAACAATAATTTGTGGATCACACATAGTGGTGTTTCGTGTGGGAATCGAACCCACGACCTCTTGGGTAGCAGTCGGGCATATTCCCACCGCGCCACAGAGGCTTTTAAATTTAATTTTAGTACTTGACTCGTCTTCCAGCAAATTCAATTTATGAGTTTGCTAGGATGAGCCTCTCGGCAGTGGTGATTAATGTTCCAGTGCTGAATCTAATGCCCGCCCCCTAAGTTGTTCGCATGACAGGAGGGTGTCATGCGAACAACTTACACTTGGCCAGTTGAGCCAATAGTTATCCCCCCCCCCCCCTCCCAAACAACGTTCTGGATCCGCGCCAGATTTTGTAATATTTTAAAACTATGATATCTTCCAAGATATTTAATTAAAGGAAATGAAGTAAGATTAGTTTTGTTCAAAATTAAATATTTGTGATGAATAACGTATTTATTTGGATAAGGGTTAATACCATGTTTATTCAAACACTTTTTGAGTACAAATTTGATAACTATAAAAAATGGTAATAGTGGGTCACCCATAAAAGATAGGCATTTGCTGTCGCCGACATGTTTTTAGAACTTTTTAAGAGAAACAATTCCGTCATACATTATTGTTGTGTAACTCTAACCATTTACGTAGTGCACACAACGAAAGCTCTCAAAAGGAATAATTTTTCCCGTTTTTGCAACATTTTTCATTGCTGCTCCGCCCCTATTGATCATAGCGTGATGTTATATAGCCTACAGCCTTCGTTGATAAATGGGGTACCCAATACATAAACATTTAATTCGAGCCAGTATTTCCTGAGATTATCGCGTTCAAACAAACAAACTCTTCAGCTTTATAATATTAGTACAAAGGTTCATTTCCGAGCATCGCGGCCGATCGCGAGCCGCTCGCGGCTTACGACAAGCGGCTGACGCTCGCGGCCGATGCGACAGTATACACAGTGCGCGCGCAGGCCTACGACAGTAGTCGGCCGCGCGCGTCTGTCACTTACCTCAGCCGCTTGTCGTAAGCCGCGAGCGGCTCGCGATCGATCGCGATGCACGGAAATGAACCTTTATATAGCTGACCCGCGCAACATCGTACGCGTAAATTTTCCCCGAATTTGTAACATTTTTCATTGCTGCTCCGCCCCTATTGGTCGTAGAGTTATGTTATATAGCTTATAGTATTTCTCGATAAATGGGCTATCCAACAGTATTTTTTTTATTTTTTTTATTTCGTAACCAATATGTGCGCCTCAGGGAAACTAGATAAATATTAAAACCCGATACCTAGTAACACTGTATCTGTATTAACATACATCTATATCTATACTAATATTATAAAGCTGAAGAGTTTGTTTGTTTGAACGCGATAATCTCAGGAACTACTGGTCCGAATTGTTTTTTTTTTACTGTTGGACAGCCTATTTATCAAGGAAGCTATAGCCAATAGAAGCGGAGCAGCAATGAAAAATGATGCAGAAACGGTGAAAATTTACGCAGTCAAAGTTGGGTCAGCTAGTGTATATAAGGGAATCGAAATTTGCTTTAAAACAATATTTATCCAAAACTGTGTTTGAATTAAATAGTTGTTCAACTATTTCTAATGTCCACACAATGGGGCAATTGCGTTTACAATTTTGTATGTTAACTGTCCAAATAGACAAATAACAGCAGCATTAATTAATAAATTCTCCCATTTATAGTAATTAATGAATTTAATGTTTACTGTTAGTTTGGGAATAGTACAATTGAATATAGGCTTGAATTAAATATATATGTACTATTTTTATATAGGTACTCGTATAATTATTTATAGAGGTTCGATTTCATAAACAAAGTTCCTTAACATGTAGTTATTACCTTAATTAGTTTGTAAGTTCTGCATCACCCTTACGGGGTCTATGTATGTTTATGGTCTACATGTAACAACATCATCATCACTTCATAGTATTAAACAAAGTCGCTTTCTCTGTCCCTATATCCCTATGTATGCTTATATCTTTAAAACTACGCAACGGATTTTGATGCGTTTTTTTTAATAGATAGAGTGATTGAAGAGGAAGGTTTGTATGTATAATAACATCCATATATTTTATACCCGTGCGAAGCCGGAGCGGGCCGCTAGTTGTGCAATAAATAAATAAATTTTGTTGCCGACGGCTGCTCCCGTGTAAATGTTGATTATTGCGGTTTAATAGCCAAGCCAGATTTGAGCTACGCCTCACAGTTTCAGAGAATATCCACAACAAACTTATTAGGTACATAACAAAGATTTCCTCTTTATGATATTAGTTTATAGTAGTGTTAAGTAATACTGATGAGGAAATAAAAAAAATATATTTTGTATATTAATATCATGTAATACCATATTACCTATAACAATATATTATGTAACACCAAAGCCGTAACATAAAACTTTTAATTTCGAACAAATAGGTATTACCAATTGTTCGAAATTCATTTTTTCAACTGTCAATTCAAATAAACGGTATTTGAATTTACTTTCAAATAAACTTTAGTTGAATTTACATTCAAATAAAGTTTATTTGAATTGACAGTTGATAAAATGAATTTCAGACAAGTCATTAAAAAAAAATGAATTTACTATCTTTTTTATGAAATAAATGCAGAGTTGTGATAAAATATCAAATTACGCGCAGTTGTGCGTAACTTATTTTCCCTCTATAACTGCAACCGCGTAACTAAATATTTTCCTTTTAATATTTGTTTTGATGATTATTAATTAATTTACACATTAAATTGTGGACGTTCTATTATCATCGACCTAGTTATGTAGCCCTTAGGACGCGGCTTCGCCTTCATTACACTTCGGTTAACGTGACCTGTGACGTGATTATGCAGATTCCGATTCTTAATTGACTGAAACATTCAAAGATTTATATTAATTAAACCAGTAGTATATCTAGATAATATATAAAATTCTCGTGTCACAATGTTTGTTCCCATACTCCTCCGAAACGGCTTGACCGATTCTCATGAAATTTTTTATGCATATTCAGTAAGCCTGAGAATCGGCTACTATCTATTTTTCATACCCCTAAGAGTTTGTTTGTTCGTTTGAATGCGATAATCTCAGGAACTACTGGGCTGCACTGAAAAAATGTTTTATTGTTGGATAGCCCATTTGTCGAGGAAGGCTATAGGTTATAACATCACGCTACGACCAATAGAAGCGGAGCAGCAATGAAAAATGTTGTAAAAAAAGGAAGAAAAAGAAAAAAGGGAAAATTTACGCAGACGAAGTTGCGCGGGTCAGTTATTATTTAATAAAACTGTAAATCAGGATTCGTACACAAAAAGCATTGCGTGGTTGTACATAACAGAAGTTTAAGACGTCCAACATGCCACGCATTTCGACGTTGTAACGATAAAAAAAATATAGATATTTGTTGTCACCTAGTTTAGATATCGCAAATTACTACTAGTAGTAATTAGTACCACCGCATCTCTTCCAGTGGGTGTCGTCAAGGTGACTAAGGGATGTCACACCGGAGGACGGGCAGCAGCGTCCTCTGCGTACTTTAAAGTCTTACTGCGATCGCCAACCCGCTCATCAAGTGTGGCTATTATGTCAATTACCCCCAGGGCCTATAATAAGTAGGTCTACAAGGGAGTCCCGTGCCCAGCAGTGGGACATCTCATGGGTTGATATATGAAGTACATAAAATAAACTCTTTAAAGTTTAGTGGTCAGTAATAACACCTCACAAACCTAATTTTAAAACTACCGACATTCCTTACGATAAAGACAACCGTCACGACATTTACATAATAATACAACGAATCCAACCCAACCAACGGCCTACAATTACAAAATAATGAGAGTACAGAAGGTAATCTTCTCTCTCTCTCTTCACTCAAGCCACAAACACACTTAGAAATCACATATCGACACAAAATCTTTCCGCTTCCGAACACTTTCGCAACAAATTGGTCTGATCAGGGGCTGTACCATGAATAATAAAATAATTCATAAATAATTAATAAATATAAGAAAAATGAACTGTCCTGCTAATTTCTGTCACTAAAGCGGCGGGCGACCTATTATTTATTTAGCATTTTTTTTAAGCAAGATATGTATAAAGTGTAGTAAAACATTGGTTACACTGAGTTCACTCGTTTAAAACTATACAGCCACACACACAGATACAATTTACAGTCTAATTGCACACACAGACACAATACAATCATAGACCAATTGCACTCACAGATACACTACAATTAATCCATTGCCGACGACTCAACCTTAACTACGTCAAGACTAGAATGCCCAAACTTGCTAGCCGCCAAGACACTTTATAGTAATCGATTACAAATCGAAATTAATAATAACCAATGAGCGACTTTACATTTACCCTCATTTTATTTAATAAAATCATAAACCTTACAAATGTTACCTTCTATACTCTCTGTATTTTGCGCTACAATATCGCAACAAGCAACCCATTCGCCGTCGCTTAAATTTATTGCTATCGATAAATAAAGTCACAATAAATGTAGGTATCAAACAGAAATAAAACGCAAAAAATACGACAGTAATCACAAGATGATAATTTATAAGCACCTTACAGGTAGTTACATTAATTGAATGTCTTAATGGCGAACTATATTAAAGAGCTATTAGTGGTAACCCTGAGGGCTTAAGGCTGGCTACAAAATAACGATTGTCGAATTAATGTTATACTTTTCATATGTAAATAAATTAGCTTGTTAATAATGGCTTTAGATAAATAACAATCAGGGTTGTTAGCAAAGAGTTTTTTGCATTGCTGTGACTGTAACGTGACTGATCTCCGGATTGTACCTACATGATGACCTGTCGACATTGGATCCCCTTGATGTAAACCACTAAATGTGACGATATAAATTTATCTAGTCCAATTTTCTCTTTCTACTAGTGTTTCATCTACATACGGAAACGAGCTGCAAGATTTTCGTTTAATGATTTGTAATAGACAACAAAAGGGGAAAAATTATTGGCCCCTTGATACGATGCGACAAATTCTTTAAAACAGTATTTGAAGGAAAAATAGAGGGCAAGAGAAGACGAGGAAGACCTAGAAGAAGCTTTATACAACAAATGAGAAGAAAAATTGTCTCTAAATTTGGTTTACTGACGTTAATTTTATGGGATAACGTCTTATGAAAACATTGATGACTTTGTAATAAACAATTTGCTGTTGCTTAGCAACCATGCCTGTGACAGCTTTAGCGGGCCAGCCGGACCGGTAATAATACTTCAGCCTATCAGCTGCCGGAACGTGACGGACCGTGACTGTGACACTTTTTCAAGCGTGCACCCGGTCATCGATTTATAAAAGCTTATCACGTCAAAAAGATAGTGGGAGTCGAAACGTATCAAAAAGTAGCAGAAATTAGAGAGGAGTGGAGATTGCTTCACACTTAATTAAATATGGTTTGTGGTTATAGTCTAAATTAAGATACCTAAAATTATGCACTATAAACGATGCACTATACGATCAACTACTATACTATATTATACGATCTCATATCTAACATTTTGTCGCAATACTGCAAGCCTAATAAAAAGCAAAGCTGTTAAAATATCATATGTGACATAGATTAATCGAACGTATGATAAAACTGTATATATTTCCTAGAATTAAATTACGAATTGCCGAATCAAACCAATAAATTTTAACGGTTCTAGTATAAATTGCATTGCGGCAACAAATTGAGATTAAAATTTTGATTGATTGCTGACAGCCCTATTCGAGTTTAGTCTATATCACGTAACAAAAAAACTGTGAAAAATCGTGTTTGTAAATTAAAATATTATTGGAAATATTACTATAGGCTGATTTGATGCAACGAGGTCATCCGACAAAGAACCAAAGTTACCGACATAGCACGCAGGTTAAGCACGCTGAAGTGGCAATGAGCTGGACACATTTGCCGAAGGACTGATGGCTGATGGAGCAAACGAGTCCTAGAGTGGAGACCGCGACTTGATAAACGTAAGGTAGGACGACCCCCAGTCAGATGGACTGACGACTTAAAGAAAGTCGCTGGAATAAATTGGATGCGGAAGGCAGAGGACCGGATGTTATGGCGTAAGTTAGGAGAGGTCTAAGTGTTCAGCAGTGGACCGATACCGGCTGTTTGATTGAATTGAAGGGACTATTGAGGACATTTGTATACATGATTGCAAAAGTGTTAACTAGCGTTAACCTACCGACTAAAAGTAGTTGGCCTAATCTCTCTCCAGTTGTTTTGGATTTCCGTCCCCGGGAATAGAGAGTGCACTTGTGTATTAAGTCTACGCATAGCCTTTTGCACTATAATATCTCCTGTGTAGTTGACTATTCTCTGATTAGATTGACCGCTGTAACTGACATCGATTACTAGACTTAATTTATACTGAGCCGATTTATAAGACACCACGGTTAACTTATAATCTATATGTTTGAACGCGGCAATCCCAGGAACTACTGGTCTGAATTGAATTTTTTTTTCTTTGTTGGATAGCCTATTTATTGAGGAAGGCTATAGGCTGTATAACATCACGCTACGACCAATAGCAGCGGAGCAGTAATGAAAAATGTTGCAAAAACGGGGAAAATGTACGCATACGAAGTTGCGCGGGGCAGCTAATATACAATATATGGTATTTAATTAGTGGTTAGTTTGGTCGGTCACTGCTATCGAATCGCGGTGAAGGTAGATGGGGTTGGAGTAAAGATTCTGCGTGACATTTTTTTTTTGTAAATAAAGACTCCCGCAGTAGGGTACAAGCCCTGTGTCGCGGGGGACTTTACAAACATACAAGTCACGGACACAAAGTACAACCAGACTCGGAACAACAATTTGTGGATGACACAAAGTGGTGTCCCGTATGAGAATCGAATTTCTTTTCTCCGGCTTTACCTATTGTTTGCGAACAAGCATTACATGTACATGTAGAATCATCACAAGAGTAGTACTTTGCTTCCTAAGTGAATAAAGATTATTTATTATTATTTATTAGAAATAAATATTCGATTTATTCTAGAATATTCAAATCGATACATATCAAGCCAAAAGGTAAAATCCTATTGATAATCGATTAAGATCGATTAGACACGTTTATGTTGTTTTTGTCCTGAGGGCAATTCGAAGCGAAAGAATATTATTTATTGGTCAGTTGTCTTCATAATTTAATCGCTGCAGATTAATATAGAATACAGCGGAGGCTTTTAGCTATAGAATTAGCATATTCGCTTGAAGTTCTCTCATAGTTTTATAATATAAATTGTTTCTGGGTACCTACATAATAATGACTCGAGCAAGTAAACGATTGTAGCTGACGTTTTAATTAACCGTTACTGCATCGGATATTACAAGATTCAATAAATAAACTATGTTTTGTATTGCATATCGATTTTGTTGAACAAAGACAATTACCGGCAATTGACATTGTATAGGAAATAGTCGTGTTACAAAACAACAAGAGTGCAGAAGGTAAACTTATTAGATTGCTAATTGATTTCCATTGACCTAACATATGTTTTGATTAAATAGCAAGTATCTTGATCCATTTAAACATAGCCGCCGCAAAATGTGCGGGACTTTAGTTGACCGGTACTGGGGAATTGGTCTCATTAGTCAGTTTTAATCGAGCGGTCGCAGCGACAACACGTCTCCCGATAGACATCGCTAATTTTATAGTCGTGCGTGCAAAGGGTTAGCGTGGTTATAGTGTCAGTGATGCAGTGGCATTTGTGTAATCGAAATGATTACAACTGTTGGCGGACTTTACCTTGTCCGAAGTATCTGTTCATATGATCGATTACCTTAATGTTAATTCGAATATTAAGCCGCTAAAAGCTCAAATGGCCACCCTGGCGCTTCGACATATAGATATTATTTAATATCTTGGGACAACTCACACAACGCCATCTAATCCCATACTATGCAGAGCCTGTACCTACTATAGCAACCAGACATTTGATAAACATCGACCTCTGTGTACGCAAGGGGTCGTAGGTTCGAACCCCACCCAGGATAAAACTTTGTGTGATGATGTGCACGATGGTTTATTCTGTGTCTGGGTGTTATATATCTATAATATGTATGTATTTAGAAATATATAAGTATGTTTATCAGTCCTCTGGTTTCCATACCTAGTACAAGCTCTGCTTAGTTTGGGATCAGATAGCGCTGTGTGAATTGTCCTAGGATATTATAATTATAATATTAGGTATATAATACACCCAAACACAGAATAAACCATGCTCATCACACATCATTTCATCTTAGGAGGACCTCGGGCTTAGCATGATTGCTATGCCAGTGTTCGTGAGTTCGAATCCGAATCAGTTGTTCGAGCCACGCCTTTCTGTTTACACGTGGTATATATTTTTATTTTTTAGTTGATTAACACACACACACACACACACACCTATTGAAATATGCACAACTGAAAGGAGCAATCAATTGGCTATAGTTTCAGGGAGCATTTTACGTAATATAATAAACTAATTATTGGCTAATTGGTTAGATGTATTATAAAAGAGACATAACAGTAAAATTTATACATTAATAAAATACATACATTATTGGCCAAATATGTATTGTGTACCGATTTATTTTCGACCTCCAAATCGCCCCTCTCCGAGTCCCATGCTTTCTGTACTGTTAATATTATATGGCGATTATAAAGACTAAAGTTTCCATTATTATAATGAACCTCAATGGTTCATCTCACCTGCCCGTAGTACGTAATAACGAACTTATATCCACCTGAATAATTGCTTGCTAAAATCGCTAGTCAATCTCTCTCGCATTAATCATGCCAGCATTAATAAAATAGCAGACGTATTTGCGCTACAGGGGTGTGTCGCTATGACTATGACAAAACTGAACAAATAAAGATTTCGATTTGTGGCCACGGTGGAAGTGAATAGTGTTATGCGATTCTCTTTATTAAGAAGGGAATTCAGATTTTTGTCAAAAATAGTCAAAAATAAACATGTAAATAAATAAAGATTGAAAAATCGTCAAAATTATTCCTCTTATTCATATTAAATTAAAAGCGGTTTCAAACACATTTTAACTAGCGAATGTTTTGTCTTCTTCTACTCGATTTCGAACATGAAATAGTGTTTCTCATGTCAGGTCTTATTATACAGGAGGCAGTAATAAGCCGTCGTTGTCCTGAATGTGCGTTAAGAGAGCGTTTTAAAACAGTGCGTGCCAGCAGGACTTAAAGCGAGATATCTGCGAGCTTAAGTAACGTTACCACTGTTGGTCCATAGATGGGTGACAGTTTTTGAATATTGTCGCACCCCTCCGTGCCTCGGAGAGCAGGTAACAAAGCAAACACGTGCTTACTGCTGTTGTCGTGGTCATACCGAATAGTCCTTCAGTTCGTTAATATCACAGTCTAACGTCGCGTACCGCGATACGAAATGCGTGCTACGCTACGCGATTTGTATAATTTACAGATTGATACCCCTGGCGTATTTGTTCTGCGTACGGGACTGATGACGTATTTCATTATTTCGTTTCTCATTTTGCTTGTTTCTCAATATAAGGCTTATTAATTATAACGATGTGTACCTTCGTCGCGATTGTGTGTTGTGAATAGCGTGAAATATCATGTGTATAGATGTATAGCTTCATACAAACGTCCTGAAACAACGCAGTGGTTCACGGATACAGAATAAAAACTACAAACTACTTTCAGGTTTGCACTATACCAAGAATAACGTTGTATAATTTGTAAAAGATAAGAAGTATCTATACTAATATTATAAAGCTGAAGAGTTTGTTTGTTTGAACGCGGTAATCTCAGGAACTACTGATCCGAATTAAAAAAAAACTTTTACTGATGGATAGCCTATTTATCGAGGAAGGCTATAGGCTTTATAACATCACGCTACGACCAATACGAGCGGAGCAGCAATGAGAAATGTTGCAAAAAAAAGTTGCGCGGACAGCTAGTTATTAAATAAAGTCAAACTCGGCCACTTTGCTTGCGAAAAGGCATATAGTTTACAACTCGTGAAGAACATGAAAACTTAATATTAACTATCGAAGTCAAATGAAAGGCGGTCACATCAATCGCATTGAAAATTATATTGTTATTACTTAGAATAGATTAACCTTGTCGGAGATTATGTAGGTCGGGACAGCTAGTGCTGTCCCGTGCAACTTCATATGCGTAATTTTTCCCCGTTTTTGCAACATTTCTCGTCGCTGCTCCGCTCCTATTAGTTGTAGCGCGATGTTATATAGCCTATAGCCTTCCTCGATAAATGGGCTATCCAACAAAAAAAGATTTTTTCAAATCGGACCAGTAGTTCCTGAGATTAAACAAACAACGCGTTTAAACAAACAAACAAACTCTTCCGCTTTATAATATTAGTACAGATTTGAGCCGTTTGGAGTCAAAATACTAGCCGCTTTACTAAGTCCATCTAGATTTATTAATTCGTAGGGAATCTTGTTACCATCTTTTTTGAGCAGGCGGGTTTTTTGATTTTTTAGATTTAGGTACATTTTTTATTTACGTAAGAATCTTTTACACAGTACCTACATAAAAGAAAATTTAAAAAAAAACAATAAATGAAATCCGTAAAGTCGTTCTCTAGTAAGCTCGTGAACAATGGAAATAGGGATTTATTTTAATAGATATATAAAAATTTCGTATCACGGTGTCCTCATGTCGGTCAAACTTCTCTCTTCTTTTACTGTTGGATAGCCCATTTAACGAGAAAGGCTATAGGCTATATAACATTACGCTACGACCAATAGGAGCGGAGTAGCAATGAAAAATGTTGCAAAAACGAGGAAAAAGGTCAGTTACTTTATTATACAAGTGGTAATAATAATATAATATTAAAAAAAACTTTATTCACTAAGGAAACAAAATACGACTCTTGTGAAATGTCGATTCTACACTTACATGTTATGCCTGTTCACAAACAATTGGTAAAGCCGGAGAAAAGAACAGGCAATAAAAAATCGCGGCCACTGATTTTAAATTACCAATGTTAACAATGTTCATTTGTTTATAATCTGTATATGGTCTCCTCTAATATGGTGTCATTATATTGTACACCATATTAGAGGAGAGATGCAAAAACAAGACATGAAAATATTAAAATAATAATAATATCTTGGGACAACTCACACAACGCCATCTGATCCCAAACTAAGCAGAGCTTGTACTATGGAAACCAGACAACTGATAAACATACTTATATATTTCTAAATACATACATATTATAGATAGGTAACACCCAGACACAGAATAAACCATTGTGCTCGTCACACAAAGTCTTATCCTGGGTGGGGATTGAACCCACGACCGCTTACGTAGCAGTCGGATACACTCCCACCGCGCCTCAGAGGCAGTCAAGAGAAGAGTACACAAGATTGTATACATCAACCTCAATGGGTACAACACAGTAGGAGCATCCACTTACAATATAAAAACTATATATGCTTAAATATTGGCCAAATTACTGCAAATTAATGAATAAAAATGTTTTGCAAAAGAAAGATAGGAATGGCCTTAATTTATCACAGGTAGGTAAAAGCCGTCTTACTCGGTAACAGAACAGTGTCAGTTATTCTTTCGTGAAATAGTAATGTTTACACATCACTGTGTTTCGGTTAAAGGGCACTGTAGCAAGTATAATTACTGGTCCAATGAGACTTATGAACTAATGTCTCAAATGAGAAGCGTGGTACGGTGTCATTCAGATCTTCATCATCATCATCATCAGCCTATCGCAGTCCACTGCTGGACATAGGCCTCTCTAATAGCACGCCACTTTGTTCTATCTTCGGCTTCTCGCATCCAGCTCCTGCCAGCCGTTTTGCGTAAATCATCACTCCACCTGGCCTGAGGGCGTCCTACACTACGTTTGCCGTGCCGCGGTCTCCACTCAAGAACTCGTTTACCCCAACGGTTGTCGGTTCTTCGGCAAATTGAGATTGAGATCTTGCCAAACAAGGATTTGGGTGTCACTGATACTGTCATGGGCTGGCGTGACGCTTACCATCACGCGTACGACCCGCTCGTCTCTTCATTTTGTTGTATAAAATATATGTTATCATAACTGTTATATATGTTACATAAATATTGACTGGCCTGTTGGTCTAGTGGTTAGTGACCCTGACTGCTAAGCGGTAGGTCGTGGGTTCGATCCCCACCAGGATAAAACTTTGTGTGATGAGCACGATGGTTTATTCTGTGTCTGGGTGTAATTTATCTATAATATGTATGTATTTAGAAATGTATAAATATTTAAGTAATTTTTGAAAGATAGAAAAATTTGAAGTCCAGACTCAGGGATCGAACCCAAGACTTCCGTAGCCAAACCGGGGCCAGAAGCGAACCATCTATCTGGACTATGTTACTAGACCTCAATTTTTTCTATCTCTTGATGCTCGCGAGTTGGGCCCTCGCATTTGCTACGGGAGTCTCGGGTTCGATTCCTGAGTCTGGACTTCAAAAAAAAAATTCTATCTTTCAAAAATGCAATGTTTATCAGTTGGTTTCCATAGTACAAGCTCTGTTAGTTTGGGATCAGATGACGTTGTGTGAGTTGTCCCAAGATATATTATATTATAAATAGGTGTCATCTGTTAAGGATTTCTTTATCCTCACAGGGACAAGCCTGTAAGTACATGTAAGACCTAAAAGAATAATTATTACGGTTAAATCCCATGCACACTGTCGAAAGTAATGTTCTTTTATAATTTATACGTCTCCACCATTTATGGTGTACTTTATTGTAGCCGAAGAACTAATTGCTTGCACGCCATTGCTAAATTTATGTGTTTCATATTTATTGTGATTGCATTTGCACTTCAAGTATAAGCTTTAAAGTTACCGCCAAAGAAACTAATTATTCTTACCCGTATACATACTTTAATATTATTACGTCACATTTTTTGAATTAGAATGTGCAAAGAGTTCATACAACAATTGCGCAATGGTCGAAATATGAGGCTTAGTGCGCTTCTCATCGCGGCAGGAAACTAAGGCTTAAGGCGCTTCCCCGTGCAAAACCCAGCGCTAGCTGTTTTTTGTGCACTTTTGTGGAGCTATCTGCACTTTATCCAAAAAGAAATATCAACTATTAAAAATACATTAAATTTCTACATAATTTTGACGCCAAAATGGTAGATATTGTTTTTCTTAAAGGAGTATAATGATTATTTAATCTCCTCACAACGAAACCACAGAAATGAGAAGAAATTATTGATAAAATGCATCTCCTCGTAAAGTACTATTTTCTTTGATTTGCTACTTACACTAATGGATAGGCAATTTAATTAAAAACAATATGCTAGAAACATTTTTTTTCAATCAACACCAATTTAATTTTATAAGGATTTATATGATATATATGATTATTTTCGCTACATTGACAGACATAGGCCTGTCCAATTGAACGCCACTTTGTTCTATCCTCGGCTTTTCGCATCCATCTCCTGCCACCTGCCTTTGGTCACAGATAATATAATACTATACTAGTCTTTGGTGAACCGTATTCTTATCCCTATCCCTACTAATCGCACTAATATTATAAAGGCGAAAGTTTGTGAGTATGTTAGTGTGTATGTTTGTTATTTCTTCACGTTTAAACGGCTAGAGCGATTTTAATAAAATTTGGTATAGAGTTAGCTGACACCCTGGATTAACACATCGGTTAATAAACCGCGGGTAACACCGCGGGGCACAGCTAGTATACTTATAAATGTGAATGTAAGTTTGTTTGTTACGCTTTCACGCGATAACTACTCAACCGATCATCATGAAACTTTGTACACATTCGTGGAGGTATTAGAAGTAACATAGGATTATAAAAAAAGGGGAAAATTTACGCAGACGAAGTTGCGCGGGACAGCTAGTTAAGTAATAATGTAAAAAGGTACATAATTATATTTAACTGACTACTTATAGAAAGTCGCTGGAATAAATTGGATGCGGAAGGCGGAGGTCCGGATGTTGTGGCATAAGTTAGGAGGAGCCTATGTCCAGCCGTGGACCGATACAGGCTGATTGATTGATTGACAATTATATTTGAAAAGCAACGACGCTATATTTTAAATACAGGTAACATTGCCATATCATGCATAAATTGGTTGTAAAACCCAATCAGTTTTGTTTTAAAAAAAACTTGAGAGGTGTCAAGGGACACCCGTATGGAACGAAGTTCTTATCTTATTTCTTTTTTTTTATAATCTTCGCAACACCACACTGTTCAATGCGAAATAGAAAGACGAAACGAAAATAACTTACAAAAAGACGATTGTATACCGAAGGCTCGAACCCACAATTACACAATTGTCACCAATACTGTGTACCGAATTTATGCCTCTAGCTAGACCAAATCGACAGGTGACTTCTTCGTCAAATTAGATGTTCATATCTTACGCGCACGCCGCACGGCTTTTGTTTTTGTCAAAAAGTGTCGTTACAATTTTTCGTGACATTTTTTTCCGTCTAGCCCCCTTTCACAACGCGCGATTAGGAACTTCGTTCCAATACAGGAAACATTGTCTTATCTCGCATAAATTGGTTGTAAAACCCATTCAGTTTTAAATAAAGAATGTAAGCCTACTCATGTACGATCTCTTTCACACGACCTTTTAATCATACATAAAAAAAAAACTACTCAGTTTAATCAACATACAGAAGTTAAAAGTCCAATAGTATAATTCAATCTTTGTTAAAACGGTACCACCCACCTATAAATGAAAAGGCCTTAAGCACCTTTCGAAATATCCAAGCGACCTTGTTCCCTACTGCAACTACGTTTCTTAAAAAAAGAGTGAAAATTGAATGATTCGTTTTGCAAGTACAGGAATTCTTGACATTTTGCATCGTTGCAATTTTATCTCGAAAACTTTGACATATGTCACGTGTATTTTTCAAGTTAATAAGAACTTCATGAAAGAAGAATTAAAGTTGATTTTTGGCTGATTAGTTCACGGGATTTGTTGTTATGTTTTTGTATTGCTATGCCACCCATTTTCTCGTCAATGAACAGGCGCCAGCGACCAGTTTGACCAGTCGCGCGTAAGCATCCTTTGATTACACAAAATTTGGAACAGAACTTTTAAATTTGGAATACTGATAAATATATAAAAGTTTGCAACCATTATTTATTTAATTTTTAATACTTGGCAATCGCTTAAATACTGGCGGACCCGCGCTACTTCGTCTAAATAAATAGTATCAATCGTCTAAATAAGTAAATTTTCCCCGTTTTTGCAATATTTTTCATTGCTGCTCCGCTCCTATTGGCCGTAGTGTGATATTATATAGCCTATAGCCTTCCTACGATAAATGGGCTATCCAACATGAAAAGGATTTTTCAATTCGAACCAGTCGTTCCTGAGATTATCGCGTTCAAACAAACAAACTCTTTAGCTTTATAATATTAGTATAGATATAGATAAAGACATCCTGTATTTTTGTAATTAGTTACCTTCTATTTACGTTTTTGGTAATTAAAACCGTAATTTGGTAGGTATACGGAAAAAAATACCAATAATGAAACACTATTATGTACACACAAAAAAATATTGAACATATAGTGTTCGCATATTGTTTAAGTCCTTACTGTTTGACGACCAATAACGACTACGAATTTGATTACGTATTAAAAATAAAATTTAACACTTTTTAATAATTTCAAAAACATTTCTTTACAAAATAAACTCATCCATCAACATGACTGGAAATTACAAACGGATTACGGGGTAAAGGTAAACACAGACGTGCTCATTACCGTAAACAGTAATCGCGAACGTGGAGTAAATTCGTAAATATTTCCAATAAACATCACAGTCAATAAGGAACCAATCTTTTATAATTTTCTCCCATTCCACCACATGACGACGGTTGGTTAAGGCACAATACACAAAGCTACAGAAAGCTGATTCACAGAACAACAACAAATCCACACACACAGATACACACGTACGGACGATCTCAAATTGCTCTGTATCGGTTCAGATTCGACCAAGATCTGTGTACGTGGATGTCTGTGTGTGAGTTAGCCTGTTTTCGCTCGTCGTAGGGAGCCGGTTTTCTGTGGTTATGTATTCTGTGGTTAAGGGATGTGGACACTCGTGCGAGGCTTGTCGCATTAAGGGGTAGAACACCCAAAACCGTTGTCAACATACTGTCTACAAATTCAATTTGGAAGGATTAAAAAAGGATAATTTTAGTGAGGAAAAGAATTTCTTTGCAAAGCAAGATGTGTTACCATTTGACAGTAGATCGTGGTAAAATACATTGGTGGTGATTTTTTGTGAATATTTTTAAAACTATTAAGCGGAAAGCGGGTCATGAACTGATGAACTGCACACATTGTGCGTTATCTGAATTGTAACCTGTACCTAGTATAGTATTATATTATCTGTGCCTGTACTATACGTTTCAAATGAGAAGATAATCGCGGTCGCGTCTACTTCACTCTGTACTTGTCAAAATTGTACCGCTAACAACAAAAACTCCCAAGTCGGATAAAGTACGTATGTGTATTATGGTAATGGAACGGACGTAATATTTATTTTCTTTGAACTACATATGTAGGTACCTATCTAACATTTTTCTTTATTTATTATTAGTATTCTTCATTATTCAATAAACACGAAAAAGAAATAAGTAAATAGGCAAAATATAAGAATATTCTACACTTTAGTGGCCTTTCAGTCAGACGTAATTTTTTTTTACCTAAAACGTAATAAATAGTAAAATACAGAAGTAATTTTTTATAGGCATATCTTGCCAAAGACTTTACAAATACAATAATTGCATTTTGAAAGATAGAAAAATTTGAAATCCAGACTCAGGAAGCGAACCCGAGACTTCCGTAGCCAAACCGGGGCCAGAAGCGAACCACCTATCTGGACTATGTTACTAGATATCAAATTCTTCCATCTCTTGCTGCTTCAAAATGCAATTATTGTATTAGTAAAATACAGTGCTTATATATAGTTCATGAGAGTAGGTAGGTACTTCTGTGTAATACTAATGACACCTTTTTGCAAATCATTTTATTCCTGACCTTACGTTACACAATGAAGTTGCAGTCGTCAACTCATTTGAAACGTATAGTAGGTCTTAGCTATGATGTGTCCAACCATTTAATTAAATGGTGGCATTTAATGATATAGCCAGCTTAACTTTTACGGAAAATACAAAAGTAACAATAAATATTCATCATTTTTGTCAGGAATTTCGTACAATATATATGTATAAAATACGGTGAAGGCCGCGTGACCTGTCAGGAACCGAAGCGTGGATTGTGACAAATTTCCTGAAGACGTGCTCCAAATGTGGTATTTTACAAGCATTTTTATGTAGGAATAAATAGACGGCTTTACTTAAGTAAATAGGGTTTTATGTAATGTTAAAACATCCTACTGTAAAACTTTAATAAAGTACCTACTACTAATAACATTAAAATGGGCTTCTTTAACATATTGTTTTCCTGAAATAGTAAACTTTAAAAATATTTTTTGAATATATCAATACTAATATTATAAAGTGGAAGAGTTTGTTTGTTTAAACGCGCTAATCTCAGGAACTACTGGCCCGATTTGAAAAATTCTTTTTTTGTTGGATAGCCCATTTATCGAGGAAGGCTATAGGCTATATAACATTGCGCTACGACTAATAGGAGCGAAGCTGCGACGAGAAATGTTGCAAAAACGGGGAAAAATTACGCATACGAAGTAGCGCGGGACAGCGAGTTTAATATATTTCGGGATTTAATCGCGTGAATTATTTAGCCGAAATTACGAACCTTTTATTTACCCGACGTTTCCTTGAAATTGCACCGATCGTGGTCACGGGTGTCCACCCGATGGCAGCTTAGAACGTTTAAAAACATTTTTTTGATTAACGGGTGGATCCAGGGTTTCATTTTCACGAGAGCCACATGGTAGTGCTAGGGCGGGTGCTCTAGCACTACCATGGCAAACAGGCAAATGTGCTAAGAAATTTAATACAATATATGAAATTCGGTACACCAAACAACCGGGAGGGGCACGCACCCCCATGATCCGCATATTATGAAATAGCTAGCGGAGACGCTATCAAACGCAATTTTGAAGAGCTTATCATCTATATACACCGAAATAAGTACCTGAACAAAATGTGCATCACTGTCTAATTAATCGTTGCAGTACTCTGCAACGATTAATTAGACAGTGATGCACATTTTGTTCAGGTTACTTACCTAGGTACACTTTCAATAATCTTAAGGTACTCCTTAAGATTATTGAAAGTGTATACACGTAATTTTAGTCATCATCACCATCAGACTGCATTGTCCACTGCTGGACACACCTCTTCCCATTTACGCCAGGCACCCGGTCTTTCGCCTTCCGCATCCATTCCAGCGACGTCCACCCATCTGGCCGTGGTCTCGTCCATCCCTACATCGAATATACCATCTTGGTGGGTACTACAGCAGTGTCAGTTATTCTTCTCTAAAATAGTGATGTTAACACATCACTGTGTTTCAGTTGAAGGGCACTGTAGCAAGTGTAATTACTACGCAATTGAGAAGCTAGGTACTGTGACATTCAGACCTAACCAAACCAAGATTTGGATGGCACTGATACTGTTATGGGCTAGCGTGACGTTTACCATCAGGCGCACGGCCTCATTCATTAGTATAAAAAAACGGGCTGCATTCCGGGAGTGCCGGCAGAAGTAAGAACATTTTTTTTAAACTTTGTTTTTTTATCAGTATAAAAGTACTAAGTATCATATAATAATAATAATATCTTGGGACCACTCACACAGCGCTATCTGATCCCAATGGAAACCAGACAATTGATAAACATACTTATATATTTCTAAATACATACATGTTATGGATAAATAACACCCAGACACAGAATAAACTATCGTGCTCATCACACAAAGTTTTATCCTGGGTAGGAATCGAACCCACGACCTCTTGCGTAGCAGTCGGATACCGCTACAGAGGCAGTCATATGGTTAAATACAATATTCTTATATTGCGCTATCGTACACAAACACGACAATTTAAAAAAATACAATGACAACGGCATGGCAATTAAATAAAAAATATGAACTATTAAATCACAACTTAAAAAACAAAAATTAAAATAAAAAAGGGAAGAAATAATCATTTGGACTCGACCAATCTTACAGTCACGTGATCCTGACGTGAGTTTAACATTTTATTCCCATACCAAAAGAAGTGCACAACGCCGAAGAAGTTTTCGCTTCAAAAATGTAAGTAAGTACTTTAAAGTACTCCCTATCCAATCCCATCGATTCCAATGTCATATTCTTTTTTTTTTCTTGGTCGGCTCACTAAAAGTGTAGCGTTAATTATATCTGTTGATCACAGCATCTGTCCCTTTACTAATGATCGTATTAATAATACTGAACGAGATCAATTTAGCTACGCCATTTTATTTTAAAATGTCATAGATTTATTTTAATTATATCTTGTTTACCGGCGGCAACGGATTATCAGATGAAATTGGTTGTTGCCTGTAGTTATTAATTGTTAGTAATAGGAACGATGTTTTGAATTTGAGTTTTTAATCTTGGTTTCGTTCGTTTATAGTTTGTAGCTTTTACCAACACTTGAAAAACTTTTAAACCGTTTGCAGAGCTACATATATTCAACAAAAACGAAGTATGCATTACAAAATAATTAAAGTGAATATATAATTCTTATAAGAATAAAGATTTCTGAAACAAAAAAAATACCTACGCATCCAAATCTTTAATCTTTTATCAGGAATGTATCTTTACTAATATTATAAAGCTGAAGAGTTTGTTTATTTGAACGCGGCAATCTCAGAAACTATTGGTCCGAATTGAAAAAATAATTTTCTGTTGGGTAGTCCATTTATAAAGGAAGGCTATAGGCTATATAACATCACGCTACGACCAACAGGAGCGGAGCAGCAATGAAAAATGTTTCAAAAATGGAAATTGACGCATACGAAGTTGCGCGGGTCAGCTAGTTAAATATATACCTAAACAATCAAAATTTAAAATTTCGAAACTTTACGTAGGTAGTTTTGATTCGGGTAAAAGCCTTGCAGCCAGATGTATACTTACATCATTTATGTAAGTATGTACCTACGTCATACCTATTAATATTCAATCTACGTATATTAATAAATTGAGAACGGCTTGACCAATTTGGCTGTTTTTTTTGTTAAGTACATACGTAATTATCAAGACAAGGTTTGTGCGAAATAAAAATAATGACATAAATTTTGAAGGTACTTTAACGCTTTTGTAAATTTTATCAGAAGAAAAATATTAATTTGTTACACTATACATTTTTATACAAATTAAATATAAATCGGAATTCAATCGCGTGAATTGTTTAAAGGTCGAACGAACCTTTTAACCTGGCGTTTCGATCAAATTGCACCGATCGTGGTCACGGGTCGACTGATGGCAGGTTAGCGATGTCTCCGTGAGGTGCGTGATTTTTCAACTACCCTCGCCTGGTTTTGATAATTTTGGTATTTTTTACTGTCGGTACTTCTACACACTACACTTACAACGTCTTTACACTGAGGCGCGGTGTCGTTACGGCTACGATTGCATTTGCTGATAACAGGCTTCCAAGATGGTGAGAGCCGGTACCCATCTTCTCGGTTGAAATTCTTGTACTTCTTTATTTCAACCGCCTCACACACAAACTGGAATAATAATAATGGTGATCGTTGGAAAGTACCCGTGGCTTATACAACTCTATCCAGTGATTTGGTCCTGATTCCAACAAATGCTCAGCGATAGCAGACTTGTAAACTTAACGGTTTTTTACAGCAACGATATGTTCCTTGACCCTGTCTGCGATTGTCCTTTTGGTCTGTCCGATATAGGAACTACCGCAACTGCAATAACCGATACCCATGTAGGTGGAGTCGCGGGCTAAAGCTGTTTTAGATTTCGTTAGGTACAACAATAACACTACAACTCTATACCAAGTTACTGGCAGAATCATCTCAATTGTAATAATCTAAGGTTGCATTGTATAGTAGATGAGATGTATTTATAGAGTTACTAGCTGTCCCGCGCAACTTCGTATGAGTATATTTTCCCCGCTGTTGCAACATTTTTATTACTGCTCCGCTCCAATTGTTGGTAGCGTGATGTTATATAGCCAGTAGCCGATTCTCAGACCTGCTGAATATGCATATAAAATTTAATAAAAATCGGTCAAACCGTTTCGGAGGAGTATGGTAACTAACACTGTGACACGAGAATTTTATATATAAGATAGGTAGGTACATTATTTGGGTATATGTATTTTAGTTAAATATATTCAGTTTTAAGTGTGGTATTAGAATATTATCAGGACTTAACCGCGTGAAAAATTAAAAGGCACAAACCACGAATCGCACCGATCGTGGTCACGGGTCGACCCGTGACCACGATCGGTGCAATTCTATGCAATTTGATCGAAACGTCGGGTAAATAAAAAGGGCCGTGCCTTTAATGTCACGCGATTAAATCCCGATAACATTCTAATATGTGTAAACATCGCGAAAGTTTAAAAACAATTAATGTATGGTATTGTTTTTATATTTTTACGCACTTTCATGATTAACGTATCTTAGCTCTGCATCACCATAAGGTTGACTGGTAGATAATGCCTAAGGCATTAAGTCTACCTTTGCACAAATTTTGTGCGTTTTAAGTTAAAGAAATAAAAAAACAACAAAACCAAACGCATTTAACTCTACGTTCCTTCATCAAACATAACTCCATAACCAAACATTTTTCCTATTCCATTTTCTACACCAAGTAAAATTACCTAAGGCCATTTTTCTATTCAAATAAGAGGCAGGTCACGACCCGAGCATATATCAAAGCGTTGCTATATTATACTCGAAGGTGTAGAAGTCGTTCAAGATTTACTTACACATCTTTGAGCTGCTTAACAGCTTTTTATATTGGTTTTTCTGCTTTTACCATTGACCGAGTTCTTTTAATTCTGTATCTGAATAGGTTTGGATTTTTTTAATGTGTATAATGGTCTCGGTGGGGTAATTTGGTATTGCCCCGAAGCGGGGTAAAGTTAAATGTTGGGTTGTTGTTGAATGGTTGTTACACCGGCTACATATGGCGTATTTGAATGGCGATTTTTGGACATTTTTCAGGATAGATGTAAGTACGGAGGTAAGTAAGTTTGTCGAGTCTTTTGATTGGTGTACGTGTAACGTAATCAATAGATTGCTATAGTTTAATAATAATAACCAATTATTTCAGGCTATAGAGGGCCAATACATACAAATACACCCATAAAAAAATCTCAATAAACTAATACATAAGTTACATATTAATATATCGACTGCCTCTGTGGCGCGGTGGGATTGTATCCGACTGCTACATAAGAGGTCGTGGGTTCGATTCCGCTTTTGATTGTCGCGGGAGACTTCACAAACATACAAGTATGTTTGTGAAGTCTCCCGCGACACAGGGTGTACTTTGTATCCGTGACTTGTCACGGACACAAAGTACACCCAGATTCGAAACAACAATTTGTGGATCGCACAAAGTGGTGTTCCGTGTACAGGGCTTGTACAGGGCTTGTACTCTATTGCGGGAGTCGTTTAAAAAAAAAAAACTTCTAATCCCTCTCTCTTTGCATTGGTTTGCACGACACGAACATACAATTAAATATAAAAACCTACTTAGAAATAGAAGCCCACATAGTTAGGCTTAATAAGGCTGTGAATCAAGAATGTGAACATAACCACAAAAAAACTCGTGAATGACGACCTTGTATAAAAAGTTATTGATCCTGCTTCGTAATGAAGTGGTAATCTTCCATAGTAACTGCCAGATGATAGTAAAAACTAGTTATGATGTTCTCAACTCAAAGCTCATTGCCAATTAGAGCAGCCCGTTAGTGTTTCACAACTAGTAATCTATATCTATACTAATATTATAAAGAGGAAAGATTTGATTGTTTGTTTGTATGGAATAGGCTCCGAAACTACTGGACGGATTTGAAAATTTGATCGTTGTAAAGCTACACTAACCCCGGGTGACATGGGCTATTTTTTATCCCTGTGTTCCCACGGAAACGGGATCTACGCGGGTGAAACCACGAGACGTCCGCTAGTCTATACTAATATTATAAAGCTGAAGAGTTTGTTTGATTGTTTGAACGCAGTAAACTGAGGAACTACTGATCCGTATTGAAAAAATCTTTCACTGTTGGGAAGCCCATTTATCGAGGAAGGCTATAGGCTATATAACATCACGCTACGACCAATAGGAGCGGAGCAGCAATGAGAAATGTTGCAAAAATGGTAAAAATTTACGCAGACGAAGTTGCGCGGGACAGCTAGTACTTTAATATAGGTACATAATTGTTCTGTACTTATGTTTGTCACCTAACTCCTTCTAAGCGGCTGCATTAATTCAGATAAAATTTTGTATTTATTTATTACATATTAAATAGAACGGCATAACCACATTATTTAACTACTTAAAAATAAATCCATTCACGCCATCTCGGACTGGACTGACGACTTAAAGAAAGTCGCAGGAATGAATTGGATGCAGAAGGCGGAGGACCGAATGTTGTGGCGTAAGTTGGAAGGGGCATATGTCCAGCAGTGGACAGTTACGGGTTGATTCCAGATCTTCTCGGAATACCTCAAACATTCTGACAATATCGTCTTCCTTTCATCGGCAAACCAATCAGACTCTGGATTTGAGTCCAAGAGAGCGTTAAGCTCTTTGAGCGAGCGAGGTAACGGGGAGGACCGTGCTGCGGTACGGCAAGTTGGAACTGCCGGCAATCTGTGACTACTGACTAATGAGCACGATTGTCATTATTGGAAACATATAGTCGCCAGGTTTCTCCGGTGCATCGATCGAAAAAACTAACAACTGAACTTAAAAAAAAAACGAAGCGGTAAGAAGTTCGCCGCAACTCTAATACTTTAATATTTTTAAATGCCTTCAAAAAAGATGGTTCTCTGTTTGACCCGTTTGTGTGTGTGTGTGTTTGCGATTTTCTCGAAAGCTAGTGATCTGATTTAGATGGGGCTTTCAATATTCAATTGCTTATTTTTCTGGGAAGGTTTCAGTGTATGAAACGATGTCCTAGCTTATAAAACACCAGAGATGGAGACTAAAACATATTAGTGAGTCGGCGAAATTTGCATTCAGCCTTCAAGGAAAAGAAATATCAAGCACATTACCGTGCTTGATATTTCTTTTCCTTGAAGGCGGTTCATTTTTCTTAAAAAAGCTATTCTAATACAATAAATACCACTCCTGAATTATGGTACAAGCCTTGTGTCCCAGAGAAATTTATAAACATACAAATTTCAGACACGGTTGGTACCTACGTCCAGATCTCACAAAGTTGTGTCCTATGTGGGAATTGAATCCTTTTTATCTTGAAACAACTGTGATGGTAGAGTAGAGTGGCAGAGATGGTATAATGTCAAACAAACAACTGATGAACATATTTATGGTAGTAACTGATGAACATATTTAGCGAGGAACGAGCATGAAGATAAATGTATATATATAAATATATATATACTTTAACCCATATTCTCTATCGATAGATTTGGCTGCTAGATATAGAATTCTGACATATTTTCTATGGAGCTTATGTCAAAAACAAAAACATTAAAGATTCAATTTTCTTTCGAATTTCGCTTCGCGTTGAATCAGAGTAGACTTTCTGAATTTACTCATGTCCGTGTATTGAATGTAAGCAAATTTCTTCGACACGATAATTATAACTCACTACTGGAGTTGCCTTTATTTAAAAAAGGTTAAGTAATGTAGATTGATCATCAATATATGCTAATTTGCATCTGTTACAACAGAGTTTTAAAGGGCGGTTGCCCAAAATAATGACTATCACTAAATCATCCAATTTCACCTGATTGACTTTTAAAAGTGCCGTCAGATTCAGATAAGAACAGTTGATACGTCGTATTTCATTCATTCACATTTATCTCACCGATAATGGGACAGATGTCTTGAAAATAAAGAGTAGTACACAGTAAGGTATTTCGATAAAAAATAAAGCTTGCTAGATACGGTTTTTAAAGCTATTGCATAGCTTTTATCGCGGGCTTTGAGCGCGGCGACCGAATCAAGAAATTCCGTAACGAAAATAAAACACTCCGTCTACCATGTAGCTCGGCCGAGCGTTCGCTTAACGTATATGTACTCGTATATGGTACGACAGGGTACGACCAAAGATAATAGATCTGTGTGTTCTGAGAAAGATGTGGCTACTAAGTAGATTGAGATATCGGTGAGGTTAAGCAGCGGTGCTGTCATAATCCCTGTGAAGCCTCCGGAAAGAACCGCACCCAAATTGGTCACATAGACTTAAATTTTGTCCACGACTCCGATCGCGTGAAAATCTTGAAAGATACATCTTTCCCACGGGAACCATACATTTTTCCTGGATGAAAACTACAGAGATAATCTATCTCTGTGTCAAATTTCATCCAGATTCTTTTGGCGTGATTGAATAACAAACATTCATCTATTTATACGCCCAAACTTCCCTATTTGTAATATTAGTATGGATTGATTTATTAAGGGGGCATTACATTGAGAGAATTATTTATTTAGCGCTACGTACACAGCGACACGATCGCCGGCCTCGCTTTTCCGCACACAACCATTACTTCACAGTGCGCAGGAGCGCAGGTCAAAATAAAGTAGAATATTCGTTCGTACATATGTTAGATTACGAACGCCACGACAATATGAAAATGCTCGTTTTTGCATTTTTCTGCAACTTCAAGATTTATTTGCGGGATCATATTAAGACATATCCTTATTTTTTTTTATTTCATCTACTAGAAAAACTCTTTGACTAATGACACAATGTTTTTCGTGTCCTAATATTTCGGTTTTCTACACAAACTTTCGAGAGAGCCGAACCCTGTTTCGCGTAATCTACCCTTAACTGATGAGTTGTTATTAATTGAAAAGTAGAATTTGTTAGAACGTTTTTTTTATAATGAACTGTCGATAGTCTGCTTCATCCTTTACAATCAATATCCGAATGCACTAATGAATACAACAAATTAAAACTCGCAACTTGGTGGCTTCGACGTAAGTTTTTTGTAGGCAGTTGTTTTGTTTCAAAGTTTAATTTCAATGCTATTTATTCGTGGTCAGTGAATTGATTTGAACGCCTTTACAAAAAGTGACAGTTGCATTGTTACTGTTAAGTTATACTAAATTACTAATGTGAAATATTAAAGTTTAATAACTAGGTTAGCTGACTATCGCTCGATCTTGTTAGGCTTAAAAAATAAAAATAAAGAAAGTATCAATATCATCATCAGCCTCTCGCAGTCCACTGCTGGACATAGGCCTCTCCAATTGCACGCCACTTTGTTCTATCTTCGGCTTCTCGCATCCAGCTCCTGCCAGCCGTTTTGCGTATATCATCACTCCACCTGGCCTGAGGGCGTCCTACACTACGTTTGCCAAGCCGCGGTCTCCACTCAAGAACTCGTTTACCCCAACGGTAAACAACGGTGTCGGTTCTTCGGCTAATATGGCCAGCCCACTGCCACTTCAACTTGCTAATCCGGTGGGCTATGTCGATAACTTTGGTTCTCTGCCGGATCACCTCATTTCTGATTTTGTCCCTAAGAGAAACTCCGAGCATAGCCCTTTCCATAGCCCGCTGAGCGACTTTGAACTTGTGGACCAGCCGTACCGTCAGTGTCCACGTTTCGGCTCCGTATGTCATGACGGGTAGGACGCACTGATTAAAGTCGTCTTTAGTCTTTAGACATTGTGGAATCGACGAGTATCAATACATTAAGATAAAATAATTATAGCTTAACATCAGTATTTTTTAGGAATACCAAAAAGCTTAGAAAGCACATATTATTTTCTACAAAATTTGAACAAAATCTTTAACCTGTTGGAACCTATTTCCGAGAAGGCGTTTGTTTCAATACACGGTTCTAAACGATGACTTTTCGTAAAGTGTGTCCTAGTTTATAATAAACCTAAAAGTTTATATTGGTAATTTTATAAACTTTTTAAGATATTGTCATAAGTGACTAGGGTATCAATTTTATTACATAAAAAAGGACACCTCCCATACTGGGGCACAAGTTCTGTATCGCAGTGGACTTTAATAATAATAGCCATGGGTGGGTGGGTGTGTGTGTAAAGCTAGTATGTTATGCTGTAAAATTATTAGTATTGAGTGTAGTTTACACACAGTGTATCCGACGAATGACACGTTAAACTCAAACAGACGACTCAATCACGCAATGCACCAACACGCCCGCTGCTCTTAATTACAAATGAACTATTACAATTATTGTGTAAACAATTTTTAGTAAAGTTACAGAATAATAAGAATAATATTTTTCATTATATAATGTCCCAGTGCTGGCCAGGCCTCTCCCCAGTATTACCTAACCTAGTCATTGTAGATTCTGGGAGTAATTGCCATGACCGCCAAGCTTAGCGAACATATTTTCGATCTTTGCGGCTTTAAAGTTTGCAGAGGACGCCGCTGCCCGTCCAAAAATGAACATTCTTGTGTAAATTTAATTCACTAAACGTCTTAAATATTCTCAATTTAAATACTTTTTAATAAATCTCTGCCGTAAGCACGTATGGCGAGCACAACTCATTAAAACATTATTCTACTTGCTGTAACGCCTGTGTTGTCAGTCCGTCGTAATAATTCAGCATAAAACTACATTTATCATAGCTTATGTTCTTCTACAAGATGGGTCTCAGACCTAATGGTGACTGAGCAGATCGAGCTATCTTAAGGTTAAGCAACGTATTCATTGTTGGGCTAAGATTGGTGACCATTTTCGAAAAATCTTATATCTCTCTGTGCCTTGAAGAACAAGTTAAGCCGAGAATTCTGCCCTCGTATGTCTGTCTATAAGATACAAGGTTTTTTTTTGTATAGGGCAAAACTCAGACACCCCAACAAGTTTTTCACTTTCACTAAAAGAAAATGAAAATATTGAAAACTTGCAAAGTTGTCTTATGTTCTTCGCTATACCATGCTCATTGCATCGCATAGTACGTAATCCATGGTTATTATTGAAAATAATTAAACGATTACATTTCTCATCACATTGTGAACAAGATTTGGACTGATAGAATGATTAATTAATTAACTAATGATGGCATAATTTTACTCTACTTTACTTTTAAATTAGTTCGTTGTAAAATTAAAACATGGTCCAAAACCTGTCCCATTGGATTGTGTTACTGATTCTGAGCAAACTACTTTCAGGTTTGCACAATACCAAGAACAACGTAGTATAAAACCTTCATACTTCTATGAAGGTTTTTAGGCATATTATCTATACTAATATTAAAAAGCGGAAGAGTTTGTTTGTTTGATTGTTTGTTTGTTTGTTTGTTTGTTTAAACGCGCTAATCTCAGGATCTACTGGTCCGATTTGAAAAATTCTTTTTTTGTTGGATAGCCCATTTATCGAGGAAGGCTATAGGCTATATAACATCGCGCTACGACTAATAGGAGCGGAGAAGCGACGAGAAATGTTTCAAAAACGGGGAGAAATTACGCATACGAAGTTGCGCGGGACAGCTAGTATTTAAGAAAATTGAAATAAAGCCACTTCAAAGTTAAAATGGTTATTAATTCTTAAATAAAATCAGAAAAAAGGCAAATAAATCCAATGAAATGACGCTGTTTTACGGCTTCGAAGCCAAGATGTCAAAAACAGGAGTTTCGTCATGTCCGTCTGTCTGTCTGTCCGTCTCAAAGACTACACAATGAATATTGATGAAATTTGGTGCATATGTGTCTTGTAGTAGCCTTAGTTCGATACTAACATTTAAACTTTCGCGTTGCATGATTATAACTATTTATTATACGGGAATTAACGCGCATTGTTTACCTTAAAATTGCTTGACGTTTCGACCAGGTTGCACCGCAAGCGGACTCAGTCCGCTTGTGACCACGGCCGGTGCAACCTGGTCGAACGTAACGTAAACAATGCGCGTTAATTTCCGTATAATAAACTTAGTTCGATAGTTAAAAAATAATAATAATAAATATTTTTAGGGGCCCACTCCATACCTGTAATAGAAGCTGAAAAAAAATGTTTCTCAGGAAACATCAACGTGTGTCCTATCTTTTGATAGGTATTTGAAAAACATTTTAAGGTTTCTAATAAATATTTTCAATCCCTCCTTATCTTTTTAACCGTGTGACCAAAATATCATAAAGATACCGCTTAATTTAAATTTATTCTTTAAACTGAAAATAACGACATGATCGGATATACCGTCATTGAGTTATTGTCGAAAAACTGCGTTTCTCAAATAAAGGGCGTGAGTGCTTTGAACATACGCTCTTCTACCGGTGCAATTATTTAGATGGTTTTGTTTTCATACATAGTGCATTTATTTGTAATTTTCCCCGTTTTTGCAACATTTCTCATGGCTGCTCAGCTCCTATTGGTCGTATCGAGATGGTATATAGCCTTCCTCGATAAATGGGCTATCCAACAGTGAAAGTTTTTTAAAATTCGGATCAGTAGTTCCTGAGATTATCGTTCAAACAAACAAACTCTTCAGCTTTATATAATTACCTACTACAGATAATGGCAGCGGAACCCTGCTCTGAGCATGGTCCGACATGCTCTTGCCGGGTTTTTTTTTACTCCAGTGTATCAACATCGTTAAGACCCCACACAGAACTTCTGTGTTCTTTCAATTACTTGCCAATGAATTAAGCACCTTATTGCTACGGCATAAAACTAATTTTCTTTTACATTTTTGTCTGTAAATTAGTACTCTCCCAACACGTATGAATAAGTTTCCGTTTTTAAAACCTTAACCTAAGTATACTTTATAGTTGACAAACAAGGTTTACTCACAATCACTCAGGAATGGTGGGGAAGTTCTCTTTGTAGTACGAAAATATTAAAACCAAGAGATTAAGCAATGAACATACAGTCAAGCTTAAAGATGTGTGTTCCCTTTTCAATGAAAACCGATGGGTTGGAACTGGGTATAGGGCGGCGAAAGTATATCGACCGAACCGGACGGACGTCGGACTGTGTGAAAGCTACCGTACATTGCCATACACTTCTCCGTACACCCGGCGCTGGATTGAAACCGGAACGCGTGAAAAGGACCTTACTCAAGAGTCACCCGTATTTAGGTCTAACGCCGAGTCTATGTCCGGACGTATCGGAGTTCTATGACAGAAAAGAATGAGATGAAAAGGTAGGTAGGTACTAACTAACGTTACGTGGTGTGCCAGATTCAGACAAACTGCTCGGCAAGCAGCCCGACGCCAGCCGGCAGTACAAGCAAGCCGTTCACAAACAGCCGAGCAGCACATTCGCGCATATTCATACGCTCGTGGTCTTGTTCGTGCACGTGGAATGTAGCTTTGAACGCGAACGTGTGAATGCACCATTGCTTCCATTGTGGGAATCAAATCCACTACCTTTTGCGCAGCAGTCATTCACACAATCACTGTGCCACCCTGCACACTGCAGTCTTATTTTAATATCTACCTCTTTTATACTATGTAACGAAGTAAGAATGGTAATTCGCAAAATAATTAAAGTTTCTAAGTATAGAAAACACTTTAGCATGTTCACTGAAAGTCTAAATTTAGTCAGGTTATAAGAAACAGTCACGGTACGGACGCCGGCTATTAATCACCGTGCAGCAGCCGGAACCGGAGGCGTGGTTGGCTCTCTTGCGCATGACACTAACCAACGTCTAATTACTGGCCACCCATCTCGTTCCTGACCGCGGGAATTGTTTGATCTCATCGAGACGACATTCATCAGATAATAATCTCCTAATTGAATTCGGTCCCATCAACCTCGTTAGCGACTAGTCAACTACTCAGGATATATTATAGTGCACAAGTGTGAGGAGACAAGACACTAGTGCAATCTCTATTCTCTCACTCTCATAGTACGAAGAGTCAGAAATCTGACACGACTGGAGATAGATTAGGCCAAGATCGACGGCTTAGCGTGTTCTCTGAGGGACAGTCAGTTATGATTTTTTTTTTAAACACTTCCGTATTAGGGTACAAACCCTGTGTCGCGGGGGACTTTACAAACATACAAGTCACGGACATAAAGTATACCAAGACTCGGAACAACAATTTGTGGATCACACAAAGTGGTGTCCCGTGTGGGAATCGAACCCACGACCTCTTGCGTAGCAGTCGGACACATTCCTACCGCGCCACATTTTTCATTTTGAAAATGGTATTGAATCTGAGGTATATGTCGTCGTGATATTATCCTGTACGATCCTTAACCATTTATCACTAATTGAAGTAGAATACTCTGATATGTCGTACTTAATGATAAGTCAGATTCTTTGGTAGATATGTAATCCAATGATGGCTGGACCAAAAGAGTCCGCTTCAACTAGGAGGACGAATGGCCTAAAAAAACTCGAGGAATTGGGTAGGGATTGCTTTAGTACATCAATTTTGATACATTTTTGGAGGGACCAGACCATGGACAGATGGACAGACGTCCAAAAGAAGTTCGTTGGGTTAGACTGGGTGTCGTGGCATTCATTACGAAAGGTTTATATCTAGCAGTGGATGAGAGAGACTGATGATTGTTAGTTTGATTTAAAACAATTAGCAACAGCTATATCCAAGATCTACTATGTCACCACGGTGACCCCCGAGAGCAGTTACTAATTCGGCATATTATTATAGTAATTTTAGGGCGTTTTGTACAGCTGTCTCAACATAGGTAAGTTGGCCGGATTGAACTTGGCGACAAATGGTTCAAAACAATTGGCAACAGCTATATCCTAGATCTACTATGTCACCACGGTGACCCCCGAGAGCAGTTACTAATCCGGCATATAGTAATTTTAGGGCTTTTTGTACAGTTGTCTCAGCATAGGTAAGTTGGCCGGATTGAACTTGGCGACAAATGGTTCAAAACAATTGGCAACAGCTATATCCTAGATCTACTATGTCACCACGATGACCCCCGAGAGCAGTTACTAATTCGGCATATAGTAATTTTAGGGCTTTTTGTACAGTTGTCTCAGCATAGATAAGTTGGCCGGATTGAACTTGGCGACAAATGGATCAAAACAATTGGCAACAGCTATATCCTAGATCTATTATGTCACCACAGTGACCCCCGAGAGCAGTTACTAATTCGGCATATTATTATAGTAATTTTAGGGCGTTTTGTACAGTTGTCTCAACATAGGTAAGTTGGCCGGATTGAACTTGGCGACAAGTGGTTGCGCAGATGCATTTTTGGAAATAATAGTGATAGCAAGTGGGGGCAGGGGCGGTAACTAAACCAAGAGAATTAGAGATGCCATTACGCATTATATTGTCTTAATTAGTATTACTTACTTTCTTTTTTTTTTTGTAACTGTTCTAAATTATGAACTCGTTTAAGTAGTATTTTTTTATATTGTTAAATTAAAATCGAATTAATAATAAATCTAAGCGGCGGTAGCCTAATGGATAAGGCATCGGTCTCGCAATCGTGAGGCCGCGAGTTCGAATCCTACCCATTATACTACCGACGTGAACCCACTCCTAACACAAGCCATTAAGCTTAGCTGGAGGGGTTAACAGGATTGCTAGTAATGTGGGACCACAATCCCACATTACTAGTTATCTATAAAAAAAAAAAATGTTGTTAGTATTTTCAATCGGTTATACATAATTAATCGTTTTCGTAAGTAATTTTAGGGTCGCATCGAAGTGATATAAACCTAACTTCAATCCGGTCGAGTTACATTGAGAAACTGTACTTGCTACAACTCTTAGCTCATTAAATTACATTCTAAAAACGCCTATACTAGAAGTTTTAACGCAAAAAAAATCTGACTTCCAAGTCAAGGAGCTCCATACATGTAGTAGCTTCCAAAATTAATGTGCAAATTCTCTTGCAACAAACTGTAGCCAAAAATTCCTTCACACCATTCTTAAAGGCAAGCTTTTTTATCTTTTTTATCAACGCTACGATGAGCAGAGATCATTTATCATAATCAACTCGGAGCCAACGTCGAAGATTCCTCTCGAAGGGGGTCGCTCCCCCCTTACGAGGGTTGAAAGGTCTACGTAGGGGAACGTCTCATTTGTCAAGTCAAACTTATGATTAGATAGCCGATGTTTTGAGCGGATCGAAATCGGAAGTAGTTCATTTTTATTTAAACGTTTATTTACGATTTTCGAAACACTATTTGATGTGTTTTGTGTAATATTATATACATTTTAGGTTTTTTCTAGGCATAGGTAAACACATTGCGTGTTTAGTTGCACAACAATTTTGTAGAATGCTTAAGTTGTAATGACTGTCATCGATAAATTTCTAATCTTCAATTGCTGTAAGGCTTAACGTCGTTTCTTTGGTCTGAATAGGTACAGGGATGGATAAAAAAAACAGATTATGTTGAAGAATCGTGAAATTCTAATTGTTAATTTTGTGATTAATATTTTCATTTTTAGACGGTAAGAAGTTCAACGGCTAGTTGTCCTGCGCAACTTCATCTGTGTAAATTCAGTTTTTGCAACATTTCTCATTGCTGTTCCGCTTCAATTAGTCGAAGAGTGATGTTATGTAGCCTATAACCTTCCTCGATAAATGGGCTATCCAACAGTAAAATATTTTTTCAATTCGGATCAGTACTTCCTGAGATTATCGCGTTTAAACAAACAAACAAACTCTTCCGCTTTATAATATTAGTATAGATAAAGAGAAAATATTTGTATTTTTGTAGGTATGCATCGAATTGACATAAAAACTTTTTCACTGATTTCAAAAATCATTTCACCGTTGGGAAGCTACACTATCCCCGGGTGAAATAGGCTTTTTTTTATTCCTGTATTCCCACGGAAACGGGAACTACGCGGGTGAAACCGCGAGGCGTCCGCTAGTAGTTTATATTTTTGTATTTCAAGAATGTATTGTAAACATCAGCTTCAATAAGATATCGAGTAAGGCAACCTGCGGTGCACTGAATTGTTGATTCAGAAGTTGAGTAGGTACTTAATGACGTCATTATTATTTTTTATTGTATGTTCAAAAAAGTAACACGCACCGGTTGGACGTAAGTGTCGTTGTGAGGGCTTTTTTAAATAATGGTAGTTTTTTATATGTATTTTTGTGGATAACTGGCGTTATTCAAGTTTTTAAGAACTTAAAACTTAAGATCCTAGGCTTTCAGTCAGATAAGTATAATGTTTGTTTCAATATTAATATAGAATATTATCTTTAGTACCAGCATTTTAACTAGCGCATGTTTGCCTTCTTTTATTTTTCTTTATCAATTTCTGCAGTAGGGTTAAAGCCCTGTGTCACGGGGAACTTTACAAACATACAAGTCACAGACACAAACATCCAGACCCAGAACAACAATTTGTGGATCACACAAAGTGGTGTCCCGTGTGGGAATCGAACCCACGACCTCTTGCGTAGCAGTCGGACACACTCCCACCGCGCCACAGAGGCAGTCAAGTTTTAAAATAATAATAATATCTTGGGACAACTCACACAACGCTATCTGATCCCAAACTAAGCAGAGCTTGTACTATGGAAACCAGACAACTGATAAATATAATTATATATTTCCAAATACATACAAATTATAGATAAATAACACCCAGACACAGAATAAACCATCGTGCTCATCACACAAAGTTTTATCCTGGGTGGGGATCGAACCCACGACCTATTGCGTAGCAGTCGGAAACACTCCCACCGCGCCATAGAGGCAGTCAAGGAAAATGGATATTCATAACCATACTTGTGCGGTTTGTAAGTACCTACTAGTTATCAATCTATAATACCTAGTTAATAAAATGGAACATGGCAAAAACCCTTATAACACATTCCGTATATCCAAAACAGTATCAAATTTCCCTTTTTAACGAAACAATTTTTCCTTTGACCACAAGAAACATTTCTGTGAATAATGAACAAAGATTTCTAGATTCCAGCACAACGAAACAATTTGCAAAGGAATCTAAATCTCAGTGGTTGTGACAGACATTTCACAGGGCACTCCAGCTTGCTGAAGTACTGAATTGTTTGTGGAATTCTCAAATATAAGAGGACGAAATTTACTTAGTATTATTTTGTTTAGGGGTCCCTGATTCAAAGGCGACCGAGCTGATTGAGATTAAGCAACGTCACCACTGCCTGTCTATAGATAAGTGACAGTTATCGAACATTGTCGTCGGTCCTGCGCCCAATCTCTCTCCGGTAGTGTCGGATTTCCATCCCTTCGTACTATGGGAGGAATAGGGAGTGCACTTGTGTCTGCATACACTCTTGCACTATAATATCTCCTGCGTTGTTGGGTCTCAGATGAGATCGGCCGCAGTAACCGAAATCGGTTACGGATTTTGTCAATAAATAGTGACATACTTCATCACTTCACGGAGAGGACTGGAAAACTTACCGTCTGGAAATTGAAAGAACTCAAAGAGCTTTTTCTAAAGTTTGGAGCCGGTCTGCCTTTTCATTATTCAACCACTCACTTTTACAAAATCTGCGATGTTCTTAAGGTTCATTTCCGTGCATCGCGTCCGATCGCGAGCCGCGCGCGAGATACGACAAGCGTCTGAAGCGCGCGGCCGATGCGACAATACTCAGAGTATGAGAATGTATGGCGCCGTTTTCGAGGTCTGCTACAGTCGCGCGCGGCCGACGACTGACGTAAGCTGCGCGCGCACTCTGACTATTGTCGTTTCGGTCGCGCGCGTCAGCCGCTTGTCGTAAGCCGCGCGCGGCTCGTGATCGGCCGCAATGCACGGAAATGAACCTTTACTGTACGAAAATCCTTTGTTCTTTCGATTATTATCAGAAAACGTTCAGAAATGGTCTATGATCCCAATCTGAATAAGGACAAACGTAGAAAGGGTAAAGTATGTGAAACAAGAATTCGTCATTCAAGCCCCTCTCATAGATTTTAATGCTTTCTCGGACCATATCTAGGTCATTGTTTTTAAACTTTCGCGATTTTTATACATATTAGATATATTTCGGGACTTAATCGCATGAATTATTTAAAGGTACGAACCTTTTATTTACCCGACATTTCGATCGAATTGCACCGATCAGCAGTCGACCCGTGACCACGATCGGTGCAATTCGATCGAAACGTCGGGTAAATAAAAGGTTCGTACCTTTAAATAGTTCACGCGATTAAGTCCCGAAATATATCTAATACATATCTAGGTCCTTATTCACTATCTTTTTTTTCGTTTTCGCGTCAAGCCCGCGTTTCTAACTTTAAAAATTTTGTCATAATGCGATAAGCAGATAGACATTATTTAATCGTTGATAAACTTTCGCGATTTGTACACATTATTAATATATATATATTACGGGTCTTAATCGCGTGAATAATTTAAGGTAAAATACCTTGTTTATAGCCCGACGTTTCGACCGTATTGCAACGGCCGTGGTCACGGGAAGACTGGTCGAAACGTCGGGAAATAAACAAGGTATTTTACCTTAAATTATTCACGCGATTAAGACCCGTAATATATATATTTTAATAATTATTTAATCGGTTCTGATACTAATCAATGCAAATTTAGTTTCAATCTACTCGAATGGGAACAACGGTGTACGGAATTAGAGGTTCGTATAAATGAATTCTCTTATCGAAGAGATTTCGTTCTTGAAACGAAAGTAGCAATTCTAGTGTTTTTTTAGGGTTCTGTAGCCAAACTGGCAAAATCCGAACCCTTATAGTTTCGTCATGTCCATTGAAAATAAATATATTTTACCCCCTCATTTTTTTTATGAACCGTTGGTCGTTGAAACGTGGTTACTTTTCCTACTTATATTTTTTTGCTATATTATATACTGTGATTATAAAAAACTGGAAGAACATCATTTTTTTTAAATTATCCTATTTCAATTTAATATTTTTAACACATAAATTACACACAGCCAGTTTGACACGGGTAAAATAATCATTACAACCTTTTACAAAAGTACAAATTACCTGTATAATACAACCTCCTTTCTAGCTCCACATAATCATAAATAATAGGATTTTGATCGATGTCAAAATGTAACACTTTTTTCCGTCTAGCCCCTCAGCCCGCGAACAAAACGTGCAAGAAGAACCTACGTTTCAAAAATGCCAGAATTGCTAATTTCGTTTTATACTAGGTATACACCCGAATCCAAAGGGAATTAACATACCTACATATTTATTTATTTAGCCCTTATCTATACTAATATTAAAAAGAAGAAAGATTTGATTGTTTGTTTGTATGGAATAGGCTCCGAAACTACTGGACGGATTTGAAAAATTCTTTCATCCTTGTGAAGCTACACTAACCCCGGGTGACATAGGCTATTTTTTATCCCTGTATTCCCACGGAAACGGGAACTACGCGGGTGAAACCGCGAGGCGTCCGCTAGTTATTTATAATTGTAACACAGAAAACATATAAACTTATAAATTTAGTTGACATATGTTTTAAAGTTGATTTACTTACGACGATAGCGCAACAAATTGATTTAGAATCGAATGCAAGACTAATTAAATCGAATCGTCTTCCTTCAAATTAACAACCACCACTGGCATTACGAAGGAAGTATCGAAATATTCACATTTATATCGATTATGTTCTCTATATATTGTGTCCACAAAGAATATAATCGAAACAACCGCTTCTCGAATACCAGATAAGAGCCGATTCAAGGATACTCAACTCATTGTAGTCACCGAGACACCAACATGATTTAGTCAGTCAGTTAATTTCATCCAAAAACTTGCTTACACCCACGGCTCCGCCATTGTCCTGAGTCATTACTATCTCTATACCAAATTTCATTTAAATCGGTTAAGCAATCTAAGAGTGAAAATATAATAGATAGACAGACAAACAGAGATATTTTCACATTTGTAATATTAGTATGGATAGTATGGATTATTGGTACTGTTGAAAATGTCAAATCTAATGCTTATAAAATTTATTTTTATGGATGGTACAAATACGAACCTGTGATACTGTAGCTCTTTGGTTAAGTTCGATCCCCCCACGGAACATCAGTCACTCATTAGTAAATAAATAAAGCAATGCTATAATCGACTGGACAATATTTAAACGTCAAAAACCGTATAGATTGCCGTTGATTTCTAGCTGTTATTGAACAAATCGACTCATAGATTTAGGTATTGAAAACATAATGTAATATTTATTGAAACGTAAGATAATTTTCAAGTACGTTTATAAACGAGTAAAGATTAATTACGTTCTTAGATTTTTTATACTAGAGTCTGTATATATCAAATAATACCCATTAAGTTATAATTACGTGAAGACTTTTAATTGGCAATTAGATTACCTCACTAGTGGATTTATTTTAACTTAATACAGTAAATAAGCAAACAAACTTTCTATTCTTATTTTTGCTAGCAATTTGAAATTAATTCTTTTGACGTTTGATTGCTTTGAATTGACTTTGAATGTAGAATCATGTCAACACTTATCACAAATTTTGCTTTTGCTTCATAAATAAAGAAATTTGCTGACATTATATAATGTCTAGATGGATCATTCTCTCAATAAGCCTATATAAAAATGAAGCATTATCTCTTTGACGTTTGATACTCGTTGATGAGAACAACTATAGCTAAAACATCGGATGGCGGCTTTATACCCATCAAAAAGTACGTCGACTTGACCGTACTTTTTGACAGTTCTTTGCCACTAAGATTAGAAATCTAGACAATAGATAATCAAAGGAAATTTGTCGCGGAATAAATAATATACTAAGAACTGTGTAGCTTGCTCTGTTAATTTGTTTTTAAATCTGCTAAAGGTACTTTTTATATATTTTGAATCAGGTTTTAGAGTACATTTTTAAAAACGAACCCCTTAAAACATCTTAATGGATGGTAGCGCAAGCCAATTCCGTCCGACCGTCGCGTGGCCATACTTTTTGCTTGTTAAAATACCTGCTGTGAATGAACGAACGAGTGAATGGGTGAATGGTTGAGTGAATGAGTCCCGACGGGACATCTGTGCAATTATCTTTTTACTTGAACGTGTCGTACGGAAGCGAAACAGCTTTATAATTTGAGTGAGTTGATTAGGGCGAGTGCACTGTTTTGTTCAATTCGTTTTCTTGTTTTTAATTAGTGCGGCTTTTGTTTTTGTTGAGCTTGTTTTGTTTTAATGTTTAGTCTATTTAAATTGTGTATGTTTTCTGTGTGCTTAAACATGTTGATTAAGCAAAATTTTATTCAATGTGTTCAGTGTTCAGTGATTCATTCGTAATTAAGCAACGAACAAAAGACTATCATATTTGTTCTAGTTTATATATACTAGGTAGCAAACTAGGTTGTCCGTCGTGTTTTTGTTAAAACTACTAGGTCCTCTCTGCATTAGGATAATAATATAATAATATATCTTGGGACAACTCACACAACGTCATCTGATTCCAAATCAGAGCTTGTACTATGGTAATCAGACAACTGATAAATATACTTATATATTTCTAAATACATACATATTACAGATAAACTACACCCAGACACAGAATAAACCATCGTGCTCATCACACAAAGTTTTATCCTGGGTGGGAATCGAACCCACGACTTCTTGCGTAGCAGTCGGACACATTCCCACCGCGCCACAGAGGCAGTCAAAGTCAAAGGATACATTCCCAATGTCGCAGAGGATATTATACAAATATAAATATAACGAACACAAAGTGCACTCAGACTCGGAATACCTATTTATGGGTCACGCACAATTACGTTCTGTATGGGAATCAAATCCACGACTTCTTGAAAAACAATTAACGTTCAATAATTTAATAATAATAATAAGTGGGAGTCCCAATGCACTTCATTACATCTTATTATGAAACTAGCAGACCCGCGCAACTTCGTATGCGTCAATTTCCCCCGTTTTTGCAACATATTTCATTGCTGCTCCTCTCCTATTGATCGTACAAGATGTTATATATCCTATAACCTTCCTCGTTATATGGACTATCCAACAGTAAAATATTTTTTTTAATTCGAACTAGTAGTCCCTGAGATTATCGCGTTTAAACAAACAAGCAAGTAAGATCTGTAAAATTTCATATTTGACTTTATGATTTAAAATAAAAAAAACACATTGTATGTTTCAGTGTTTTGATTAAAAGTGAAAATAAACCCTTTAAGGTTTTGTGATTTATACAATTCAGACGTCGTTAGATTCGTCTTGATTGGCCAAGTGTTCTTAGATAAGTGACGTTTGAAAAAAAACAAAGACGGCGGCTGTGAGATGTCAAAATAAAGAGGTGGGAAAAAAGTTGTTTTGAATACTGCAATATGGGTATCAAATTAAAGGGCTCATCTTAAGCATTTCAAAAAGGTATAACATGATTATGACTGTAATACTAAAAAAAGTTTTTTTTTTTTTTTTTTTTTTTTTTTTTTTTTTTTTTTTTTTTTTTTTTTTTGCCTCCGACTGCATGAAATTATATAATTCTGTAAGGGATCTTGTTTCCATCTTTTTTGTGCAGGCGGGTTTTTTATTTTTATAATTTATTTTTTATTTGTTGTTTGTGTACAAAATGTAAATTTAATTGTATATAAAGGACAAATAAATGCTTATTATTATTATTAAAAGCGAATGGCAGAAATTGAGTGCTTGAAATGTATTGACTGTTGTATCATCTCAATTTACATAAATGTTCAGCCATTTATTTTCCAGTCTACTGACAGTAATCAAGTGCTCGTATTTGTTTCAAGCGCTATATATTAACGAAACTAAACCGAAACGTACTTAGCGAGAGTAAACATCTTGATCTTCAAAAGGGATACGTCTTAATCTATAACTAGCTGTTGCCCGCGGTTTCGCACGCGTAGTTGATTTTACCCCTTAAAGGTTGCAAAAACGGGGAAAATTTACGCTGACGAAGTTGCGCGGGACAGCTAGTGTTAGTATAATTAGATAGATAGCATTGTGTAGAAGCACAGATAATATAATACTATACTATAAAGGATTGTGAATGAAAATGAAACAATCGTATCTTCGTTTAGGTTTTTGACATGTCAAAAAAAATCACATCATTGATTGGTTGCTAAGCAACAGCGAATGGCGATTGTAGCGACATGACATGCGGTACAATTAAAACTTACGTTATTATTTGGTTGCTAAGCAACGCGAATGGCGATATGTCATCAATGTTTTTTTTTTAATTATTGTTCTTAAACGGATTTTACAGACAACCATTTTTAAACCTACCACGATTGTGGCAAACTGGCAAACGGCCGTAGAGGTTCTTTATATCTCGAAAGTTATTAGAAAAGGAGTAAAGTCAGAAGGCATCGGACTTGCAATCGTGACGTCCGTCCGTCCGTCCGTCCGCAGCTTAGCTCAGAGACTGTTAGTGATAGAAGGCTGTAATTATGCATGTATACAAATATTATTTACGCCAATAAAGTAAATATTGAAAAACATTTTTTTTTTGTGCCTCCCCTATATGTAAAGTGGGAATGTGATTTTTCTTCATGAGAAAAGTCTGTTAAAAACCTTTAGAGGTTGTAAAGGCTACTTTTAAATTAAGGGATCCGTTTGTGAAATATTAAGCTCTAAAGTACAAATTTTAGTCACGTGTCCCCCCCGTCTTCTAAATGATTGATGTTGGGTATGTGAAAAAAATCACGGTAGTAGTAGGTATATACAGGGTGTAACAGAAAGGTGTGGTCAAATTTCAGCAGCGGATAGGGTATGTTATCAGTATTGCACTTACCATGGTGCCGTAGCTGGTTGCATTATTATTACATCATCAACAGCCTATCGCAGTCCACTACTGGACATAGGCCTCTCCAATTGCACGCCACTTTGTTCTATCTTCGGCTTCTCGCATTCTCGCAAATTCAGTAATGAAATGCATATGGCATAAGAGTTATACCTCCCCTGGTGCAAAATTCGATTGGATTATTACGGCATAAAACTTTATAAGTCATACTTTTTTAATAAATAACTTTTTCATTCATAAATAAACGAAAGAAATAATAATAAATATTTTTTTAGGGTACTTCGATTTTGTTAAAATTAGTTATGTGCACTCAATATCATGGGCACATACCAACCCTTGAATATGACCACACTTTTCTGTTACTTTTTAAAAGGAAAAGTATCATTTATTATTCCATTTCGAGCATTCCGTTACAATACCACCTCCCTGACTGACGAGACTAACATTAATGTGTTGATTTTTTAAGTGATCGTTTAAGTTTTTGCGATGTTACAAGTTGTATCATAATATTACAGATTGTATCATTACAGGTTGCGCATTGTAATGCTCGGTTCTCCTCTATCACCGATGTAATGCTCGCGGTGAGGGAACATCCTTACATATATGAACTACTAATGACACTGGCCACGCTTCGCTGTGCCTTTTTTGTCCAGTAACATTTGCGGGCGTCCCCAGTACATCCTGTCAAAGTTTCATCACAATCTGATCAATGGTTTCGAAACACATAGAGGACATACTGACAAACAAACATTCATTTTTATATATATACTAGCTGTCCCGCGCAAGTTCATCTGCGTAAATTTTCCCCTTTTTTATAATCCTTTGTTACTTCTAATACCTTCAAGAATATGTGTACAAAGTTTCATGATGATCGGTTGAGTAATTTTTGCGTGAAAGCGTAACAAATAAACTTACATTCACATTTATATATTAGTAGGGATAGAACTTTGACTGCCTCTGTGGCATGGTGGGAGTGTATTCGACTGCTACGCAAGAGGTCATGGGTTCGATCCCCACCCAGGATAAAACTTTGTGTGATGAGCACGATGGTTTATTCTGTGTCCGGGTGTTATTTATCTATAATATGTATGTATTTAGAAATATATATAAGTATGTTTATTTTTGTCTGGCTACCATAGTACAAGTTCTGCTTAGTTTGGGATCAGATAGAATTGTGTGAGTTGTCCCAAGATATTATTATTATTATTATAGACTACGTACAAAAATGCAAAAAGTAATTATAGAAGGCAAGTTTCACGCAGCACTTAAATACAAATCACTCTCAGGCACGGAATTTTAGAACATCTGAGGAATAAGGTGGTCTGGAATTCCATGTCCATCTTATTTGAGTCTGCTCTCTAGTGTGTACCTTCACAGCATAAAAAGCATACAGTAGGGCGACGCTTTTGATGCCGGCAATGAGCGTCAACAAGCTAGGGTTGTCGCAATTAAACAATATGTATTAGTAATAATGTAACCAACGTCTAAAAAACGACAGCCCTGGATACAGAGACCATGCTGTGTGCGTGTAACGTGGTCTATCCTCCCCTTGGGTCGCACCTCTCAACCCTTGCATGTAAACCTTGTCTAGACGGCTTTATCGAACGACTGTCTGAATTATTCGACAGTAGTATATCCATAACACCGTTAGTCAGGCTAACAAACATAGCACAATCTAACAAAACCACAGTAGGAACAAATATAAATTCTTTCTAGAAATTAAAGGTACTCGCTTTCGGCTGTGAGCACGTGCCGGTCTAGAACCAATTAGTGAGAAGTTCCTAGTTCCATTTCCAGCTGAAGTGACGGTCTCACTTTTAGGTAATGAACTGATTGTTAGTAGCAGCTTCGCTCTCGAGTAACCTATATTAATCTTTTTTTAAGCTAGTACCTAGAACAAAATAACACGACGTACCGGACTACTACTACTGTATAATGATAAACTCATAGATGTTGACATTTTTAGTGAAAGTTTAAATTGTTTTAAGAAAAAATCGTTGCAATTACTTGCATCGTCTTAACTGTAGTGTGTATGTTTGTAATGATTAAGTATAATGTATTATTATTATAAGTTATTATTATAGATAATATAGATGCTGTTAACAATTAATAGATATACATATGGATATAAGTAGGTATGTATAAATATTGTGTTGGTATGTATAATATGTGTGTATGTATGTATACGGAAGTATAATATATAAGTATATGTATATGTGTATGTATGTGTGTATGCACCTGTATGTAATGTTATCTAGTTTTATATAATTTTGAGAAAACTCATTATGTTTCCATTTAAGTGCCTTATATATGAAACTGTAGGTCTAAAACTATATTTAATTTTAGTATTAAGCTCTTTTTGTATTATGACTGTTTGTTTCTTCTAAATAAATAAATAAATAAATAAACTACAATAAAAATACATTATTTTATACCAATTATGTTCGTTCGCTTTTTTTTTTAATTTATCATCCTCAAAACGCCAATAGCAACTTATGTACCTACTACAAATCATGACATACAAATTAGGTATAAGTGTACCAGAATCTCATGAAATGAAATTTAAAAAAAATATATTTTAATACTTGCTTTCGCCCGCGGCTCCGCCCGCGTGGATGTCGGTTATCGCGATAAAAACTCTTATCCTATCCTATGTTCTTCCCCGGGACTCAAACTAACTCCATACCAAATTTCATCTAAATCGGTTTAGCTGTTTGAGCGTGAAAGCGTAACAGACAGACAGACAGAGTTACTTTCACATTTATAATATTATAGTAATATTAATAGCAATAGTAATAATAGTAATATAGTAAAGTAAGTAAAGTATAAAGTATGGGAGTATGGATCGCAATGTTATCTGACAGTTGCTCCTACTGCGATTATGACCTTTGATAGTTTTTAGTTAAAATGTGTATTCTTAAATTTACTTATGTAATTAAAATGCACCAGTATGTCTAGCTGATTTTTAACTGCCAGAAGTAGATAGGAATGGGAAGAGAAAGAAAGTTTGGAAGTTCGCTGTAATTGTTTTTATACAAACTAACATTCACGCGCCCGAAGAGTACAAAATTTTGTTCCAGGAGTGAAGATACTTAGTTTTGTTGAAGCAGAAATTGATGAACCGTTATACAAAGTAATACTAATTCAATGAAAAAATATAACGATCAAGATTTGTTCGTCTTAGTAGATCTAGGATCTACTTACCATATCCTTGTGTTACCATCTCCAAATTATAATTTCCCCATTTTTCATCAGATTCAGGTACACCTATACTACAGAGTATAGTTAAATTCTCTCTTCTCCACAGAGCGTGCCGTTTTGATTGATAACTAACAGAAAAACTAAAACATTACACAGAAAAAGAAATTGGGCAAAATATGTTTTATTCTAACCTCTATGTCAATAAAAAACAGAGATGGCGAAAAGTCTTTAAAATTTATCATGATTGACAAAAAAAGAATATATTTTCTGTATGAAAGGGCCACAGTTGTACTCGTAATGATTCTTAGAAGTGATTGCAAGCTGCACGGCGCGTGCGCACGCCTTTCGGACTAATTAACGATGTGACTGCAGAACAGCTTACTAAATAGTAATGTAAGCAAAATATACAAGACATATTTAAATGGCGGATAGAGATGACAAAGTAATAATAATAATAAAAATGATTTATTCACTTAGGAAGATTTTTTCAGTGATGATCACTGAAAAAATCTGATTATAGTCTAGCGACTGATCGCAGATTACAAAAAAAAAAAAAAAAAAACTTAGGATGCAAAATAGGTACTACACTTGTGAAAAGTCGATTCTACATTTACTTGTAATGCCTGTTCGCAAACAATAGGTAAAGCCCGAGAAAAGAACAGGCAATAAAAACTCGTGGTCACTCTTTTCAAATTACCAATGTTTACAATGTTGCTCTGTTTATAAACTGTATGTACGAGTACAGGTACGGTGCTGCCACCATTATATTATACACTATTATATTATACACCATTATATTATACAGTAAGTTTATATATTGGATTTTATTATATGCATGTCGGGCCACGCACAATGTAGGGTTTCGTAGTCACCCCCCACCCCCTCCATCCGAATAATGCGGCTTATGAAGTGGGTTTTCTGTTGTTTTTGTTTCATACTTACAACATTGTACCTACTTAATTATAATTTTCAATGGAGTTTGTACAACATTTTATAAATTCTCTTTTGATCAGCTGTTACTCGTAAACCTGTAAAGTCTACATAGCTGTGATGGTTTTCCTTTTAATTTCACCATATATACTACTACCGTGATTTTTTTCACAACATCAACCATTTAGCTGGCACATTTGCACTGAAGTCTTAATATTTTACAAACGGATCCCTAAATCTAAAAATGGGCTTTCCAACCCCTAAACGTTTTTAGAAGATGGGGTAGGTGAGAAAAAAAATACACTTTACATATAGTCTTTATATAAATACACATCCTCACTTCACCTATATGTAAAGTGGGGGAGTCTATTTTTTTTTTTCTAAAAAAAAAATGTTATTCAAGATTTTATTCCTTCACTTTGTCGCCGTAAGTAATATGTGTATCCAGGCAAAATTACAGTCTTTTAGCACTTTAAGAGACTGTTTTCTGAGCAAAGCTGCGGCCGGACGGACGGACGGACACGGCGAAACTGTAAGGGTTTCGTTTTGCTATTTCGGCTACGGAACCCTAAAAAATGGTTGTCTGTAACATCCGTTTACGGACCATAATTTTACGTGGTAACGTCATAAGAAAACATTGATGACATTTCGCCATTCGCGTTGCTTAGCAATCAATCAATAACGTTATAATAATAATAATAATAATTTCTTTATTGCATCAAATATGGTAGGTACAGAGGTATTATAAAAATTAGAAGTTTCACATATTTGGCAGTATAAGCATGCAATAGAACAAAATCTGCATTCCAACATTAAACATCTTTATACACTTACGCAATCTATACACTTTTATTTCATTCATCTATGCCTGTAAAACTTACAAGGATATTTTTTTAAAAACTCATCAATAGAATAAAAGCATTCTTTTAGCAACCATTTCTTTAATTCTAACGAAAACTTTCTAAATGGTAGTTGGGTAATAACTTTAGGCAAAGAATTATAAATTAGGGGAGCCATATAAACGCAGTTCCGTCGAAAGATTTCTAACCTAGGAATAGGCATTTCGTAATCTAGATGTGTAACTATTCTCTTATTTTGATTATCCTTACGCTCAAATAGTGTAGGATTAGTTCTTAAAAACCTGGCTACTTCGTAAATATAAATACATGGGACTGTGAGAAGATTATGCACTTTGAAGATAGGCCTGCATGAATCGGACCACTGCATATCAAACATAGCACGAATACACTTCTTTTGTGCAAGAAAGATTCTCTCTATTTCAGAAGAGTTACCCCACACGACTATGCCATAACGGATTACTGAGCAGACGTATGCGTGATAAACTGTTATAGAAGTATGCCTGGATGTAATATTTTTAACCTTTTTTAAGGCAAATACGAACTGATTGATTCTTTTTGCAATTATTGCAATGTGATTCTTCCATGTGAAATGCTCATCAAGAGTTACACCGAGGAACTTTATATTACGTACTTGTTCTATAGCAACATTATTATATTTGACATTAACGTGCACAGGTTTACTTTTGAATGTTTTGAAATGAAGTACGCTAGTTTTGGAAGTATTAATTTTTAATTTATTTGTATTTAACCATTTTATTATATTATTTAAAGTTTCATTAATTTCAATTTCATAATTTTGCATATTATTGCACTTAATAATAATTGTAGTGTCATCGGCGAACAATACACTTTGATGTTTAATTGACTGTGGCAAGTCATTTATAAAGAGAAGGAACAGTAGTGGCCCCAAAATACTACCTTGGGGTACTCCACAGTGATTCGTTCTAGCTTCGGAATCAAAACTTTCTAGGCTATTATGCAATTTATTAAACCTTGCCACCCTTGTTATCTGTTTTCTATCAACTAGGTATGAATGAAACCATTCTTTTGCTGGTCCCCTGATGCCGTAAATTTCCATTTTTTCTAAAAGTTTGATGTGATCAACACGGTCAAAAGCCTTACTTAAATCTAAAAATAATGCACATGTGGGCATTTTATTATTAATATTGGTAATAACTGCTTTAACTAATGTAAATATCGCCAAACTAGTTGATTTATTTTGCCTAAACCCGCATTGTTGTTCAGCAAGAATATTATATTTATTTAAAAAGTGCAGAACTCGCCTGTACATGACTCTTTCAAAAATTTTTGATATTACCGGAGTTATAGCAATAGGCCGGTAATTATCAACATCTGATTTCAACCCTTTTTTGTGCAGTGGCTTTATCAAAGAAAGCTTTAAATTGTCTGGAAAACATCCCTGCTCTAAAGATAAATTAATAATATATGCTAGTGGTACTGATATATATTGAGATATATTCTTAATGAGTTCTGTTGTGATATTATCATAACCAGCCGATTTTGTATTTTTTAATGCCATTATTATACGATGTATCTCAGAAGCATCGGTTGGTTCAATAAAAATACTTTTATCGTTTGATGTTATAGTAAGCCTGTCAGAAATATTATCATCAAGAATAGTTAGTTCCAATTGTATCGAATGTCATGTCGCTGCAATCGCCATTCGCTGCTAATCAATAACGTGACTTTTTTAGACAATTTTTTGTAAGTGCAGCCGGTCATCGATTTAAAAAATATTAAAATCGGTCGAGCCGTTTCGAAGAAGTTCGACTACAAACACCGTGACACGAGATTTTTATGAATTGGAATTTCATTAAAAAAAAAATTACAACAGCTTATAAACCCGGGAAATAAATCTGTTTAAACATTTTTTACAAAGTCAGACATAACAATGGAAACAAACTATCTATGCTTAATAATATAACTCTTATAATTAATGTTTGAGGTGATTTAGTTTAACTTCGAGACATTTCCTTATTGTTTTTACAATTAACTGTCCCTTATTAGGTACAGTAATGCATTGTATTGTATTAGGAATCATGTAATTTTATAGTTAATTGGTTTGCGTTAATTAATTAAAAAGAGGTTAAGCACGAGCTCCTTTGCTCTTTTCTATAGGGATTATGAATTTTGCAAGGTGATAGCCGTCTGTAATACAAGCTTCGTATAATGTCGAGTCATAATCCATACTAATATTATAAGTGTGAAAGTAACTCTGTCTGTTACGCTTTCACGCACAAACAACTAAACCGATTTAGATAAAATTTGGTATGGAGATAGTTTGAGCCCTGGGGAAGGACATAGGATAGTTTTTATCGTGGTAACCGACAACCACGCGGGCGGAGCCGCGGGCGAAAGCTAATGATGAATAAAGCATATTTTATCTGCGAATTTAACTGTTTGGAGTATTGTTTAAACAGCTAAAAAGGAAAAGATAGTTTGTTTAAACTTTTAAACACATGTCTATTGACAAAAAACAAACTTTTTTTCAAAGACGACTCCCGCAGTAGCCCTGTGTCGCGGGGGACTTTACAAACATACAAGTCACGCATACAAAGTAAAACCAGACTCGGAACAACAATTTGTAGATCACACAAAGTGATGTCTCGTGTGGGAATCGAACCCACGACCTCTTGAGTAGCAGTCGGACACACTCCAACCACGCCACAGAGGCAGTCCAAAAAATTACATATACTACGGGTGAAATACCTTGTTAATTGCCCGACGTTACGTTCGCACTGCAACGGCCGCGGTCACGGGTAGACTGGTTCAGTTCATCGTCGCCTCCATGAAGCGCAAGTTCGCTTGATTTTTACTACTCACTATTACAAAAACTTTCTTTGTCACCACTGCTCATCAATGACGAGAAAACCAGTCATGGTAGGTACTAATCTTTACCGAAATGATTCACGTTCCGTTCCACATCTCATTTCTGTCTCTAAAAAGGACACTTTCGCCATATTTCTCAGCACAGTCATGACTACTAGACTGTGAATTGGCACTTTGTAAGGTTTCTAACCGATTGCGAGATATAAATCAATGTTCTACATATACAGATAAAATAATTGTATCCAAACTAATGTCTCTTATTACATAAAAGCAACTCGTTACTTTCGTGAAATACATATTTAGGTACTTGTTAGTGTTAGACTCTATATTATTCTAATCCGTTAAAATATATAATGTTTTAATATATTTCATTCTATTTTTATCAGAATTTTACTCAATCATAATTTAAAAACATATTGAGATTTGATTTTGACGGTTGACATTCAAAATGTAAATGTCGGTAGTGACATCACATGACGTTGACATCTGTCATGCGGATGTCACTCCGACATGGAGAGGGGATAGAAAGATGGCAGACAGATTGTATTCGCGTGTTGAACAGTGCGGACGTTTGCAATAGCTCAAATAAATCCGTTTATTACTTTGTAATCCTAAGCATTTTTATTGAAGTCCGAGTTGATCCTTCATTAGAAATGTAATGACCACCATATGAAAAAGTAATAATGTCTCGGAATCGGCGGTATTTGCAAATGCGGTGTCCTTATTCTTGATTTTTTTTCCGTTATCGCGGCAAGCCTGCGCAAACTGTCAAAATCTTGTCATATTAGTAAATAGAGAGCTGCGGTTAGATATGCATGCGCAGCGGACATTTTTGAGCGCACCGCGCTTGAGCCAGTTCGCAAGGGCTTGCCGCGAAACGAAAAAAAAGAACATGATTAAAGACCCAGGACTAGATCGCTTATTGTGTCATGTGTTTGCTAAATGTGAGTATTTCAAAAGCTAATGTGAACTTTTAAGTAAAATTAACCCACGAAGATATTGTAAAGCCACCGATTTCATAATAGATTAACAAATTGTTAACTCTCTTTCAAAGCTTCAAGCAATAAAAAATCTTTCTCATCCTCTAAAAACATGAACAATTTCAATCACGGAACAAAACAGTACAATACAACAAATGCTTTCCCTTTTTAAAAGCAATAATCCGCACAACCGACGCATTTATATTACACAATAACTCCATTTAACTGAGAAATAATGGATCCCTTTTATTATAAGCTGTAGTAGAAAGTCTGTCACAATTATTTGCCCTTATAGGCGAATTATAATTGTGTCTTTTGTGCCGCGGGCTCCCGTATGGATTGGTCAACAAGAGGAACAATTGGTGGTCACTTATCATTTAGTAAAAGCGGCAAATTATCTTTGTTTGCTATAATTGGGATTGCAATGTTATGACTAATTTAGAAGTTGTCTTGGTTTTGATAAATGAGAAATACTTATTGTTTATTAGCTTTAGCTCGAGGTTCCACACTCGTGAGTCATGGCTCTCTTAAAACTTGACTGGCCTGTTGGTCTGGTGGTTAATGACCCTGACTGCTAAGTCGGAGGTCGTGGGTTCGATCTTCACCCAGGATAAAACTTTGTGTAATGAGCATGATGGTTTATCCTGTGTCTGGATGTTATTTATCTATAATATGTATGTATTTAGAAATATATAAGTATGTTTATCAGTTGTCTGGTTTCCATAGCACAAGCTCTGTTTAGTTTGGGATCAGATGGCGTTGTGTGAATTGTCCCAAGATATTATTTTATTAAATCGCAATTCCTGAAAAACCTTTCTGTTGCCTTGTTCATCAATAAACTTGTCAGCAAAATTTCAACATTGTGTGAACTCACTCATCATCAACATTTTTATTGTAAGAACTAGCTGTGCCCGCGACTTCGTTCGCGTGGAAGTTGGGTTTATATTAGGGTAGTTTATGTTACAATTTGACTTCTGTGTAAAACATATTGGAAACATGCTCCACAATGCTCTGTGGCATCTATGGATGGTATGATGTATCTATGATATTAGGGCCTAGCTCTAATCAGGGCCCGACCTATGGCAAGGCAAGCCAAGCAAATGCCCAGTGCAGCAAAATGAAGGGCGACAAAGTTTATGGCGCCAGACGGTTAGAAGACAAATTATAATAGTATTTTACCAAAATGATTTGCATCACATCAAATATTACTATTATCGGTTTGGGGTTAAATGAAGCCCGAAATCGCCCAAGTACTCGCGCGAAATAGGGCTAGTGTGAGATAAGTTTTTAAAAAAATATCCTGTTTTTAAAACATTGCATTCCATGGTACTGTGATGCGTGTTCAAACAAACAGACAATATTCAAACGTTTCTAAAAGATATACTGAATTAGTATATCTTTTAGAAACGTTTAGTTTAAATACTAAACTTATTTCTTTATAATGTCTACATTGGTGAATTAAAAAATAGGTGTGGCAACCTGTCGTATCCGAGGATAGAACAAAGTGGCGTGCAATTAGAGAGGCCTATGTCCAGCAGTGGACTGCGATAGGCTGATGATGCTGATGATGATGAACCCGTCGTTAATTAAGATCATCATAAATTCATATCCCTCTACGTAAGAATTTCAGATTTATTTTTTAAATCAATTTACCTGATTCTGTTTCATTTGTATTTAAACGCCATCTATTTTCAAAACTGGATAAGTTTATTTTAATACTTGATGACTTTAAATTAAATTATACTTAAACTATCATGCATATTAAACGTAGGTAAGCAAGGTATATAACCTAAAATTATTCACGCGATTAAGACCCGTAATATATATATATATTCATAATAGCTGTGCCCGCGACTTCGTTCGCGTGAAAGTCGGGTTTAAATTAAGGTAGTTTAGGTAACGAAATAACTTCTGTGTAAATATGTTGGAAACAGTCCTGTTGACTAAATACTTACTAAATAAAAATCGATCCGTTCTATTCTTTTAGATAGTTAGTTTGGTGTGCGGCTTAAGAAGTGGGTTTTCTGTTGTTTTTATTTTATTCTTTCAACGTTATACCTACTTATTACCTAATAATTTTTAATAGAATTTGTACGAAAATGTTGTTACTTCTCATGTGATCGTAAACGTGTAAAGCCTAAGTACTTAACTGTGATAGTTTTCTTTATAATTTTAGTGTTTATACTACTACCCTGAATTTTTTCACATACCCAACATCAACCATTTAGCTGGCAGGGGGACACTTGACTCTAACAAAAATGTTCATTATAAAGCCTAATATTATACACAAAGGAATCCTTAAATCTAAAAATAGTCTTCACAAACCCTAAACGCTTTTTAAAAGACCTATCTAAAGATACCACACACGATGGGGTAGGTAGGTGAGAAAAAACGTTACAACGCAATACTAATAATAAAACTGCTGTAACACTTTAGTAAGCAAACACAGAGCGTGTCATGTGTGTCATGCCCGCGAAAATGTCAGATATCCCTAAAGGTACGGTTGACAAACAACGACCCCCCTCCTCCCGTCACCCGAACTACTCACACTTGACCGATGTTGAGCAAATTCATTATCGTTGAATTGATGAACACATAATCTCCAACCATAACCCCAAAACATGATGCACCTGTGTGATGCGTGGTCAAACAAACGGACAGACAGACAAACATTTTTAAAAATCATAGCAATGTGTTTCTTTTAAAACTTCTTTTACTAAGTATACGTTACGTTATTGAATACAACGCCATCTACTTTCAAGAATGTTGCCACTCAGCATCTCAAGCACCTATACCCTAGTAAATGTTTTCACAATAAAGGAATTATTTGATCACGGTGAACAATTTGATTTCATAGATGGCGCTACATGTTTTTTTTACGTGTGTAATGTCTTTTTTTTAGACGAACACATTATTTCTGGAAAATGTCGAATACTTTTTAATTATAATGTAATATTGTTTTTCATTTCTACTACAATTAATTAATTACTCTCAGCAGTGCATGCAATACCTTTAATTAACTTACCTACGTGCATAATTTACTTGATTTTTAATATAAAAAATAATAACCAAAGTAAATAAGTTACTTACGGTCGAAAAAATAACTAAAACATTGAGAAAAATATTAAAAAAGGATAAAGACAATTTAAAAAAATACAAAAAAAACATAATCAGACATCGGATTCGAGCCCGGAACTTCGTCGCCAAAGTCCGCTAGCATAGCTTCGAGGCTATACTGTTCGCTTCTTGCCTCGTCAAAATAACTGTTCTTATGAAACTTAACAATGTTGTGTTTAGCTCCTTTTAGTTTTAGCGTGAAGTTATGTATTCCATGGGTTACAATTATAGATAATGTCTAATTGTAGAAAATTTTGTGATAAACCATTATGGTGCGACAAAAAATACGTTGCTACTCGTTCCCCATAGACGTTAGCGTAATGATTCATAGTGTAAATAATGTACTTTAGTATTTACTATAAAACTGCAAATTTTCATAAAGATCTGTCTAGTAGTTACTGTTTTATAACGAAAAATAGCTACAGACATTATCCCTTACTGCTTAGCTCCTATGGGAAAAAGCGTAATAATTTATAGCCTAAATGTTAATCTGCATCTATTAGATTGCACGTGCAAAATTTCAACCGAATCTGTACGGTAGTTTTTGCGTGATGCGTGTTCAAACAAACAGACAGACAGACAGACAGACAGACAGACAGACATTTCTAAAAATGCAGTTAAGTGTTTGAATACTCTTTTCGAACATTTCCTAATATTTTTTTTCACTAAGTTCGGCCATGTACAGACACGTGAAATTTACAGTTTTATTATATGTATAGATATAGAAGATATAGATAGATGTATCTATAAAGAATATTTTATTTAATCGAAACATTACAAAAAGGTTATTTAATTTAACTATCAATAAGTTACAGCACGCAGCATAATGTTAAAAAGATTATATACATATGTATCAATAAGAGCATGCGGCATAATGTCTAATACCTATAGATACGCCATTTCCTCCTGGTTAAATAAATTGTAAGTTGATAGTTATTATATGTTCCTTTTAGTAATAAAAAAAAATCACCTGATGATATAATGATAATAAAAATATATTTATTTATTAGCGGCTTCCATGTAAACTGCGCTTGAGCACTACACTTTATTTTACTTTACCGTCATTTGTAAATTATCATCTTGGATAATGAATTATTTAAATATTATATAGCTTTTATGTATGCTCGAAAAATGTTTATTTATCTATATAGTTTTTAAGTTTTCTTTTATAAGCGAATAATGTTTTTAAAACCTTTATTTATAATAGACATAAACCCATCTTACAAACATTGATAACATATTAAACTAACAAACTTCATCTATAAATAATGTTTAAATTAATTAACAATCACAAAAATTAAGTAACATTAGATAAATGGATTCATAAAAATATAATTGAAGAATAATATAATTTAAGTCAAATCCATACTAATAGTTATTATAAAGCTGAAGAGTTTGTTTGTTTGTTTGAACGCGATTATCTCAGGAACTACGAGTCCGAATTGAAAAATTATTTTAATGTTGGATAGTTCATTTATCGAGGCAGGCTATAGGCTATAATACTCGTAACATCACACTACGACCAATAAGAGCAGAGCAGCAATGAAAAATGTTGCAAAACGGGAAAAACTAACGTATACGAAGTTGTGCGAGCCAGCTAGTAAATAATAAAAATAGAAATACCTACCTTCGAATATGGTTATACCTTTCTAAGGATTTTCGTTATTGTGACTTTAGAAAAGGCTTTTTGTTAGTTCTCGTCAATTTCTTAAAACAGAGTTTCATAGGGAGGTGGTTTATAGCTTGGAGTGCGAAATAAATGACTAATTTCTTGATGACGATGATTCACACATGTGGATCGGAATCAAGCTTTTATATTCGGAAATACTATCCTTTTTAACAAGCTATTCCGATATCTAGAATCCTGCAGCGAAGAAACAAGAAACTATAAACAAAACAAAACATTAAAAAAATAACAAATGTTTACGTACCTAACAATGTAATTAAAAGAATCGATACGAAAACGTCTGGTTTAATCAATTCGTTGATTAATCGATTTAGTGTAATCGATTCTACGTGTGTGGTCGTAATTAGTGCATTGTGTATTTAGTTAAATATCGCTTATTGATTAGATTCCGAACTTGTTTTAGATATTTTAGTTATTTTGATTCGATGTGAAATAGGGTCAAATAGTTTGATAAGGTTGTATTGAAATATAGTTACTGTACTGTTCTACTATGCGTTTCAAATGAGAAGATAATCGCGATCACGACAACTTCACTCTGTACTTGTCAAAATTGTACCGCTAGCAACAAAAACTCCCAAGTCTGGTATGGTAATAGAACGGATGTAATATTTATTTTCATTGAACTATGTACCTACCTAACATTTTTCTTTTTTATAATTTTATTATATAATAAACACCAAACAGAAATAAGTAAATAGGCAAAATATAAGAATATTCTACACTTTTGTGGTCTTTCGTGATATATTTTTAAATTTCTTGCCAATTCCTTTACAAATACCATAATTGCATTTTTTAAAGGTAGAAAAAAATTAAGTCCAGACCGATGAATCGAACCCAATCGATGCTCGCGAGTTGCGCCCTCGCATGTGCCATCTACTCGGTAGTTACTACTTGATAAATGGGCTATCCATCAGTACAACAATTGTTAAATTCGGATCAGGAGTTCCTGAGATTACCGCGTTCAAACAAAAAAAACTCTTCCGCTTTATAATATAGGTAAGTATATAGATGTAGGTAACCAGGGTGTGAAGGAAAAGATGGTGGGGTAAATAAAAAAAACATACATTTCTGTTTATTTTCATGTTAAGGATTCAAATTACAAGAAGTCAAATGAAAGTTATCTATACAAATATTATAAAGCAGAAGAGTTTGTGTGTTTGTTTAAACGCGCTAATCTCAGGAACTACTGGTTCGATTTGAAAAATTCTTTTTTTGTTGGATAGCCCATTTATCGAGGAAGGCTAAAGGCTATATAACATTGCGCTACGACTAATAGGAGCGGAGCAGCGACGAGAAATATTGCAAAAACAAGAAAAATGTACGCATACGAAGTTGCGCGGGACAGTTAGTCTCCTATAAGTATAACCAAATACTATTCAATTCCACTCTTATCCTGTAATTAGAAATTCAAACAACAGTGCTGTATTATCTATTGATCGAACAGCGGTCTCTTTGTGCCTGTTTAGTCATAATATATAGAATTTAGTTAATTACTGTAAACAGCTGCAACTTGCAGTAATTGGCTATCCGCTTTGTTTATAAATGTTTTATATTAATAAATCTTTATTTACCATAATAATATAATAATATCTTGGGACAACTCACACAACGCTATCTGATCCCAAACTATGCATAGCTTGTACAATGGACACCAGACAACTGATAAACATACTTCTGTATTTCTAAATACATGTATTATATTATAGATAAATAACACCCAGACACAGAATTAACTATCGTGCTTATCACGCAAAGTTTTATCCCTGGGTGGGGATCGACCACAACCTCTTTTGTAGCAGTGGTCGTGGATTCGATCCCCACCCAATCCCAACCTATAGAGTAAAGTAGATTGTGTAAGGATTCTTTAATTACTGCACTAGTAAAAACTGCGTTGAAGGAGACATTTTCCCCCATTTTATAATTGAACTAGCTGTCCCGCGCAACTTCGTCTGCGTAAATTTTCCCCGTTTTTGCAACATTTATCATTGCTGCTCCGCTCCTATTAGTCGTAGCGTGATGTTATATAGCCTATAGCCTTCCTAAATAAATGGGCTATCCAACAGTGAAATATTTTTTTACACAATTACTGCAATAAAATTTCATTTCATTTCAATTACGAGGGGTGATTTTGACGGATTGTTGACCCCCTCCATCCCTGTAGTAAGGTATCGTGAGATTCGGCTTGGTGGGAGTCGTTCGCATACCGGGGGAGGGCTAGCAATGAATGTTAAAATCGGTTAATAGTATGAAAATAAAAGCTAAATTAAATCTAGTTTAAGAAGATTTCTTGCGAATAAAAAAATTATATGAGACTTGCCAAGACCCCCTTGACCCCCACATAAGATCTGTTGAAATTCAGATCGACCCCCTTCCCCCAAATCGCGTCACATAGTTAATGGACGCCCAATTACCGAGGGCCCTTAATGTGCCATTTTTTGCAATTCGTTTTTAGTCACGACTTCACGAGATATTTATTTTATAAGAATAAAACAAAATGAAGGTAAATAACTCAATATACAGAACTCCTCGTTTTTCAACAGTGAGTTCCGACATTGCATTATACTTGCAGAGAGAGTTTTATTCATTGTCAACGTTGGAACGGAGGTTCTAATGAATTATTTACTTGTCTACGATGTGCTTTTATGTAGGTGTGCTAGTGAAGTTTGAGGTAAGCAGTATTGATTAGGTAGCTATAATCTAAGAAATTGCTATAGATAAACAGACATATCTAGTAGACTGTCCGTGTATACTCCAGTATCCAAAAAAAATATATCCTATACTATACGACAAGGTTGTGAATAGCGGCATCTAGTTTAAAATTAATGAATTATGAACATTTTCTCATTAAAGAACGATAGCATAAATTGGAATAGTTCTATCAAAAAAAGTTAGGCGGCAGTCTAAAATGTTTAAAAGAAATATTTCATCAGCGTGTCCCTTGTTGTGCGTGTGAGTGAACTATGTGTTTGTGGACGTACTGAGTACGACTGAATAGTTTTACTACATTTTTCTTAGATTAATAATATACACACATCAAAAGTGTCTAGGGATCAAGCATTTTTATGCGGATTTCTTGAGATTGAGATGTGGCTTTGTAATAAGTTTATGATTTTATAAATTTATATGGATCCTTTTTGGTGCATTTCATAATTTGAATCAGGAACTGTGAATCAAATTCGAGTAAAAGATGAAAATCAGCTGTCAATATTTTCCCTATAAAAACATACAACGCATTGAAGACATTATTAGTGCTACTGTTTCCCTACTACTGATTAAAACCAACGTTATTATGGAGCGGCGACGTCATTTAAGCAGGGAAGAAATGCTCAGAGCCGTGGGAATGATAGAAGCTGGTTCCCGGCAACGTACTGTGGCTTTAGCTCTGAATACAAGTCAGAGTGTTATCAGTCGACTTTGGACACGTTACCGAAGCACTGGTACCGTGGCTGAGCGCCATGGAGGACGGTATCGCTGCACCACACGGAGACAAGACCGATACATTCAAATCTTAACTCGAAGAGGTCCAACAATAACCGCCATGATGTTAGCCGTGAGGCTTCATCACTCTTCAGGGAACTTAATTAGCGACCAAACAGTCAGAAACCGCTTGCATGAAGTGAACCTTCATTCCCGAAGACCGCTACGGGTACCACCTATAGCAATGCACAATCGTAGGATTCGATATCAATGGGCTCTTGAACACAGAAATTGGGCAGAAGAACAATGGCGTTTCGTGTGCTTTTCTGATGAGTCTCGTTTTGGTATGAGACCGGATACAAGACGTATACGACACTGGAGAACCCCTGGACGCCAACAGCGATTAAAATCCTGCCAGGAAGTCCATCCTTATAGTGGTGGAACCATCATGGTATGGGCGGGTATTTGGATCGGCGGAAGAACTGAGTTGATTTGGATCAGAGGCAACCTCAACGCTCAAATTTATGCTGAGACGATTGTATCAGACGTCATCGTTCCTCTACAAGTACAAATCGGTCCCTTATTTCAGTTAATGCATGATAATGCACGACCGCACACCGCAAGAGTTGTAAGACAGACTCTCGCCGCAGCTAACATCAATGTCCTGCCCTGGCCTGCTCAGTCGCCAGACTTGAACCCGATTGAGCATGCATGGGATATGCTACAGAGAAGAGCTCTGCCGAATATGGAGGGTATCCAGTCGCAAGAAGACCTTTTTTTGTTGTTGCAACGAACATGGGCGGCCATTCCACAGCGTGATTTGGATGAACTCATTTTGAGTATAGCAAACCGATGTTCTTGTGTTGTTAGTGTTCGCGGTAGAAACACGGATTATTAATTGTTTAAGTTACCCAATAAAATTTTAAAGAAAACTGTTATTTCAGTCTTTTTTTCGAACTTTAATGTTAGTGGTTCAAATGTCAAAAATCCCTTTATTAGGAAAATGGCAAATTTCTTTATTAATGCAAAGGTGACTTGGTTTATCGTTACTGTGACAAACGAAAACACTTTATTTGATGAATCCTTAAAAAAAATAAAAAAAAAAAATCAATCAGGAGAAAAGTTATTGCAAAAATATATGTTGATCCCTAGACACTTTTGATGTGTGTATCAGAATGAACTTAAACAAGTATACAGTAAAATGCACACATTAGAATTTCAAATGATAAATCGAGTCTAATTTCTGTTTCAAAATATTGTTGTTTGTTCAATCATTAGAATCTTCTTATCTCTATCTACATTTGGGTATTATACTCAAGTAGTTATGTCGGTTTTTGTGACGATGTTGTGAACCCTCGCCGTACACATCGTGTTCGTGAGGAGGCCGGACGTAGCATCATATTATATCCAGTATTACCGGGCGGTGAAGTGAATAAGTATTTGGACACGTTTAAATATAAATACCCCTACGCTTTTACGTTTGTGAGTTAACAATTTACCGAAAATTTAATTCTTGCTTGATAATTAAACATTGCCTAAGTATCTATTTTATAACTATACGTTTTATCTGACTAAGATATCTTTTTTTTTTTTTTTTTTATATCTTGGGACAACTCACACAACGTCATCTGATCCCAAACTAAGCAGAGCTTGTACTATGGTAACCAGACAACTGATAAACATACTTATATATTTCTAAATACATACATACTTATTATAGATAAATAACACCCAGACACAGAATAAACCATCGTGCTCATCACACAAAGTTTTATCCCGGGTGGGGATCGAACCCACGACCTCTTGCGTAGCAGTCGGACACACTCCCACCGCGCCACAGAGGCAGTCAAGATAAAATATAATAACGTAACATTCCTTTTAAAATACTGTCTAGGTACTAATTATAAAGAGGTACTTGAAGTTTGTTAGCTTCAATATAACGGTGCGTTCATAAGTCTGGTAAGCAGCCCGGCAAGGAGTTCGGCAATCAGGCTTAAACGGGCCGGCAGCGGTACAAAAAACTGTTCACAGACGAACAGCGCATTCAGCCCTATTCACACGCTTGTGCTCATATTCCTGCCGGTTAAACATCGTCGTTTTAAACGCGAGCATGTGAACCCATCATGAGGCATATTGTTTGATACAGGGTATCATGATAGATGAAATTTCGTGTGCCTTAAACATGATTCGATTCGTGGGGGCAAAGCCCCGGACAAAAACTTATCACGGAGAATTTAAAACTGTTCATAATGAAAATGGCAAAATTGAATTTTGAGCTTTATGCTTTCAAATTTTGAAAGCATACCCAGAGATGTTGAAAAATGCGAACTAGAACTAGGAGAGAGTGAGGATAATAGTAGCAAACTGAACTGTACAATTACTAAAATGCCGGTTATTCACATTCGTACGTATAGGTATGCAAACTCACAACTGCACACTCATATCTACAGTACTATTATGCTGGACTGGCTATCCCGTATAAAATGACAGCAATTTAAAAAGTCCAATCGAATTACCGTCCTGTGAATGTTCTTGACACTAATGACAAATGGTCGTTGTGTTCTCCTTGTTACGCATGACTGTCTCCAAATGTCAAAATCAAATGGAAGTTGCTGTCGGCGGTAGCCGGTCCATCGTACTAGGGGTCAGTGCAAGTACGGGACGACATTTACAATTAAACGTCCTAAACATACAGGAAAAAGTTGCAAAAGAGCTATTTTTTGATTTCCATGCATGCGATCTCCCAACTCATACAGCTGTAGAGAAAATCGTAAACAAACGGACATTTATAAACAAAATGCAGACATAGGGCTACACTCTTTACCCAAAATATAATTTTATGGTGCGTTCAGACGCGTGCCAAACAGCCCGGCAGGCAGCCCGACACGGGCCGGCGCGTGGGACGAAATCGCAAATTTGGGACTTAGGGATTTGTATGGGCATTTTTGGAATTTACATAAAAATACAATACTTTTTTGTTCCACGACTTTTTTGTAAACCTACTACTCGCCGTGTTATACCACTTTCAAAATTATGTAGAAAAATATGAAAATTTGGTTTAAATAATGCAAAATATAGTCGCTTTGTTACAAATACGTGCTATTGAAATATCAATAGCACGTATTTGTAACAAAGCGACTATATTTTGCACACCACTTCTGTGACGTCATTTGTTTACGTTAAAATCAAGGTCAAACCGGTTTTATAGATGCACTGTCAATAATGACGTGCGCCAATCAGAGGATAGTAAATTTGCAGGTAGTCCGAGAAATGGGGGTAGGTAGGGTAGTTTAGGGTTTTGTAAAGTTAGGATTCAGTTCGTTGTTACCCACCAGTACATACGAACTACCTTCATTTTTATTTTTGTGAATTTTGTGGTTTACGTGAATTTTGTGAAAATGTTTCGTGATTTAGTTAATAATCTAGATTTGTTTGTGAAATTGAAAGTAGCTGGCAGTGTGAAAGATAATAATTATTTATATAACACTATTAAAATAAAATTACCTAACATAAGTGATGATGATGACAAAAGTTTAAAACAGTTCTGTTCAACGTATTGTCATAATGTTAATAGAAAATGGGAAAATGCTAGTCGTAAGGAAGAAGTGTTTATAAAAAACTATGGTGCGTGGTTGGATTCGGAAATAGTTTGGCCACATTTTATGAAGACATTTATGGAAAAAGGAAATGAAGCAGTTCCCAGTACTTCAGCACAATTTTTACATCCATCACCAGTGAAGACATGTGCATCTGTTAGTACATCGACCCACGTAAGTCCTAGAAAACCTTTTACCGAGTTAGGCCCTAAGCAAAAAAAAAGACGTTCAGAAAGTTATGAGACCACTATGTCTTCAGAGGAATTATCCGATGTACATCTTTTAAAATTGAGACAAGATGGGAATGAAGGTATTGCTGAAATTTTAGAGCACTTACTCAAGAACCCACAAGACGTACAGAAAGTGAAAGATTGTCTTTTTGTTAAAAAAAAGAAATCTGAATTTTTACCGGATGAAGCTTTAGGTTTGTTTTCATCTCTTAAAATGACAAAGTGGCAATATAATACGCTACGGACTAATACCCAACGAGTCACCAGTGTGAACATTTTCCCCTCGTATTACGCTCTTCAAAGCGAAAAACTGAAATGTTATCCACCTATCACTAGCATAACAATAACTGATACGATAGCTAAGATCGAATTGCAGGCGCTTTTGGATGTTACTGTGAAAAGACTTCTTCTGTCTACCTCAATTCAAGAGACTTTTGAGGAAATGACATTAATTAGTAAATGGGGTTTTGATGGGGCTTCAAACCAGGCCAATTACAAGCAGAAAATAAATTTGGACAGCGCAGAGGACAGTGATTGTGATGATTCTAGTGTTTTTATGTGTAGTGTAATACCTTTAAAATTGGTTTGTGGTAATCGGACTGTTTGGGAAAATGAATCTCCTAACTCGGCGAATTGGTGCCGTCCAATATTTTTCAAATTTATAAAAGAAAATAAATCTAGCATATTGCAAGAGAAAAATGCTATTGAGGCTGAGATCAACAATTTAGTAGCGACAGTGGTTGGACATATGAAAATCTCGCACAACTTAATTCTAACCATGATAGACGGTAAAGTAACATCCATTCTTTGTGAAACGTCATCTCAAAGGTGCGATTTGTGCAAAGCTACACCAACAGAAATGAATAATTTGGCTTTAATATCAGCGAAGAAAGTTGATGATGACTTATACAAATATGGTTTATCGTCATTACACATTTGGATAAGATTTATGGAATGCATTCTTCATATAGCATATAGATTAGATTTAAAGACTTGGACTGTAAAGGGTGACTCCAGGACTATTATGGAAGACAAGAAAAAGAATATTCAGAAAGAGTTTAAATCTCGAACAGGACTATTGATTGATGTCGTAAAACAGGGTCATGGTACGACCAACGATGGCAATACCGCAAGGAGGTTTTTTGAAAACTCAGAAATTACAGCTTCGATCACAGGAGTCAATGAGGGATTGATAAAACGTTTTAAAATTATTTTAGAGGCAATTTCTTCAGGACACCCTATAAATACAATTCAGTTTAAAGAATATACCGAAGAAACCATGAAATTGTATGTTGATTTGTATCATTGGTATTACATGCCTGCAAGTGTTCATAAAGTTCTTGCTCACGGAGCAGCTATCATAGATAATCTGTGTGTTGTGCCTATTGGGAAATTATCCGAAGAAGCCGCTGAAGCTCGAAATAAAGATTTTAGAAGATGTCGTGCGCATCATTCGAGAAAATTCTGTAGAAAGGCTACCAATGAAGATATTATGAATAATTTATTAATTAGTTCTGACCCACATATTTCGAAATTGTGTAACAAATTTGTGCGGAAACATAAAGATCTTTCGGAAGAAGCAAAGGGTTTGTTGATTAGTACGGATACATTTATTGACGATGGTGATGAGCAGGAAAACTTGTGATATAATACTTATGATACGTATAAGTTATGAAAACGCTAAATGGTGAGTTTGTAGTAGTGGACTAGGCCTATTGGGGATACCACGATAAAAAAAACGCGCCTAGTTCTCTACCTCTTAGGTGGTGTGGAATAGAGAATATAAAAAAATATATAATGACATATATCTCCGAAAGCGCAAAAAATCGCAATATCAGACTATATGCTAAAATAGGCAAAAAAATAGTACTACTCGAATCTGAAAACCATATTTTGAGGAAACGTGAGATTTTTGAGTTATTCATCAAATTATGTTTTTCTCCATACAAAAAAAACTTCAATAAATCGTAGCATTCAAAATAACGGTAAAACACAAAAGTCGTAAAACAATTATTTCTTGTGTTTGATAGTAGATTGCATCTGCATTACTTTTTTTTAAAAACAAAGCCTTTCATTTTTTTAATTCCTAAGTCCACTACAGTTCAATTTCGTTCCACCGTGCGGCGGCGTTACAAAAAATCTGTACACAAATAGGCGAGCAGCAAATTCACGCCTATTGACACGCTCGCGCTCCTATTCGTGTCCATTGAATGTCGCTTTGAACGCAAGCGTGTAAATCCACCATTAAACGTTTGGACGTCGGATCCATATCCAGCCATTACAATTAGAAGCTCAATCCAGATCGCAATAGATTGAAAGATCTTGATTCGACTAGTTTTAACTATGCATTTTGTAAACGACTGTGTGGAATTAGTGATGAAGTTTAATCGAACCTTTGTTATTGACTAAATGGATGTTTAGATTTCTTTATTCTCAAATAGCTTCCAATAACTTAATAACAGTGTATATACAATGTATTATAATAATTGGCATTTTAAAAAAGTGGCCATGAGTTTTTATTGCCAAGTTATTTTCTTTCGTTTACTCTTGCGAACTTGGCATTAAATGTAGAATCATTCTATTCCAAATTTTGTCTGACGTTAATAAGCGTTTTATTCTGTAACCTAAGTGAAAAGTACTTTGACTTCGACTTTAATTAAGTATGTAAATAATATTGTATAATCATTTGCGAATCTAATGCAACAAAACGTTTACAACCCTTCATATTTGTCCAAATATTGGTCTGTATCTGTATCTGGATAGAGGCCGGGATGTGTAGCCCGGAAGTCGCTGCGACCTAAAAGATCTATTGTGACACCTCTTTCTTCCTTAAAGGATATCTCCAAGTTCTAGTCTGACCATGAAGTCGCCTATAAGTCTTGGTGGAGTGGCCTTAACGTCGTCAGGTGTGATTAAGTGCCCTCCGAGGTGCTGGCTTCTAGTGTGGTGATTTGCCTCGCAGCCACATAGGTGTTTCCTCATTCTTGTGGCAGAACCTGCAAACATTAGTATCATTTAGACGCATCTTGTACATGTGTTTGTTTAGTCTGCAGTGCCCGGTTAGGGTTCTGGTAAGAATTCTGAGTCTGACGCTCTCCCCTCTGCCCCCATTCTGGCTAGTTCGTCGGCTACTTCATTTCTTACGATGCCACAGTGCCCAGGTACACAACTTAGCGCTACCTTATTGGTTTTACCGAGTTTATTTAATATTGGTAAATATTGGTACAATGTACGAATATTTCTACACACGTATGTGACCAGAGTAATACAATCATACGAAACCATTATCATAAAAACAAATAATAAAAAGTTCGCTCACCCAACCAGAAACTTTTAACAAAAGAATTGAATGGTCCTTCGAGCCTTCAAAACGCATTCAATAAACGAAATTAATACACATTTAGAGAAACAGTTTCCATGGTTAGGAAAACATAAAACCGTTTGAAAACACCCTGTATGCACGATGCTGGTATATAGAAAATGTTTGGAAGTCTGTGTGTGTATTTAAAAAAAGAATAAAAACTGTGTAGCAAAGTAGACATGTAGTAAAGTGGGGATAATTTAGATTTTTAAGAAGTTAACAAACGATGAATTTGTAAAGGTGATTCAAGCATTCATAAGCGGATAACTCAGCCATACTCAAGCTTATTTTTAAAGGGGCCGCAAACACGTGTTGACGTGCAACCCTGCAATCCGCCGCTGCATTCTGGGGTTGCGCCACTACAGTAGCTGCATTCTTATCGGCGCTGCATTCTGAGGTTGCACCGCTACAGCAGTTGCACTTACATCGGCGCTGCATTGCGAAGTGCATTCCTCAACCCGTCGCTGCATATGTGAAAGTTGAATTGGACCACTACATATTTAACCGGTGTCCAGTGCCCTAATTCTAATCATAATTTCAATAATTAAGCGCGCAGCGGACATCTTTGAGCGCACCGCGCATGCGCCGGTTCGCATGGGCTTGCCGTGAAAACGGAACAAAAGAACGTGAATAATGACACTGTTCAAGCTGTGGCTTGGCATGCTTGAATAGCATTGCGCACAGCGGTGCGGTAGTGTATAGTACCTATTTACTCAGCTCCTTCTAATGGGTGCGAAATTCAAAATGGTTAAAAATAAAGAGTAACATCAGGTGGGCCAAACACAATAGCCCGGCGGCAGATTGAGTATCGCTGCTTACGTTCAGGTTGGATCTTCCAACTACGACAAGACAACGATCAATTCCACTATGTTTATTTGGGCGTCCATAGGTGACCCTGTCTATTGATCACTCGCGAATAATATCAACTAAATGTTTATTGATGGCATTCCTCTTGGTTTCTTGTAATCAAGTTTTTAGTCAAAACATAACTTCGTCGTTTTAAACATGAATATAATGCCGACTACATTTTCTCAATAAAACATAGACGTGAAACCACAAATCGACGATTTGACACGGAGGTGACACCAACACCGACCTTGTCAGTCAGCTTGTGACCACGGTCGGTGTAACCCGGTCCAAACGTCAAACATAAGGTACGAGTAAATACTTTACCTAGGTTAAACGCGTTTATTTCCGTGTCAAATTGTATTTATAATACAACGCGTAAGTTTAAAAGTTATAATCACAAATCTACGTTTTATCAGTATTACTTAATTCATTTTCCAATAAAATATTTCTACAACCATTCATATATACAGAAAAGGTCTCACAAACAAAGTCACACACATATAGTAGTCCATTTCGCACTCAAAGCATTTATAAAGGGTGCCCAAAATTACTTCATTTTACGTCTCAGGGCAACCTTTTATGGGTTTTTATCGATATTGACGGGTTCCGTATGTTACGATGCGGATCTACAATACTCATTTACTGCTCTTTATTTTTATGGGCTGTTGATAAATATCTTTTTATGGTGTTACTTTGTTTTCAAAAGGTTTTGAGTTAATGGTTTTGCAGAGTGACCCGTGGAAACGGGTCTATTTAAGGAAGTATGACTTAGTTGATAGAGCGTTGTGTATTAATAACCTATGATCTAACATATGAACCCATATGATGTCCCACTGCTGGGCACGGGTCCCCTCAGTAGAACCTACTTTTAGGTCCTGGGGTAATTGCCATAATCGCCACGCTTCGCGATCGCAATGAGGCTTTAAATACGCAGAGGACGCTGCTGCCTGTCCTTCAGTCTGAAATCAATTAGTCGCCTAGACGACACCCAGTGGCGGATTTAGGGTTATTTCGAGGCGGGGCAGAAAATAAAATGAAAAGAAAACTAAAAATATGGATTTTGCCTTTAATTTAATACCCCACTCGAAGCTTTTTTTTTTTTTTTTTTTAAAAGATAACTAGCAATGTGGGATTAAGTCCCACATTACTAGCAATCTTGTTAAACCCTCCAGCTAAGCTCAAAGGCTGTTAGGAGTGGGTTCACGTCGGTAGTAGGGTAGGATACGAACCCGACCTCACGATTGCGAGACCGATGCCTTAGCCATTAAGCTACCGCCGCTTTTAATAGTTTAGTTATTGTATGAGTTTAATTGTGTGGTCTGAAAAAAAAAATCGATCGACACAATAAAACTCATAAAATTCACCATTAGGATTTTTTTAAAGAACTATTATGTACCCTCGCGTCATAAAGGTGAATTTAATGACGTATAATTTGTTAAAATCGGTTAAGGTGTTGAGGAGCTATGAGCAGACGTAGGAACATTAAAATAGGCCTCCTCCGCAGTCGAATGAAAATACCTACATTTGTACAGTTTTGTGTTTTCCCCACGAGTAATTTTGCCGCATACCATCATTATACGAAGCCTCGAAATAACTTTTTCATTCCTAAATTAAATCCTGTAAGTAAAAGACACATTTGGTATAATACATCTTAGCAAATACAACTTCATCAGTGTGCGGGGAATAAGTGAAAATGGTGCGTTAGCATAAGAGAACAATTTGCCAAAAGAGCCTTTACGCGGGTGATTTAGGACCAAAACTAGATGAATCACACTGAGTATTTGGGTGATATACAAGTATGTGCACTTGGTTTTGGTTACAATTAGGTTTAACGAAGAGAAAAAATGATGGTGTTACATTTAAGGGCGTCCTAGTCGATGATTCTACCATACAAAGGCTTATAAGTGATTAGTCCTCTGTTTAAGGTCGCAAGTCAAAGCTTAAAATTAATATCAATTCGTCTTATCATAAAGGGACAACTAAACGGACCATTTTTAAGGGAATTTGTGGCGGCAATGCTGTGGCCGGCAACATGGCAGTACTCTCCAATATTGATATAATGGTTGCCGGACGATCGCCGAGATCGATTTTCCGCAATGTTGCCCTGACGATTTTGTTGTTGTTTCAGTCGCTCTCTATTTTATTGTTGCCGGGTTGTCTAGCCTGTTTAGGAGACTGAATCATGCGCCATACAATTGCAGTCATATTGCCATTATTGGCCGAGCAATTAGTTGAAAATAGTCCGGCCACAAATTGCTCTCGTAGGCCCCAACGTCGGTCACAACGCCATTCGTTCGTTTGGATCTAGGTTAACATTGGCACCAATACTATTTCTCAGATCCACACGTTGGGCAAGTGGCGTTGAGACCGATGTTGAAGCCAACGTGTGGAACCGGTGCAGCTGCGTAAGCGTACCAAGGGATAGATGACGACAAAGCACCGCCTTGTTTTGGGTGGGACGAGTGACGTTAGGACCGACGTTGAACCCAACGTGTGGAGCCGGTATTACATATAATGAACAAATAAAAACTGTGAAAACAAACAGACAGATTCACCAACGTTACTCTACTGTAACAAATGCAAATGTTCACCACATACTCGGCTGAATGAAAGTCTTTATATGAATGTATTCGCGAATAAACTTACCCGATGAATTATTCATCATGTCACCACTCACCACAAAGAATAGCGCTGATATTTGACATTTAATTTTAAGATTCTTCCTCGTTTTACCCCATACCCTTTAGGTGTTTGTAATAAGTGTTTCATGAATTTCTTTGTTGCAAAAAATAAGCACTTTTAATAGTCGTTAACTTTTTTAAAGCTTCTTCAAAACGGAGGCCCTGAATTTAATTTTAATATAATTATAATATACAGGGTGTTTTAGGGTTTCGTAGCCAAAACGGCTATAACTGAACCCTTATAGTTTCGTCATGGCCGTCTGTCTGTCTGTCCGTCCGTATGTCACAGGCATTTCACTCGAAGACTATTGAACACTGAATATTGATTAAATTTGGTGAAAAGGGGTATTGTAGTAGCCGCTACTTAGTTAGATAGCTAAATAATACAAATAAATATTTTTAGGGAGTCACTCCATACATGTATCCAGAGGTAGGGGTATACACAGTTATGCACACATGCATATCTCATTAAGCATATTTCATAATCTTACTCATCAATCTTTGACATTTACGACATAATCAAATCAAATCCATATTGCCAACATTTTGAAGGATTCTATCATCAAATATAGCCTTCGTTATGTCTTGAAAATGCACTTAAAGTATACATAAAGCCTTATAATCTCGTGATACAGGGTATTAAATTCCCTACCAGATCGTTTCTTAACTTGCTCAAAACCACTCATTAGATACAATAAACCATTCTACAAAGACCCCAACATTCTACAAGCTATAACGAAACGAAAACTCAAAACAAACTGGTCCTCCCAAAACAATAACCATTATAAATGTACCTTCCTTTCTTCCGCGTTTTATAAGCGATTGTTATTAGGGTGCGGTTCAAAATAAATTGGATGGAAATAAAACGCTATCCATGATCGACCGTTTAATTTATATCCGTTGTAAAACAGGAATAATATTGCTTTGTTATTGACAAAAGATATGAGTTTTGGTAACCCTTATTTTATTATATGCCACAGTGTAAGTAAAATTCAGTCATTGTCAATTAATTTTACAGTATGACAATGTGCTTTCTGTAGTTGATTTCTTATACTGTGACATTCAGTAGGGTTGAAAAATTGGGTATTGTGAAAAATGTCATGATATTTAAACGGTATTGCTTGCTTAGCGAATGTTTAAAACATAGCGAATGTTTTGCATTTAAAGCTGTTGTTAATTCACTTTTGACATGGTTTCGTTCGAGTTATTTTCGGAACGTAGTTCCTTAAAGCACGTTTTTATTTATAGGCTGGGAGGCTAGACAAAAAAAGGGTTACATTTTGATATCGATCAAATATCTATTATTTATGATTATGTGAAGCTAGATTAAGGAAGTTGTATTATATACCTAAGTTTTTGTATTTTTATAAAAGGTTGTAAAGCTTATTTTATAACACATTTGCTCGTTAAGGGTCTCTTATTTCACCAACTTCAATATCGTAATGTATCTCATTACGTACTTGTGCGTTTTGTAATGTGAAACGCACGGTTTATCAAGATGCTCCGTCTAAAATGAACGGTATTTTTTTAATATTAGCAAAGAGTTTTTATGTCAGAAAAGTGGTCAACATTTTATGAAAAAAAATTAACTTTGAGAGATAAAATATAATAAATAAACATTTAATTCTATAATCTAATTAATTTTAACTTTTATCAGAAACAAAACACGAACATATTAATTTACTTTATTAGTAATACTGGCTGTTTTTGTGCCTATGCCTTAAATAAAAAAACCTGATGCGCCCGCATTGCAAATTTGTGAACAAGTAAAAATTATTCCGCACGCTTTTTTTTCGCTGTATTGATTTTATTTGAAAATGTTATTTATTTCCTCGCAAATGTAATATATAAAATTCTCGTGTCACAGTTTTCGTTGCCATACTCCTCCGAAACGGCTTGACCGATTTTGATGAAATTTTGTGTGCATATTGGGTAGGTCTGAGAATCGGACAACATCTTTTTTTCATCCCCCTAAGAGTTTGTTTGTTTGTTTGAACGCGATAATCTCAGGAACTACTGAGCCGCATTGAAAACATATTTTATTGTTGGATACCCCATTTATCGAGGAAGGCTATAGGTTATAACATCACGCTACGACCAATAGGAGAGGAGCAGCAATGAAAAATGTTGTAAAAAAAAAGGAAGAAAAAAGAAAAAAGAGAAAATTTACGCAGACGAAGTTGCGCGGGTCAGCTAGTATGTTATAAAAATGTCGTATGACATACGTGCGCTTTGATAACTACAGCATCTGCTTAAAAACGTAATTTTTAACTTACCGCGAATTATACCATAATGTACTATTACGTATGTCGAACTGGCTGTGTTTAAATAGGACATTTTAACACACATTTCTTCCGGATGTTTTATAATAATTAGTTAATGCAGACACAAACCAGACATAAAATGCAAAAGAAACTATGTTCCAACCGAAACATAGTTTCCTTCGTCCATAAGACATCTCTGTCTTTTTCTTTTGTTAATTCACGAATGCTATTGGTGGTATATATAGAGAGTTCTCCTAACCGATTTCAGTCACGGTGACTAATCTGATTAGAGATTACATAACAGACAAGTGTACCTACACTCTAATTCCGTGTCACAAGATACTCTTCAAGGCACGAAGTGCAGCGACATTTTTAAAAACGATCACCAGTATATGGATTGGCAGCAGTAATGTTGCTTAACCTCGTTAATCTGTCGATGTGTTCGGTCTCCACTGAGCCACGCACCCGTTATACATTTTTTCTCTTCGAAAATATAAGGTTGGATGTTATGTTAGCGTTTTTATCAATCTTTTTAGCTCTCGGAGGAAAGTCAAAGTTTTCGTTCACGGATCAGTAACTTTTGTCTGATTTGATGTATATTCAATCTTCAACAAAAATAAAAAGGCCCCGCAAAAGTATTTCTTATATTTAATTGTTTTAGGTACTTTTCATGTACCTTCCTGCTTTCTTTTCTTACATTCATATTGTATTTGAATAAATTTATAACCCGCGATGTTATATGCCTTTGGGGTAAGAGGTGTATATGTGAGTGTGTTTGTGTGTGTGTGTGTGTATCCGTGGGGGTAGTTCATGCACTAAGGCTGATTTTGGTTTATCTCATGTTTTAACTTTTTGATAATACAATTTGCATCAGTCCTTTAACATGGTATATAGTAGGTATATTAGTCGCAGCACTTTACCCCCATATCAAGTTTATAAACATTTAACCATTGTAAAATTGCCAATTTAAAAAGAGTGGCCGCGAGTTTTTATTGCCAGGTTCTTTTCTCCGGCTTTACCTATTGTTTGCGAACTTGTTATTATCCATGCAAAATTACGGTTCTCTATTTTTATTCCTACGATTTTATGTCATAATTTAACATTGCATAATGTTTATACTCCTAATATTAGTTACGCATAATTCTCATGCGTCATAACTTTTTTAATCATAATTTTTTAATCCTAATCACTATAAGCATAATATTTAAAACGCATACTATGCCAAAGCATAACTTTACTTACGCATAACGACGCATAACCATAACTATTATAAGCATACAAACTATATGCCGAAAAATTAACTACAAAAGTTTTAATAACAATATTACACTATTTTATACATTGCTATCGTCAAACATGTAGGCGCATAAAATTGTACTATCTTCGACGGAGCCCCGCTTCGCGGGGCTCCTACTTTTGGGTGGTTTAAAAAAAAAAACCTAACACGAAGACTAAGGCGGGAGCTCCGCTTCGCTTCGCTCCCGCCTTAGTCTTCTAACCTAACCTATCCGAGTCGGATTGCTCTGAGTCGGGGTGTTAAAGATAATTAATTTCGACCTAACAATATTATGTATTATTTTCATAATTATATCAAATTTTGATTATGTCAAGAGTCGATTATGCTTTACAACTTTATGCATATCAAAGTTATGAATAAATATAATAGGATATATAATATTTATGCTTAATAACACAGTATGCTAAAAACCAGTTATGGCACACTATTTTTATGACAAAGAAAATTATGCCTAATTTATTATGACAATTTTAAATAGGACAAAAATCATTATGAGTAAAAAAGGTATCCCCAAAATTACTGCCTTCTAGCAATAACAATCAGCTGCGGACGGGCAGACGGACGGACATGGCGAAACTATAACTCCGTTATGCCATTTTGGCTACGGAACTCTAAAAAATAAAATTAACGTGGGAGAAGCCGCCGGAAAAAGCTATTCCCATATTAATCCTAATAGCTTGATATCTTACTAAGTGTTCCCTACGGTTTTGTCTACGTTATGTTTGATTTTTCTAGATTGCCTTTACTATTACTAGTTGTCGCCCGTGGCTTTGTCCGCGTTTTAGGATTTACCCCTTTAAGGGTTGATTTTCGATTTCTTCAAAACCCTGAAACACGTGATTCTTTAGATATGAATTTTCACAGATCTGAGTTTATACAACATTTGCCAAGAAATCACAATCAAAATGTACTACAACTACTTGTATCACTTTCCTGGCCACTAAAGGGGTGATTAATTATCAAATACGCTGAAACATGTGGCAAAAGCGAAATTTTACAGAAATCACTCAAAAACTGTCAAATTTTCGTACAAAATTGTAACACCTATTTTACCCCCTTTAGGACAGATTTTTCAAAAATGCGTGTTTCATTACTTTTAATCAAAAACCAAATCCGGAATTTCTCGACTTAGGGGACGATTTATCAAAAAAATCTTTCATAGTAGATACATACAACACAAAAGGCAACAACTGTCGATTTCAATTTTTTTTTTTAAATAACTAGCAATGTGAAATTGTAGTCCCACATTACTAGCAATTCTGTTAACCCCTCCAGCTAAGCTCAAAGGCTTGTGTTAGGAGTGGGTTCACGTCGGTAGTATAATGGGTAGGATTCGAACACGCGACCTCAGAATTGCGAGACCGATGCCTTAGCCGCTATCGCTGCTTCTTCAGTCTTCAGTCTGTACCTACGTTAGGTATGTGATTATACAGATATATATAAACTTAACTTTTGTATTCCGATCACTTTTGGCACAGTTACTTAAACCATACTCCCAAACTTTCAGATTTATAATATTAAGTAAGATTAAATAGTTTCCGTTTGTTTGAAAATGTACCCGCTATGTAATATCGGCTTGTTTACTGAATATATTTCCATCTACACCCGAAAAACACACAGTTTTGGTAACTCGGAACGAAACCACATAATACCAGAGAGTACAGAAGGTAATCTTCATAGAAAAGGCTCTTGACGGACGCACATATAGACATCGTTCACGTATAGGTACGCAATCATGCACTGACTTCTCTAGTACGCTGGATAGACTACTGCCGACAACAAGAAGTGTCCATATGCAGACAAATCATCTTCTAAATACTTAGTTTATTTTGATATATCATTTAGACACTTTATGATAGCGTGGTGAACTTCGATATGTAATATCTTGGAACAATTCAAACAACGTCCTCTGATCCCAAACTAAGCAGAGCTTGTACTATGATAACCAATTACCAAACAACTAATAAACATACTTAAATATTTTTAAATACATACATTATTTAGATAAATTACACCCAGACACAGAATAAACCATCGTGCTCGTCACACAGAGTTTTATCCTGGGTGGGGATCGAACCACCGACCTCCGGCTTAGCAATCAGGGTCACTAACTACGACACCAACAGGCCAGTCAAAAGGGTCCAGAATAGAAGTGAGTTAAGTGAGATGTGATTATTAAGTGCATCAATGAAATGCATTAACGGCAAAATCAATGTCGCCAGTAATTAAACCCTAGAAAAAAAACAGTGCAAGAGCATGTCAGACCATGCTCAGAGTAGAGATGCGCAGCTTTGAATAATTGCATCAGCAGAAAAGCGTATGTTCTTGGCACTTAGGCCCATGGCCGCAGTTTTTCGCAATAACTCATGATGTTCTATTACATTGTATGGAGTGCCCCCCTAAAAAGATTTATTATTATTATTTAGCTATCAAAGTAAGTAGCGGCTGCAACAAGACACCTTTTCACATAATTTCATCACTATTTATTGAGAAGTCTTTTAGTAAAATGCCTGTGACAGACAGACGGACATGACGAAACTATAAGGGTTCTGTTTTTGCCATTTTGGCTACAGAATCCTAATACCTATTAAATGCCTTAATTGTAAATGTGTAAAACTTTAATTCACAATCAAATAGAAGTCTATTCTTGTGTTATAACAACAACGGTCATTTGTCATAACTGTCAAAAAAGTTTAGAGGACGGTTATTCGATTCGGCGTTTGAAATTACTGTCACTTTGTATGGGGTAGAGGTGAGTGGAGTCACGGAACACGTCAAATCTGTGACGAGGTACGTAAACGATGTCGAAGTTCGGCGCGATTACGATGTTTCATACTAACTTCGGTCGGACCGAAGTTAGTACAAAACGTCGTTATCGAACAATAGTTCAAAAACATAGTATGTAATGACAGTACTCCAGCATGAATTTTCGCAACCAATTTTCTGATAAAATCAGGGTCCTTATTCGCGTTTTTTTTTCCCGTTTTCGCGGCAAGCCAATGCAAACTAGCGCATGAACGGTGAGCTCAAAGATCTTCGCCGTTGTCATATTTACAGATCGTGCGTAAGATTTTGACAGATCGTGCGATCTGTCAAAATCTCGGGTTTGCCGCGAAAACGGATAAAAACATGATTATGAACCCAGGCGCGGAACTTCGGTCGCGTACCTTCGACAAAGTGTGCTTAGATACCTAGTTTAAGTTCGTTAACAGCGTTTATTATAAAGATTGCGTACTGTACTCTCAGTATTCTGTGACAAAACGACGAAGTTAATTGTTTATTAATTATTTCGTGATAATTAGTTGGTAAACATTCGTCAATTGCGTACTAATTGAGACTGTGGTTACAACAGCCTGTTATATTATTCATGTGGGTAAATACGAGAGGTATTTTTTTTAGTAATTAGAAAGATAAGCTTTTATTATAGTGGCTTATTTATTTATTTATTTAATTTTTTTTTCATAAGGTATTTAATTATACCATTTTTTTTTAAAGTGTATTTATACAAACAGTGTTATATAATAGCTTTTATCTGGCTACAGCGCAGCTAAAAGAAAGGGTTATGTTTAAAAAATTGTCTGTAAAGTCGGTTTATGAACGATAATAGAATATCATTCATAATATCATTAATAGATCATCATCAATGTTTTCTTATGAGTTATAACGTCATAAGAAAACATTGATGATGTTGTTATAAGCAATTACGCTTGTGACAGTTTTTTTATTGAAAAAAAATGTTGTTTTTTTTTAAATATCCGATTGTATTGCATGTCGTTGCAGTCGTCAAAACATTGATGACATAGTAATAAACAACCATGCCTGTGACAGCTTTAGTGGACCTGACGCTGACAGCTGACGGCCAGAATACTTCAGCTTATCAGCAGGCGGAATCGTCATTCGCGTTGCTTCAATAACGTGACTGCTTAGCAACCATTCAATAACGAGGCCGTTGCTACGTGACTGCTTTTCAATAACGTGACAATTTTTCGTGCGAGCACTCCGTTATCGATTTATAAGACGTCACGTCAAACAAACAACGTGGCGTTTGTAATTAAATTTGACTTACGGTTTTTTTTTTAAATACGTTTAGGCTTGCTTAACTTAATGTAACAAGACGTAAGAATTCTTTGTATTTATGTGTGAATTTAAGATTTTCATTTTATTCTTAAGTATGAGGAACAGAGTTGTCTACAATTGGGTATTTGACTGCTATCAAAGTAAAATATTTAATACTAACCATGTAAAAATATGTAAATAAGTGTTTTGAAAAAATATGTTCATCTATAATTTGACGTGTTTATTCATTTTTAATCATAAAAAGAAGCACTAAAAGTAAATGATTTGACCATAAAAAACGTGACGTCATATGCTAGCATTTCATACAAATTTGTACCGAGTGAATCGTTTTTGACGTTTCTTAAAAAGAGGCTGATTTGACTTTAGTCAAATACCCTATTAATTACAATCAAACATTAACTAATAAGCAATTTTTTTCTACCTTAATTTTGTAACTAAAAAGTAATGTCTGTCTGTCTTTCTTAGAGTCTGATCAAATGAAAACACTATTTTGTTGTATTTGAGTACTGTCACTTTTATTTAATTGCTATAACTACATCAACTCAAACGACTTAGACAGTTCTTTTTAACCGACTTCAAAAAGGAGGATGTTATCAATTGAGATGTTTTTTTTTAATGTCTGTTCGGGCCATTGACGAATAGACCTGGACCGTGCCATCTCTTTCAATTAAAAAGTAAACATTGACTGCAAAGCGTGAAAGAGATAAAAAAACTTATGCGGCCTTTGACAGGTATTGTCCACAAAGTAACGTTGTTTCTTTCTAGAAAGTGGACAATTTTGTGAGGTTATGGCGCAGTCCTGACTGGCGCAGGCCATTCTTGTATTTTTGTAACTTTGGGATCGATCTTTAAACACCCTTTCGTCAAGTATGTGTCTCGAGAGCGCAATAACTACAATTTAGTACGGTGCGCAAGAGTGTTTTTAAGATCGATCCCAAAGTTACAAGAATACGAAAATGGCCGTTTTAATCGAAACTTAACTGCAACTGCACTGCTTTAAATACCTACGGGAATTGACCCGCTGGTCTCTACATCAATGCTCACATAAGACGATGACGACGACGAGATTTTTTATTCGTTAGAGGTTTATTCCGAAAAGGCCCAAATAAATTTCGTACTGATGATGAGTTTCGGAGACAGACAACGAAACTCCACAATAGTTCGGGCCTTATTGATTAACTAGCTGTCCCGCGCAACTTCGTATGCGTAATTTTTCCCCGTTTTTCAAACATTTCTCGTCGCTTCTCCGCTCCTATTAGTCGTAGCGCGATGTTATATAGCCTATAGCCTTCCCCGATAAATGGGCTATCCAACAAAAAAAGAATTTTTCAAATCGGACCAGTGGCTAGATCTTGAGATTAGCGCGTTTAAACAAACAAACAAACAAACAAACAAACAAACTCTTCCGCTTTAAAATATTAGTATAGATAGACATTAAAAGCATTTAAATGATTTGTGGCAGTTATTAGTGACGCCGACAATGTACCTAAATAAAATTCTCATTATTCGATAACACATTCGGAAAAAAAAAACGATTAATTCTGCTTCTCATATTTCTTTGAAAAACTATTAGAAAAATTATATACATTCTCAAAAAAACCATCAACCCTGTTTCTCACTTTTTTTTGAAAAACTATTAGTATAATGATTTTGAACGATCTGTTACGTAAAAACATTTTTTCAAAGGGTTTTTTGGAACGAAACATGAATCGTTATCGATACATCCTTTCAGAGCTACAATGGCTTAAACATAGATAATGAAATAGACCATAGATACTCCTCTCTTCGCGTCATCGGTAAAACAAAACAAAGCTATTGGTATAAATCTCATTTAATCTGTTATAATAAAAAAAACACAACGACATGTTAAAATATACATTGTCGCGTTTATGACTAAAAGCCTACCGGAAGTGAGCTAGGGTTGCTTTCATAGAGCATCCGGCACGCAACCGGAAGTACACATCTACACATGAGTAAGAGGCGGGAAATGACGATGGTTTGTCGTACCTAGTATTATGAATAAAAAGGTGTCAAGTGAGAGCCGTGTTGTAGATTTTTTTTTTTACTCCCTACAAAAAATAAGGGTGTTATAGGTTGACTGTGTGTCTGTCTGCCGGTGCCTGTGTGTATGAACAGTGTTATTCAAAGAGAAGGCACGAAACACTGAAAGTGCCACATTATAGCTTCCTTCGTACTTTGCTCGAGCAATGTATATCGTTGATGGACACAACGTTTTTAATACAATGAAATGAAGAAGTGAGGTCGTGCGCCTGATTGTAAAGGGGCGTCTAAACGGGCCATTTTTTACGGCAATTTGTGGCGGCACTATTGGCAACTAATTGCTCGGCCTATCATGGCAATATGTCTACAATTGTATGGCGCATGATCATAATCATAAATCATTTATTTGCTTTAAATGTGGTACAATTTATAGGTGTTATATTATTTTAAGTACATTCCGATCCAGAGCATCTAGTCATTATAACATGTATTTTCCATCATAGCATCTTAAACCATAATAAATTAAGTTATATATTTTATTACACCCAATTAAATTTACGTCTTTATATTATTATTATTATAATAATTTTATTATAAAAGAAAGATTCTACATAATTATTTAATAATTTCGATTAATATTACAGTATTGAAACTATTGTCAATTGATGCAGTCTCCTAAACGGGCTACACAACCCGGTAACAATAAAATAGAGAGCGACTGAAACAACAACAAAATTGGCCGGGCAACATTGGGGAAAATAGATCGCTCAGCCATCGTCCGGCAACCATCAAATCAATATTGGAGAGTACTGCCATGTTGCCGGCCACAGCATTGCCGCCACAAATTGCCGTAAAAAATGGCCCGTTTAGACGCTCCTTAAGAGTCACACTAGCCCATAACAGTATCAGTACCAGCCAAATCTCTGTTTGGCAAAGATCTAAATGTCACTGCACTGCACTCCTTACTTCTTTGTTTTAAATAGACGACTCCCGCAATAGGGTTCAGGAGCAGCCTCGTATCACGGGGGTCTTTACAAACATACAAGTCACAGACACAAAGTACACTCAGACTCGGAACAACAATTTGTGGACCACACAAAGTGGTGTCCCGTGTGGGAATCGAACCCACGATCTCTTGCGTAGCAGCCGGACACACACAGTTTTTCAGATTTGAGATATTAGTTCATAAATCTAATTTGCCCAGTAATTACACTAGCTACAGTACCCTTATACCTAAACATTGATGCGTTAACAATACTATTTAACGGAAGATTTTCTGACACTGTTGTTGTACCGACCAAGACAGTCTATAGCTCATTCTCAGAACACATTTGAAACTAAGTGGTCCGAGCTAATATGTTGTTCAAGTGCGTTTATACAGGCTGTAACAGAATGGTGTGGTCAAATTTCAGCAGCGGATATGCATCTGCCATGGTTCCATAGCTGGTTGCATTATTATTACATAGTTATAGCATATTCTTTTTGTCAAAATTCAGTAGTGAAAGGCGTATTGCATAAGAATTATACCTACCCTGGTACAAAATTCTATTTCCCCTACATAATTCATGCAGTCGGAGGCCTTAATGAATCTCGATGAACTTAGTATAGTGCCTCCGACTGCATGAAATTATATAATTATGTAGGGGATCTTGTTTCCATCTTTTTTGTGCAGGCGGGTTTTTTTATTTTTATATATTTTTTTTAATTGAATACTTTTTAGTGGTGTACCTAATATGTTAAAATGATAATGAAACCCTTGAATATGACCACACCTTTCTGTTACACTCTGTATAAAACTTTCCTTTTGTTCTCTCGGTATTTTGTAAAAAAGGGTTTGTGTCCATAGACATGGAGACTGAACTATATGAAGTAAATCTTCTTCTTAATTGCTCCCCCATCAGGTACTGAGGATCGTGACTCTTTATCAGTCGATCAGTGGTTTGCCTCCAGCTGATCCGGTTCGTAACATTGTGGAAGGCGGCGCTGACAGGTAACTCCAGTTGTTCGGAGATCTGGTCCACCCGACCAGTTCCGGGTTTCCGCTTCTGGGTCTTCTGCCTTCAACCTTTCCCGTCAGTACCAACTTTTTCAAATGATTGGCTTTCTCTCTTGCGATATGGTCAAAGTAACGGCTGGCAAGAGCTGGATGCGAGAATCCGAAGATAGAAAATATAATATATAATATCTTGGGACAATTCACACAACGCTATCTGATCCCAAACTAAGCAGGGCTTGTACTATGGCGACCAGACAACTGATAAACATACTTATATATTTCTAAATACATACATATTATAGATAAATAACACCCAGACACAGAATAAACCATCGTGCTCATCCCACAAAGTTTTATCCTGGGTGGGAATCGAACCCATGACCTCTTGCGTAGCAGTCGGATACACTTCCACCGCGCCCCAGAGGCAGTCAAAGCAAGATATATCATTGTATCGGGTTACCCTTCAGTTCTGCTAAACACCATATAGTTTTTACCTTTGTTGTAAGTATAAAACAAAGGTAAAAAATAAATTATAAAAATAAAAAACCCGCCTGCATAAAAAAGATGGAAACAAGATCCCCTACATAATTATATAATTTCATGCACTCGGAGGCATTAATGAATCTCGATGAACTTAGAACAGTGCGTCTTAATTGTGTAAATCCGTTCAGTGGATTGTGAGATATCAGGTAATAAAGAATATTACATACATACATACAAGAAACGCGCGAAAAACATAACCCTTCTTTACAGTCGTGTAAAAACTATATGTGCCTTTACCTTTTGTTTGCGAACAGGCATTACATGAGGCAGCCTAAATGAGAATTACCGTCTTTCTGTTCTCTCGCTATTTTGTACAAATACTTTGTAGTTTTCAGTTTAAACTTAGAGATGGGGAATAACTATAATACCGTCTTATCTGAATCTTGTTTGCAATATTGTCAGTTTGCGTGTTATTGTTGGCTTGTTTTCGTAATAAACTTTGCTCTAAACTAGTGGGACAAACTATCAAAAACTAAGTACTGGCGGTTTTGTCTCAAAACAGAACTAATAAAACAGTTTTGATAAAGTTTCGCTAGGAATGTCTTTCGTATTATATTGACTGTACTAAAAGTAACTACACCAATTTTCGACCCAACACTGGCTGCAATCACAGTATAATAACAAAGTTCCAACGTTTAGCATGGGCAGCCTCTCCCTGTCTTCTGTTAAAAGCGATTCCAACCAAGATCAGTTGTTACCTAGTAACCAGCTGAGAAGGATCGCTGTATTACCATCTCATTCGCTTTCGAACGTACTGTATTTTTTTAAATACCTTCAATCCTGGCGTATTATATATATATATATATATATATATATATATATATATATATATATATATATATATATATAAAACATACAAGTCATGGACACAAAGTACACCTAGACTCGGAACAACAATTTGTGGATGACACAAAGTGGTGTCCCGTCTGGGAATCGAACCCACGACCTCTAGCATAGCAGTCGGACACACTCCCACCGCGCCACAGAGGCAGTTTTACACAGTTGGTAAGCATTCCAGGTGAATGTGTACCAACTAAGATCTTACGAACGTTTGCGCATTACCTAGAATTAAAAGTTTTTTTTTTTAATAGATAACTAGTAATGTGGGACATATGTGTGTTCCCACATTACTAAGAGTCCTGTTTACCTCTCCAGCTTAACTCTATGGCTTGTCTTAGGAGTGGCTTTACATCTATACTAATATTATAAAGCGGAAGAGTTTGTTTTGTTTGTTTGTTTGTATGTTTAAACGCGCTAATCTCAGGAACTACTGGTCCGATTTGAAAAAATCGTCGGATAGCCCATTTATCGAGGAAGGCTATAGGCTATATACTACGACTAATAGGAGCGGAGAAGCGACGAGAAATAATAATAATAATAATAATAATAATATCTAGGGACAACTCACACAACGCTATCTGATCCCAAACTAAGCAGAGCTTGTATTATGGAAACCAGATAACTGATAAACATACTTATATATTTCTAAATACATACATATTATAGATAAATAACACCTAGACACAGAATAAACCATCGTGCTCATCACACAAAGTTTTATCCTGCGTGGGGATCGAACCCACGACCTCTTGCGTAGCAGTCGGATACACTCCCACCGCGCCACAGAGGCAGTCAAAGCAAGATATATCATTGTATCGGGTTACCCTTCAGTTCTGCTAAACACCATATAGTTTTTACCTTTGTTGTAAGTATAAAACAAAGGTAAAAAATAAATTATAAAAATAAAAAACCCGCCTGCATAAAAAAGATGGAAACAAGATCCCCTACATAATTATATAATTTCATGCACTCGGAGGCATTAATGAATCTCGATGAACTTAGAACAGTGCGTCTTAATTGTGTAAATCCGTTCAGTGGATTGTGAGATATCAGGTAATAAAGAATATTACATACATACATACAAGAAACGCGCGAAAAACATAACCCTTCTTTACAGTCGTGTAAAAACTATATGTGCCTTTACCTTTTGTTTGCGAACAGGCATTACATGAGGCAGCCTAAATGAGAATTACCGTCTTTCTGTTCTCTCGCTATTTTGTACAAATACTTTGTAGTTTTCAGTTTAAACTTAGAGATGGGGAATAACTATAATACCGTCTTATCTGAATCTTGTTTGCAATATTGTCAGTTTGCGTGTTATTGTTGGCTTGTTTTCGTAATAAACTTTGCTCTAAACTAGTGGGACAAACTATCAAATCTAAGTACTGGCGGTTTTGTCTCAAAACAGAACTAATAAAACAGTTTTGATAAAGTTTCGCTAGGAATGTCTTTCGTATTATATTGACTGTACTAAAAGTAACTACACCAATTTTCGACCCAACACTGGCTGCAATCACAGTATAATAACAAAGTTCCAACGTTTAGCATGGGCAGCCTCTCCCTGTCTTCTGTTAAAAGCGATTCCAACCAAGATCAGTTGTTACCTAGTAACCAGCTGAGAAGGATCGCTGTATTACCATCTCATTCGCTTTCGAACGTACTGTATTTTTTTAAATACCTTCAATCCTGGCGTATTATATATATATATATATATATATATATATATATATATATATATAAAACATACAAGTCATGGACACAAAGTACACCTAGACTCGGAACAACAATTTGTGGATGACACAAAGTGGTGTCCCGTCTGGGAATCGAACCCACGACCTCTAGCATAGCAGTCGGACACACTCCCACCGCGCCACAGAGGCAGTTTTACACAGTTGGTAAGCATTCCAGGTGAATGTGTACCAACTAAGATCTTACGAACGTTTGCGCATTACCTAGAATTAAAAGTTTTTTTTTTTAATAGATAACTAGTAATGTGGGACATATGTGTGTTCCCACATTACTAAGAGTCCTGTTTACCTCTCCAGCTTAACTCTATGGCTTGTCTTAGGAGTGGCTTTACATCTATACTAATATTATAAAGCGGAAGAGTTTGTTTTGTTTGTTTGTTTGTATGTTTAAACGCGCTAATCTCAGGAACTACTGGTCCGATTTGAAAAAATCGTCGGATAGCCCATTTATCGAGGAAGGCTATAGGCTATATACTACGACTAATAGGAGCGGAGAAGCGACGAGAAATAATAATAATAATAATAATAATAATATCTAGGGACAACTCACACAACGCTATCTGATCCCAAACTAAGCAGAGCTTGTATTATGGAAACCAGATAACTGATAAACATACTTATATATTTCTAAATACATACATATTATAGATAAATAACACCCAGACACAGAATAAACCATCGTGCTCATCACACAAAGTTTTATCCTGCGTGGGGATCGAACCCACGACCTCTTGCGTAGCAGTCGGATACACTCCCACCGCGCCACAGAGGCAGTCAAAAAAAATGTTTCAAAAACGGGGAAAAATTACGCATACGAAGTTGCGCGGGACAGCTAGTCGGTAATATAATGGGTAGGATTCGAACCTCGTGACCTCACAACTGCAAGTCCGATGCCTTAACCATTAGGCTACCGCATAAATCCTCAAAAACCACATTCAAAACAAAAGGCCAGTCCAAAACAAAACTCAACAGAGAAACCTTATATTGAAACACGAGTGCGTCCTCAAGGCCAAGATTTCGTGCTACAAGGCTCCCCAAACTTCTGAATGACCATTCCGATACAGAATTAGTATGGACTGTCATCCATCCAACCCTCTCGATGTCGAGGGCTCACATGTAAAGTCGTAATTCGACATCGAAGGCCTTACTCGAAGAGGGATGTGGGTGAGAGCCCTTACTATTTGTATACTTGAATTTTGATTGCTTTTTTCATTTTACTTTGTAGAGTACGAGTATAATCTAAGTACGGTTTTTATTAAGGCAGATGTACCTACATATATCTGTGGCGGTACCCACATATAATAATAATAAAAAAATAAATTGACACTTGACAGCTCGCGTCAAATCCTGAATCGCGATATAGAAGTTTTCACAGCTGCTAACTATATATACAAGTTCCCAACGTTAATCGTTGGGCCGCGGCCCGCCAGGCACGATCACCTCGCCTGGTCGGAAGATCCTCCCTTTGTGTTGGAGGGACTTAACACCTTGCCCTCTACATATCTGTGTGAGTTAAGACAAGGGACGACGGTGAGCTTTAATACTGATTCTTACATATTTCCTTTAATAATTTATGAAGATATTTCGATGTTTCAAAAATCTATGAATAGGAGCTACATGTCGCTTGTAGCTTGTCAAGTGGGTACATAGGTTGGAATCATATCCATTTTATAATCCACGCCGTACTACAAATCTATACTTAATATTATAAAGCTGAAGAGTTTGTTTGTTTGTTTGATCCGAATTGAAAAATATTTCCTTGTTGGATAATCCATTTATTGAGGAAGGCTAAAGGCTATATAACCTCACGCTACGAGCAATAGGAGCGGAGCAGCAATAAGAAATGTTACAAAAATGGGGAAATTTACTAAGCTAGTATTTATCTAAAATTAGTATTCTACGTTTAAGATTATTAATACTGTAATTTGATGTCATCGATCTGGTCTGATTAGACCCACGAAGAGGATAGTGGAACTCACCTAGCTTCTTAGACTCGTTTCGACGAATGTAATTATACATTTAGTAACAAACGTCTGATGATTAATCTGGGAAGTTGGAAAAGAAAGCGTTTATTTTGACGACGTTTAAACGATTTAAACATACACTGAAAATCTGTGTTAAACTATAGGTAGTTTTAGTTTAAACATGATGAGCTAATGTTTAAAATTAAAAATACAAAAACGTTAGATATCTATCTATAAATACAATAATTGCATTTTTGAAAGATAAAAAAATTTGAAGTCCAGACCCAGGAATCGAACCTGAGACTTCCGTAAGCCAAACCGGGGCCGGAATCGAACCACCTATCTCGACTATGTTACTAGACATTATAGAATGTTATAAGTTAAGGGTCTTAATCGCGTAAATATTTTATTTTAAGACTAAATACCTTTATTTATTTCCCGACGTTTCGACCGTATTGCAACGGCCGTGGTCACGGGTAGACTAATGCAGCTCAGCGTCGCCTCCGAGAAGCGCGGGTTTCGGAAACTACCCTCGCTTGATTTTTATCACTCACTATTAGTATTAGTCTACCCGTGACCACGGCCGTTGCAATACGGTCGAAACGTCGGGAAATCAACAAAGGTATTTAGCTTTAAAATAAAATATTTACGCGATTAAGACCCGTAGCTTATAAAATTCTATAATGTGTACAAATCGCGAAAGTTTACGAACATATATATGTTACTAGATCTCAAATTTCTCTATCCTTTCATGCTCGCGAGTTGGGCCCTCGGTTAGTAACTATATTAAGGATGAATTCACATTTTATTTTACAAGGTGTACCTAGAAAACAAATAAGTTTTAAGTAAAAGCCTTATATTTTAGACAATTGACCATGTTTTATATGTCTGTGTCGCATTGCCGGCGTCAACAGATGAAAACAGCGGATGACATTTTTCTCTATTTCGCTCGTGATAATTAAATCATTCTTTCCTACTTTTACGACTTTATATTAGATGCGTATAGGTTATCTATGTGTGCATTAGTTTTCCGTTTTTAAAGATCGAATGTTGTTTATGTAACCTATCTACCTTTTTTACTTAAAGCATAATTGCTAGAAAGTATTTAAATCTTTTCTGTTGAATCGTCTTATGGTCGTTCTCAATAGCTTACCTACCTTTAACAATTTGTTAAAATAATTAACTCTAGTAGCAAAACTGACATTTGGATCGTCGATAGATAGCTTCCGGGTTTTTTTGAACGTAGTTCCTCATGGCACAATATCATTTGTTTACAGGCTGAAGGCTAGACGAATGATATCCTTTGATTATATAATGTCTAGATGGAGCATTCACTCAGTAAGACTGTAAAAAAAATGAAGCTACTATTTTTGACGTTCGACACTCGATGAAAATGTCGCGCTAGAATAACTATGGCTAGAACATCTGATAGGAGTCTTCTTACCTCTCAAAAAGTACGTCCACTTGACCGTACTTTTTGACTGTTTTTTGCTTCAATTTTAGATGCCGAAATAGGAATCTAGACATTATTTATTCAAAGATGAAATCATAACATTTTGACAACGCTCAAAAATCTATTCTTTATGATTATGTGAAGCTAAAGTGGTTGTGGTATATAGGTTCTTTGTATTTTTGCAAAAGGTTGTAATAGTTATTTTATCTATAACAAACTGTAACTTAGAATGAAGCTTATAATCAATGTGTGAAAAATCTTAATTTGAAATAGGACAATTATTTAATCATTCATTAGATAATAAAAATAGAAAACAGTTATAGCAAAATTAACTACGTTCCAACCGGGTGTCCGTAAGATACCTTTTTTTTATTCCGGTGTTTTTTTTATATACGGTTATCGAAATGCACAAACGTCAATGATGGAGAGATGCTTTTATACACTAAATGAATATTTCTCTCATAAACCCAATACTTCATAAGTTTAAGGGAATACTTTATAAATTGTGTTGTGTACCTAACAATCTAGATATAAGTAATTTATAAATGTAATGTAATAACATACAATTGTTAAATATTCGCATGCCTCAAAAAGGTAAATATGATAAACTGCCACACTTTAACACCTTCTGTACCATATTTTAAGCGAATAAATGTCTTTGTCTTTGTCAATTACTTATTCGGCCGTTAGATTGTATTTTTTTCATTCGAGAAATAATCGACAAAGTAACAAATGGTAGTGGCAATTCTTGGATTTGAGGGTGACCACTTGCGAACTTATGGTGAGGGTCTACGCCTTATGTAACGTGACAGACAATGTATCATGTAGTACACATCTTACGCAAACTTTGTGACAACTCAAAATTGGATCAAACTTGTTATTTTGTTATACAAATGTGTTGGGTGTTTGTATTGCGATATGGCGATATCATGAATATTGGTTTGTACAGAACTGGCAACATTGATATATATTGACCTATTACTACCATGGTATATTATGAAGAGTTAGAAAAGAGTTTCACTCATACCTTATCAATTATGATTTTATGTTTTGGATCCGACAATTTTGAACTCCATATCAATAAAAAATATCAATTACATACATAAACTTTTTTTTAAAATAACCTTAAATTGCATAAAGCGGCGCGTGGGGCACTTGGGAGGGGGGGGCAACTATGAATGACTTCTCTTTTATAAATCTTACTAGCTGTGCCCCGCGGTGTTACCCGCGATTTATTAGCCTATGTGTTAATCCAGGGTGTCAGCTACCTTCATACCAGATTTTATTAAAATCGCTTCAGCCGTTTAGACGTGAAGAAGTAACAAACATACACACTCACATACTCACAAACTTTCACCTTTATAATATTAGTGTGATTATCATAGTACCTATTCTTATTACGTGAAATCGAGTGGCGTTAACAAACATTGCAAAAACGGGAAAATTGACACATACGAAGTTGCGCGGGTCAGCTAATTATATATATATATGTATTATATTTTTAAATAATATTTTCATAACTGATATTATTTTAAACTGAAATAAAATCAAAAATAAAGTTACTGGTTTAGTTTGGTTCCCACTAAAATATTTTAGGTATCTCAATTTGTAAACACTATTCAGAGCCTATAAATTTAGTTAGGTAGAAAATCCAATGATATTTTAGGTTAAAGTGTAGATAGGTTACTTAAGCAACATTCGTTCTTTAAAAACGGCAAACTAATGTACACATCCATAACCTATATAATTATTGCAATGTCACACTATTATAAAATGTCGTAAAAGTAGGATGGCATGATTTAATTATCACGCGCGAAAAAGAGAAAAATGTAATCCGCTGCTTTCATCTGTTGACGCCGGCAATGCGACACTAACAAAAAAACTAATAATAATAATAATAATATCTTGGGACAACTCACACAACGCCATCTGATCCCAAACTAAGCAGAGCTTGTACTATGGAAACCAGACAACTGATAAACATACTTATATATTTCTAAATACATATAAATAACACCCAGACACAGAATAAACCATCGTGCTCATCACACAAAGTTTTATCCTGGGTGGGGATCGAACCCACGACCTCTTGCGTAGCAGTCGGATACACTCCCACCGCGCCACAGAGGCAGACGAAGACGAACTTAGTCGATTGTCTAAATTTTAAGGTGCACCTTGCTTAGCGCAACATATACACCTTTTTTTTAAAACATGTAGGCTGGCAGCTTTTAATTTTACAAGTGAAACTTCAAAACACCCCCTTAAAGAGCTTGTTTTGTATCAGACCTACTTTTGTAAAGCGTAACGATTATACCTACCATAATCAAAGATCAAACATTTTTTAATTTGCCTGAACTTCTGCATTATTTTTATTATTTACTAGCTATGCCCCGCGGTGTTACCCGCGGTTTATAGGTTTAGGTTAGCCTATGTGTTAATCCAGGGTGTCAGCTAACTCCATACCAAATTTTATTAAAATCACTCCAGCCGTTTAGCCGTGAAGAAGTAACAAACATACACACTCACATACTCACAAACTTTCGCCTTAATAATATTAGTGTGATTTATTTTTCTTTTAAAACATAACTAGCAATGTGGGATTGATTTTTCATACATTACTAGCAATCTTGGTAACCCCTCCAGCTTAGCTCAAAGGCTTGTGTTGGGAGTGGGTTCACGTCGGTAGTATAATGGGTAGTATTCAAACCAGCGACCTCACGATTGCGAGACCGATACCTTAGCCATTAAGCTAGACTACCTAACTCCGCATAAAATTAACACCACTAAACGGGGATTATGTCCTCAAGTAGGAATTTTAGAAAACGTTCGCCAAAGTACCTATGTATCTAACACTGCTAACGTTGCTTTACCTCGATGATCTCTAAAGTAATCACTAAATCACAAGACCATGTAAAGTTAATAAAAATAACGTCTTATTTATAAAAGGTCACCCATTTATAGACCGCATAGTGCTAATGTTGATTAACCTCGCTGATCTTTCTATCTACTCATGCCTTAGCCATTAGGTTACCGCCGCTTTTATATTATAACAAAGACAACATTGAATCAAAACCTCGCAGAACAACACTAAAGATTGCATCACTTCATAACAGCTGCAAACAATACAATCACATACAAATATTTGACTCACAAATGCAACTCCGGACGAACTCAAAAAATCCATTCTTTCACGTTGGCTCGTAACACGTGTGTGTGAGGGAAAAAATAAAGAAAAACGCAAACGTCCTGCATGCCGAGATAACGTCAATTAGTAAGATGAATGGGTGTTTCGTAAAGTGTGGCCTCACAAAGCCCAAAAGTGAGGGAGAAGTTTAACTAAGAGTAATAATGAGATTTTTTTAAATTTGTTCTACGTGTTTGCATAGCTGAATTATTTATTTATTGCACAATGTTGTTACAGGCAGTCCTTAAATATACATAGACCCCGTAAGGTTTTTCATGTAGCATCAGTTTTAATTTATTTTTAAATAAATTACTTTATCATATCTCTCGATACGCGTACCTATAGGTAAGTATAAAACGGCATTTGCGAATAAAGGACATTGCAAGTTATTGAACCAAAATGTTCAGGATGATGAATAAGAAAATAGGAATTGATAGACCTAGTATGGCAATAGTAAATTTTACTGCGGCGGCAGAAAAATCGATTCTGGGATAAAGATACGGCCCTTAGAATTCTTTAATTACAAAAAAAACTTATGCACACCATATTTGTTACATTGGCGGACTAAATGCCACAGGCATTTTCTACCAGTCAACCTTATTGTGATGCAGAGGTAGAAGGTAGGTGCTTAATTGTCATTTCATCATCAGCCTATCGCAGTCCCAGTTGCCGGACATAGGTCTCCAATTGCACACCACTTTGTTCTATTTTCGGCTTTTCGCATCGTTCGTCGATTCGTCGTTCGATTCGTCTTGAACATATCCTTGCATTGCATTTGTGAACAGTTTCGGGGAAATAACGTCCTTCCGGCTCACTCTTTGATGCAACGGTATAGATTTTGTTTGCTGATTCTATACTTGGACTTGGACGGACATGGTGGCGGCTTCGTAGAGACATCTCATCACTTGGATATATCGCCGAAACACCGAACACCGAAGAATTGTCATTTACCTAATTAAAAAATTGTACGATTTTTTTTAATAGAATTTATTGTGATAATTTTATTATTAATTGCCGTAAAATTTACCATTTTTATGAAAATGGAATATGTGAAAATTTCCTACTGTTGCTGTCCTCTTCATACCATATGTAAAATAATTGATATCATTTGTTATTTTAAATTCAATGTTCTGGTGGTTTAACTTACTCTACTTGCAACGAAGGAGACCGACAACTCTTGTTGGTATCTTTTTACACACAAAGTACATCCAGACCCGGAACAACAATTTGTGGATCATACAAAGTAGTGTCTCGTGTGGAAATTCGATTTCCACACAAAACGACGGTTAGTGACTCTAAATGCTAAGCGGTTGCGAAACACAAAGTACATCCAGACCCGGAACAACAATTTGTGGATATAAATTGTTGTTCCGGGTCTGGGATGTACTTTGTGTTTCGCGACCGCTTAGTATTTAGAGTCACTAACCGTCGTGACATTATCAGATTATGTTTGGCAAGGCAAAAGTATATTCTGCATGGTACCTACAATATTTAATAACATAAAAAACCTTTTAGCATATAAATGCTACTATAAATTCCATACCGATAGACTGTTTTAACATCTTATTAGGTTATCTTATGATTTTAATGTATTGAAGATGAATGTAATGTAATTAGGTTATATTAAATTATTTATATTGTAGTTACAGTTACATCAGAGAGACCATTGATATCGTAACACCTAATTCTAAACATGTTATTACAAATAAATATTTATTTACCTTCATCTTGTTCAACAGTTTGTGTCTGTGAGTCCGTGTGACTGTATATCTGTATATGTGTGTGTCTGTCTATCAACTCACGGAAGTTTTCTAGAGTTCTTACACTTCTGTTCTACCTGTACATTGGTTGAGATATAATAATGTATGAGATAATTATACGATCTCATTGTAGAGCAGTGACCAACTGAATTAGTAAGACTCTATCTCACTTTCCTTTGCGTAACACTGGATCTGGAACAAAGAGATTTTGGGCCTTTAATCTTGGGGTTATTTACTGCGAGTTGGATGACTTTTTTTAAACCCCAATGCAAAAAATAGGGATGTTTACCATGTGCATTTTTGTGACTGTGTGGCGGTATTTCTGTAAATCTATATAAGTCTGTGTGATTTTGTATATGTGGTTAATGTATTTGTGTATCTATCTGTCTGCTTATCCTCGTCTTTATTCGTCCGTGTGTCTGTGTATCTACGTGCCTGTATTCTCCTCTCTGTTTATTTGTGTATCTGTCTTGTTTTGTATCTGTCTGTCTGTGTATCCTCGTATTTATACGTCCGTGTATTTGTGTATCTGCATGCCTTTGTCTTCCTCTTTATTTGTCTGTGTATCTGTCTGTTTGTCTATTTATCTGTGTGTCCGTGTATCTATGTGCCTGTGTATCCTCGTCTCCGTACGTCTCGTCAACTAACGATAGTTTAGTAGAGTTGTAGTTCCAAGTTATACTTCTGTTCTACCTGTACATTGGTTAAGATATAATAATGTATGAGGTGATTATACGATCTCATTGTAGAGCAGTGACCAACTGAATTAGTAAGACTCTATCTCACTTCTCTTTGTGTAACACTGGATCTGGATTAAAGAGATTTTGGGCCTTTCATGTTGAGGTTATTTACTGCGCGTTTGGTTATTTTTTTAAAACCGACGTAAAAGAACGAGTATAGTAAGTTAAACGTAAGTGTATCAGTTTGTCTGTGAACTTGGATGGCATTTTATCCGTTAATTGTATGTTTTTGGATACCCACACTACACGGAGCTCGATTTGTACACAATATATATATATATATATACCTACATATTGCGTACAAATCGAGCTCCGTCGGTCGAGGGTATTGTTATATGGGTATATATATATATATATATATATATCACAGACACACGGACAAATAGAGTCTACCCGTGGCCCTTGTAATACGGTCGAAACGTCGATCAGTAATAATGATATTTTACCTAATATTCATTTTCAAAAATATTTGTAGATAAATTTTGATGAATTTTGAACTGATTGTAAGCTGACTAGCTGTCTACTCGTGTCAGTGAAAGTTTAACCAAAATCCGTGTATCCCAAAGATTATGTGGATGGATGTACAGATGGTCTTTCACTTAGAAACTACAGCACGAATATATATATAACCTTACAGATACATCTTCTTCTAATGTTTAAAAATCTCGTGTCACGGTGTTTGTCGCCGAACTCCTCCGAAATGGCGCCACCGATATTTTTTTTGTATATATCAACCCATATGATATCCCACTACTGGTTCTCTTCGGTAGAACCTACTTGTTGTAGATCCTGGGAGTAATTGCCATAATCGCCACGCTTGGCGAACGGGTTGACAATCGCAGTACGTAGAGAACCCGTCCTTCGATGTAAAATTCCTTAATCGCCTGATTGACACTCACGGAAAGAGATGGGGTGGTAATATTCTTGAGCCGGTACCGCACCTTGTAAACAGTTTATTTTAATTATACCTATTATGTAAGAAAAAGTTCTTTTGGGCATTTCGAAGTTGTTTAAATAAACTCTGAATACAATCGAATATCCTAAAACATCTACTTCTAATCACACTAATCACACTATTATATAGACTGCCTCTGTGGCGCGGTGGGAGTTTGTCTGACTGCTACGCAAGAGGTCGTGGGTCTGGGTGTTTGTGTCCGTGATTTGTATGTTTGTAAAGTCCCCCGCGACACAGGGCTTGACCCCAATACGGGAGTCGTCTTTTTAAAAAAAAAAAAATTATAAAGGCGAAAGTATGTAAGTGTTTATGTTTGTTACTTCTTCACGTCTAAACGGCTGGAGCGATTTTAATAAAATTTGGTATCGAGTTAGCTGACACCCTGGATTAACACATAGGCTAATAAACAGCGGGTAACGCCGCAGGACACAGCTAGTATAAACTAAATTAATAATAAATAATCAACATCATCATAAATAAGACCATCTTGTCCAATGTGTTATCTTGTTATAATAAATAAAAACACGTCACATCTATCATAACACCGTAACATACGGGCACCGAACGTTTTTCCTAACCGTTACGTCGATAACATCAGGAATGTGTTCCTTTATGTTAATAGATTTACTTCTCTGTATCCGCGTACGTCTTTAAGGATAAAATAGAATTTTGCTTTTATTTTTTTTTTTTCTTAATAAAAGACTGAATTTTCTTCACGGTTACGCCAGCTTGTTTGCTAATAAAACATTGCATATGTCTTTACCCAACTTTTAAGCTATATTTATATACATTTTGTTACAATCGGTTACTTTTGGGAGTGAAAAATAAATTATGAAAATCAATTCAATTCAATTCAATTTCTTTATTTGCGAAAAATGGGTACATAGGTTGTTTGCTACAGAAAGGGTATCACCATAGTCCAGCTATAAGCATGCAAATATTTTGACAATAATTTTATAAGCCAATAATAATATAATCATTCACACACTAGTAATAAATAGGTAAGTTATATAATCATTATTGGAGTATGTCATGTGTTTAAATTACATAATTAAAATGTCAAACCCAATACACGATTAACGAATACAAAATAAATTAATTAATATACTAAATAATTGGATACACAATTACAGCGATTTGTCCATTAAATATTCTTTGACAGAATAGTAAGCCTTTTCTAAAAGTAGTTTTCAAACACTATTCTTAAATATTTTAAAAGTTTTTATTCCCAGTATATTATTTGGTAGATGGTTATAAATGTGTGGGGCCATACAAAAAATACTGTTATTCATTATAGTGGTTTTGTTCTGGGGATATGAAGTCTTATGTTATGTCTACGACTACTTAGTTTGTCGTACAGGTTTATGTTTCTTTTTACATATGCTACAATTTCTAGGATATAAATACATGGTAAAGTGAGTAAGTTTAGTATAAGGAACAAAGGCTTACAGCTATTGGATAAAAAACTAAATTGTTGGACGAGTGACGATGGAATCCACATTGGAACCAACGTGTGGAGCCAGTGTTATACTTATAAGCCAGCATAGATGGCATTGCCGACACTGTATTTGACTCTGTCTAACACCAATCTGATTGCTCTAAATATATTCGCGGCAATAATTAACGAAGACGTTTTTTAAAAACGACTCCCGCATTAGATGTTGTATGTATGTGTTGATAAGCTATTTATTTTTCCGAAATGATAATTTTTATGGCTTTTTATAAGGGAGTAGAATACCCTTTTGGATCAGTAGTTTTATAGATATAACTTAGAACACACACAAAAACCGTTCCTCTTTGTAACAACAACTAGGTTTTGCTTGTGGTTTTTCCGGATAGAAAGTCGGTTTTGCCTTTAGGCTACTACAGCTGACCATTGCAACTTTGTCTGCGTCAATTTTCTGCGTTTTTGCAATTCATACAAAAATACAATTTAAAACTGCAATTTAAAAAGAATTACTTTACGACCTATTCTCCTACCAAATATACAAAAAAAATCGGTGGCGCCGGTTCGGAGGAGTTTTTTAAACACGAGATTTTTAAACATGAGATTTTTAAACATTAGAAGAAGATGTATCTGTAAGGTTATATCAAAATTCGTGCTGTAGTTTTTTAGTGAAAGAGCATCAGTTCATCCATCCACATATTCTTTGAAATCGGATTTTGGTGAAACTTTCACTGACACGAGTAGATAGCTAAACAACTTTCTATCAGTTGAAAATTCATCAAAATCAATCTTTAAATATTTTATCTATAAATATTAGGTAAAATACCTTTATTATTGCCCGACGTTTCGACCGTATTACGAGGGCCATGGGTAGACTCTATTTGTCCGTTTGTCATTATTAAAATTTATTAAATATTAGCTTAGGGGAAGTCCGGGAGAGTTTACCATGGGGGAGACAAAGCCACTGCTCATAGAATCTTAGTGTCACTATGTATTGCAATGTTTCAGCACTTCTTAGATGTCACACGCTCTACCTGTCCCTATCCCGCGAAGACGTTTCGTTCGGCAGTTGGGTTTAGAATTCCGAAGTGATATAGTATTTTTGTGTCTAGAAAGTGTTTTTTTTCAATTTTATACATTTCATTGGTATTGTAGCCGTAGATTCAAACAAGTAACCTATATAAATGGCAAGTGTATTTATCCTAATAACATCTACAGTATAACGTTTTTATGGACGTGGCGTAGATTTTATAGAAATTAAACAATAAAGAGATTGGCATGGGATGGGAGACATTAGCCAAATGTGGGGAAATCAAAATAAACAAACAAGGAAACCAGTTTATGACATCTCAAATAATTATTGTTTTTAAACTTTAGCGATTTTTATACTTAATATATATATTAATTATTGAATTGAGGTACCTTTAAATAATTCACGCGATTAAGTCCCGAAATAAATATCTAATCTCAAATAATTATTCACAATAGAAGAAGAAGTTGCACATCGTTCCCATTTATCTCATTGTATTGTGTACTAAGTACATTGTCATAAACATATGATTTTTAAAATTAAATTATTGTATTTAATTAATATTTAACCTTTTTTTATATCCGGGTAATGTCTCCCACCTAGGCTGGACATATTAACCAAACTCATTTTTTGGACAATTCGTAAATAACTGGAAAATTATTTAAAGTCCCTACACTAAACATCCTTTAGAGAAAATGCATCTTAATAGCGCAGTCTAAGATACAATTAATTAAAACTGGCTATCTATTAGTATAAAAAGAAATAAATAAATATATAATGGGTATTTTGGTGGAGAGTGGGTCGGACTTCCCCTAGTTATTTTGTGAGTTATATTAAACAATAATATTTTACCCTATTGTTTGTGATAAGTTTTTGATAGCATTTTAACTATTTCTCCTTGTTTTCCATTATATTTTCAATATGGGATCAAAAATATAAAAATATATTTATGCTTGAAGTGGGCCTATACGCCAAAGTATAAACACGGTTGGCAAAGCGCGCCTAAATCCTTTGATGTATTGATGTGACATTCGGTTGGTCCAAGCTACTAACCAAGTAGATCTCTACACATTGCTGCATTGGCCCAATATTCTGGCCCAATACCTTGGCTCAATGTGTATAACCGCCTTTACTCGATCTATAGACGTGTTCCTTGAATAGTAACTAATTATAAGCAGCGGTAGCCTAATGGCTAAGGCATCGGTCTCGCAATCGTGAGGGTTCGAATCCTACCCATTATGCTACCGACGTGAACCTACTCCTATCACAAGCCTTTGGGCTTAGCAATCCCACATTGCTACTTATCTTTTTTTTTTAAAATGTAACACAAAAAAGCCAAACAACTAAATATAGACGTAAAATAATCCCAACTATTTAAAAAACAACAACCATTAAAATCGTAAGCAGGTGTTAAAACCGTAAAATTCCGTAAAAACATCCCCATCACTAATTATATCGATAACGATGTTTGTTCACAACTTAGTCTTGTTTCCGTTCTAGGGTTTAGTTTAACGATTAGTTCTTTATTGGGAATTAACGATACAAATAAAGATATTCTCTTTAGGTAATAAAACATCCCACCCTGTGTGTTGGATAAGTATTAGCTTCGGCTATAAGTATGATGCAGTATGTGTAGAACCTATCTCTTATTAAAATACAACTCAAAAAGTTTGTTTTTAAACATTAAAGCCCTAAAAACAGCTTCATTCTCATTCTTTAAGGATCTTTCAACAAAATCTTACAATGTGTACTTAGTTTTTAAGACAGTTATAAACTACATACATCACTCATATGTCAGTTTATAACGCAAAAAAACGATATTGTGTACTAATTTGATCAATCCGGTCAATCCGACCGGATTGGTGAAATTCCACCGGATTCAATCTATATTTACAAGCCCTTTTATTCAGTTGATAGACAATTCCATTTGTTTAACGCGTGCGAAACGGCTTCGCCCACATAGATGACCGTTCCTCAAAAATTTGTATGAAAATAAACTGTTCCACTTTTCTAAATAATAATAATATCTTGGGACAGCTCACACAACGTCATCTGATCCCAAACTAAGCAGAGCTTGTACTGTGGTAACCAGACAACTGTTCATTTCATCAGTCGCCATTGTACAAGTATGTTTAAACATACTTATATATTTCTAAATACATACATATTATAGATAAATTACACCCAGACACAGAATAAACCATCGTGCTCATCACACAAACTTTTATCCTGGGTGGAAATCGAACCCACGCCCACTTGCGTAGCAGTCGGATACACTCCCACCGCGTCACAGAGGCAGGCAAAGTATTAACTATATTAAATTTTAAAAAAAAACATTAATTAAGTAGTACCTAGGCACTATAGAATGATGTTGTAATGGTGTGAATTCGAAGTCATTGCCTGAATTTTGAAAATTACAAAAGATTCATTTTCATTTTATATGTTTAATATGGCTTCCAATTTACAATAAATATGCAATGATTTTATCTTTATTAAGCCCCTATGGTTGAAACATTTATTTTTATCGCTAATGAACATCAAATATACTTTGCCTCTTGATAATATCGTTTTTATCGTTGTCAAAATGTAAAGGCATTTCGGGTAGATTTATTTTTGAAGCAATTTAGAAGAATTTTTTTACTTGATTTCTTAGGACTGGAGCTTTATTTTATTAATGTAAGGCAGATACAAGTTGTTATCGCTGATTTAAGATTTTAGATCGGATATTAAAATATAACTTTTGATAAGGTTAATAGGATTACTGATAGATTAAGTTAATCTACTTACTTAGCTAAGTCCTATAAAAGAGGAAATTATAAAAGGATAAAATTATGATTTAAAAAGAAATATATATTCTAACTTCATATCATTTCATTTGAAGCGGCGGTAGCCTAATGGCTAAGGCATCGGTCTCGCAATCGTGTGGTCGCGGTTTCGAATACTACCTATTAAACTACCGACATGAGCCCACTCTTAACACAAGTCTTTGAGCTTAGTTGGAGGGGTTAACAAGATTGCTAGTGATGTGGGACCCAATCCCACATTGCTAGTTATATTTAAAACTAGCTGTGCCCGCGACTTCGTTCGCGTGAAAGTCGGGTTTAAATTAAGGTAGTTTATGTTACGAAATAACTTCTGTGTAAATATGTTGGAAACAGTCCTGTCGGGTGAACCGCGATATGATTCAGCAGCGGAGAATCGTCATATACTCATCTATTGATAGCTTCAACACCCAAAAGCTTTGTGAAAATAAATAAGTACCAAATACAGTCTCTATGTATTCGTTAATTGTGTTTTTTATTATTAATTTGTGTTTGTTTTCTTTTTGTCTATTGTTATTTTTATTATTTTACTGTTTTATTTATTGTTTATTTTTATCTTCTGCATGACTTTTCCTGTTAAATTATAATAATGTCTATACATGTGTCTTCTGTGTACTAAATAAAAATCGTTCTGTTCTATTCTTTTAGATAGTTAGTTTGGTGTGCGGCTTAAGAAGTGGGTTTTCTGTTGTTTTTGTTTCATTATGTCAACGTTATACCTACTTATTACCTAATAATTTTCAATAGAATTTGTATGAAAATGTTGTTACTTCTCAAGTGATCGTAAACTTGTAAAGCCTAAGTACTTAACTGTGATAGTTTTCCTTATAATTTTAGTATTTATACTACTACCCTGATTTTTTTCACATACCCAACATCTGGCAGCAACACTGGCAGGGGGACACTTGACTCTAACAAAAATGTTCACTATAAAGCCTAATATTATACACAAATGTCTTCTTACGTTCCAATGATGCAAGTAAGAAAAAAAAGACATGCACCCCCAGGCTCAGGAATTTTGAAGCCATCGCCATACATTTGGTCCGCGTTGACAGACAACGACCCCCACCCCCTCCTCCCGTCACCCGAACTACTCACACTTGACCGATGTTGAGTCATTCATTAACGTTGAATTGATGAACACGTGATCTCCAACCATAACCCCAAAACATGATCCTCGATGCACCTGTGTGATGCGTGGTCAAACAAACGGACAGACAGACAAACATATCATAGTAATGTGTTTCTTTTTAAAACTTCTTTTACTAAGTATAGAACATTATTGAATTCAACGCCATCTACTTTCAAAACCAGTGAAGTTTCTTTAACAGTAGTTCTAATACTTAATGTTTTTTATTAATTTATGCAATTTAATTAAATAAATAGGAGAATGTTGCCACTCAGCAAGAAAAATAAATGTTTTCACAAATAAGAAATTATTTGATCACGGTGAACGATTTGATTTCATAGATGGCGCTACATGTTTTTTTTTACGTGTGTAATGTCTTTTTTTTTAGACGAACACATCAATTCTGGAAAATGTCGAATATTTTTAAATTATAATGTAATATTGTTTTTCATTTCTACTACGATTATTTAATTACTCTCAGCAGTGCATGCAATACCTATAATTAACTTACCTAGGTGCATATTTCACTCGATTTTTAATTTAAAAAAATAATAACCAAAGCAAATAAGTTACCTACGGTCGAAAAAATAACTAAAACATTGAGAAAAATATTAAAAAAGGATAAAGAGAATTTTAAAAAATACAAAAAGAACATAATCAGACACCAGCTTCGAGGCTATACAGTTCGCTTCTTACCGAGTCAAAATAACTGTTCTTATGAAACTTAAAAATGTTGTGTTTAGCTCCTTATAGTTTTAGCGTGAAGTTATGTATTCCATGGGTTACAATTATAGAAAATGTCTAATTATAGAAAGTTTTGTGATAAACCATTATGGAGCGACAAAAAATACTTTTCTACTCGTTCCCCATACACGTTAGCGTAATGATTCATAGTGTAAATAATGTCCTATGTATTTACTATAAAACTGCAAATTTTCATAAAGATCCGTCAAGTAGTTACTGTTTTATAACAAAAAATAGCTACAGACATTATCCCTTACTGCTTAGCTCCTATGGGAAAAAGCGTGATAATTTATAGCCTAAATGTTAATCTGCATCTATTAGATTGCACGTGCAAAATTTTAACCGAATCTGTCTGGTAGTTTTTGCGTGATGCGTGTTCAAACAAACAGACAGACAGACAGACAGACAGACATTTCTAAAAATGCAGCAAAGTGTTTAAATACTCTTTTCGACCATTTCCTAATATTTTTTTTCTATAAGTTCGGCCATGTACAGACACGTGAAATTTACAGTTTTATTATGTGTATAGATATATATATTATGGCCGACCAATATCATCAGTGACTAGCCAATTACGCAGAAGATGTAGATGGAAGAGTATGCGCAAACACAGGCCACCAGAGTGAACATAGGACAACGTAGGGGAGTAAAAAGAAATGGGAGAAGCCGACACATTTTTCTTGATGAAAAATTCCTTGGTTTAATCATTCACGTCTCAGGGACATTACAACAAACAAAGTAACTTCGACCATAACCAGACGGGGCAGTAAAATAAAATGTAAAACTTTGCCAGAAGTTATCCATAATTTTCTGTTAATTTTGAATTCTTACTTTGTTCCAGTTAAGTTAATACGAGAAATTATTTTAGTATTACATTGTAAAACAAAGGAAATTTAATCTAATAAAGTGGTTTCTTTGTTTACAAAGTAGTGCTAGTAATCAAGTACTGCATTGGTTTTAATCAGCACGGTTGGTTTTGTACTTTTTTCAACTCTGTTTAAATCTTACTTACTTGCCTTTACTTTTAAACTTAAAAAAACATACCAGTCAAGAAAGGGGGTTATAATATATGTCCATTTCTTTAGAACACTCTATACATCAAACCGAAACGGTTTGAGGGTTTTTAGAGTTTCTTAGCCAAAATGGCAAAACGGAACCCTTATAGTTTCGTCCGCAGCTTAGCTCAGGGGCTCAGGGACTGATAGTGCTAGAAGGCTGTAATTTTGCATGGATATACATATTACTAATATAAAATTTTTAAAAAAATAGCCTACCTTCCCTATAAGTAAAGTAGGGATGTGATTTTTTTTCTTACCTATCCCATCGTGTGGGGTATCATTAGATTGGTCTTTTAAAAGCACTTAGGAGTTGTAAAGACTATTTTTCGATTTAGTAATCCGTTTGTGAAATATTACCCCAAGCTAAATGGTTGATGCTGGGTATGTGAAAAAAATCACGGGAGTAGTAGGTATATATACACACATCAAAAGTGTCTAGGGATCAAGCATTTTTATGCGGATTTCTTGAGATTGAGATGTGGCTTTGTAATAAATTTATGATTTTATAAATTTATATGGATCCTTTTTGGTGCATTTCATAATTTGAATCAGGAACTGTGAATCAAATTCGAGTAAAAGATGAAAATCAGCTGTCAATATTTTCCCTATAAAAACATACAACGCATTGAAGACATTATTAGTGCTACTGTTTCCCTACTACTGATTAAAACCAACGTTATTATGGAGCGGCGACGTCATTTAAGCAGGGAAGAAATGCTCAGAGCCGTGGGAATGATAGAAGCTGGTTCCCGGCAACGTACTGTGGCTTTAGCTCTGAATACAAGTCAGAGTGTTATCAGTCGACTTTGGACACGTTACCGAAGCACTGGTACCGTGGCTGAGCGCCATGGAGGACGGTATCGCTGCACCACACGGAGACAAGACCGATACATTCAAATCTTAACTCGAAGAGGTCCAACAATAACCGCCATGATGTTAGCCGTGAGGCTTCATCACTCTTCAGGGAACTTAATTAGCGACTAAACAGTCAGAAACCGCTTGCATGAAGTGAACCTTCATTCCCGAAGACCGCTACGGGTACCACCTATAGCAATGCACAATCGTAGGATTCGATATCAATGGGCTCTTGAACACAGAAATTGGGCAGAAGAACAATGGCGTTTCGTGTGCTTTTCTGATGAGTCTCGTTTTGGTATGAGACCGGATACAAGACGTATACGACACTGGAGAACCCCTGGACGCCAACAGCGATTAAAATCCTGCCAGGAAGTCCATCCTTAAAGTGGTGAAACCATCATGGTATGGGCGGGTATTTGGATCGGCGGAAGAACTGAGTTGATTTGGATCAGAGGCAACCTCAACGCTCAAATTTATGCTGAGACGATTGTATCAGACGTCATCGTTCCTCTACAAGTGCAAATCGGTCCCTTATTTCAGTTAATGCATGATAATGCACGACCGCACACCGCCAGAGTTGTAAGACAGACTCTCGCCGCAGCTAACATCAATGTCCTGCCCTGGCCTGCTCAGTCGCCAGACTTGAACCCGATTGAGCATGCATGGGATATGCTACAGAGAAGAGCTCTGCCGAATATGGAGGGTATCCAGTCGCAAGAAGACCTTTTTTTGTTGTTGCAACGAACATGGGCGGCCATTCCACAGCGTGATTTGGATGAACTCATTTTGAGTATGCCAAACCGATGTTCTTGTGTTGTTAGTGTTCGCGGTAGAAACACGGATTATTAATTGTTTAAGTTACCCAATAAAATTTTAAAGAAAACTGTTATTTCAGTCTTTTTTTCGAACTTTAATGTTAGTGGTTCAAATGTCAAAAATCCCTTTATTAGGAAAATGGCAAATTTCTTTATTAATGCAAAGGTGACTTGGTTTATCGTTACTGTGACAAACGAAAACACTTTATTTGATGAATCCTTAAAGAAATAAAAAAAAAAAATCAATCAGGAGAAAAGTTATTGCAAAAATATATGTTGATCCCTAGACACTTTTGATGTGTGTATATACAGTAAAATTAAAAGGAAAACTCCCACAGCTAAGAAGGCTTTACAACATAAAGAGTAACAGCAGACCAAGTGAGAAGTAACATAATTTTCATACAGATAAAAAAATACTAATACATAAGTAACGTTGTTAGTAGTATGAAACAAAAACAAAAGAAAACCCACTTCTTAAGTCGCATTATTCGGATGAAGGACTACGGAACCGTACATTGTGCGTGGCCCGCACTTGCCCGGTTTTTAATTATAATTAAAGTTTTATTATAATTAAAGTCTTATAAAGATCGCTAAAGGCCATTTTTTCTTTTTTTTAATTGTAATTATCATTAAAATTTTGATATATTTGTGGCCTACATCTGCATATACAATTTATGAATTAAAATCAACATTGTAAACATCGACAATTAAAGAGTGTAGTTTTATTTACCTTGCTTTATTTAGAGATTTATCTATAGCTTTGCGATCTTAGCAATAACTATACTTTGTAGAATCATGCATGACTTATAACAAGTGTAGTACTTTGCTCCCTAAATGAATAAAAAGAAATTTAAACTCATCGGGCAAAAAGGCTCTATAAAATTCTAGGCCAAATATTTGGCCAATATTTGCCCACTAGTTTATAAAGCCACTACTAACTAGTGACCTCTTAAACCAATGCGCCATTTGCTCACCCAAGTCCTCAACATTAATATCACGAGTTTCAACTAAGATGATATTTAGACTCAATTTACGAGTATTTTACGAGTCGAGACGCGGTAATAATAGAGTCGTTAAATTAATTACGGCTTTTACGGCACCTCGCTGACAAACTAGATCATAAATTATGGGATATGTTTCAAATGTTATGTTTTTCGTTTAAATTTAGTATATATATCTTCTTCTTCTTCTTCTCAGCTATTCTCAGATTGAAAGACCTCCTTCACTTTATGCCATCCAACTCGATCTTGCACTACTTCATTCCATTTATTCCCAGTAATTCCGTGGAAGAAGTTCCGCGGTGGACCTAGTGGGAATTTTTTTCTCAATAGTCCCGTCAACGGAACTTATGGGAACTCTGATTCCCATTAGTTCCGTTTATAAAATATTGATGCATCTCAATACTCGCTTACAAATATGGTAATACTGGATCTTATTTTAAATGTCATTGTTTTACATATATACAAAAAAAGACCAATTTGGAAAATGATAACTTGATAGAAACTATTCAAATGCAACTAACTAATTTAGTATTAACATTTTCTTTTTCTCAGCTATCTTCGTTTGTTGTTAACCTTCACATTACGCCATCTAACTCGATCTTGCACTACTTCCATTCAAGCCGTCCCTGATTTTTTATTTAAGTCATCTTTTATCGGCATTTATGGTCTTACCTCTAGTCCTTTTTTCGCCCCAGAGCCTTCGTTTTAAGACCACTTTAGAGCACAAGCCATGTTTTTGGGCTGTGTGTCCTGTCCATTGCCATCGCAGATGTTAGAATGTATTACTTCAATTTGAAAGCACACTGTTTAAAAAATAAAACATAAAGTGAAATAATAAAGTGGCAAAACTAATATATATTTTGGCAAAGATGGACAAAGTACTCTCAGTAGTTTGTGGCAAATTTTACCGGGAAGAGAACGCCAAAATTGCAAGCATTTTATAAAGGCAGATTTTTTGAAATGACGTCACATTAGTGATGTATAAAAATACCTCTTCATCAGTCAACTGGGTTCCTTAGCGTTTGGCGTACTAGACTTTAATAGCCTATTGATATTAATAGCGTCTGTTACAGAATCGGATAGTTGACTACAATAAAAGTAAATTATTTAGTAGATCTGTAATTACTCGCTTCTCGCTTTTCGCTCGTTTTATTTTAAAATTTAGGATGTTTTTTAATTTAAAAGCATGAAAACGAATATTAAAAGTAATGATTTGATACGAACTTATGACGTCACAGGTTTTTATTCCATACACATTTCTATTGAGCTTGTCGTTTTGACATTTTATAAAAAGAGACTGATTTGACTTGACAGTCAACATCCCAATTATGCTTACTGACTAATTGTTATGTGATTCTGATAATACTCTTATCGCATTCTATAGCACGCGCTAATCGAGCACTATTAATGACCAATTACTTTATAAATACAATAATTGCATTTTTGAGAAATAGAAAAATTTGAAGTCCAGACCCAGGAATCGAGCCCGAGACTTCCGTAAGTCAAACCGGGGCCGGAATCGAACCTATCTAGACAATGTTACTAGACCTCAAATTATGTCCTCTATCCTTTCATACTTGCGAGTTGGGCCCTCGCATGCGCCATTTAGCCGGTAGTTAAAAAACTATCACGGCTTTTGTTATTGCTTCGTAACAGAGAGCATTTTAATAAAATTATGATGTCACAGGCCGAAAATTATGGTAGGTATATTTTATTGGCGTTTTTTGCCTAATGCAATTATTGTATTAATAAAGCATGATGTAATTATCACACGCGATAAAGATAAAAATGTAATCAGCTGCTTTCATCTGTTTACGCCGGCGAATATTAAAAATATAGTTAATTATCTAGAATTTGAAGTGCCGCTTGCTGAGCGCTTGTAACCTGTCTAAACCTTTGTACATAAAACATAATTAAATACATTGTGGAGGAAACTCCTTGCGAAGTCGGAGCAGGCCGCTAGTAGGTACTATGATGCACTAGATTCTATCAATATCTTCTATCAACATCAATTCTATCAATATCTATTTAAAGCTGCGGTGGCCTAATGGTTAAGGCATCGGTCTCGCAATCATGAGGTCGCGGATTCGAATCCTACCCATTATACCACCGACGTGAACCCACTCTTAACACAAGCCTTTGAGCTTACCTGGAGGGGTTAACAGGATTGCTAGTAATGCGGGACCACAATCCCACATTGCTTGTTATCTTAAAAAAATATGATAACAAATAAAACAAAACTTTTATATACCTACCAGTGATATACTGACAGGACAAAGTAATAGATATGACAAAACATAACAGAAATAGTTTTGTTTTCCATAATTTCATAATTCACTGTCCACGAGTTTGGCTTTTGGGCTGTTTCCAAAAAGCATTTTAGGGTGACCATGATTGGTATTCCTTGTAGATAATTATGAACCGACGCCGACAAAGTCCGCTTTGCCGTACCAAAAAAATCCAGAATTTACGACTTGCAAGGCGCAACGCTTTTCTATTTTGTCAGATAACACTACTCGTAGGTACGAGTTTTTAAACTTTCGCGATTTTTATACATATTAGGTACTAGCTGTCCCGCGCAACTTCGTATACGTAAATTTTCCCCGTTATTGCAACACTTTTCATTGCCACTCCGCTCCTATTAGTCGTAACGTGATGTTATACAGCCTATAGCCTTTCTCGATAAATGGGCTATCCAACAGTAAAATATTTTTTAAATTCGGACCATTAGTTTCCGAGACTACCGCGTTCAAACAAACAAACTCTTCAGCTTTATAATATTAGTACAGATATTTCGGTACTTAATTGTGTGAAGTATTTAAAGTTAAACCTTTAATTGATTTTTAAGAATTGAGATGCTGATATGATTCAATTATGATTAGCACACTTTAATTTTGATCAATCTCTCGTGGTGTATGAAGCCGTCCACGCCTGACCTGGACATTGGTAATTTGAAAAGAGTGGCTAGTAGTGTTTCTTGCGTTGATCTTTTTTCCATTGCTTTGTAAACTTGACACTGTAGTGTCAAGTTAATAAAATTATGCAAGACTAGGTTTTTTATATCTAAAAGTTTTAACGGGAGCCACGGGAGATCTTTCACTGTCCAATAGCCTAGTATTTATAAAGCATGAAATTAATCATGCTTTGTAAATACAAAATACAATAATATATGTGAACCCACTCCTACATTATGCAATGTGAGTTTAACTAGAGAGATTAACAAGATGGCTAGCATATTTGAATATTATCGGGACTTAATCGCGTTAAGTATAAATACTAACTGTACAAAACATCGGGTAAACCCGATGTTTTGTACAATTCGATTAAAATGTCGGGTAAATAAAAGGGTCATACCTTTAAATATTTCACGTAATTAAGCCCTAATAATATTTTAAGATTGCTAGTGACTAATAATGAAACCTTGTAGGTAATCCCAAAAAAATATGATCTACTTTTTCATCAAAAATCACGGTCACCCTAAAGGTCGGCTTTATTTCCGCGTCCCAATAACTGTATGCAAATCAAAGCCTTTTTTGTAAAAGGCTTGGATATGCCCAGGTGTAATGGCAAAGAGGTGAGTCGTGACGTACGTACATCCGGTTATCATAACCCAATTATCCCTCCTGAGCTGAAATTATAATGAAAAAAAAAAACTGCCAAGTGTGACTCGGATTTATAAACCATGTTTTTTTTTAAATACAACGAAATGAAGAGACGAGCAGGTCGTGCACCTGATAGTAAGCGTCAGGCTAGTCCATACCAGTATCAGTGCCACCTAAATACTTGTTTGGCAAAGATCTGAATGTCACTGCACTGTGCTCCTCATTTGAGACATTAGTTTATTAGTCTCATTTGCCCAGAAATTACACTTGGTACAGTGCCCTTCAACTGAAACACAGTGATGTGTTAACATCACTATTTCACAGAAGAATAACTGACACTGTTGTGGTACCGATGGCTTACACCTGCAACGCAAGGACAGCATACTGAGAGTACTTAAAGAACGTAGTAATTTTGACACGGGATCAGAGTGGATAGGCAAGGCTATTGGCCACCTCCCTTCGGTGGTGGTGGATATGGTGTATCGGTTTTGAATCAAATGCACCACCCCCCCCAGACATGCGAGCGATTTTGTCAAATGTTGCCCTCCCCCAGAATTGATATTGGCATTTGGACGATCATTTGACAAAATCAAATAGAAGTCTATACTTGTGTAACAAGGATAACAACAACGGCCATTTTAATTGACTTCTATACCACTATTACCCTGGACAGGTTATCGTGGACAGCAAAAAAAAATTTTTATAGATTTTGACATTACTGACGAAAAGTTGTCAAAATTAAATGGAAGTCTATACTTGTGTAACAAAGATAACAATAACGGTCTAGACATCAGTAGCCATTTGTCATAAGTGTCAAAAAAGTTCAAAGTAGTCTAGAGATCAGTGGCCATTTGTCATAAGTGTCAAAAAAGTTCACAGGACGGTCATTCGATTCGGCATTTGAAATTGCTGACAATTTTTACGGAGTAGCCAGTCCAGCGTGCTAGTAGTCTTAGAGTGGCCATTTATCGTACGTCCCAAAGTTCACAGGACGGTCATTCGATTCGGCATTTGAAATTGCTGACAATTTTTACAGAGTAGCCAGTCCAGCGTGCTAGTAGTCTTAGAGTGGCCATTTATCGTACGTCCCAAAGTTTGACAGGACGGTCATTCGAATCGGTATTTGAAATTACTGACAATCTGTACTGGTTAGCCGTGCCGGCGTACGGCGTAGTATAGAAGTCAATGCGGCTGATGCAGAAAATCAGTAAGGTAAAATCAATGTTAACACAGTTAGATTCATAGTTTTTTTTAAAGATAAACGGCAATGTACTGTATACTGCCTCTGTGGCGCAGTGGGAGTGAGTCAAACTGCTACACAAGAGGTCGTGGATTCGATCCCACACGGGACACCACTTTGTGTGATCCACAAATTGATGTTCCGAGTCTGGGTGTACTTTGTGTCCGTGACTTGTATGTTTGTAAAGTCCCCCGCGTCACAGGGCTTGTACCATAGTGCGGGAGTCGTCTTAAAAAAAAAAATGGGTCACACATTACCAGCAATCTTGTTGACCTCTTCAGCTAATCTAAATTGCTTGCGTTAGGAGTGGGTTCACAGCGGTAAAGACGTACCACGTTTAATGGTTAGGGTTCCTTTCGCTTTGACTTCAATTTTGTGTATTGAGAAAATAAATACCTAGTACTTACATTGAAATGGATTTCATTAGTAACTTTTTTTCAGAATATGTCATTGCACAAGATACTATCGGATACATTTTTCATAAATAAATTCGTACGGGAAGCCTTTAAAGCAAGTTCATGCATAATATGCAATGAGAGAGTGAATTTGTAAAAATCGAAAATTAAAAAATACGACAAACAGGAAACCAGGAAACTGACATGTTGAGCTCGTTTTCGTAATATCTTTTCCTTATAAGCGGATGTCTACAAATAAAATAAAACAGATAAAAATGTTTTTATGGAGGTACACCTTAAAACTATACTCATAATATAAAGCTGAAGAGTAAGTTTGTTTGAACGCGATAATCTCAGGAACTACTGATCCGAATTGAAATATTCTTTCACTGTTCGATAGCCCATTTATCGACAAAGACTATAGGTTATATAACATCACGCTACGACCAACAAGAGCGCAGCAGGAATGAGAAATGTTCCAAAAGCGGGGAAAATTTACGCAGACGAAGTTGCGCAGGACAGTTGGTCTATTATATTGTAGATTGTACCTACATAGGTACACGATGCAAAAATAAACATTACAACTATTTTATCACATTATACGCAGAGCTGTGAAAATACAACCATTTTTTCCACTTAAGCGGAGATTGTTGCCCATCAAAGTCATATAAAAAAAAGTTAGTATAAGTGACAACTCGACTGCGCGTAATTATCAAAGTCAGGCCGTTAACCTGCCAGTTTTGAAGAAATGAATCATATAAATTAAATTATATTACTTTCCTGTCTGACCCAAAAAATAATCAGGTCCCCAATTATTCTAATTTTCTTTCTACAAACACAATGAATCAACAATTAGGTCAAGAATAATTTATAGCGAGAATAAAAATGCGACCACGTTTCAGAACGATTTCAATTCAATGACAATAAAATATCTTTTGACGTTTAAGATTCAAAATGGCGCCTAAATTATTTTTTATGCTTTTAGTTCGCTTTAATGTAATTAAATTGTCTATAACGTGTAACATATAGGTGAGATACAATGTAGGTAATCTGAATAATACATAATTGATACTCGTAGTTGTCACACTGTTGCCTTATGGATTATTCAAAATTATAAAAACTCAAATTTCTCTATCCTTTCATGCTCAAGGGGCCCAACTCGCGAGCATGGAAGAATAGATAAATTGATTACTATGTTAAAATTAATTTGTACCACCCGTCGTTCGATGTTGGGGGTAGAATGAGTTCTAAGTAATCAAAAAGGTTATGGAGACCAAAAATATTGTAGACGGTTTGAAGATAATCAACTACTCTTTGTCTCTTGGGTTCAAAAAAAAACGTGTGGCACTCAGGGACTGCCGCGGTAAAGCTATTGCATAGCAATTTTTATCAACTTATGCAATTATAATTATTTATTTATTTTTTATTTATGCAGTATTTTTTTTTTATTACTTTATAAACTTGATATGGGGGTAACGGTAACGTGCAGCCACTAATATACCTTACACCATGTTAAAGGAGTGATGCAAATTACATTATTAAAACGTTGGAATATAATGAAAAAAATAAAATAAGCCTTAGTGGGTACAACATGTAGAAGCATCTACTTACGACAACGACAAAAACGTTTTATCGGAATTATCTATACTAATATTATAAAGCTGAAGAGTTTGTTTGAACGCGATAATCTCAAGAATTGCTGGTCCGAATTGAAAAATTATTTTACTGTTGAATAGCCCATTTATTTAGTTGAATACTTTTTAGTCCCGTAGGACTCTGCACCTGGTCACAAACAAGGCACGAACTACCCAAGCCTGGCTTGAAACCAACGTTCCGGACTTTATAAGAGCTGAAGACTGGCCCTCATCTCAGCCCAGACCTCAACCCTTTAGACAACAAATTATGGTCAGTTTTAGAGAATATGGCTTGCTCTTAACGACACACCGACATTGAGTATCTTAAAAAATCTCTGGAGCAAGCAGTGGCGAAATTTCCCATGGAGACAGTACGTAAATCCATAGATTCGTGGCCAGATTAAAGGCCTGTATAAAAGCCAAAGGTGGCCATTTTCATTACAATATTGTTTTAATTTTTTGCTGAGACTTTAATAAATATGTACATACAAGTTTTAATAATATTACATTACTTCATAAAAAATACATTTTCATATGTTACAGAACTTATAACCGGACAAGGTATATTTCTAAATACATACATGTTATAGGTAAATTACACCCAAAAACGGAATATACCATCCCGCTGATCACACAAAGTTTTATCCTGCGTGGGGATTAAAGCCGCGATCCGGCTTAGCAGTCGGGGTCACTAACCACTGGACCTTATAGGTCAGTTAATTGTTACTTTCCTTCAATTTACTATGTTGCAAGTTTCTTTATTTCAAATGAGTACGTTTAGTTTATCAGGCGGCAAAACAACCGGCCATTATTTTTACAGCTCCGAGTTTAACTTGTAAAAAATGATTTGAATACGTGATAATTGATTAAGAACGAGACTTTGTGCATGTAATAAGCACATAAATACTTGACACTGGTAGAAATTAGCCGTTAAAACGGCTAGATTACCATAAACTTAAAGAAGAAGAAGAAGAAGAAGAAAATTCACTGGCAGAATTGTCGACAACGGCATCGTCGCCATAATAAAAAAAAATAAAAAATACCCCTATAAAATATATTTTTATTATTTATATATCCTACCTATGTATTAGTATTTTTGCGTTGCGTAGTTTTAAAGATTTAAGCATACATAGGGATGTAGGGGCAGAGAAAGCGACATTGTTTTATACTATGTAGTGATATTTATTATTTATATATCCTACCTATGTATTAGTATTTTGCTATTAGTATCTAGAGACATTTTAAGCTAAAATATCAAAATAAAAACTATGTCGACGAAAGATCTGTGATATTAAAATGTCGTTATAAACTGGGTTGTAAATATGGTCTACTTAACAAATGGCACTATAAAACTGATTTAACTATCATTAAAAATAGTAGTAAAGTTGTTAGTGCATTAATAAAACGTTTCTGAAAAATATACTAAAAGTAAAATATCATTATTTTTTAAATGTGTTCCGAGAAATACATCGCCACCGTAAGCGCGACAACGCATTGGCGGCTTACCGAGATGCGGCATGCCGCATGCTGACCAAATTAGTCGCTTGATTTATTTATAATAAATTATTGGGATTTAGATGAATTTTATACATAACTAGCTTTTGCCCGCGGCTTCGCCTATAGTTACTTATTAAAAAATCTTTAAGGGAGGGTTGAATATCGTGTAATGGGGGTAATGTTGGAATATATATATAAACGGAAAGCAGCTTAACTTTTTAAGGATCGCAGATGATTTCTTTCTAATAACCGACAGCGCTAATACACTCAAACATATGCTACAACAGCTAGCATATGCAATCAGAGCAGTTAGTTTGACTACAAATAAAACTAAACTAAAAGAAATGACAAACAGTTAAGAGTTGCCTATAAAAGTAGACGACGAAAAAGATTTTTTATAATATGTATACCTAATATAGAAACCATTTTTGTATGTAAATACTCGTCCAACTTTGTCTGTGTAAATTTTCCCGTTTTTGCTACATTTTTCACAGCTGCCCAGCTCCTATTTGTCGTAGCGTGATGTTATATAGCCTACATCCTTCCTCGATAAATTGGCTATCTAACAGTAAAATATTTTTTCAATTCGGACCAGTAGTTATTGAGATCTTCGCGTTCAAACAAACAAACTCTTCAGCTTTATAATATTAGTGTAGATTTATTTATCAACACGAAAGCGGTTAGTTTAAAACCAGCGTTAGGTATCTCGCATGACTTATGCTGGGTTAGCTCTAACACAAGTTTAACAAACGTTATGTTTTCATCTTTAATATTGCTCTCAATTATAAATTGTTGGTCTAGTATATAGGTAGAACTAGCTGACTCGTGAAACTTCGTCTGCGTAAATTTTCCCCGTTTTTGCAACATTTTTCCACTCCTATTGGTTGTAGCATAGTGTTACATATCCTATAGCCTTCCTCGATAAACGGGCTATCCAACAGTGAAAGATATTTTTAATTCGGACCAGTAGTTCTTGAGATTACTGCGTTCAAACAAACAAACTCTTCAGCTTTATAATATTAGTATAGGTATACCTCCACAGTGCATAAACACTATGTAATATTAAAAGCGGGAATTGCAATCAATTTCAACAGAAAGAATAGAAACAAAACTATAAATGTAGAAAAACCCATGACGGGCGTAAAAAGAATCAAATCAAATTTTATTTACTGCCTTGAATTAAACACAATTTTTTTGCAGCAAATGACAGACCCCGGAGGATTTTATTCGCTTACTTACCTATGTCTTGTTAGGTGTGCGAGAGGGGGGGGGGGGGTAAAATGTTATGCCCGTCGTGGTTTTTAAAATTTTGATAGTAAACATTTAATATTAAGTAGAACATGCTCAGAAATCAGACTTATACAGAGCAAAAAACCTAAATCGTCCTAACCATCTCCGGAAAAAAAGAACCTTTTGGAGAAACATGAGCACTGTAGCGCCCCTGGCGGTCTATATCATTAAAGCTTAGCTAAAAACATGCTCGGGAATAACACTTATACGATGGAAAAAACAGTTTTGGAATCGGCCCAGCCGTTTCAGAGAAAAATTATAACAGACACACACACAAACACCTCTTACCCCAAACGCATATATCATCTCCGTGGCGGTCGCGGGTAAAACAGTCAAAGATATTTGTTTGCCCACCATTCTTTCTTGCCAAAACCCTCCTGATTAAATCAGAAACATTAACAAAATTACCAATCCCCTTCAACATCAAAGAAACAAACGCAATCTTTTAAATAAAATTATGATTCCATAAACTCAAATAAATCGACGCCATTAAAATTCGCAACGGAATATAACAACAGTATTTAATTGCCACTGCACTATCATAAATCATGTATTTTATTTCTTTATTTCATATCTGAATACGCAGAAGTTAATCACATTAATTTGGTTTATAATCTGATGAATAAATTACGTGATGGTAATGATTTCCCAACCGATTTTGGTCATTGCTACCAAATTCATCAGATACCTGCCAACTAAGCGGAGATATTATAGGGCATCATTGTACACGCAGACCCAAATTAACTGTTTATTCCTTCACTATCATACTCCGATAGAACGGAAATCCGACACGATCGAAGAGAGATTGCTATTAGAGGCAGAGTTGTGACATTTCTCGAAAGTGGTCATCCATCTATGAATCGACAGTGGTAACGTTGTTTAACCTTACTTGTCTGTTGAATAATTCGGTCACCACCGAGTCATGGACCCGGAGGTCAATCAAACAGGCAGCCCGATTACTGCCTGCCCCTGCTTGGCACGGGTACATCGTAGTTTTTTATACCTTGAGTTACATTATTGCAATTTTCGTTGGGATCTCCAATCTTTTAACAATACAATATGGCCTATTTTACTCCTCGATAATGTAGCTTTCTAATGGTGAAAGAATTTTTGAAATCGGTCTAGTAGTTTTTAAGTTTATTACTTAAATACTTTTTAATAATACATAAAAAATCGTCAAATTGTTTTAAAGATCAGTTTTTTTTAATTGGCGCTATACTTTGTTGCTTCATAAACTTAAAAAGTCACCAATTTTGATTCCGCTTGAAAGTAAATAACACGAAAAATTAAGTTATCAAGTTGCAAACATAAAAAGTATAACAAAACGGTTTTAAGTAATAACGTAGGATTTATGAGCTAAAATTGTGTTCACTGGGCATTTTGCATACAGGTAAGGATAGTTTTATGCAACATGGCGCAAGTGATTCACCTCGTTAATGCAATCTTATTCGATTCGATTGCATTCAGTTTTACTGTAGTAGATCCAAGCCTGGCCGGCTTGGAGGGTACTATCGCAGTTTTAGTTAATCTTTCGTGAAATAATGACGGACACATTACTGAACCCTTATAAAAGTTATGAACTTAAACGCTATTCGATTAGAATAACGTGATTACGTATATGCAAAACCCCAAATTTGTTTTTTTATATAAGATTCTTATTTTTTTTTAATTCGCCTCCCGCAGTAGGGTACAAGCCCTGTGTCGCGGGGGACTTTACAAACATACAAGTCACGGACATAAAGTACACCCAGACTCGAAACAACAATTTGTGGATCACACAAAGTGGTGTCCCGTGTGGGAATCGAATCCACGACCTCTTGCGTAGAGGCAGACGAAGATTCGCGGTTTTGTACTTTGTGTCTACAGGGGGGGTGGGGGGGGGCGAGTAAAGACTTACGAAGTAATGTCTCAGAAGAGTTCCAAGGCGACTAACGAGGTGCGGTGACCTTCGGATTTTGGCGGATCAAGGATTTGAGCGGCACTGACCAATGATACATGTTTTGACATTAAATCGCAAGGTATTCTTGAAAGATAGTGAGTATTTTTTCAGTTTATCTGTGACTTTGACCGATGCAATTTGTGTTAGTTTTTTTATTGTAAAATTCGCTAATATTTTGTAGAATAGAACATTGTTAATGTATAAACATTTATTTGATATTAAAATTATTATTATTGACCGTGTTCGCATAATCAGACAGTGTATTGACTCAACTGTCATTCACTTTGACACTTCGTACATCGCGCAATAACGGCAGTCCATTGGTGTGTGGACTTGAGATCACGGGTCATGCGAACACGGGAATTCGTTCCTAGCTTCTTGTGGGAGTAACATATCCAGAAATAAATGTGAACAAGTGTGATAATAAAAGTTATTACTTAAACAAATAGTATGGTGTTATTTCTTGACTTTACTAACACTTGGAAGAGAAACAAAACGTCGAGGGGAAAGGGTATTTACCCATATAATACTAATGTACCTAATTAAGACCTTAAAGGATACATTTGTATCATTTTTAGGGTTCCGTAGCCAACATTCCAAAACGGAACCCTTATAGTTTCGCCATGTTCATCCGCAGCTTGCTCAGAGACTGTTAGTGCTAGAAGTATGTAATTTTGCATGAATAATAAAATCTTGAAAAATTTTTTTTTTTTTAGGGTACTTAACCAATATGTAAAGTGAGGGTGTGATTTTTTTTTCTCATCTACCCCATCGTGTGCGATATCATTAGATAGGTCTTTTAAAAACGTTAGGGGTTTGAAAGACTATTTTTAGATTTAGGGATCCTTTTGTGAAATACTAAGATTTAAAGTGTTAATTTTTGTTACAGTCAGGTGTCTCCCCCCCTTTCACCTAAATGGTTGATGTTGAGGATGTGAAAAAAAACTCGGTAGTAGTTTAAATAGTGAAAATTATCACAGCTAAGAAGGCTTTACAAGTTTACGAGTAACAGTTCATAAAATGAGAAGTAACAAAATTTCGTACAAATTCCATTGAAAAAATATTATTTTTTGACTGCCTCTGTCCTTTGTGAATTTATCTTTGACTGCCTCTGTGGCGCTGTGGGAGTGTATTCGACTGCTACGCAAGAGGTCGTGGGTTCGATCCCCACCCAGGATAAAACTTTGTGTGATGAGCACGATGGCTGTGTGTTATTTATCTATAATATATATGTATTTAGACAGATATAAGTATGTTTATCAGTTGTCTGGTTTCCATAGTACAAGCTCTGCTTAGTTTGGGATCAGATAGCGTTGCGTGAGTTGTCCCAAGAGATTTCATTATTATTATTAAGTAGGTATAACGTTAAAAGTATGAAACAAAAACAACAAAAAACTCACTTTTTAAGCCGCATTATTCGGATGGAGGTTTAGGGGGTGACTACGGAACCCTACACTACATTGTGCGTGGCCCGACATGTACTTGCCGGTTTTTTTTAAATCTAAATTTAGATTCCTTACATTATAGAAAGCCGTCCATTAATAAGACTAATTTATCTAGGATTTGGTAAATAAATGAATACTATTAGTAAAATGCCTAGATCATATTTTTTTGGATTTTATATACTTAAACTGTTCAAGATGTGATGATGAATTTAGAATTTATTTTATGCTTAGGTGCACATTTAAGATTAAAATAGTTTCAGATGATTTATAAATAAGTTTCATTCATTGCAGTCTATAGCACTATTCAAAGAAGATAAAAACATAAAGAATATCTTCTTTATGTTTTCTTCTGCTTTAAATATGTATTTTATAATAATAATAAACAATAATTATATTTGAAAAAATAATGATGTCCAGACCCAGGAATCGAACCCGAGACCGAGGTAAAGCGATCGAAAGTCTTGGATTCGATTCCTGGGTCTGAACTTGAAACTTTTCTATCAAATGCAATTATTGTATTATTAAAGTAAATGACAAAAAATGCCTATAAAAAATACTATAATAGTCGGCCTACGACATCATAATTTGTTAAAAATGCTCTCTGTAAAGAAGCAATAACAAAAAGGCATAATAGTTTTTAAAAACATGGCTAGATGACGCTTGCGAGGGTCCAACTTGTTTGCAACAAGGGAAGAAAAACTTCAAGTTAGATGTTCCCTTTAAAAAATGATCGAAGTCTTGGGTTCAATTCCTGGGACTGAACTTCATTTTTTTCTTTCAAATGCAATTAGTATTTGGCATAAAATGCCTATAAAAGTTACTATAATAATAATAAAATCAAATAAAGATAATAATACCTACCATTTATTTCAGGCATCAGTGGCCCATAGAAATTTATAGGTACCTTACAGACTAATAAGTATACATACAATACTAATACAAATACAACTTATAACTATATTAGTACGCTTCACTTGCACTATTAGTACAGTCTTTTGGTATTTTTACTTGTAAAGTTTTCCGGGACTTTTGAAAATTGGCAATCTTATAGATTTTGACGTGCTCTTTTTGAATTTTAACTTTGCCACCTCGTATCTTTGCCGCTCGCGCCGCCATATTGGATAAATGGCGCCTAAAAACCGTTTTTTGATTGTAACTCATTTCCGACTGATTTTACAACAAAAACATGTACTACGGAATTAAACTAGGGAATATTACCTACAATTTCAATATAACAATCTTTTTAATATACTCAATAGTTTTGGCGTACGAGCGTCGCTAAATCTACATTAATATGCATTTTGGTCAAAAATAAATTTCCACACCACTATGAGGTGTGTGGAAATATGTGTCGCTTTTTTCATGAAATCGAATGTCAATACCCATTCAAAACATCACAGATAAAAAAATCTTTTAATCACGGCGATGGGATTATTAGCTTTGTTGTAATTCTTGCATTTGGATTAGTCCTACTGAAGATATCACTATAAAATAAAAACGCGATATGTACTATCGCATGGTAGCGCTTTTTGGCCAAAACGCCATGTTGGTGTAGACTTTGCCGCGTTCTTACGCTAAAACTGCCGAGTTTACAAAAACAATGTTAAAAAAACACTCAAATTGTAGTTAATGTTCTCTAGTTTAATTTTATAATACATATTTTTATCATAAAATGAGTCGGAAATGAGATATTGTCTTAAAAACCGATTTTAGGGTCATTTTTCCAATATGGCGGCGCGGGCGGCTAAGTTACAAGGTGGCAAAGTTGAAATTCGGCAAGAGTACCCCAAAATCAACAAATTCACCAATTTTCAAAACTCCTGTAAAACTTTCCAGGTAACCTCATTTTTTAGCACTAAATGACTGGACTATATGTCTTTGTGCGTTCTTGTGGTATTTGTCCGCGGAAGCGACGGAAAGCCACATTCTCCAGCCAGAAGTCTTCCTCCTTGACGAGATGCAAAAAATCTGGAACTCGCACCATAAATGCCAGGAACTTGATGTAGCTTCGCGACTCCAGAATCTGCCCCCTCGGCACGTACCGGTTCTTTTACTTGCGCACGTACTCCGTGACGTCCTCTGCCTTGGTGGTGAAGAGTAGTGTGTAATTACATCAAAATATTTAAGTTGAGATGAACACTGGAGTGTTCGGCACCGCGGCGTGCACAAGTAAAAGAGTTACACTTTTGAATGGCGCCTATTCCGCAAGGAAGGACTATTACTCTGATCTTATTTTAACGTCATGGCGTTATGACGATAATATATAACATTTTACAGTTAAAACCATACATCGGATACCTAAAGTTCGAGTGTTGGCTAGTATGGAAAGAACATTTTTATCAAAAAATCTCGCGATTGTAGAATTAGAATTTTACTATATTTTTTTTTTCTGTGTATCTTCTGTACGTATAAAATAAATATTAAGTAAGATATCCATAACAAATAAATAAATAGTACCTACTGAGTTAAATAAAAATATTTACATTAATTTAAGTTTTTTTATCTACCACAGCACACTTGAATGAGGAGTTAAAATTTAATGTAAAGTAAAATACATCTGACTAGTATAGCTCCCAGAATCGCGGGATTTTAATTTTATAAAAATACTCTCAGAATCCGCTTTCTTATAATGTTAACGGAAAATTTACTTTAGGTAAATATGCATACGATTATCCGATCTCAAGTTGTAACACCCATTGGTGGTGTGTTGACACCAACGGCTTTTTAATGAAAACTGTGTATACAATTTTAAACCTTAAATTTAGTTCATAAGAAACATCTTCGCCTCCAAGTGTAATCATCGTAAAGCAATTTCTCCAGTTTCACCGCTTTATCGTATGTCACTCGGCCCCAATTACGTACTGGGCGTTTGTGTACACTTGTTAACGAACACTGCAACTTGAATAAAGGCAAATACTTACTTAGTTAGTAGCAGTCATTGATAACCCAATAGTAGCAACTTGAGACATTGTAAAATTAAAGAAAAATGAGAGAGAGAAAATAAATGAGGGCTTGTTTGCACAGAATTAGCTTGAAAAGCCCTATATATATTTTCGCTACTGGAATTAGATAAAACAAATGGTTAGAACTCCAGATAAGCATCTGTAACATCAGTTGTATTATGAAAAAACTACTTACCTACTTTTACCTGTGCCTCTGTGACTGCCTCTGTGGTGCGGTGGGAATGTGTCAGACTGCATATACACTAAAACAAACTTATCGGATGGAGTTATCTCCGGAGTCTTCTAACCTTACCCTTACCTACCTACCTTCCCAGAAAATTATGCTATCGAATAGCAAAAACCCCATTCGAATCTGGTCAGTAGCTTAAGAGAAAATCGAAACATACGCAAACAAAAACCTCATTAAAAGGCTGTTAAAAATAAGGAGTTCTCAAAATGATCAATTATAATTTGTGCAGTTAAAATGTACAACTAATACTTCAAACTGGTAAAATTAATTGAAATAATTGCCTATTTCAAAATAATAAGAACTCATATATACAAGTAGGTACCTACATTTATCATCGGAGTTAAATCTATGTGTAGACACACATAAATTTAACTTCGATGTTGCCTAGATACTAAAGCATGTCATAGCTGATGAAATGGCTGAAAGCTGAAAGTAGTTTGCTCAGAATCAGTAACACATTCCAATGAGATAGTTTTTGGACCAATAAATGAAATTAATCAATTATTAATTAATTCATTAATCATTCTAACAGTCCAAATCCTGTTCACAATGTGATGTGTTATGTGATCATCACTTATTTTCAATAAAAACCATGGATTACGTACTACGGGACGCAATGAGCACCATAGCGCGAAGAACACACGACTACTATAATGGCTTAAAACTAAGCAAGTTTTCAATATTTTTCTTTTTTTATATAATTTTTTGAAGTAAAAATCTTGTTGGGCACATGAGCTTTGCACTATTCCAAAAATAACCTTGTATAGCCATGGTCTATATATTTTATTCATGTTTTTTATCAACATCTTGATTTTCACATGAAAATGTTGATATTTTTTGAAAGAAACAAATTATTTATTTTCGATAAAACAAAAAAAAATATGATTTTGACATGAAAATGTTGATATTTTTTTAAAGAAACAAGCGTTTTATTTTCGATAAAACAAAAACTAAATATATATTTAGTTTTTGTGCACACAGTGGATATATAAAAGTCTAAAAAAGGACTTAGAGCAGCTGATGTCTGTCAAGCTGATGAGATGCCGTTTTTTAATCGGTTCGGTTTTGGTTAATTACTATTTTTATTATAATTAATCAACTTTGACATTATATTAAAACAATTGAACAAAAGTAATGTTTGTTCTATTATAATACCAAAATCCAATAAATCTATTAAAATATCTAAAATAAATCTATTATTTCATTTGTGACCGACAGGACTGTGAATGGAATTTTCGTAATTTATTTTGCTTTTACGGTTCGGTTAATGTCAACATCGGCCATGAATTATAGGTTTTAGTATTTAAGCAACAAGACAACATGGATTTTAGACCGAATTTAGGTGTTATAAATTCACGAAGATAATATCGTGCAATTTTACATGATGAATTAAAAATAATAATAAAGCGGTAGCCTTATGGTTAAGGCATCATGTTCGCAATCGTGAGGGGGTTGAATCCCACCCATTATAATACCGATGTAAGTCCACTCCGTACAAAAGTCATTGAGCTTAACTGGAGGGATTAACAGGATTGAAAGAAAGAAAGAAAGAAGAAATTCCACATTGCTAGTTATCTTTTACCTAAAAACAAAAAATAAGGAGGTGGAGGAGAGGATTACATACAGCCAGTTTGACATAGGTAAAAAAACATTACAACCTTTTACAAAAGTACAAACAACCTATATAACACTATCTCCTAACCTATCTAGCTTCACATAAACATATATAGTAGATTTTTTATCCATATCAAAATGTTACGCTTTTTTCCGTCTAGCCTCTCAGCCCACAAACAAAAACTGAAACAAAAATAATATCTTGGGACAACTCACACAATGTCATCTGATTCCAAACTAGGCAGAGCCTATGTATGGCAACCATATAACTGATAAACATACATAAATATATATAAGTATATTTAGATATATATATTAGTACTAGCTGTGCCCCGCGGTGTTACTCGCGGTTTATTAGCCTATGTGGTAATCTAGGGTGTCAGCTAACTTATTACCAAATTTTATTAAAATCGCTCCAGCCGTTCAGACATGAAGAAGTAACAAACATACACACATACAAACTTTCGCCTTTATAATATTAGTGTGATGTTTATCAGTTATAGATAAATGACACCCAGCCAAAGAATAAAACATCGTGCTCATCACACAAACTTTTAACCTGGGTATAGATCGAACCCACTACCTCCGGCTTAGCAGTCACGGTCTATAATTATAACCATAGACCAACAAGCCAATCAAATGTATTAAGAATGAACTTAGTGCACATCATAATAATGACAATATTTCGCATAAACCCATCCAGATTGTATCGCTAATAAGAAAATGATCACTTGTCGAATTAATTTTATCGACGTACACGCCGCTTCTTACAAATCGACCAAAAAATTAGCCTCCCCATACTTAACAATTTGCATGAGAACGAACAAAAAGGTGCATACACTTTACTTTCAACTGGTCGGCAGTGTACAGATTGCTCTATTTGCATATTAAATTGAAACTAATGTAATTGAATATTTTACAAACTAAATTGATAGCATAAATTAAAACTATTTTGGCTCTCTTTTATTTCTAAGTCGGGAACAAAGGAATTTGCTATTATAGCTTCTATACCTTCCTGAGTGGTCCGAGATATATAAGGCACCTGTCCGACCTAGGGCGAGAAAAAGAGTAGCGAGTAGCGATTTTATCTCTCAAGTCACATACATACTTGTGTAGATCCCGTGTAAACAAAAGAGAGATATTAATAGTTGATCGCTGACCGTTCCCACTGCCGGCGAGTACTCGCTCTATACTGCATCTCTTTTGTTTACACGGATTTTCAAACTATATCTGTTATATGGTTCTTGAGCGATAAATCGCTACTCGCTTCTCGCTCGTCGACTTTGGTGGGACAGGTACCTAAGAGATGACACTTAAGCGGGCCGGCATCAATCAGCGCAGCCGGGCGGTAAAATCCAATATGTATTGTGTAGATGAATGTTCGGGAAAAAGCCTTTGGGGCGGCTTAGCGGGCTTTGCCGAACATAAATACTCCGGTAAGCCCAACCGGGCGGCAACTTATGCTTTGTTGTTAAACAAATACTACCGAATCGAATGATGTGCCGACCCGAATGAACTACCCGATCAGCACTATGATCTTTAGAAGTCAAGTTAAATCATGTTTTCACAGAGAAATCAGAATCCATACAAAGTACGATTCCATATCAATTCATATGATGTCTCTCTACTGGGCACTGGGCACAGGTATCTCCAGTAGAACCTACTAATTAAAAAAACCATAATCGCCACGCTTGGCGAGCGTGTTGGCGATCGCAGTAAGGCTGTAAAGTGCGCAGAGGACGCTGCTGCCCGTCCTAAGGGGCGAAATCTCTTAGTTGTCTTGATGACACCCACGGGTAGAAATGGGGATGGTACCATTAATAATAATAATAATAGTAATTCTTTATTTACTTAAGAAACAAAACACTACTCTTGTGAAAAGTTGATTCTACATGTACGTGTTATGTCTGTTCGCCAACAATAGATTAAGCCAGAGAAAAGAACAGGCAATAGCAACTCGCGGCCACTCTTTCCGAATACCAATGTTTACAATGTTTCTCTGTTTATAAACTGTATATGCAGGTAAGGTGCACCACTTTATTAAACACCATATTAGAGGACTGATGCAAAAACAAGAGATTTAAATATTAAACGAAGAGTACACGAGATTGAATATATCAACCTCAATGGGTACAACATAGTAGGAACATCCACTTACAATGTTTATTCTTAACCATAAGACATTTATTTCTGAACAAAATTACATTTGTGTTGAAAATAAACCCTTAAAACTAACACACACAAACAAGATACATACTATCACACAACAAAATACATGAGGAAAAAAAAACAATATAAAACTTGAAAAAAAATTGTAAAAAAAAATTTTGCACCTTATATGCTTAAGCCATTTAGATTTCATATTTTGTCCCTGAGATATTCATCAACGCTATAATAACATTTCTTAAGGACATGTTCTTTGAACCTAATTTCAAAGATTCTGTGGTTTGAGATCATTTTGAAATCTGAATCTAATTTGTTGTATAAAATGACTGCTTGAACGTTTGCGCTTTTATCACATTCAACCTAGCGTATCCTAGTCGGCAGATCTTTTCTGCCAGTTTTGAGACGTATTTCTCTCTCACTGATTTAGTCAGGAATGTATGTCATTTACGATACGCGATAAAACATAACAATTGACTTGCAGGCAAGTAAAAATATCAATATTATTATCAGAACCGCAGTGAAGCAATTTAATGTTTCTGTGAATTACTATAACAGTGTTATGATAAGAGAATATGTACAGTCTACATTGCACTATGCGAGTAATAAATAAGTTGGAAGCGAGCGAGTAGGCAAGCAATGGACGCTTGTATTTGCCAACGGCCGTATCTAAACTGTTTACCGTGTGACTATCAGGCCATCAGAACAAAATACAGAAAGTAACTTTTATAGTATGTGCCTCAGAACAAAATGGTCTGAAGTGGTCTGAAATTCTTGTCTGTGAGGGGTCGTAAAAATGACGTGAGGTTTTTTTAAGCAACTGTTTGATTAGAGGAGAGATTTCTCTGGTGATGTGTGTATTTTTTTGGTACAAAAATATCCCAACAATTTTCAGACAATAGTGTGAGTTGAAATGACAGGGGGAGGGGGGGGGATGCAATTGGTCCAACACCGGTCAACTGTGAGTCATGCCAGTACGACGGTGGAGGAAAGGGGGAAATTGATTCAACGTCGGTCTAGTCTGAGAAGTCACTACTCGATACCCCCTGCCTTCTGGTGATATTTCGTGATTTTTTCCTCTTTCGAACCTCACGTTTTTAATGCGAACCCGCGATCGATGTCTATGTGCGCTTTGCTCGAGCAAAGTACATATGAAGGTATCTTCTGTACTCTTGGTATTTTGTTCCATCAGTTACTACGCTTATTTGCCACTTGGACTATATAATAAGAACATGCCTAATTAGAAGCTAATTACTGAACTAACTATTAGAAAAAAGTTACTATTTGTAATACATAGAAAAAAGGTATTTAAAAATACAGAAAAGGTAGTGGGAGGGTGTCCGTCCGACTGCTACGAAAGAGGTCGTGGGTTCGATTCCCACACAAGACACCACTAATTGTTGTTCCAAGTTTGGGTGTACTTTGTGTCCGTGACTTGTAATATTTGTAAAGTCCCCGCGACACAGACCCGCTTTTTGAACTAAGTGGTGTGAAATGGTCTATAACTCCGTGTCAGTGCGTTGCTATGCCCATGAGCGACACTGACCTCCTATAGTACGTCGTACGCTGGATGCCAAATCGAATGACCGTCCTGTCAACTTTTTGACACTTATGACCCTAATGTGGGAGTCGTCTTTTATCAAAATGAAGCGGTGGTAGCCTAATGGCTAAGGCATCGGTCTCGCAATCGTGAGGTCGCGGGTTCGAATCCTACCTATTATACTACCGACGTGAACCCACTCCTAACAAAAGCCATTGAGCTTAGCTGGAGGGGTTAACAGCATTGCTAGTAATGTGGGACCAAAAATCCCACATTGCTTAAGAAAAAAGAGAAAAAAAAATCTGTTAAGGTGTCAAAGAATTCCTTCCCATTGATGTCAACTGGTAAGGTTCCCCAAAAAATAAGTATCAAAATTACTACACACTACACGACTCTTCCACTAGAATGGATAGTTGTGTAACATTTAATTTAAATTAAGTTTTAATGTTAATTAAGGTAGAAGTAATAGGTCGTTGGGGAGTTATTTGAACTGTTTTGGCTATCACACTAATGAGAAATAGCTTTTGTCCTGCGTAATAATTTATAACTTTGTAGTACTCCACTTGTATATTATCTGCCTATTTGCTCCACAATTTCAACCATATTACATTACGTAAAATACAGAGAGAACAGAAGTCAAGCGGGCCGGCATAATTCGGCATACGGGCGGTAAAACTAATGAATGTTCGGGAAGAAGCCGCTCGACTTTACCGAACACGCGCAGTAGGCCGGGTGACAGCGGGTCGGCACAACCGGGCGGTAAAACCAAATATGTGATAAATGTGCCGGCCGATTAACTTCCTGACCTTCGGTACCTGTTAATTAAGCCGAGATTCGGCAAATACTGCCGAAACGAACGTGCCGACCCGCTTATGTGTGTAGCACCTAACCTTCATATACACCCGCTCAGGCAACACAGAATTGCGAAACGCTTTCTGAACTAAGTGGTCTGAAATGGTCTATAACTCCGTGTCCGTGCGTTGCTATGCCCATGAGTGACACTGACCTCCTATAGTACGTCGTACGCTGGATGCCAAATCGAATGACCGTCCTGTCAACTTTTTGACGTTTATGACAAATGGCCGTTGTTGTTATCCATTGACGTATAGGCCTGAACCATGGCGCGGTTCTACTCTTAACTACTCTTTCAATTAAAAAGTAAATATTGATTGCAAAGCATGAAAGAGAGAAAAAACTCGTACAGCCTCTTTGACAGGTATTGTCCAAAAAGTAGCGTTGTCTCTTTCTAGAGAGTGGTAAAATTTTAAGGTAATGGCGCAGTCCAGTCCTACTCTCTTTCTTTAAAACGAAATTAATGATTTCTCGATTTCGATTCGTTTACCTAAATTTCTTTAGTTTACAGTGACTATTCTAATAAATTTTTAAATAAGCACAAGAAGATCGAACCCATGGACGATTTTCTAAATCGAGTGGAGTCAATTGATATTGCTGGCTCTGTATATTACTACCTCATTTTTGATCGAAACTTCGTTCCCATTGACCTCCAGGTCTTTACATCAATGTTGTTATCCTTGTTACTCAAGTATAGACTTCCGTCCAAATGTCAAAATCAAATAGAAGTCTTATTGTTAACGGCGGTAGTCTTTTCAGCGTATTAGTACTATAGAGGTCAGTGGTAAGCCATGTCTCTATGTGCGTTGAGCGCGCTTTCTATCAAAGTTACCTTCTGTATTCTCCACCGTTTGTGATACAAGTTTCCACACTAAAGTGAAGATATTGTAATACAGAGTATTTTGCATTCAGCCAACGTCTCCCAATTTTAATATAAAGATCGCATCTAAAGATATGAACATCTTATTATCTCTCATAGGCTCATCAGATCATAATATGAAGTCGTAGGACGAGTTTGAAATCAGACAATTTATAAAAACTTTTATTTTAAGTAGGTAGGTGTCATTTATTTTTAAGTCGGAAAAATAAGTAAATTTTACTTAATGGCAATCTAGTCATTTTAGCAGTCTGCCAGTGTCAAGTTTTTTTTTTAAAGACAAACAGTCGCCGTTGTGTACAGGCCATCTGTCGCGGATGACTTTACAAACACAGAATTCACGAACACAAAGTACACTCAGACTCGGAACAACAATTTGTGTATCACAAAAAATGGTGTCTCGTGTGGAAATTAAATCCACGACCCCTTGCGCAGCAGTTGTACACTTTAATGCACAATGGCTCGATGTTGGAGATACTGAACTTATTTTTTACACGTTGTATGCGGAGTTGTCACAATACGTATGTTTTGTCTTGTTTTTGGACAAGCAATTTACAAATTGATTTAAAAAGTTCAGGCAATTTGATGTTGTCTTTCAGCGAGTCAGTTGGGCGAGAGTTCATTGAAAAGTTTCTGTACTAGTAGCGCAGGATTACTAAAAGTAATAATAATAATATGTTGGGACAACTCACACAACGCTATCTGATCCCAAACTAAGCAGAGCTTGTACAAACATACTTAAATATTTCTAAATACATACCTATTAGAGATAAATAACACCCAGACACAGAATAAACCATCGTGCTCATCACACAAAATTTTATCCTGGGTGGGGATCGAATCCACGACCTCTTGCGTAGCAGTCGGATACACTCCCACCACGCCACAGAGGCAGTCATGAGTAAATCAAAAGTATGTTATTAAAAAGTTAAAAATATATCTATAATTTGATAGTGCAAACTATAATCCAACACCATGCATAATGCCACTACTTATATAGACTAATTGGATGAACAGATAGACGCAGATCAGCAGGTATCCATTAAATCTGGGTCCTTTATCACGTTCTCTTTTTTCGTTTTTGCGGCATGCGCGTGCGGACTGTCAAAATCTTGTCACTTGGTGAATAGAGAGCTGTGTTTAGAAATGCATCAACGGGCATGCACGGCGGACATCTTCGAGCGCACCGCGCATGCGCCAGTTCGCACGAGCTTGTCACGACTAAAGATGCCACGAATATTCGGCAACTATTCGGTATTCGGCCTATTCGGCCACTTTTTTGCTATTCGGTATTGCCGAATATTCGGTATTCGGTATTCGGCCAATTCACTATTCGTGGCATCTCTACTAGTCACGACTATTACTAATGTTTAAACATATTACATACAAAAGATATATTTATAAATCTCTTGTCTCTGAATAGTTTTACTTTCCTATAAATGTACCTACATTATATGATTTTGATAGTTTTGTTCTTGTTAGTTTGTTCCTCCACTAACTTCTTTGAACTACTCATGGCATATTTGATACGATTTTCACTATGATTTAAAGGTTTTTTCCAAAAGCTTTATATGTACAACATTTATGCATAATATATGTAGTGTAGTAGTGGAGAAACGTCCGAGCGAAGCGAGTCGCTAGTGAATAATATATAATTCTCACTTTTGCAAAATGACTTATTGTTTCACTTTGCCCGCAACAAGACTACATTACGCCCCGGGCAGCCCTGTTAATGAATATTTGCTACAATATAAGTGTATTACAAGGGAATATTATTAGTATCATCGTGCATCGCCCTCAAATTTTACCAAAAATATAGGAGTAAAACGACTTCAAATGCAAAATAAAAGGCTTCTAACAATTTTAAGTTTGCCTAAACCGGGCTTTTATATCGAGGCAGCGAAGCGGAGTATTGAAGAAAAATGAATGTGGACTATGTCTACTAAGGCAAAGTGAAGTATACCCGTCGTCGCTTCGCATTAAAATAGGATAAAATTTTAACTAGATTCTAAATTTAACTGAAGTGGTGCATATACCTGCTATGTGTAAGATTAAAATAATAATCGTAGAAACTTTAAAGTTTCTGCGATTATTATTTAAAAGAATGACGTAATTGGCATATACTGCACTATTGTTGTGTTGCAAATTCAGTAAGCACAAAAAATACGTAATATTAAGTAATGAAGTACTCTTACTGCGATTATACTATGTAATGTAAATATACCCGAAATCTGCCCTTTACTGCATTGATGATAATATGATTTTGCCTTTCTGAAATAGAAAAAATACGGGCAAGAGCATGTCAGACCATGCTCAGTGTAGGGTTTCGCAGCCTTGAATAATTGAATCAGCAGAAGGGCGTATGTTCATGGTACTTACGCCCTTTTGTTCGGCAATAACTCAATGACGGGTATATCCGATCATGTCCAAGATAGTTTTAGTTTAAAGTATATTTATTAAGCGCTACCTTTGTGATGTTTTTTTCATATTTTTTGGTCACACAGTTCAAAAGTGCAAGGGGTTGCACAATTTAGTAGCGTAATCGCTTCTAAAGTTATTTTCAAAAAATATTCACTCAATCAAATAAATTTATTAAAAACCTTGAAATGTTTTTGATAGACCTGTCGAATAATCTGGCCTGCGTTGATGTTTGCTGAAAAAAAAACAGCTTTTGTTACATATATGGAGTGCATCCCCTAAAAATATTAATTATTATTATTTAGCTATCAAACTAAGTAGCGGCTACTACAGGACATCTTTTCACAAAATTTCGTCAATACTTATTGAGCCACCCAGACCGCCAGCCGTCTATTACTCAGGTGTCAGCACCTCGATTAACTAAAATATTCATAAACGCAGTAAGAGGTACTTAGCATTCAGCATAACTTGCCATAGTCAATATATACATTATAACATATGTATATATATTAGTACTATAATAATAATAACTTACTAATAAACTAATCAACTGTAACGACACATGTGTAATTAATAAAATGCTTCAAACTTAAAACATCGAACGAAACAAAGGATTTTTTTAATAAAAGCCACTTAATGGATTCTCTTTTACTATTTTAAATAATATTAATATTAACACTGACTCCATTCCAACCTCGTGGATCGATACAATCATATCGAAACGTCGGCAATCGAAACTTATTATAATAACAAAGGCTTCAGTCTCGTACATCATTTTAATTAACTCTTTTGTAGTCGTTGAACGCTTAGTGCTGTGTACGCTTCATAGCTCTTTTTAAATCAATAAGCTCTTAATTTAAACAAATAAAACCTTTGCCTCGGATATTAATACTTGTTTTCTAGCGTGAGAATTACCTGGTATTGGTAATACTGATATTATATAATTATAGTTTGTATTATTATTGTAAATCCGCAAGTTTGTCTTGATGGATGAAATGACTAGGTATATTTAACATCATACTATGTATAAGTAATGAATACATGTATTTAGATATTAATATAAGAACAGTTAAGCAGGCAATAAGTCACTACAGCGTTATATATCAAAACAGACTGTCATGGCATGAAAATGAACTTAAATGGGTTTGAGTGGAGAGGGAGGCTTTTATCATACGCGGTTAAAGACATTCCCTGTTTGAGTACTCGGTTCACTTAGGGAAGAGCACCTTAAAAGGATTGCCTGACCAATGGTTCAGGGTATTTATACCCTGGATATATAAAGGATTTATAAAAGATCGCCTGATCAATGGTGGTGGCTTTGACCTCTTTGGCGCGATGGGAGTGTGTCCGACTGAGACGCAAGCGATCGTGGGTTCGATTCCCACCCGGGATACTACTTTGTGTCATCAAGAAATTGTTGTTTCAAGTCTGGATGTACTTTATGTCCGTGATTTGTATGTTTGTAAAGTCCCCCGCGATACAGGCCATGTACCCTAGTGAGGGAGTCGTCTTTATAAAAAAAGGGGTCTCCTTTTACACGTTACATTTTGGATGTATATCCGTAGACAAGAACGAGAGAGCTCATGTAGACTGTCACAATAATGGACATTCACGTGGGGAAGCTGCGGTATAGTTACGAATATTTGCATCCGTATCCGCGATTGCAGAGTTTTCGCATCGATCAGGACATCTGCATCTGCATCCGCGGTCGCGGATGCCTGCCATAAGAAATCCGCATCTGCATTTACATCCGCCGATGCGAATGCTGATGCCGATATAACATCAGAACTCCATATCTTTATATAACTAGCAGTGACCTTTGAATTCGTTCTCGCAAAATTAAAGCCTGTATAAATAGTATTTAATCCATGTGCTGTTACCAAGCCTATACATATACTCCGTTTCATATACGAAGTCCCTTTTTACATAAAATGATAACATGACAATGAGTAAAGACAATATCGGAAATTCCTTTTTTTTAATGCATTAATACGGAGTAATTTCTAAACCCCGGGCAATTAGTATAATTTAAATAACATAATTTAGTTAAAATCTGTCCAAAAAGCATTTCATAATAAAAGAAACGGTCCAGTAGAGTATTACTATAATTTTGCTTATACAACGTGTAAATTTAATCTCCGTCCAACCCGAAAAGGGCGTGTATGTATTCTAATCACTATGCGAAAAAAAAATATAGAAAAATCGAATATATCTGTGAAAATGATTTTTTATTGAATATAATAACGTAAAATTCGCGATTTTAGTACCCAATTTCGTACAAATTTATATTTTTTTAAGAATTTGTATCAACATGGTTTTTATAAGGGCTATCTACAATCAAAACTTTTCCGCCTCTGCATGTTTTTCCATATGACTTTCGCCAAGATTTTTTTTTTGCTATTTTTTTTTAAATGATGTAAATCATGAACATGAACATTATACCTAGTAACATATTTACAGATCGAACATAGGTAGATTAAATATACACTCTGTATACGACAGTTGCTTTGACAACGAGTTACAGAGGATTACTTAAAATCGTTCGAGTATTGAACAATAGAAATCGATTACCATTAGATAAATTAAATTTAATATACAATTGGAAAGACAATCTCAGGATTTCTCAGATTTTATAAAACTATGTCTCTTAATTGCTGCTATAAGCCACACACTGTACTATCTTCTTAATTAAGTTTATTAACTTCGAGTATCCTATCTTTACCTTGTACTCAAACTATCTCCATACAAAATTTCATCTAAATCGGTTTAGCGGTTTAAGCGTGAAACAATAACTGACAGACAGACAGAGTTACTTTTCCATTTATAATATTAGTATAGATTAAAAATTAAACTTGAATTAGTATTAAGTTTTGTTTCATAAACTAATGCTAATATTCTGTTTACTCGATTTGAATTTGTTCAGAATGGTAATCGAAAACCCATATTGCCCAATTGTGACTACAAAAATACCTACTTCACTAGTAATCTAATTAGAAAAGGACTTCGTATTTGAAACGGAGTATAATCTATGTGCCAAATTTCATATAGATCCGTTTAGTCTAGGCCTCAACGGCCTTATTGAGTAACTACATAAATTAAGCTTCTATTAGTAGCATAAAGAACATACATATTATGTGTATAATAGCAGAGTAAAGTCCGTGCGAACCGGAGCGGGCCGCTATTACAACATAAATTCAACATTGAAACATGAATAGTGAGGACCAAAAACAAAAGTTGAAACCATTTATTGACGTTCGAACGCTACCACAGTCCTCCATTTTGTTTTGGCGGGTCGTCTGAGCGCCACTCTTGTTATTCCTTTTTTAAAACTTTAAAAGCGGCCACTGTAATTGACAGATGCGCTCTTCGATTTGTGAACTCCTTGCTTATCTCTTGTGTATTTTTTTTTTATTTCAATTTAATTTAAAGTGGCAACCGGAAAGTCAGCCAGTTATTTATGACAGGATTAAAAGATAATTTGGTTCCCATTGCATATCTTTGTAAGTTATATGTGATAACGTCATTTTAATACGATAAGTGACTTTTGCGCTCGGATAAGAACGCAGAACCTCCTTAACGACTTTCGAATATTATTTTTGTTGTTTTTTTAATGCACACATCCTACATTAGTGTTGTTCCTCTTAATATTTTTTTCTCAATTCAGAGACTAGCGGTTAGCCAATTACGCTGATAATGAAGCTTTCTTTTTGTATTCGTCGAGTTTTGTGACTTTTTTTACTATATCGCTCACGGACGAATACTGAATCTCGGACCACTATGTTCCAAAGATGTTACGAAATTTCATGATCTTGAACGAAGTCGCGTTGTTTAGAGATTTCGCTGCATATACTCATTATTTTGCGGCTTTAGACTGTGACTATATCGCACACGGATACGGAATTTCGGACCACTTAGTTTCAAGGTCTCATAGCCTTAGGCGGATTCGAGTTTTATGAAGATCTTCTGTAATCTCGGCTTTAGGCTACTGCTATCTCAATCACGGACGAGAATCATGGGACCATTATCTTCCAAAGATGTTCCGAAATAGGCGATGAGGTGAAAGTGTACCGATAAGGCAATTTCACTCAAGACTCTTGAGTGAAATCCAGTGGCGGAGGGTCCTCAGAACACTATTCTTTTCGGTTTCCCTTTGAATTGTAGTTGCTTAATATTTTAGGTACAAAGAACCGTGCCCACCAAGATAGATACATGGTGTTGGGTTAGCTTATATTTTTTTTAACCCTTTGCTACTGTTCTGTGCCTAGGAACTTTTAGTGTTCCGTCTTTGGGCTACGATCTTTCTCTATGCCTGACGATACCAAAATGAATACGAAATCAAAGACCACTATGTTCTAAAGATGTTCCGAAATATCGTGGTTTTGAACAAAGACGCGTTATGAAAATATATATATTACGGGTCTTAATCGCGTGAATAATTTAAGGTAAAATACATTGTTTATTGCCCGATGTTTCGACCGTATTGCAACGGCCGTGGTCACGGGTAGACTAGTTCAGCTCAGGTCGCCTCCGTAAAGCGCGGGTTTCGGAAACTACCCTCGCTTGATTTTTATCACTCACTATTACGCGTTGTATAAAGCTGTCTTTTTATAGGTACTCTTAGTCTTTTGTGGCTTTAATCAATGGCTAGATCAGTTATCAAATTCAGACAAAGAATTAAGTTAGTATTTTGCAAGTTGAAATTAGTTTCAAAGCCATCTGGCTGATTACATTTTGATGGCAAGTATCGTTTGAAATCTAGGCATCAAATACAAGTTTAGATCCTTGGGCTTAGCACAAATAAGCCTTCATAACTTTTACCAATAACTTTTTGCTTGAAGATCTCTTTCAGAAATATCTAGTTCATTTTCGTTATAAACTAGAGGAATATTCTTTGCTTTTTATCGTCTGAATGATCACGTAGATTTTCTTTTTAATTAAAAATGTCTTGCCATTTATTTTACTTATTCAAATTACCTACCAATATTTTGATTAGGTACAAAATTATAGATTTAATGTATTTGATCGTTGGTAATCGATTAATCAGGATCTTGAATCGATTCATCAAGAAATATATAGTATTCCATATAAATTCGGAGATTATAATTTTTTTTTTCTTTGCTTTATATTATTTGAAAGATCACGTAGGATTTATTTTTAAATAAAATAGTCTTGCTTGCCACCTATTTCAATAAGAAATTACCCCAGAATATTTTTTACTACAATCTATTGATTTCAGGTATTTAATTATTGTATACGATCACTTTGAGCCGATTAAATAAATCAATATTTAGTATTCATTATAATATAAGCTAGAAGAATAACAATTACTTTTTCGTTGCCTTTTTTCGTCTGTAAGATAACGTAATGTTTCTTTTAAATTAAACGAGTCTTTTTGAAATTACCTTCTGATTTGGTATTTGATCTTTAGTAATCGATTGATCATGACTGAATGACTTCGAATCGATTCATTAAGATCGATAATCGAATTGAATGCCCATAGGGTGGTCACCGACAGTCATCAATCGGCAGTAGAATGAACTGATTTTGTCAACCGATCTTGATCGATGAGAATCTCCATTCTTACTCGTATTGCATTGAATGATAATAACATGACCAAAGCTTTGATTTCTTGTGCAAGCTTATGTATGATTTTTATAGCCTACTTAGGCTTTTCTGATTTCTTTCAGTTTTTCAACAGTCATCATCAACATTAAAAACATATTTAATCAAACACAATTTTTACAAACACAATTCAATATTATTTAATCAAACACAATTTTTACAAAGCCTTTTAATCAAACACAATACGGTGTTTGACTGAAGTCAAATCAGCCTCTTATAAAGAAACGTCAAAAACGATCCTCTTCGTACGAATTTGTATGAAATACTAGCATATGACGTCACGTTTTCTATGGTCAAATCATTTACTTTTATTATTTATTATTATAAGCCCTCCTATAGTAGGTATCTTGTACCTCTAATTATTATAAATTAAATGTATAAAATTAGCACGCAAAGGTTCATGCACTTAAAACTACAAAATATAAATGATTCTATTAATATTAACATACATTATTCTAAGTACATATCTATTATTAATATTTAACTAATTATGTAACTATTATTATTGATAATATTTCATTTCATTTTAATTAAATTTTATTCTTAGTCAATTTGTCTTTCATTTACTTTTAGTGATTCTTAATTCATAAACACGTTAAATTATTGATGAACATATTTTTTCAGAACATTTATTGACATATGTTTATGTGGTTAGTATAAAATATTTTATTTTGATAGTAGTCAAATACCCAATTATTACAAAAATAAATTTAAATCTTAACCTAACGACTCTGGATTGCCGGTGACCCCGACAATTTCGTCTGTTTGACCAATTTTGGCAAAGGCCTGTGCTCTCATTATTCATCCTTAAAACCTTTCGAGTTCAAAAAATATTCCGAATAATTTTCTTCCTTATTTTATTTTACTTATTAACTTAACCCCATTAAATTGTAAACGTATAGATACTAATTTTATTTACTTGTCAGTTGTCACGTGGCTTAATTAAACGAGAGTCCTAATTGAGTGTTCATTGATTTATTATAATCATAATCTGTGTAAAATCTATACTAATATTATAAAGCGGAAGAGTTTGTTTGTTTAAACGCGCTAATCTCAGGAACTACTGGTCCGATTTGAAAAATATTTTTTTAGTTGGATAGCCTATTGATCGAGGAAGGCTATATAACATTGCGCTACGACTAATAGGAGCGGAGCAGCAATGAGAAATACGAAGACGACGGACGGACAGACGAAGTTACGCGGGTCAGCTTGTAGTGATATAATAAATATGTAATTGCGGAGTTTGAAATTTTATTCGAACCTACCGTCCTAACACGTAACAATTTCTATGCTAACCAGTAAGGTACCGCCGTGGCAGTCAAACTTTTTCAGAACGAACAAGTTTTGAGATAGATACTACAAAATACATAATGGTGGGAACTTCTCTTTGGAAAATATGATAGAGGCTGTACGGTATGATACGATAAACTTATATAACCAATTACATTCGCCACCAAGAAACTCCGAACTGACGCGAGTACATGAAGACTTTGTACGAAAGTTCAAGACGGTTACCACAATTTATCGATTCTAAGGAATATTTTGGGATATTCCATTATGATGTTTGGAAGTTTCGACGACACAAATTATGTAATTGGTATACCGACTTCTGTCAAGAAATCAGGAATGTGTAAAACCTTCTTCTTGTAACCACTGTGGGTCCATGGATGGGTGGTCGTTTTGGAAACATGCCACACGTCTTCTTGCCTCGAAGATTGCGCCTAATATATTTTCGGTCAAGTCATCGGACTATTAGAGTGAAGAAATGGAGTGCACTGCGTCTTCGTAAACACTTGTGCACTGATATCTACTGCGTACTTCGTTTTTTTTTTTACAAAAGTATAAGTCATGGACACAAAGTACATCCAGACTCGGAACAACAATTTGTGGATCACATAAAGTGGTGTACCGTGTGGGTATCGAACCCACGACCTCTTGCGTAGTAGTCGGACTCACTCACACCGCTACCGAGGCAGTCAAAAGTTTCTAATAAGATTACCACCATGACCAAAATCAGTAAGTAATTAAATTGTTATTATGAACAATAATATACAATTTTATAATATGGTAACACTACACTTGGGCTTTTTCAGAACTTTCCACCCTCAGAATAAAAGAGATGATTTCTAATTAGTAACTTTTGTAAACTTTACCAAGGAATGGAAATATTTCGATGGAAACATTTCTTCAAGTTATAAGACGTATAGATTTGAGAAGGCCTTGTGTATTGTATTCTTGAAATTGAATAGTCAACGATTCCTAATAAACAAATAATAAAAAGTAATCCTTAGAAATGCTTCTGTGGCGCATTGGGGCATTGGGGGGCGAGAGGCCGTGGATTCGATTCTCACACAGGATACCACTTTGTGTGATCCGCAAATTGTTGTTCCGAGTCTGGGTGTACTTTGTGTCCGTGACTTGTATGTTTGTGAAGTCCCCCGCGACACAGGACTTGTACCCTACTGCGGCAGTAGTCTTAAAAAAATAAAATAATGCTTGTTAAATTTATGAAGGAAACTCAAAGGGCAGTGTAAGTTTCTAAGGGACCCGATAGATGGCGGGACAATTGCCGTTAAATCGTATATCTTGGGACCACTCACACAACGCTATCTGATCCCAAACTAACCAGAGCTTGTTCTATAAAAACCAGACAACTGATAAACATACTTATATAATTCTAAATACATACATATTATACTGGGTGGCGCAAAAGTACTGGCACTAAAGAAAATACTTTTTTTTTTTTTATATGACATTTTCTGTATTCTGTTGTTGAAAATGGTGTAGTGAACAAATGTAAAATACACTGAAAATAAACATGGACCGTTTTACTCCCCAAGAACGTGGAATAATTGTGTCAATGTTCTTACGGAATAATTCATCAGTGATAAGAACACAACGTGAATTTCGTCGACGATTTCCCCACCGTCCGGCACCGATTGGTCGCACAATTCGACGCTTTGCCACACGCCTTGAAGCAACTGGCTCAACATTGGATAGACCTAAGTCTGGGAGACCAAGAACAGGCCGTTCAGCTGAAAATATCGATGCTGTGCGCGAAGATGTGGAAGAGTGTCCAGAAACATCAACGAGGCGACGTGCCACGCAATTGGGCATTTCCAGACGGACCCTGCAGCGTATTTTGGTGAAAGACTTAAAGATGTTCCCGTATAAAACTCAAATGACTCATCAGCTGCTGCCTGCTGACCACCGAGCTCGTCTAGATTACTGCCAGCGCGTCATAAACCTCAACCTTGAAGAGGATGATTTTCCTTCAAAATTGGTTATGAGTGACGAAGCGCATTTCCATCTCTCAGGGCATGTCAATAAGCAGAATACTCGGTTCTGGGGCACTGATAATCCGCGCATTATTCAAGAAACACCTCTACACCCACTAAAAGTTACGTATGGTGTGGCATCTGTGTTGACAGAGTGATCGGACCCTATTTTTTCGAAGACGCTGGAGGCAATGCGATAACTGTCACTGGAGAACGCTACAGAACCATGTTACGTGAGTTTTTGATACCCAGTTTGGACGAATTGGGGCTGGAGCACATCTGGTTTCAACAAGACGGCGCTACGGCACACACAGCGCGCGACACTATGGACTTAGTGAGGGATGCTTTTCCAGGCCGAGTTATCTCTCGTTTTGGCGATTTGCCTTGGCCTGCAAGATCACCCGATCTGACCAGTCCAGACTTCTTTCTTTGGGGTTTTTTGAAATCTCGGGTGTATGTGAACAAGCCACAGACTCTCGCAGCTCTAAAAGAAAACATTCGTCAAGAAATAACGAACATATCGCAGGAAGTGTTACGGCAAGTTATGCAAAATGTCATAAATAGGGCTCAAATGTGTATCAACTCTGGAGGTCACCATTTAAAAGACATCATCTTTAAATCCTAATGGTACGAAATTTAATGGCACAAATATACATTTAAAAAAATCTAAATCTAGTTTTCTAATTTAGAAAAAATGTTATAGCTGAACCAAATAGGGTCTTTACTTTTGCGCCACCCAGTACATAAATAACACCCAGACACAGAATAAACCATAGTGCTCATCACAGGTAGTTCCTGGGTGTGGATCGAACCCACGACCTCCGGCTTAACAAGTCAGGGTCACCAACAACTTGACCATACATTAAAAAACAACGTTAATAATAAAACAAATATTTCTGATTTAATAGCATAAATATTGCACCGATCGTGGTCACGGGTCGACTCAAGTCTCTCTCAGTCAACCCGTGACCACGATCGGTGCAATTCGATCGAAACGTCGGGTAAATAAAAGTTTCGTACCTTTAAATAATTTCGAGCGAATTGCACCGATCGAAACGTCGGGTAAATAAAAGGTTCATACCTTTAAATAATTCACGCGTTTAAGTTTCGAAATATATCTAATAAGAATTACAACTGACAATGTAGTCCACCATGAATGGCTTCTGACTTAGACCTACCACAGGTTCAAACGATACCAATGCATGTTAAGTAGATTGTAAGGGAGGGATCCCACCACCCGCCCTCGATCTGTGAATCACCACGATTGAAATAGTAAGGAAATGCCCTTAATACAACAATCGAAATAGATTGACAGACCGCACTCAAAAAGAGAGACCTGCAACAAAGAAAATTAGTGACAGGTACTCTTACCGACTGAGCTCAGTCGGTGCCAAACTGTCCTGAGGATGCCTCGTGTAGAGGCGAAACACGTGTCGAAGTTTCAATTCGTGAAAGCGGAATATTGCAAGTCAAGGGTCCGGAGGTGCCTACCACTCGACTTGGTAAGAGTACCTGTCACTAATTTTCTTTGTTGCAGGTCTCTCTTTTTGAGTGCGGTCTGTCAATCTATTTCGATTGTTGTATTAAGGGCATTTCCTTACTACTTCAATCGTGGTGATTCACAGATCGAGGGTGGGTGGGATCCCTCCCTTATAATCTACTTAAGATGGATTTCCGCGATGTTACGCCTGATTCAATCGGTTACCAATGCATCTTGTTGTTTAATTTCAATATTTTCCCGCTGTGGCATTCATTTTATTCTATTATTAATAATAACCTTTCACATATTGATATTATTTACATAATATAAAAGTATCAAAAGATCACAACATTTCGGAAAATAAAAACTACACCGCGAACCGAACGCGGAGAGTGAAGCTTTATACAAGTTGTATTGGTTTTTGTTACAAAAGAAACTTAGTTCAGACTTGTTACGTTTACACACTGTCTTCTGAAACTTACAGCATGTATCTTTTCACTGAATCCGGCGGCTCAAGCCCCTCCAAAATCTTTCACCATTCAACCATTTATTTGATTAGTCTAAGTTGTACAACAAAGTCCCTATGTAGTTCAAACCCCCCCACCCCCCACCCCAAACAACAATCCCGGATAGCTAGAAAATGTATTCACATTAAAAACCAGAAGTTCCTGGTTCCTGATTCGTCATTTTAGAAAAATGAAAACCAAGTTGATTCGTCCTGACTGACATAACTGTGATGGGCAATTCTGATAGATGATTTGGCTAGTAGAATTATAGGAGCAGGATGCGGATCTAGGATTTTGTTTAGGGAGGGTGCATTTGACCCAACACCGGCGAAGCACGATGGAGGATGGGGCATTGACTGACACCGGTCAAATATATGTACTATGTATATGTATGACGTAAAAAAAATTGCAGTTTCAGTCATAAGTCTAATGTCGGGGAAAACAAATCCTTGTTGAACCCCCTCCCTCCTCCCCACACTTGTATCTGCGACTGTTAATGAGGCATATTCCTAAAGTGATAAGTAATACTCGTATTGATGAACGTAAATAAATAAAATAAAATAAAAATTGTTTATTTCGGACATATTTCCATAGTTTACACAACATTAAAAATAAATAAAATAAAAGATAAATAACTTCAGTGATTAATTACCCTCTGCACAAAACACTTCCAAATCGGTGAAGTATACCGATCTGCTAAGTCAACAGGATGCTATTGTGACTGGTCCGTATTCTGTGTATCACTACATAGTATAAAGCAAAGTCGCTTTCTCTGTCCCTATATCCCTATGTATGCTTAAATCTTTAATACTACGCAACGGATTTTGATGCGGTTTTTTTTATAGATAGAGTGATTGAAGAGGAAGGTTTATACGTCTAATAACATCCATTAAATAGTGGAGAAATAAGGAGTGGAGCAGCAATAAGAAATGTTGCAAAAACGGGGAAAATTTACGCAGACGAAGTTGCGCGGGTCAGCTAGTATAAATAATACCCTAGCATTGAAATGAAACAAATAACATTTACAGGAACAAGTTGGATGATTTTATCAGCCCTAAGTCCGTACCATCTTCGCCTACAAGATACTAACGCAAAAAAATCGTATCAATGATACACATAAACTAAACAATCTATTTTCAACTTTATGTCTGCTGCATAAAGTTTAAAATTGATTGGCATTAGAATGATTTAGGCGCGGATCGCAGTGCAGCGGAGCGTATGCGCTGATTGACATCAGAATATATTGCGGCGAAAGTTTTTCATTTTGTTTTCTTCCTATATGGCGTGTACCTATTGGGTACCTGCCATGGGCATACTCAGGATCATTTCAAGGGAAGGGGGGGGGGGGTTAGCTGGAACAAATTGACTAAGCACTTGGCAAATGTATACTGTTTAAACTTAAGCGATGTTTATACATTTTTTTTTTTTTGTTTTTAAAGACGACTCCCGCACTAGGGTACAGGCCCTGTGTCGCGGGGGACTTTACAAACATACAAGTCACGGACACATAGTACACCCATACTCGGAACAACAATTTGTGGATCGCACAAAGTGGTGTCCCGTGTGGGAGTCGAACCCACCCACAACCTCTTTTGTTTGTGTAGCAGTCGGACACACTTCCACCACGCCACAGAGGCAGTCAAACATATTAGATAAAAACCGTGAAGTTTACAAGTCTGCTATCGCTGAGCATTTGTTGGAATCAGGACCATATCACTGGCTAGAATTGCATAAACCACAGGTACTTTTGATGGCACTATTATTCCAGAATAGTACGCGAAGCGGTTGAGATCAAGAAGTTCAAAAATTTCAACCGAGAAGATGGATACCGGCTCTCATCATCTTGGAACCCTGTTACCAGCAAATGCAATCGTAGCCATAACGACTCCGCGCCTCAGTTTAAAGACGTTGTAGGTGTAGTGTGTAGAAGTACCGACAGTACAAATTATCAAAATTATCAAGACCAGGCGAGGGTAGTTGAAAAACTCCGCGCCTCACGGAGACATCGCTAATCTGCCATCAGTCGACCCGTGACCACGATTGGTGCAATTCGATCGAAACGTCGGGTAAATAAAAGGTTCGTACCTTTAAATAATTCACGCGATTAAGTCCCGAAATATATGTAATACTGTGTATCTACCATGTATGTTTAATTGTTCCAGCCGATACCTGACGACGGCGGTGGCGAGCGCATAGGTACACTATGGTTTGGATTGGCCGTCAGTCTAAAACCTTTATTAAAAAACCGGGCAACAGTAGTAGTAGGGTTCCGCAGCCTTAAACAAATGCGTCAGCAGAAGAGCGTATGTTCATGGCACTTATGGCCTTTTGTTGAGAAACGCAGTTTTTTGGCAATAATTTAATGACGGTATAACCGATCTTATCAGAAATTATTTTAGTTCAAGGTATTTATTTATTGAGCGCTATCTTTGTGATTTTTTCCATAATTTTTGGTCTCACGGTTCAAAAGTTAAGGGGGGCGTGTATGGAGTGCCCCGCCTAAAAATATTTATAATTATTATTTAGATATCAAAATATTTCATATCTTATTTCTTCAAGATTCAATGAGTAGTCTTTGAGTAAAATACCTGTGACATACGGACGGACAGACAGACAGACATGACGAAACTATAAGGGTCCCTTTTTTGCAAATTTGGCGGATACACTTGACAAACTCTGTGGCGCGGTGGGTGTGTATCTGACTGCTACGCAAGAGGTCGTGGGTTCGATCGATCCCCACCCAGGATAAAACTTTGTGTCATGAGCACGATGGTTTATTCTGTATCTGGGTGTTATTTATCTATAATATGTTTGTACTTAGATATATATAAGTATGTTTATCAGTTGTCTGGTTTCCATAGTACAAGCTCTGCTTAGTTTCGGATCAAATGGCGCTGTGTGAGTTGTCCCAAGATAATATTTATAAAAAAAATGGTACCATTCGAACACCCGGGGTCTGGTCCCAAGTGTGCGAGTGGTCTCACAGCTGACCGATGCTGGAGCTTTAACAGGGTTTTAAAAAGTCAAAATGGGTAACGAAATCAAAAATCACTGTTCTATGAGAATTGTTAGGCAACACCAACGCCAATTCCCCTGTAATGTAATCTCAGCCTTACATTAAACTATATTCGCGGGATAAGTTCTCAACAATATGGTATGGCTTTTGGCTTGTCAAAACTTATTTCGACGCCGATGTATGGATGTATTATGTAAATATAATTTATCTTTTGTTTTTTCTTATACATAATGCAAGAACAAGGCACACAGTCATATGGCAGTGAAATGTTAGCCTAAATATTTGAAGATAAGTGAAAAGACGACGATGGTGATGATAACATAAGAAAGTGCAGTTCCAGGTTGTGGTAAATTGATTGAGTTAAAGAAGTTCTCAGGTGCGGCCTGAAGTGTCAGCCAGGATCATATTCTGAGGGAGTACTTTGACCCAACACGGTGTGAAAAGTTTTGCCTGTCAACACGGACCAAATGTATGGCGAACGCTTGAAAATTCATGTGTCTGGGGGGGGGGGGGGGGCAAATGCCTCTGTTGCCCCCCCCCCTTGGATCCTAGTGAAGTTGGTGAGGAATTGAATGGAATTTAAAAATTGAATATTCAAGTTTATTACCAATTAAATTAATTGTATTATGTCTGAATCAATGGAATTATTTTAAATTTCTGGTCGCTGTTCACGTAATCAAAGTACTGAGAGCACCTTACATCGAAAAGAAACCTCACAATACAAAAATGGCAACAATTTATGACTGTGTGTGGTAGATTACTGTCAGTCAAAACGGAACGAATTTGACCCCAGTAAAAGCACTGAACAGTGCTAGCAATGCACATCGGAACAGATACTAGATACTTGAAACACAATATGACATAAATATTATGAAGCGGAAGAGTTTGTTTGTTTGTTTAAACGCGCTAATCTCAAGAACTACTGGTCCGATATTTTTAATATTTTTTTGTTGGATAGCCCATTTATCGAGGAAGGCTATAGGCTATATAACATCACGCTACGACCAATAGGAGCGGAGCAGCAACGAGAAATGTTACAAAAACGGGAAAAATTTACGCATACGAAGTTGCGCGGGACAGCTAGTATGACATAAACGTTTTATCACGTCACTAAAAGTTGAACTATATACTTGGATATACTACTACTTCTGAATCATAATGCAAGACCACAGCACACAGTCATATGGCGGCATTGAGTTTGACGGCGCAACATATGGCAACACTTGACATTCACTGTCATTTACGTCGGAAAAGAATGAGGGTAGTTGATCATTCTTGCGGAACGTCACATGGACGTGATGGCGGGGCGGCCATCTTGTAGGCAGTTCGCCGACGAGAGCCGTTTGCGCACCACGTGCCCGACGAATTTTGCTAATTTCCGACCCGATAATTTTATTTTTTCATATAGTGATATGTGGAATCAATTATTAGCTATATAATTTAGACGCGTCTAGTATTATTTAGTTTATTAAATTATCTGTGGTGAAATTAAGATTTTAATTTAATTAGTAATGGTAAAATCTAAACCTAGTGATCTCCCGGTGTTCGTGAACGATGGCAAGCTATAACCTGCGGCATCCTGAGCCTACAAGTTCATAATGTACTATGTACATTATACGTACGTTGTACATTATTACCTCAATGTTTGGCAGTAAAATGTTTGTAGCCTAAATATATGAAGATAGATGGAAAGACAAAAATGGTGATGATAACCAGATGGATGCCACAACAGAAGAGTCCAAGGTGCCAAGGTGCCGATCCAGGATAAGGTGGATTGATTGAGTTGAAGAAGTTCACCAACTGGCAGAAGGAAACGTGTAATTGAGTTAAGTGGAGGAAACTCAACCGCACATGAAGAACTGCCGTATATATTGAGCTTCTTGACTCCGTAGACTCGTCACGTAGGGATCGTCAACGAATCCAATGGCTCGTCTAGCCATTAGATTCGTTGATAGTCACAAGCGGGGTGTTCTCTTAGTTTAAGGAGAGACTTTGCCTCCCCGTGTGTGTTCTACCGCTTGTATAATAAGATGTGTTTCGAGGTTTTTTTTGAGAGGAGGAGTTTCTGGTTCTTCCAGAGGGAGTAAATAGATTTTTAAATAGGCTATAGTAACCGCTTAACATCAGGTGGGCCACCGTAGTCGTAGAACAAAAAACCGGGGAAATACATGTCGGGCCACGCAAAATGTAGGATTCCGTAGCTACCTAGCATAGTAATGCAGTATCGGAAGTGGGTTTTCTGTTGTTTTTGTTTAATATTACTGTTAGACTCAATATTATTCTAATCCGTTATTTAATATAATTCATTCTATTTTTATTTAAAAACGTTATTTAGATTTGATTTAGACGGTTGACATTCAAAATGTAAATGTCGGTAGTGACATCACAATGACATGATGTTGACATCTGTCATGCGGATGTCACTCCGACATGGAGAGGGAATAGAAAGATGGCTGACACATTGTATTCGCGTGTTGAACAGTGCGGACGTTTGTAATAGTTCAAATAAATCCGTTTATTACTTTGTAATCCTACGCATTTTTATTGAAGTACGAGTTGATCCTTTATTACTAACAACGTTATATTAGTATTTGTCAATGGAATTTGTACGAACAGTTTAATACTTCTCACTTGATCTACTGTTACTCGTAAATTTGTACATAAAGCCTACTTAGCTATGATAGTTCTTCTTTCAATTTCATTATATATATTACTGCCCTGAATTTTTCGATTGAATTTTTCGATAGATCTATGATTTTTGACGCCACAATGTATTAGCATAGTTTAGGCATATTGCCTCAGTTATGGCCAAGTTTTAATCGTTTAAGATCGCCGTAGCCTAATGGCTAAGGCATCGGTCTCCCAATCGTGAGGTCGCGGGTTCGAATCCTACCCATTATACTACCGACGTGAACACACTGCTAACACAAGCCATTGAGCTTAGCTGGAGGGGTTAACAGGATTACTAGTAATGTGGGACCAAAATCCCACATTGCTAGTTATCTTTAAAAAAATATATTTTGATAAAAACATATTCATAATTAAGTAACACTGTCCTTATCTTGTTAAAAGATGTTTTTATTATTATTATTACATACAATGTTTAAATACAGGTACTGAATTATATTTTGGTACTCTAGAAAAATATAACTTTTAAAAGGTTGACATATTGACTAATTGACAGACAGATACGACATTGTCTATCTATTTGTCTGCGTCTGTGACTTTTTATGAGACCTCTTTCAAAAGGTTTCCTAAGTTTGGCTTTTACAAAGGGAAATATTAAAAGCAAAAGATATAAAGATAACAGGTAACAATATCTGAAGCTATTAACCGACTGCGTCACAATAAATAAGTAATGTTATCATCCACCTAGACACTAAAGCGAGCCATTCAGCGGCTTATCTTGCTCTAACCTAATCTTACCGCGACTTTAACATCTCTTAAAAGTGGATACGGTAATTTCAATTATTTATACTAATACTAGCTTTCACCCGCAGCTCCGCCCGCGTGTCGGTTATCGCGATAAAAACTATCCTATGTCCTTCCTCGGGACTCAAAGTATCTCCATACCAAATTTCATCTAAATCGGTTTAGCTGTTTGAGCGTGAAAGCGTAACAGACAGACAGACAGACAGCCAGACAGATAGACAGACAGGCAGACAGATAGACAGACAGGCAGACAGATAGACAGACAGAGTTACTTTCACATTTATAATAATAGTATGGATTATAAAGCTGAAGGGATTGTTTGTTTATTTGTTTGAACGCGATAATCTCAGGAATTACTGGTCCAAATTGAAATTATTCTTTTGCTGTTGGATAGCCCATTTATCGAGGAAGGCTAAGGGATATATAACATCACGCTACGACCAAAAGGAGCGAAGCAGCAATGAAAAATGTTGCAAAAACGGAGAAAATTTACGCAGATGAAGTTGCGCCGGCCGGTCAGCTAGTATTAAATAATATTGTTATTGACAATTTCGATCACAATGGCCAATCTGATCAGAGACAAGCCAACTTTTCAGGATTATAGTGCACAAACACACGGTATGAAAGTATATATATTACGGGTCTTAACGCCCGACGTCTATCATTCAGTCTACCCGTGACCACGGCCGTTGCAATACGGTCGAAACGTCGGGCAATAAGCAAGGTATTTTACCTTAAATTATTCACGCGATTAAGACCCGTATTAAATATAGTTTGATAATGTGTACAAATCGCGAAAGTTTATCAACATTTAAACACACGGTAATTTAAAATATGGTTCAAAAGAGCTATTATTCCAACAGTTCACGTGCTCTCTAGAATACGGAGAGTATTTTTTTTTAATATGACCACGTGGCGTGTACTGGAAAGAGGAGGAAGGAAACGAGTCCATCCGATAGAAATGTCAGCGAGGTTAAGCAGTGTTGCCACTGCTGGATCCATAGGTGCTGCATAGGTTTAGTATAAATCCTAGGTATACCTGATGTATCCAGCATTAGCTTTCATGCATGAGTGAAAAGAAACTTCTTACTCATCTCTCTCTCAAAAACTCTTTTTTAAGGGTTCTGTAGTCAAAATGGCAAAACGGAACACTTAAAGTTTCACCATGTTTGTCCGTCCGTCCGCAGCTTAGGTCCAGGAGTGTAATTTTGCATGTATCTCATGCCGACAAAGTGAAAGAATAGAAATTTGAAAAAAAAAATAGGTTACCTTGCCTAGTAGGGATGTGATTTTATTTTCTCACTAACTCCACTGTGTGAGGTATTAGGTCATATGTAGGTCTTTTATTACCTTTAGGGGTTGTAAAGACCGTTTTTCGATTTAGGGATCCGTTTATTAAGCTTTAGCCGAATATTAAGATTTAAAGGTTTTGACTGCCTCTGTGGCGCGGTGGGAGTGTATTTGACTGCTACGCAAGGCTGCTATTTCGAGTCTGGGTGTAATTTATGTCCGTGCTTTGTATGTTTGTATAGTCCCCCGCGACACGGCTTGTCCACTACTGCGGGAGTAGTCTTAAAAAGAAAAATGCAAATTTTTGTTAGAGTCAAATGGGGCAACATTTGACTCTAACCAGCTAAATGGTTAGTATTATCTAGTAGGTAGTAATAGGTAGGTATGGTATTAGTATATATACAATGTTATTCTTAGTATAGTGCAAACCTGAAAATTGTTTGCTCAGAATCAGTAACACAATCCAAAGGGGTAGTTTTTGGACCATGTTATATTTTTCGATTAATTACTTTATCAATCATTACTTCATTAACATCTCCATTATAAAGATATACTGGGTTAAATATAAAGTTACATATATTTATTATTTTATATGTATGTATATATAAAATATATTATGTATGGATGTATGTATACATAAATATATCTACCACATACACACACACGAACACGTTTCGCTGGGTTCCAGTTGAAAATCAGCGCCAGGCTGCATATGCTGAACTGGACACCAATTCGTTGCAACCGCGAGGCACAACATTTTATGTAACTTATTGTCATGCAACGAATAAATGTATATTTTCTTTTCTAATTACATCCGGTGCTGATCGTTTGGGGCAATACAGAAATTAGTAACCGTATTTTGTTGTTTCCATTTAACTATTCCTTTCCGACGTTTACCCTACAGAGACAGTGGACGCGTTATGAGGAACTTACCGTGTGGTACATACGTGTCAGCCGTCGGTACTGAGGACTTGCCAGACGTAAGTAACAGAGACATCCTAGGGTACAGTGTGTGGACATACCTTTACACATTCATTAATCATTCTAACATTCCAAATGCTGATGTAATCATCACTTATTTTTCAACAATAACCATGGATTACGTACTACGGGACGCAATGAGCACGATAGCGCGAAGAACACACGACAACTTGAATGGCTTATAACTGTGCAAGTTTTTTAAATTTTCATTTTCTTTTATTTATATGATTTCTTGACGTAAAAATCTTGTTGGCACTATACCAAAAATAACCTTGTAAATACCAAAAAATAACACTATATATAGTGAAATTAAAAGGAAAATGATTACAGCTAAGTAGGCTTTACAACTTAAATATCGTTGTAAGTTTGAAACGAAATCAACAGAAACCTCACTTCTAAACTAACTAAACCCTACATTGTGCGTATAACAATGCGGGTGCTCAAAATACTATCAAAATATTCCCCGCATTCCGTTATGTATTCCGTTATCCTAACAATTTCGAAACCTATTCAAAGAGTTTTGTTTTTTTTATTGTTAAAAGACGACTCCTGCATTAGGGTACAAGCCCTGTGTCGCGGGGGACTTTACAAACATACAAGTCATAACATATTCATATTCATATAGTGTTATGTACAAAAGTAACGAACGGGAAGTTATTAGTAGGTATATTACAAATTATCCTGTATATGCAAGGTAACGTCAATAATTTATGGTTTCTAAATGTAGGAGGACAAGATTCTATTTGGTTCTAGTCGCCATAGTTCAGGCTCTGCTTAGTTTGTAATCGGCCGTGTGTTGATGGTAGGACAAAGATGGCCGATCAAAATTTAAACTTGTATGTTTGAAAAGTCTTAAGTAGACTTATCTTTGAAAAAATAAGAACAAATTGCCGCATCCAATCTCAATACTTTCAAAACTGAATGTAGACGACCGAATTGCTAATGTCACGTAAGTTAACTGAAATCTCTTGTGATGTCATTCGCTAAACTGATTTAGTCTGCACCCAGGTGATTATGAACTCTTAAGATTATAACAACTTCTTACCTGCTTGCAAAAATATATATAGAAAACTAAAATATTATGACACAACAAAAATTTGTGAATAGACAAAGAGCTCTTCTAGTAGAGGAAAAAAAAAATGTAAGTAGGTATATTACTTGAAGTTACGAAAAATTTCGGATTTTCGTAAATTATGGCGTAATTTAACATAATGTACGAACGAATATTTGACTTTCTTTTGATCAGTGCTCCTGCGCACTGTGAAGTAATGGTTGTGTGTGGGAGAGCAAGGTGGGCGGCCGTGTTGATTGTCAAAATCTTGTCGTAATCGTAAATGGAAAGCTGCGCTTAAAAATGCACCAACGCACATGAGCAAACCCTTGGGAACTGTCAAAATCCTGCGCTTGCGGGAATCGCCGGATTTTGACAGTTCGCAAGGGTTTGCTATGGACACGGAATACGGTGTGTGGTATACACCACACACCGTATTCCGTGTGGTACGGTGTGTTTGCGATGATCACTTTGAGAATATGTGCAGCGATTTTACACATTATAAAAATATATAGATACATACTCGTATACTACGAGTCCTAATCGCGTGAATATTACCTACAAGGTACAAACCCGACGGTCTTTGTAATACGGTTGAAACGTCGGGCAATAAAAAAATGCATTTACCTTAAAATATTCACGTGGCTAAGAAAATATGTATGGTATGGTATATTACATACCAGTTATATAATTTTATAATGAGTGCAGGGTTAATGATGGTAAGCGATTACTGCTGCCCATGGACATCTGAGACACCAGAGGCGTAGCAGATGCGTTGCCAACCTTTCTCAGAAGAGTAGTTTTTTTTTTATCGTGCCAAAGTCGTATACGTCCAGAAATACAGCCGGCGATAGTTATTCCACAAGATGATAGGGCGTGGCAGCAAAATGGCATTTGAAACGCACTGTGGTAGATTGGCAAGTGTCAAGATGGTAAGGATGATTGTCATGGTGAAGGTTGTAACAATTTGGTAATGGGATGCGGTGGATCAAGATCCAGGAATTTTATTTGTTTTGATAAATACTGAATACTGAAAAATGCTTTTATAGACACTCATTTTAAAATAGTCAATACTAAAAAACAGACATTTATACAAAATATTTACAGAATTAAAATAAAAAAAGGAGGGCAAAACCGTTTAGGCGTCAAAGAATTCCTCCCCATCGATGTCAACAGGTAACGTTCCCAGAAGGCTGGCAGCATTGCCACGTTGGATGGCAATGCTAAGTCTTTGTGCAAAGAAAAGGCCAGCCTTCTGGTCACGGGAGGCACTGATAAGACGTCGGGAAATTTCCTTATATAATAGGCGCGCACTTGGGCCCCACAGCCCTAGAGTCTCAACCCCAAACTACTGAAAAATGCTTTTATATACTCATGTTGCTACATAAGCCACATAGTTGCTTTTATAAAATTACTAGATTATGCCTTTGAATCCACCTACGTGTTTATCGCCGAATATATTTTTATTAAATTTAGTCTATCTGTTATTCAGACATTATGAGCAATACCTACCTAATGATACCTACATAGACCTATCACCGGTACAATGTGTTTATATACCTAATCAAAATAATAATTTATTTCAACTGATTGTACGTACAAAATGTTTAACATTGCTTGCTTTATAAAAACTACTTAACCGGTGCAGTCGTATGTGTAGAAATGCAAAGATACGCCACATTCATGACTCAATTCATAACCTCAACACAAAACAAGTATGGCAATTTCTCAAATCCCTTGGCGGATGCCAAACTTCATGTGACAACAGGGGCGATGTGGACCTTGATGCACTTAATATTCATTTTTCAAGCTCTCCGACTACCACCCCTAATAATATCAAACTCTCTACGCGAAACTATCTCTCTAGTCTTCAGTTGCGACAAGTACTTCTTTCTCTTTTCACCCAGTTTTAGAAGAAGAAATTCACAAATCAATGAAGTCCATATCCACTAAAGCAGTAGGCGATGATGGTCTTCAAGTGCAAATGCTTTTTCCCATCTTAGAATATATCACACAAACTCTTTTCCAACATCATGGAAGAGGGCTCATATCTTACCCTTACAAAAAGTAAGTAATCCTTCTTTGCCAACATAGTTTTGCCACATTTCTTCCCATAATATCTAAGGTCCTTGAGAGTATTTGTAAAAATCAACTGTCCTATCTCCCCTCTAACGGCTTGTTAAGCCAATTTCAGTCTGGTTTTCGTCGATGCCATAGCACTGTAACTGCCCTGGTTAAAGTTACCGACGACATAAGGCTGGCCATGGAAAACAAACAGCTTACCATTATGGTGTTATTGGATATTAGCATTGCCTTCAACTTAGATGACTTTGACATTCTCTTAGGGATCTTAGCTTCTCTTTATATTTCTTCTTCTGCAGTATCATGGTTTGATTTCCTATACCTTCGGAGTCGCTCGCAATCTGTTCGCACCGATGATTTTTTTTCTGAATGGTGAGATTTTACTGCTAGTGTACCCCAAGGTGGCGTTCTCTCTCCTCTTCTCCATTTTTATTTATGCTATTACAAAGCAATTCACTTTAAATTACCATATTTACGCAGACGACTTGCAACTATATCGTCACTTCAAATCAGAAGATATAGCTAGTGCTGTAACTGCTATTAATGATGAGATGTACATGGGCTAAAAACTTTGGACTCTTGGTCAATCCGTTAAAATCTCAAGCTATTATTATTGGTGGTAGATATATGCTGAACCTGTTAGATCACCAGAATCTCCCTCAGGTGAATTTTTGAAGCAGTTTCTATTCCTTTTTCGAAAAGCGTCAAAAACCTTGGTTAATATATAAATTTCAATCTATCATGGGACGTCCATATTGCAGAAATAAGTACTCTAAGTAAGCTCTCTCTCTCTACTAAGCCTCATTTCAATCTTTCAAACATCTTCAAAGTTTCTTACCATTTCATACTGATGTGACTTTTGCTCAATCTCTTCTACTCCCACACATAAGTCTATATAGTCATCCGGATGTTTGTTTTCTGGATGCTAAGGTGGAACTTGTTGACAAGCTCGAACGTCTGGAGAATTTGTGTATCCGCTTCATTTTTGGATTGCGTAAATACGACCATGTCTCCGAATTTCGGAGAAATCTGAGATGAGGATTTAGACGATTTCCCTCTTCTTTAAACTTTACTTCACAATCCCACTTCTCCTTCTTATTTAAGTGAACGCTTTGAATTTCTTGTGCCCAGGGGTAAAGGCAGGGTTCGAGTTGGGCCCTCGCATGCGCCATCTAGTCGGTAGTTAAAGAACTACAGAGAGCATTTTAACAAATTATCATGTCGCAGGCCGAATATTGAATAAATTTTTATAGGCATTTCTTGCCAATTACTTTATAAATACAATAACTGCATTTTTGAAAGATAGAAAAATTTGATGACCAGACCCAGAAAATTACTTCGGTTATTAGTATATAAATAGCACAATGCCTTTATGTCACGATTTTTTCGTACTCGAAATAAAAGTCTATTAAACTTATAATTACGTCACAAATACAAATTACCAACATTTAATTAGTATTTCTTATACTTTGACTTTTCTAGATTCATAATATAATTTACATATTTCTAAGAATTAAACTTCATTAGGCTAAAGTTAGAAAAGTAAGCAACTTTTCTCAGAACTATTTATAAGTATGTAAAAGTAAATGCTGACTCGCATCGAAAATAGCTGCTGTTGACACTTTTTTATGTGGATTTTTGAGAGTCGAAGGATTAAAATTGACCTGACAAAAATATATCTAGCAGGACTTACGTACCATGTCCAGCTCATATACTTAGGATATAGGTACTTTCACACTAATCACACTAATATTATAAAGGCGAAAGTTTGTGAGTATGTGAGTGTGTATGTTTGTTACTTCTTCACGGCTAAACGGCTAAAGCGATTTTAATGAAATTTGGCATGGAGTTAGCTGACACCCTGGATTAACACATAGGCTACGTTTTATTGCAGGAAAATATGTTATTACCGTGGAAAAACGATGAAAATGAATTCTAGAAAGAACGTATATATCTGTCTCATTATCCCCTATTACTCTCTGCCATTGATTGAAATACGTGCAAATAATGTGTTAAAATAAGACAGATATAGGTAGCAGTGTTGGGTCCGTCAAAATATCGTTTTTGCCACCCATGTTTTCTTTGGTCCATCATTTTCTCTTTACGCGAATCTAGAAATAGTCGTTTAATGTAAGTAATTCCCATTGTGGGTGTGACATTTCAAAATAGCCATGCTATCATAACTGTCTATCAAGAAACTGTCAATTAATTTTCTCAGTTATTGTTGTTTATGACCTTGACATAAAAACTTTTTTGCATATGGTTTACCTCTACTTTCTTAACGAAAAAGTATTTTATTTCTAGGTTCCATATATTTAGTTTTTAATTAGAGTAAAACAATAATAAGGTTTATTATTGTTTCAACAACATTCACATATTGGGGTTATTGTTCCTTGATTCGGTTCAAGAAAAATTGGAGTTTCATGTGACAAACATTTTCATTCCGCAACTGTAAATTAAAACACGTTACTTAAAATCACACCCAATTCCCCTAAAGAGTGAGCAGAAGATCGTTAAATGTAGATAGTACTTTGACACACCAATTGTTGCTTTAATTTAGTATGATTCATTTTACTGGAGATGCACAATACTTATTTGGTGTGATAAGATTCTTAAGGATTCAGCAAGCTTCGTTGGCTGTACCATGTCTATAATATGACTTCAATTATGTAAGTTTACTATTACTTAACAGATTTTACATAAAGTATGTACATACACTCTTCCACCAATATTGAAAAGTAGGTACAGTAGACATGTTTAGATTTCAACGTAAACCTAAGCGTGGCCAGTCGCCTGTCGTGAAGTCAAACACGCAGTATTTATTAGTTCGTATTTGTTGTTTAATGTACCTACTTTGTTATTTGTTTAAGTAGGTGCATATTTTTTGTCATTCAACTAAGTTTTGATAGAATTATTAGAAGTCGTTTTTAGTGTACCTAACTATGACTTGCAAATGTAAATCAAATCTTTCACAGAGCTCACAAAAAGCTCGAGCCATGAAAATTGCTAGACAGCAAGAATCTACTTATCATGCTGAACTGCGCATAGGGGAGCAAGCAGCACGTCATGCAGAAGTCAGAGCTGGAGAAACTTCTGCGCAAGCTGAAGTTCGGCGTCAGGAAAATGCTATCAGCATAGATTCTCTGCGTGCAACAGAGACACCTGAAGAGGCAGCTTTTCAGCGTCAAGAAAACGTACAGCGTATGGCCACTCAGCGGTCCACTCAAACACCTGATGAAGCAACTTCTCAGCGGCGAGAGCATGCCCAGCTTATGGTTGATCAGCGTGCATTAGAGACTCCTGAAGAAACAGCTACTCGGCGTCAAGAAAACGCACAGCGTATTTCCACGCGTGCCATTGAAACACCTAATGAAGCAACTTCTCGACGGCGAGAGCATGCCCAGCTAATGGCTAATCGGCGTACTTCTGAGACAATAGATAAGACAAATGCTCGACGACTCGCAGTTGCTTAGCGTCAAGCAGAGCGCCGACAAATATATACCAGAAATTCTTGGGGGGTATTTGAAAAATGCGTTTTTGAATATGACGCGACATCGGATTATAGTAGCCTCAGGCTCATTAAAATTTGCCGTATGGAAAATGTGTGTCGCCAGTTTGGGGCATTAAAATGGAATAAGGAAAGAGCGGGAATGTGTTGCTCTGGGGGCAAAGTAGCATTCCTATTTTAGAAGAGCCTGTGGAACCCTTAAAACATTATTTACAGGTAAAACTGATGAATCCCGACGATTCCTAAGCCGTGTAAAAAAATACAACTCATGCTTTCACATGACGTCATTCGGGGCGGACAAAATTCTCGCTATCAAGTAATCACAAAATAGGATCACTGTTGCCACCAATTAATGACAGCCTCAATTTTTACAGGTGTATTTTATGGGAGACGACGCGGAGGGAGGAGGGTCATATGGTGATCCTGCCATCGTCGTTCGTAAACAGTCCCCGCTATCTGCATGAGTATACTCAAGATGCATTTTCATATGTCCGTAATTACGGGCGGCCGGACCTATTTATTACGATGACATGTAACCCAGCCTGGCCCGAAATAAAAGAGGAGTTGATGGCCGGTCAAAAACCAACGGACCGACACGACATCGTCACTCGAGTCTTTCGTATAAAGGTACAAAAACTGGTGGCTCTCCTCACTAAAGGTCAGGTGTTTGGTAACGCACAGTGTTTTATGCACTCTTTTGAGTGGCAAAAACGGGGACTGCCGCATGTCTATTTATTAGTCTGGCTATGAGAGAAATTGCGTCCCAGCCAAATTGACGAAGTGGTTTCTGCAGAGTTGCCCGATCCCAAGGAAGATAAAAAGTTATATGACACCGTTACTAAAAGCATGATCCACGAACCATGCGGAGTACTGAACCGTACGGCCCCTTGCATGAAGGACGGTAAATGCACAAAAAAATATCCACGCCCGCTCTTTAATGATACGCAAACCAATGAAAATGGTTACCCGTTGTATAGGCGTAAGGCGCCCCAGGAAGGGGGACGTACTGTTAATATTAATCTGAGAGGCACTGCAGAAAACGTATCCGTGGACAAAAGCTGGGTGGTCCCATATTCACCGCTGCTCTGCAAAAATTTTAACGCTCACACAAATGTGGAGTTTTGCAGCTCGGTCCAGGCTATTAAATATATATGCAAATACATAAATAAGGGCAGTGACCAGGCCATTTTCACAGTGAGACAGGAGAGTTACGCTACGATTGACCCAAAGGACGATGGTGCAGATGTTTCGGGGGGGCCGATATGTAAGTAGTAACGAAGCGGCATAGAGAATACTCTGTTTACCATTACATGAAAGGCACCCAACAGTGACCCATCTTGCTGTGCACCTCCCAAACGGCGAGCGCGTGTATTTTACAGAGGCAAACCTGCGAGACCGAGTTGTTCTATGTAGAAGTGCCAAGGCCAAATACACGTGGAATGCGTCACAAAAAAATGGAAACGTCGTGTGCAGGGCGCACCCGTCGACGGTTGGCCTGGTGTTAAAGCCTCAGATGCCCTGGGTAGAATTTATACCGTACACATAACACACTTTGAGTGTTATTGTGTACGGTTGCTGCTGACTAGAGTACGAGGCCTCACCAGTTTTCAAGCGCTCAAAATCGTCGATTGGCAGCAAATAGCCACTTTCCGAGAAGCATGTGAGGCGATGGGGCTGCTTGAAGATGACGGCCACTGGGACGCAACGATGAAGGACGCCATGTTGTGCCGGTCAGCGACTACGTTGAGAGAGCTCTTTGCGATTATGATAAACACCTGCGGACTGTGGGACAAGTATAAAAACGCTTTGTCAGAAGACATTGCTCGCCGATACCAAGTGATAACACTAGCCAACGATGACATAATTTTTAACGAAGTGCTGAAACTTATCGAGGATAAAATTTTTGCGATGGTTGGAAAATTACTGCCCGATTTCAGTATGCCTGCCCCACAAAGAACGGAAGAGCTGTCCACCGACTTGGTCAAAGAGCTTGGTTATGATACTGTTGCTTTGGGGCTTAAAGTTACCCAAACAGAGCCCCTGTTACTACCAGAGCAAAGGCAAATTTTCAATTTAATAACAAACCGCGTAGCTAGCGGACAAGGGGGTATTTTTTTCTTGGACGCACCAGGGAGCACCGGCAAAACTTTTTTACCCAACTTGCTGCTGGCACAGTTGCGCAAAGACAAAGTGGTTGCGCTGGCTGTTGCGTCCTCTGGAATAGCCGCAACTTGCTGAGTGGTGGCAGAACCGCACACTCTGTATTCAAGCTCCCACTGAACCTTGCAAGTGAAGAACCGCCCATTTGCAACATCAGCATAAGTAGTAGTCGCGGTGCTCTATTGCAATGGTGCAAATTGATCGTGTGGGACGAATGCACAATGTCGCACAAGCGAGCGATTGAAGCACTGGATCGCAGCTTGCAAGACATTCGGGGCAATCGAACTTTGATGGGTGGAGTGGTCGTCTTGCTGGCAGGTGATTTCCGGCAAACGTTGCCAGTTATCGCGCGAGTTACCGCGGCAGACAAGATATACGCATGCCTCAAGGCTTCGCAGTTGTGGGCTAAGGTCGACAAGGTTACAGCTGAATACTAACATGAGGGTTCAGCTCTTCAATGATCAGGAGTCTGGACTCATCGCAAAAACGCTTCTTGAGGTCGGCGAAGGTCGCATGCCGACGGATACTAACGGCCAAATAACTTTTGATAGCCTATTTAGCAATGTTGTTAGCTCGGAAGATTAACCTTATTAATGAGGTATTTCCGAGTTTACAAGAAAACCTAGCTAACGAGGAGTGGTTGTGCGAAAGAGCTATCATGGCGCCCAAAAACGAATTAGTAGGAAAAATTAATAAAAGAATATTAGAGCAAGTTCCAGGTAAGGTGAGGACCTACATTTCATTAGACTCGGTGATGACGACTGACCACGCAACTATATACCCTGTAGAGTTCTTAAATTCCCTCGACCTGCCAGGGGTACCCTTCCACAAGTTGGAACTCAAAGTTGGTGTGCCTGTCATACTGATGCGTAACCTGGACGCGCCCAGACTGTGCAACGGCACTAGGTTACGCATCACAGAACTTAGACGGCACATCGTCCAGGCCACCATTCTTACTGGAGGGGCCAAAGGAGAGACGGTATCGATACCTAGAATCCCTATAATACCCACAAACTTACCCTTCCAGTTCAAACGCCTACAATTTCCTATAAAAGTGGTTTTCTCTATTACGATAAAAAAAAGTCAAGGACAAACTCTAAAAGTAGCCGGCATTCACCTGGGCACCCCCTGCTTCTCCCACGGACAACTGTAGGTTGCTCGCGTGTGTCGAGATCAAGAAATCTTTTCATTTACGCAGAAAACAATAAGTCCCGCAATGTTGTTTACCGGGATGTGCTGCAGTAAAATTATTTCTAGCTCTCTACAACCCGAGACAAAATACAAAAAACAATTACATAACATAATCAACTCTTCCGTTGTGTCAGTCATCAAATTTTGTAAATTGTTCTTTCCGATGCTCAAATTTAAATTACTTTGCTTCTAAAAATGTTAATAGTTATAATTTTTACTGATAATACACAATTTATTTTCCCTAACCTAATTTTTTTTTCATTAACCGCGGGTAAAACCGCGGGGCACAGCTAGTAAGTATCTAAATGTCAATTGATTTGATTTATTTATTCATGAAAAATTTACATTGTATTTGAATGTACATATATGTCAATTTAGTTAAGGAACACAATAATAAAAATAATAATAAGACAACAATAACGATGTTCCATAGTCACGAAAAAAGTCAAAACGGTTTAACATTTTTAACGGTTTTATTGTTTCTTTTGTTTTGCTCGCTGAAAAAAAATAAGTAATTATATTTCTTCACTTCGATTTCTATTTTATAATTGGTAGGTCAGCTACATTCTTACCATTTTCTATACAAGGTTGAGTAAAGCTCCTCGCCGGTTTATGTATATGTTAAGGTAAGAGTGATTAATTGAAAATTATTAATAATTATCTATTATTAGTATTGATTACCTCATGATTTGGTAAATGTGATAATAACATTGAAATTCATCACTTATTTCGGTTACTATTAATAATTCTCTACTCTCGTCGGTAAAACTAATAAATTAAAAGACGAGTCTTATTTATTTTTCAAGTAGGTATTTATTTATAATATCACAGTACGTAACTTAACCTGGTTTATGTACCTGACATAAACCAGGGTCAAAAAAGTAGAAAACCGAGTTAGTCCAGTGACTGGTTGGAAACTAGCGTTTTTAATGCATTATAACTATAGAATCCTTGTAACTAAATTAAAGCGGCCGTAGCTTATCTCATGCTCGGAGGAGACCATTGCCGGGGGCGTGTGCTCTGCCTGCAGCGGGAATAAGCCCTCGACCACTTCCACAAGGAAGCTGGGCTGGAGGGTCTCGGTAAGGGAGGGGGGGGGGGGGCGTCGACCGGATCTTGTTCAGCGCCATTCGATATGGGCGTCACGATCGAGACCCTCCAGCATCTCAACTCTCGCCCTCTCCTTGGCGCGCCAGCTTAAAGTCGTCCCTCGCCTGGCGATACGCCTCATAAAACTGGCTCTCCTCCCGTAGGCTGTCTTGGTGGATACTACAACAGTGTCAGTTATACTTCCGTGAAGTGTTTCAGTTAAAGGGCACTGTATCAAGTGTTGCTATTAGGCAAATGAGACTTAAGAACTAATGTCTCAAATGAGGTGCGTAGTGCGGCGACATTCGGATTTTTGCCAAACAAAAGATTTGGGTAGCATTGATACTGTTTTGTTGTTTGACTGCCTCTGTGGCGCGGTGGGAATGTCTCCGACTGCTACGCAAGAGGTCGTGGGTTCGATCCCCACCCAGGATAAAACTTTGTGTGATGAGCACGATGGTTTATTCTGTGTCTGGGTGTAATTTATCTATAATATGTATGTATTTAGAAATATATAAGTATGTTTATCAGTTGTCTGGTTGCCATAGTACAAGCTCTGCTTAGTTTGGGATCAGATGACGTTGTGTGAGTTGTCCCAAGATATTATTATTATTATTATTATTATGTATGTCGTTTCCATATCACGGGACTATGGAGTCCCGGTCATTTGGGAGGCGTGCGTGGGGCCGAAGCCAACACGTAGAGGCCTGTTAGACACTTTAATCTAAAGGTTATGTGACACAAACCGGCGAATATCGTTGTATACACTATATAAATGTACCCAACGACATTCCCCGGTTAGTGTAAAAACTATTGTCAAAAAGTGGTAGCTAAGAAACTGGGTTATGGAGGTGATGTGTTAGTGGAATTATTATTACTGTTATTATTATTACTGTTATTTAGCGTGAATATTACCTTCTGAAAGACGACCTGCTCATCTCTTCATTTAGTAGCATAAAAATACTACAAATGGTTCTTTTAGGATCGGGGTGCCATAGAAACACAGACTCCCGAAAATCCCCAGCGGTATAGGGAGTAAACCCTAAATTGCTGGGGACTTTATATTTCATCGATGTCACGAATACAAAGCCTACCGTAACTCGAAACAACAACAATAATTTACAATGACGGGTACAACTGAACCGCATTCTAAACTCCTAATAACAAGATCAAGTGACCCATATAATACGTAGATTAACATTTAAATGAGATGCTTCATGTATAAATAATACATTGGCAACTACAGAGACTCAGGGTTGCCAACAAAAAAATATTTTCTCCCTAAATTAATATCAAAAAGTTCCAAAATGTTTACAAATTAACCCTGAGAAAAAAGAACCTACCACACTTGAGTCGCTCGCAAGAGTAGGAAGGAGTGGGGGAGGGGCTGCAATTGATTAAATGCCGGTCAAATAAATAAAAACCGGGCAAGAGCATGTCGGACCATGCTCAGTGTAGGGCAGCTGTTTCTCCAAAAAATGCAATAAATATGAAAAAAATCGATTTGAAAAAGTGCACCAGCAAAAGTGCGTATCTCCATGGCACTTAGTTCATCCTTTTGTTGAAAAGCGCAGATTTTGCCAACAACTCAAACACGGTATATCCGATCTGTTGGCAATCATTTTAGTTGAAAGTATTTACTAAGCGTTACCTTTGTAATTTTTTTCATATTTTTGGCTTTGCGGTTTATAAGTAATAGGGGTGGGATAGACTATTTGCAACTGTCGGAACGATTATTTCCTAAAACATTCACTTAATTAAAAAGTTTTTATAAAACTGTTTTAAAAATACCTGTCGAATGATGTGCCAAACGTTGATGTTTGCTGAAAAAAAATAGCTTCTGCTAAAAAAAATGTTTTTATTATTTAACTATTGATCCGTGTGGCTGTTTATACATAACAACTATATTCCAAATTTCATCTATATACATTGGGTAGTTTTTGAGTTAAATGTCAGACACATAGGGACGTATATACAAACAGACGGATGGACATGACGAAACTATAATTGAATTTCAATGGATCTTTTTAGGTTTCGTAGCCAAAATCGCAAAAACGAAACCCTAAAAAGGTATTTAAAAAAATCTTTAAATTAAAAACAGAGTCCCTTAAAATTTTCACAATAAATTTAAAAATTCCCCTTAAAGAAAAGCTGCAAAGTGCGAGTAGCTCGCACGACGGGGCGGGGGTGTGGAATTGACTGACCCAGCACCGGTCAAATGTGATTCTATACCGGATTTAGCTGATTCTATTGTCCCATAAAAATCCTTTGAAAAACCCTAAAGATATTAAACCCCAAAAAGCCCCAAACCACACAAATTTCTCCCTAAATTTTGGGGGAATACCCTTAAGTTGGCAACCGTGCAGAGACTACTAGTATATCGAAGTACTAGCTATTCTGTGTTCTTGCAATTTGTGGCTATTTTATTGTGTTGTTACTGTTAACTTTGGGTTAGGAGTGGTCTTACTGGAAGCGGGTGGCGGCAGACTTCATAAGAGATAGCGATCATGATTATGCATGTTTTCTACGTAAAATTATCCACAATAAAAATAACTTAATCCTTTTAAGGCTCGCCGCCGTTGATATGACTGAAGATGAATCGGGCATAGTTCAAAATATTGAGAGAATTAGTTACTAGTAATACTATTACTATTATATATTAGTTCGATGGATTTTAGTAGTCGAAGTACTAACATCAATACCTACCCTACCCTACTTAAATCACCTGAGTGATATTACCTGGATGCAATGATTCCGAGGTGTAATGAGAACATCATTTATGTCCAAGTTTACCCAGGTGAACAAAGTAAAATAAACCGTTTCATGGGGAGTTAAAAATATAATGACTTTTCTCTTCGCTAAGCTAATCGTTCGTAGTGTGACCCCAGCCAACTTTACAAGTAGACGAAGGCAATACGCGGTTCCTGTTTAATGTTTAGTAAACACGCTGTCGTCTGTAACTATTTTACGAGTATTTAACACAATGTACTACGATGATGTTGCAATTTTATTATTTAGTTTATTAAAAAACTACTTTAAAGTTTAAACAATAATTTTGTCCGCGTGGTGACAGAGTAAAAATACAAAATGTCATCACCCCATCTCATCCTAGGGGTGTTGTAAGAGGCGACTAAGGTAAATGCACAGCAAAGACAAAACAGTGCGAAGAGAGGGAAACTCGAACCAAACTCCCGTAAGACACGAGTCAGGTCCTACAACCGATCTGACGTCGCACGTATTGACTAGTCATTCATGTGGGTTCTGTCAGTTAGGTCGAGAGGGTGACGTAAGTTCTGAGCATGTTTGCACCAACTGAATCGTGTCCCAGGATACAGCGATACAGCGTCCGTGGAGAGGGTAGTTACCAGCGAAAATGCTGTGGCTCTTGTGACGCTGTTTTCACATCATCAGGATGGTATAGGTCAAGGATGATGAAAATTGATTTGTGAAATTTGTGGCGTCAAAGCGCTTTTTATATGTAGTTTGCATTCTTTACATATTTATGTTTTCAACATCGGACATGTCACCAGTCTAGTTATGAACATAAGCAGTACTGTTGAGCCCAGTCGAAACGTCAAGAAATGCAAGGCAAAAGGTCTAAGCCTTTTTCCATTTTGGTTGGTACTAGTTAGTACTACCACAATGTCAGTTATTCTGCCGTGAAATAGTGATGTATTTTAGCTGAAGAACACTGTAGCAAGTGTAATTACTACGCAAATGAGACTTACGAATTAACGTCTTAAATGAGAAGCGTAGTGCGTTGACATTTAGTTTTGTGTCCAACAAGAATTTTGGTGTCACAGCACAGTGTCAATGATACTATTATGGACTATCGGGAAGCTTACAATTAGGCGCACGACGAGCTCAAAAAAACATGTTTAAACTCCATAATTATGTCGTAATTATATTTATTCAGACGGAATGGAAAGTATTTATTTGTCACAAACACATTAATACATAGCTCATAGGTACAGTTCTAATGGAGTTAGAATCAGTGGACCTAATCTGCGACATAAAGGTCCACATTTAGAATATTATTGCGTTACTTCGGACCACATCGCAGCACTGATTTTCAGTTTTATCCATAGGGACATCTATACTAATATTATAAAGCGGAAGAGTTTGTTTGTTTGTTTGTTTAAACGCGCTAATTTCAGGATCTACTGGTCCGATTTGAAAAATTCTTTTTTTGTTGGATAGCCCATTTATCGAGGAAGGCTATAGGCTATATAACATCGCGCTACGACTAATAGGAGCGGAGAAGCGACGAGAAATGTTTCAAAAACGGGGAAAAATTACGCATACGAAGTTGCGCGGAACAGCTAGTATTAAATAAAATGTAAGCAATTATAGCTATAATACTTAAAATCATAACAATAATGACCTCCTAATCTAAAGAGACTAGAGACATCAGAGACTAATATCTCCTGCATTATTATACAGGAGATATTAGGAGAGAGATATGCCGCAGGACCGACGGCTTATAGTCCCACTACGAGGCACAAAAGGATGTGACAGTTTTTGAAAACTGTTATCCACTTATAGGCACAGGCTGGTTTTTAATATACTAATGGCCTCCCCCGCTCTTGGTTTCTTTACACCAAATAACTTCGTGCTATAAGCCATTTACCACACATCTGAGAGACCCCGGAGTAAATTTGAATGTTTCTTTGTGAGGTTTAGGGCCTAAACCTCACAACAAACAACGATTTTACTCCAGTAAAATAGTCTGTAGGTGGTTAAGTTCATAAATACAAAAACAAGTGGTAGGTGATTAAGGGTTAATATTTATACTAATCTATACTAATATTATAAAGCGGAAGAGTTTGTTTGTTTGCTTTGTTTGTTTGTTTAAACGCGCTAATCTCAGGAACTACTGGTCCGATTTGAAAAATTCTTTTAATACTAGCTGTCCCGCGCAACTTCGTATGCGTAAATTTTCCCCGTTTTTGCAACATTTCACGTCGCTACTCCGCTCCTATTAGTCGTAGCGCGATGTTATATAACCTATAGCCTTCCTCGATAAATGGGCTATCCAACAAAAAAATATTTTTTTAAATCGGACCAGTAGTTCCTGAGATTAGCGCGTTTAAACAAACAAACAAACAAACTCTTCCGCTTTATAATATTAGTATAGATTTCCAAAACTGATATTACAAAGATATTTAGTGTTATGCAAAGAACCCACGAGCGGGAGGTTATTAGTATATTACGACAACGACAATGTTGCAGAACCTCGCCAATCTTTCAATTTGTTGATAATGAGCCATGGACCCTTCACCTAATTATTGTAGATGTAATTACTATTGGATCTTGTACATAAAATATTCAAGACATGAAAATAATTTTGGGTCACTGCTCATCCCCAAATCAAGATATCAAAATACCTTAGCTCTTCACAGCTGACCAATTCCAATGAAACTTTGATAAAAGAAAATCTTTGTGTCCACCGTTTTTATTCAAACGGCTGTTTAAACTTTTAATTAGCGAATTCTTTCTTTTGACTTCGTTTCAAGTTATAAGCGATATGTTTGTTCATTTTATTTGTACAGATCTGGTGCTTCGGAGACCATGTTAATAGTTGATCCCAGGATTTAAACTAAGGACAAACTAAGCCCATGCGTACGTGGGAGAATTGTTATGCGCACTTGTATGACGTACACAGCGCATATTGACGTCAAACTCATTTGTCATTTCTTCAGGTGCTATAATGTTGGTCTTACGCGTGAGATAGCGTATGATATCCCCTCCACCTTCCCACGCTTTCTGGATTCTAACGTTGCTTAAGATAGCATGTTTCTGATTCAACCGTATTCATAGAAATTCAAGAGTCTAGATGTCATAATGCGTTGTATACGTTGGCTCAGTTTGTTCTCACCTTTAAACTCGCTCTTGTCATGTCGGACTTTCAGCCCATCGGACTTTGAAAAGCACTGAGGTATAGTACTAGTAAACTGGACAGACTTCCGACGAAAACAACAAGTTTTCCATTTCATTTTGACACTTGGAGATGGTAATTTGACGAAATCAAATGCCAAGATAACAACAACGGCATTTGTCATTAGTGTCAAAAGTTCCTACATATCACTACCAAATGATGTCCCACTGTGTTACCGGTAGGAGTCTCCCCAGTAGAACCGTCTTATTAATAGCCACGCTTGGCGAGCGGGTTGGCGATCGCAGTAAGGCTTCAAAATACGCAGAGGACTTTGCTGCCCGTCCCCCGTTGTGAAATCCCTTAGTCGCTTGACGACACCCACGCGAAGAGATGGAGTGGTACTATTTTTAAGCTGGTACCACATGGCAGAGTAATATGAACAAAATTACTCTGCCGTGTGGCTATCAAAAGAGTTGACATGACAGTAATTTGATTGGACATTTGAAATTGCTGTCACTTTGTTCGGGGTAGCCAGTCCAACGTACGACGTACTATCTATACTTAATATTATAAAGCTGAAGAGTTTGTTTGTTTGTATGTTTGAACGCGGTAATCTCAGGAACTACTGATCTGAATTGAAAAATATTTCACTGTTGGATAGCCCATTTATCGAGGAAGGCTATAGGCTATATACATCACGCTACGACCAATAGGAGCAGCAATAAAAAATGTTGCAGCAACGGGGAAAATTTACGCAAACGAAGTTGCGCGGGACATCTTGTAGATAAAAGTATCAATAATAACAATTTTTATTGTATCAGAAGAGGTTGTACAACAACTATGATATACATGCCCTGGCCCCCACACTAGGATACCCTGTATCGTGAGGTCCAGTCTCTTTCGTTTACAAGACATTTATTTTGTGATAGTTAATTACAAAGATTATTGATTATTAAAAAAAAAACATTAAACAGATAGATATCACTGTGTAACGAACGAAAAACTATAAGCAAAAATCCCCGCTAGCTATGATCACTTGTACCACGCCCCATATCTCCCCATCCCCAGCCAAGATTGCCTCCTCTTGCCTTTTCCATACCTTTGTCAGTTTGTCACTTTGAAAATTAAAATGTTTCAATTGTGAACGTTTTGTACGTCTCATGAGATTGAGCAAAGTATTACTTACCTTTTTATATTAGCAGCTAAGTACTCCATTAGGAGCTCTTGAAGAGAGAATTTCAGATGAATGTCTTGTTTTATATGCACTTAGGAATTAGTGGAGAAGACATAGTGCACAATACATCGGAAGTTCAGAAGGTTATTCTATAAAGTTAACCTTTTTCGTAAACATACTTCAATTTTTGTAGCTGTTCTCGGCGGTCACGCAGGACCAGTCAACTTTGGCTTATAGAAATTAAAGTTCGAATGAAAGTGAGATCTATACGAGTAAGGTCTAATTCGCACTAGAGTTTATGCCTTGCGTTAAAACCCGGCGTTGTCTCTTTTATAACGTCTCCATATGATCATGTGATCTGATCTCAACATAGAACATTGATACCTCATTTGTTCTGAGGTTCTCAACCACAGAACATTGATAGCTCTCAACGCCCAGCGTTGAAAATACAACACTACCCGATACAAAAAGCGTCGCGTTTAAAAAACGCTGACGTGTGAACGTTAGAACATATACTTGGGAATGCATTTTGTTCTATTTCAACGCTTTTTTAACGATCGTTAGAAAAGCTCTCGTACTCTCGAATTAGGCTTATTCTTATATTCTGATGCAGAAACTACATTACTATAAAGTTTTATTAAAAAAACGTTTTAGTAGCTTTTGCGTCAAAGAGGAACAAACAATCATCCATCTCTAAAAACTTCCTGATTTATAATATTAGTAGGAATCTGATATTACAAATTTGTTACCGAATAAACCTGCCGAAGATTTCTACTTTGTCGAAACGATTAGGATACGTGGTGATATGCAAAAATCTATTCATGAAGTATTATTGCCAGGCTTAGAAATTTTAAAATTGAAAAAAAAATAGTCATGAACGTCAATATTCAGCCTCTCTTAACCTATATGTAAGTCAGTTGAAGATACATGAAATGCGTCAGAAACTGCACATCTGCACCAGATAGCACTCGGACGGATACTGATCAGGGGCCGTACCATGAACTCTAATCTATCTATATCTGTCCTGCTAATTCTTTACCATAATGCTGCCAAAAAGCAGGTGAGTCAGTGATGACGTCACCAAACGTCAATTTGACTTTGTCAATTCTTTGCACTTGACAGCAGTTCATTGACTGACATGCGTTAGGTTCAAACATGAAGTCTAACTGCCCTGCACTTGGAAAATAATTTAGATGTTCATGGTATGGCCCCTGAAGTCATGCATTGAGACTCACGCGGTTCCAAGATTCGAGAGTAGCTCGATAAGTTCTAAGACAAGAAAAAACAATACAAAATTGACTTGACTGCCTCTGTGGCGCGGTGGAAGTGTGTCCGACTGCTATGCAAGAGGTCGTGGGTTCGATCCCCAACCAGAATAAAACTTTGTGTGATGAGCACGATGGTTTATTCTGTGTCTGGGTGTTATTTATATATAATATGAATGTATTTAGAAATATATAAGTATGTTTATCGGTTGTCTGGTTTCCATAGTACAAGCTCTGCTTAGTTTGGGATCAGACAGCTTTGAGTTGTCCCAAGATATTATTATTATAAAATATTACCAATATTTAGTTTTAATTTTTTCAAAGTAGCATTTTCTATGCTGAATTCCATTTGCCTAAACCAACTATTAAAACACTTTTGCCAGTCTTGGTCCAATGCGTTCAAAGTTACAGCTTCATAGGCGACCACGGCCTCTTCGGTACATGAAAAAAAAACCCTTTTGATGTTATCATTGACTAGCTGACCCGCGCAACTTCGTATGCGTTAATTTTCCCCGTTCTTGCAACATTTTCATTGCTGCTCCGCTCGTATTGGTAGCCTATAGCCTTCCCCGATAAATGGGCTATCCAACAATAAAAAAAAAATCAATTCGGACCCGTAGTTCCTGAGATTATCGCGTTCAAACAAACAAACAAACTTTTGAGCTTTATAATTATCTATACTAATACTAAAAAGCTGAAGAGTTTGTTTGTTTGTTGGTACGTCTTGCCGTTCCGTTTTCAAATAATAAACGGATTTCGCTGCATCAATCCACACAGGCCTGTTTTTCAATGTCTTAGAGCAAACGCGGGCTCCAAGGACAACAAAGCTTCCTCACTCCAAGATGCTGATGCAAAATAAGGTGGACACGAACTAACGCCAAGAATTTTCTCGATGCCCGAGTAATTAAATCGTGGGTGTCGCACCATCGTTTCAACTCTCACCATAGTCTCAACATTTTCTACAGTTACTGCCGTTTATGATGTTTATATGTCATCTTGTAGGTTTATTGTACCCATTTTAAATTTACTGAACTATCTAACAAAACCTTTTGCTCGAGATGAGGCAAACTCCCTTAACGCTAATTGTAATCGTTGAAGGCTAAATTTTTCTGTAATCAAATTTAAAATCATAAAATATGTTCGCGGTTAAAGGTTCATTTCCGTGCATCGCGGCCGATCGTGAGTCGCGCGCAGCTTACGACAAGCGACTGACGCGCGCGGCCGATGCGACAATAGTCAGAGTGCACGCGCAGCCTACGACAGTCGTCGGCCGCGCGCGTCTGTCGCAAACCTCGGAAACGGCGCCGTACATTCTCATACTCTGAGTATTGTCGTATCGGTCGCGCGCGTCAGTCGCTTGTCGTAAGCCGCGCGCGACTTACAATCGGCCGCGATGCACGGAAATGAACCTTTAGCTCCATCGTTGCAAAGATAAACCAGACATTTTACTCCCATGTTCAACGGTTCCCGTCCATTGAACATGGGAGTAAAATGTCTGGAAAATCATTAAACAGACTACTTGCATTCCATTTAAATATCTAATACAAATGTGTTCCATTTTTAAATTACAAGCATATCAAAACTTATCGAGTGACTGACGATAACGAAAACGGAACGATATACTCGTTCCGTTTTGTATGAAGCGTACCTTCTGTAGATACTCCATGTGTTTTGTAGAAATAGGTTAGGTAAGATGCTTGGCTTGAAGAGTCATTCAGGGCATTAGTGTACTAGTACTTAGCGTTAATATTGTGCAACCTTAGAATAATAACTGTTGCATCGTTAGCAGATCTTTAAATATTGGTAACCAATTCCGGTTACGGCCAATCTCATCAGAAACTAGCGAACTGCGCAAGAGATATCAATAATACAGTAAATACATCACATAAGATATGAAAAGGATAGCACCAATAATAGCCAACCGGCTTCTTCTAACTAATTCCTTCTTAATATGATTACTTAGAAAGTGCAACTTTTTTTTTTTTTAATTGACTTATTTCTGACTAGCTTTCGCCCTCGGCTCCGCCCGCGTGGATATCGCTTATCGCGATAAAAACTATACCAAATTTCATCTAAATCGGTTAAGCTATTTGAGCGTGAAAGCGTAACAGACAGACAGACAGACAGAGTTACTTTCACATTTACAATATTAAGTATGGATATTAAGGTACGAACCTTTTATTTACCAGACGTTTCGATCGAATTGCACCGATCGTGGTCACGTACCTTTAAATAATTCACGCGATTAAGTCCCGAAATATAACTAATATGTATAAAAATCGCGAAAGTTTAAAAACAATTAAGTATGGATTATGTTGTATTTAAAAATAGGAATTGCAAAAGCTTATTAAAAAGGTAGCAAGCAAAACGTGCGGTTCCTTATTAAATTGCTAATAGGAAAAAAACTTAAATTGCTTTATTGAAACATCGAGTTGCTATAACTAGAAAGTTGGCTTTAAGCAAAACGTTAGTTTATATTTCTCTGAGGTAAATTGAAAATTAAACTTGTATAAAATCTCTTTGAAGTTGTTGTTTTGCAGAGTATTATAGCCCGGCTAAACGCCATTTGCACGGTTTTACTTGATGTGCCGTATGGTGCCGGCTTAAGACTAGTGTCACCCATCTCTTCCCGTGGGTGTCGTCAAGGCGACTAATGCCCGGTTCCTATAATCAACGAGTCGTTATTGTACTAAAGCTACCATTCGTTTTTGAGTTACGGATTACGAGCCGTAAGTGGCGTTCCTATAACATTTTGCGTCATCTACCTGCGACGAACGGTTGTTGGTTACTTGCTTACCGATGCCCTCCGTTCGGCACTCATTGCGTTTTGAAATTGCATGCAAGCACATTTAACATTAAAATAAAATTGAAGAGATTATTGTTATTTCAAGCATAATTATTATACTTTAATACAGAAAACTTACTTTTTCTTCATTTTATAATTTTAGCGTCAGCGAAATTTTTTATTTAAGAAATAATTTTGGTTTTTAATTCATGTTGCTGAGAACGAAACGAAACGTCAAGATTGCGCGCCGCGCCAAAACAATAGCGTTGGGTTTGATTGTACTTTGTGTTTGAGACTTTTGAGAGTTAGCAAAACACAAAATAAATTCAAAAATTACCTAAAATGGATATTAGTAACATGACTTGTGTAAGTACCTATTCAAGTTTATAACATTTACAGTGTTATTTATCAAATAAAGAAGTCTTGGGTAGTATGGTCTGAATAACGTTTTGTGTTACAGAAAACAAAGAAGCCGATGACCAAGGATGAAGTGTCTCTGTTATTGGATTTAATTCAAAGTAAGCCGATAATCACGAGCAAGGAGACGAATGCTGCGTCTAATAAGCTGAAAGAAGAGGCGTGGCTTTCAATAACATCGCATTTTAATGCAAAAAATGGTCAAATTCCGCGGCATACAGACCAATTAAAGGCGAAGTGGGACAACTTAAAAAAAGCAGCACGGAAGAGGTGCCAACAAATAAGGCTAAATAATTTTAAGGTAAGTAACATATCTATAATCTAAAGCAACTATTAGCTGGTTGTGTAAGTGTATGTGTGAACTTATAATGGCAAACCGAAAGCTATATAAGTACTTATTATAAATAATATAATTTTCCAACAGACAGGTGGTGGGAAACCTGATGTCATACCCCATGACGACATTTTGGAAAGAGTAGCAGGTCAGATGGGATCAACATGCACTGGATTTGAAGTGCCATTTGGTGGTGATGGAGTTAGTTTTATTGAAGAGGTGGTAATAGTTGATGGTGTTGGTATCAATGAGCATGCTTCCTCCCCTATACTAAATCCCAAAGCTGATGTAGTAGAACATTCAACATTCACTACACCAGAACCTAAATACATCTCGTTGCCAATAAGTGAAGGTATATATTTTTTAAGTTTTTGTTTTAGTAGATAATATTTATTTGGAGCTATGTGACGGTGTGTGTAGGACAGTTATCTGTACTAACTTGGTGCGGGTAGGTGTGGTGTAGGTATATCAATTTTGGTATTTGCTTGGTTGCATGTACAACTGTTCCCTATGCTAACATATCTAGCAGGGCAAGTAGGCCAATTTTCTTCCATTTATTTATCGAGAAGGCCCGTGTTTAGCAGTGGGACATGTTGTATGGGCTGCATTCATAAAACTTTAATTACTTATCTATGGCTGTAGCATACACATAAAAGGGGTCATTTGTTTATTTAGAAATTGAATTCAATAGGGCTGACTTACTGCACTTGCAACTATACACTAATGGTATATAAACTATTTTTATATTTTACAGCAAAAAAGAGAAAAGTAGATGGTTCAATGAAACCCAGATGCTTATATGGAATGAGAGGCATGTCAAAAGAATTACAAACCAGCAAAGGTACCTACTTACTTCCTCAATTTCAATTATCTAAGCTTGAAACATATTTATAACTTTAAACTAATTGTACATTTTTTTTTTATTTACACAGAAAGAAAACAGAAATATGATGATGTGCGACGTGAACGAGACTTGGCAATTACTAGATATTATGAAGCTAAAAAAATAAAAATTGATTTAGAAATTGAAATTTTAAAAGCAGATCAGGCCAAGAAAGCCAGCCAGCATGTTAACTTAACACAACCTGAATGAATAAATATCATTTTTATAGTATTTAATTATTATTTAGATTTAAGTAAATAAAACATGTAATTTTTAAAAAGGGATTGATTTTATTTATAAAACAAATAATAAATATGCAAGTATTCTCACTAAATAATGTAATATAATGTTCATTTGTGCTCTTCTTCAACCAGTCTGTTGTTGAATTATTCCAAACTAAAAACAAACAATTTAATTAATTGATATAGAAACTTTCTTTTTTTGTTGTACTGCCATATATTATTAATATGTCAGTAGATAATTTCAAAAACATTGTATACACACATAACACATACTTATTAAAATAGTTAACAATCAAACTTGCTCGTTCTGTATTGAGAACGTTTTCATGGTCATTGATAGTTGGATCTCTGTTTTCCAGGGGTTCGTCTGTATCCTCTGGTGATATCTCCACCTCAGGAGGAACGTCACTGATGCAGCGCATCCTGCATATATTGTGAAGTACAGCAGTTGCAATTATAACTGCATGTGCATTTAACAGGCTTAACCGCATAGTTAATGAAATTACTGGAAATCTTCTTTTCCAAACTCCAAAACACCTAGAACAAATAATAATTTGTGCACAATAAAAGAAAGATTCCACAGTAGCAATAGGATGAAGCTGCAGCTATGACAAAAACTTTAAAAATAAGTACCTTTCAATACAGTTTCTAGTTCTAATCTGAGCTTCATTGTACAGCACTTGTCCTCTGCCTTCTGGGTTTAGTAGAGGTGTTAAAAGGTATGATTTCAATGGGTATGCACTGTCTCCAAGTAACCACCTATTACCAAACATACCACTTTCACACTGAGCTAAATAAAAATAAAAGTATAATCATCATCTCAGCCCATAAATCTTACTGCTGCTGGGCGCAGGCCTCCTCCAGACCATTACTGGCCAATTATATAACACTGGTCAGACGGATTGGTATAGTAAATAAACAAACAATTATTGTATTTAATGGAACTCGTGCATTATCAATTAAAGTAATAAGTTGATGTTGGATTACCTCTTAATTCTGAATTATTGAAAATTGTTGCATCATGAGCTGAACCTGGCCAACGAGCCACTACATTCATCAATAATAAATTGGCATCACAAACAGCTTGCACATTGATGGAGAAGTATCCTTTGCGGTTTCTAAATTCCTCTCCTATCTGAGAATCTGAAACAGCAAAAGAACAACTAGTAGGTACCTAGTTATTGAAAATAATGAAACCAAAAATGTTCAATAATACTACTGTAAAGTATAGTATGCTATTACATGAATCCTCCTTTAAATATGTTAAACTGATGAAGAATGAAGAGACTTGTTTAGGTAGGTACTGTGTTAACTTGTAAGTACCTATTTATAAAAACACACAAAATACTCACTGGGAGATTGTATTTTAACATGTGTACCATCAATTGCTCCTAGGACACGCGGAAAACGAGCTATTTGATAGAATGCCTGGTCTGTGTCACTTCTAATTTTAATATAATTATTGTACAGCTGCGCTATTGCAAAACTAACATCGCGCACGATTCGACTAGCCGATGATTTTGAGACACCAGTGAAATCTGCAACTGACAGCAACATTGTGCCCAAAGCATAAAATCGTAATGCTAGTAGCAGTTGATGCAATGGAGTTATTCCATGATTTCTGAAACAAATAGGTACTCGTAGGTTAGATAGTTCGTTAAAATAAATACATACAAATGATCACCATTTATTTTGATGATTAATAAATAAAATACCTAGGGAGGTACTTACCTGGCTCCTGTTACTCGTAAATGAGGATGAATTTCGATCAGCAGCTGTTCGACAGCCGGCTTATCAAGCCGAAACCGCAGCTGAAACTCGTACGCATCTAAAATATTTATATGGTTCACTCTCTCTGTGTAAACTCTCCGAGTTACTTCTTCGTCGGAATCAGATCCTGAAGTCCAGTCCGACAACATATTTAACATTTCTCTGTCACTTTCAGAACTCGACATTTTTAAAAATATTACAGTATTTGTAAAACCAACTTGAAAATAACCGACCGAAATCCAACGGTAGCAAAATGACGTACGGATGGTAACTGTGACAGCTCACTGACGTTTACATTTTTTTATAGGAACACCCTAATGTAAGATCTTCATACAAATCGCTTACGGATCGTAGTTGGTAACCCTCCCATCCGTTAGTTACAAACCTTCGGTAGTTTGCCCTACGAGTCGTTTAATATAGGAACAGTTTGTGGTTACGGCTAGTTAAAAATGTTACTGTTCGTTATTAAAACGAGGCGTTTCATAGTTATAGGAACCGGGCATAAGGGATTTCACACCGGAGGATGATCAGCAAAGTTCTCTGCGTACTTGAAAGCCTTACTGCAATCGCCAACCCTGCGTGTTGTTACTGTGGAGCGTGATAAGTATTCTTGTCTTTTTAATCATTAATGTAAAGTTGAAAATGTAGTATACTAGCTGACCCAGCGAACTTCGTACCGCCTTAGCGTAAATTTGATGCACTACTTTGTTTTGTATAGCTGACATTCGTAACGCGGTTTTTTTAGAATCAGAATTCTTTAAAATATGAGACATTAGTTTGTAAATCCTTATTTGTCCAGTAATTTAGCTTGCTACAGTGCCCTTCAACCCAAACACAGTGATGTGTTTAACATCACTATTTCACGAAAGAATAACTGCCACTTTGATGGTACCCACCAGGACTGCCTATGGCTTAGACCAGAAACAAAAACGGTTTTGGAGAAGAGACCCGCAAGTGGCTACCTAGCATGTGATCGTTTCTGTGATAACATCCCTAAAATACTCCCTATTTATGTGACAACAATATTTAAAAAATGGCCGCTAGAAGAAGGATACAATTAGCCAGTCTATTATTCGGAGTAATACATACCCAGAAGCCTAACTACTTGTATTCTAAACTGACTTGGAGGCATGAATATTCGCAGCATAGTATAAGAACTTCAGTAGACCCCTGATGATTCTAAAACATCGAGCCAGTCTTTAGCGGTAGCTTTAAATATGCTGCCACACACTGCTGGAACAACCTGCCACCTCCAATACGCAGCCTGAAAACAAAGCATTCACTCATAAAACATATGAAGAGGATATACATGTGGAATAAATATCACAATAATATTAGTGGTTGTCATCAGTTGTTCTAAGCTTTCTCACCCTTTCACACCTCTAGTTTATAGCAGTCGGGCAATGATGGTAGGCATTCAGCACTGTGTGGTATGCAAGGTCCATGGTAAGAGCTCTGGCTATCCTCTGGCATGGTTCGGCTTAAGGGATGCTGCTTGCGCTGTGCATTAATGGAATGAATCCTGAAATTGACATATTTTAATAATAATTAAGTACGCTTCTAATCTATTTTAATATTATATAATTTTTTTGATTATATAGCAGTAATTTATTATTTTATATTGTTCCCGTGTGGATATACTCTGCGAAATTAACCTTTGAGAAAAGCAGTCTTCAATAGAGTAAACCACAGAGTAAGTACTTTTCAACTGACTTCAAAAAGGAGTAGGTTCTCAATTCAATTGTAGTTTCTTTTTGTGTTTGTTATCCAATTACTGGACATAATATAGGTACAATAACACAAAATAATAAAAAATTTTGAAGTTGGTGCCTAAAATATAAAACTACATTTCATGGCACGAACTTCAAAATGTTTAATTATTTTTTGTTGTTGTACCTATATAATTTTTTGCTTTTTAGTTACCTTATATTTATTTTGGAAGTCGGTTTTTATCGTTTATCACAGGTTGTCTAACAGTATATATATATATATATATATATATATATATATATATATATATAAATATATATATAAATGAAACCCGTTTTCCGTTGTTTGCCTGATTTTTTTTTGTAGTCTTATGGAAAAAAAAATATTAAGAAAATCTCTCAGAATGATTGATAAATATACATTTAATTTTGCATATTTTAAAGAATTCTGATTCTAAAAAAACCGCGTTACGAATGTCAGCTATACAAAACAAAGTAGTGCATCAAATTTACGCTAAGGCGGTACGAAGTTCGCTGGGTCAGCTAGTATACTACATTTACAACTTTACATTAATGATTAAAAAGACAAGAATACTTATCACGCTCCACAGTAACAACACGCAGGGTTGGCGATTGCAGTAAGGCTTTCAAGTACGCAGAGAACTTTGCTGATCATCCTCCGGTGTGAAATCCCTTAGTCGCCTTGACGACACCCACGGGAAGAGATGGGTGACACTAGTCTTAAGCCGGCACCATACGGCACATCAAGTAAAACCGTGCAAATGGCGTTTAGCCGGGCTATAATACTCTGCAAAACAACAACTTCAAAGAGATTTTATACAAGTTTAATTTTCAATTTACCTCAGAGAAATATAAACTAACGTTTTGCTTAAAGCCAACTTTCTAGTTATAGCAACTCGATGTTTCAATAAAGCAATTTAAGTTTTTTTCCTATTAGCAATTTAATAAGGAACCGCAAGTTTTGCTTGCTACCTTTTTAATAAGCTTTTGCAATTCCTATTTTTAAATACAACATAATCCATACTTAATTGTTTTTAAACTTTCGCGATTTTTATACATATTAGTTATATTTCGGGACTTAATCGCGTGAATTATTTAAAGGTACGTGACCACGATCGGTGCAATTCGATCGAAACGTCTGGTAAATAAAAGGTTCGTACCTTAATATCCATACTTAATATTGTAAATGTGAAAGTAACTCTGTCTGTCTGTCTGTCTGTTACGCTTTCACGCTCAAATAGCTTAACCGATTTAGATGAAATTTGGTATAGTTTTTATCGCGTGGATATCGCTTATCGCGATAAAAACGTTTTTTTAGAATCAGAATTCTTTAAAATATGCAAAATTAAATGTATATTTATCAATCATTCTGAGAGATTTTCTTAATATTTTTTTTTCCATAAGACTACAAAAAAAAATCAGGCAAACAACGGAAAACGGGTTTCATTTATATATATATTTATATATATATATATATATATATATATATATATATATATATATATATACTGTTAGACAACCTGTGATAAACGATAAAAACCGACTTCCAAAATAAATATAAGGTAACTAAAAAGCAAAAAATTATATAGGTACAACAACAAAAAATAATTAAACATTTTGAAGTTCGTGCCATGAAATGTAGTTTTATATTTTAGGCACCAACTTCAAAATTTTTTATTATTTTGTGTTATTGTACCTATATTATGTCCAGTAATTGGATAACAAACACAAAAAGAAACTACAATTGAATTGAGAACCTACTCCTTTTTGAAGTCAGTTGAAAAGTACTTTTTTGCATCAGTCCTCTAATATATGGTGTATAATATAATGGTGGCAGCACCTTACCTGCATATACAGTTTATAAACAGAGAAACATTGTAAACATTGGCAATTTGAAAAGAGTGGCCACGAGTTTTTATTGCCTGTTCTTTTCTCGGGCTTTACCTATTGTTTGCGAACAGGCATTACCAGTAAATGTAGAATCGACTTTTCACAAGTGTAGTATTTTGCTTCCTAAGTGAATAAATGATTTTTATTATTATTATTATTATTATACTTACTCTGTGGTTTACTCTATTGAAGACTGCTTTTCTCAAAGGTTAATTTCGCAGAGTATATCCACACGGGAACAATATAAAATAATAAATTACTGCTATATAATCAAAAAAATTATATAATATTAAAATAGATTAGAAGCGTACTTAATTATTATTAAAATATGTCAATTTCAGGATTCATTCCATTAATGCACAGCGCAAGCAGCATCCCTTAAGCCGAACCATGCCAGAGGATAGCCAGAGCTCTTACCATGGACCTTGCATACCACACAGTGCTGAATGCCTACCATCATTGCCCGACTGCTATAAACTAGAGGTGTGAAAGGGTGAGAAAGCTTAGAACAACTGATGACAACCACTAATATTATTGTGATATTTATTCCACATGTATATCCTCTTCATATGTTTTATGAGTGAATGCTTTGTTTTCAGGCTGCGTATTGGAGGTGGCAGGTTGTTCCAGCAGTGTGTGGCAGCATATTTAAAGCTACCGCTAAAGACTGGCTCGATGTTTTAGAATCATCAGGGGTCTACTGAAGTTCTTATACTATGCTGCGAATATTCATGCCTCCAAGTCAGTTTAGAATACAAGTAGTTAGGCTTCTGGGTATGTATTACTCCGAATAATAGACTGGCTAATTGTATCCTTCTTCTAGCGGCCATTTTTTAAATATTGTTGTCACATAAATAGGGAGTATTTTAGGGATGTTATCACAGAAACGATCACATGCTAGGTAGCCACTTGCGGGTCTCTTCTCCAAAACCGTTTTTGTTTCTGGTCTAAGCCATAGGCAGTCCTGGTGGGTACCATCAAAGTGGCAGTTATTCTTTCGTGAAATAGTGATGTTAAACACATCACTGTGTTTGGGTTGAAGGGCACTGTAGCAAGCTAAATTACTGGACAAATAAGGATTTACAAACTAATGTCTCAATTGAGGAACGCAGTGCTGTGTTGATCAAATCTTTGCCAAATATAGATTTGGGTGTCACTAATACTGTTATGGGTTAGCGTGACGATTAAATATCATTAGGTTCTCTTTGAGATGCCGGAATCTGTAACCGAATCTAGACATTAAATGGAAATCACTTTTAATAAAGGAAAGTAATACATTTTATTATTTATTAGAAAGGAAAAGGTAGCTCCTACTCAATTCATTCTCCCTTCAACAAATAAATCCAAAAAATACACATTATGATGATTTACTGAGCGTGTTTACACAATAAGAGGAGGAAATGCATCTCTTTATTTGTACGAACAAACAAATAGAGATTAACGATACTCCCGATGCTGATATTATGTAATGGAGTCTTGCGAATGAAAAGTGACAAATTTATGGCTGTGCCATCTTTTGTGAGCAGGTCATCTCGCGCGTCTTTTGATAAAATAACTCCCACTGTAGGGTACAAGTGCTGTGTTGCGGGGGACTTTGCAAACATACAAATAACTGACGCGAAGTAAGCTTAAGCCGTCCCTACACGGTCAATAGTATTGTGTCAATAATCGATATTGATTAATAATTGTTTTTGAAGTTATGGCCATAACCAGTTACAAACTAAGTTACTGGAGTAAATTCGTTTATTCTATTTTATTGTGAAATATAGACCCTAAACCTGACTTTAAGACTTGGCTGCGCCATAACCTCACAAAATTAAGATGATGACTACAGTGAAAATAAATAAATTTTTAGTAATCAAGCAATAGTACGTCTAAACATCAATGTAACGTGTCTAACAATTTATAATCATCAAAAAAAATACTAAAAGTAATGACTTGATCCTGAGTTGTGACGTCATTATCCTCGCCGCCTCGATTTTCCATACAATTTTCTATAGAGTTCGTCGTTTTGACATTTCATAAAAAGATACTGATTTGACTTGACAGTCATCACCCCCATTGACCACTCTCTGAGAGACAATGCAACTATGTGGCCAATACCTGTTTCTTTATTGTAATGTCAAAGTCAAACCAATCAGATTTCTAAAACGAGACAACTGCTGACCACGAGACCTTTTGTCTCTCTCACGCTTTGCAGCCTGTATTTACTTCATACCTCAAAGGTATGGCGCATTCCAGTCTCTTAGTCTATGGTGGTGGTTTAACAGACAGAGTTGCAGCAAAATGGACAGACTTAAATACTTTGGGTTCAATGCTCTGACAAGATAAATTACGTATAATATGAAAAACAGAACCTACAAGATATTATTCTATGTCTGACTGAATATTTAAAAACTAGAAAATATATTTTACAGCTTGTGCGACTAAATAAATACAAAGAGTTATTTCTTTTTAGGGTCCCTTAGGTATAAAGATCCAGGGTTTAATGCATTAGGGTTAGATCGGTCCATTTAGCTAAGCAGAGCGATCCGTCCCAACTTCCTTGGATTCATCATCATTCATCATCAGCCTGTACGGGTCCTCTCACATAGGCCTCTTCTAATTTTTGCCACAATATCCGATCCTCAGCTTTCCACATCCAGTCTATTCCAGCAACCTTCTTAGCTCGTCGGTCCACCTGGCTGGTGGCCGTCCTACCCTACCTTTACCAAGTCGCGGTCTCTACTCTAGGACTCGTTTGGTCCAGCGGTCATTTTTCCTTCGGCAGATATGGTTTGCTCCAGCTCATCGGTCCTTCGGCAGATATAGCCAGCCCATTGCTACTTCAGCGTGCTTAACCTGCAAGCTATGTCGGTAACTTTGAATTTTATCCTTCAAAAATAGCCTTGGATGTCATATGCTAAAGACGAACTGTCAAAAATATCATTGATCAGTAATCAAAACTAATAGTTTTGATTACTAACTTTTTCGGTGAATTTTCTGAAAAATCAAAAGTTGCTTTGCTGTTCGGCAATTGATTCTCAGATCTGTAAGTATGTAAACTTATAGAGGTTTATTAAAAAAAATAACATCTTTTTGAGTTCTACGACGTCACAGAGAGGCACAGATCCAAATGATAAACATTATGAAAATATATATATTACGGGTCTTAATCGCGTGAATAATTTAAAATAAAATACCTTGTTTATTGCCCAACGTTTCGACCGTAATGCAACGACCGTGGTGTTTTACCTAAAATTATTCACGCGATTAAGACCCGTAATAGATATATTTTCATAATGTTTACAAATCGCTCCTCTTTATGCGCCGCAAAGGGTAACAAAAATTGTAGCAAATATGTCTACGTTTTATGGTACGGGACCCTCGCATTTAGAACGCGAACGGACACTTGCCCAATTCGTAATTTAGCTAAAAGGCTCTAGACATATTTGGGCTTGGCTATTTATATTTATTTAGACATTTATTTATTAACAAGTCCATTTGTCTGTATTCTGCAACGTCCAATGATCATAAATCTAAGAAATACGTTTGCTATTGTTATTTTTAGGGAATGACCTCTGTCGGTTAACTTGCATTATTAACAGACTTCAAAAAAGGTTGTTCTTTGTTTGACCTGTATGTGTGTAATTTTCCAATCCAAAATCTTTGGATCCGGCTTTCTGAGAAAGTTTTAAAAACCTAAAAACGGAATGTTTTAGACCACACATTTGTCTATCTATTTAACAAAAAAAAAACAGTAGGCTTCACATACCTAAGTATTACACATGTCAATGCAATTTTTCTTTTAACTCTACCAGTAATATCAGTATTTCTTGTTTTCCTATTTATTTCGTTAACATATGTTAAAAAATTGAGTCTAAATTTTTTTTTTTTTTCTTCTGAGATGATTTAAATTTTAATCCATCCATACTAATAATATAAATGTGAAAGTAACTCTGTCTGCCTGTCTGTCTGTTACGCTTTCACGCTCAAACAGCTATACCGATTTAAATGAAATTTGGTATGGAGATAGTTTGAGTCCCGGGGAAGGACATAGGATAGTTTTTATCGCGATAACTGACATCCACGCGGGCGAAGCCGCAGGTAAAAGCTAGTAATACATAAATAAAAATAGTTATTTTCAGATACTTATAGCAACTTATATCGCTGACTGTATCTGCGTGGGTTTAACTCTAGTACATCGCGTTAATAATATAGATTATTTTGTAATGTACCTACCTTCATTTAATAGTCTTTTTCCTGAAACATTCACCAATCGCAAATACTAGTGTTAATAATATTAGTAGGATTTAACCCTTTGCAATAATAGAACCTTATATTATAATAATAGAACCATAATTTGGGATTGTGGCTTCCAATCCCATTAACCCCTCCAGCTAAGCTCAATGGCTTGTGTTAGGAGTGGGTTCACGTCGGTAGTATAATTGGTAGCATTCGAACCCGCGACCTCACGATTGCGACTCCGATACCTTAGCCATTAGGCTACCGCTGAGTACGTACAGGATTACGTGTAGTTAGTATGAAGGTTATAATTTTTTTTTTATCGCGATAACCGACATCCACGCGGGCGGAGCCGCAGGAGAAAACTCATCATCAGCCTATCGCAGTCCACTGCTGGACATAGGCCTCTCCAATTGCACGCCACTTTGTTCTATCTTCGGCTTCTCGCATCCAGCTCCTGCCAGCCGTTTTGCGTAAATCATCACTCCACCTGGCCTGAGGGCGTCCTACACTACGTTTGCCAAGTCGCGGTCTCCACTCAAGAACTCGTTTACCCCAACGGTTGTCGGTTCTTCGGCTAATATGGCCAGCCCACTACCACTTCAACTTGCTAATCCGGTGGGCTATGTCGATAACTTTGGTTCTCTGCCGGATCACCTCATTTCTGATTTTGTCCCTAAGAGAAACTCCGAGCATAGCCCTTACCATAGCCCGCTGAGCGACTATGAACTTGTGGACCAGCCGTACCGTCAGTGTCCACGTTTCGGCTCCGTATGTCGTGACGGGCACTGATTAAAGACTTTAGTCTTTAGACATTGTGGGATCGACGATGAGAAGACTTGACGTAGCTTACCAAACGCTGCTCAACCCAACCGAATTCTCCTGTTCACCTTGTCCTCGAAGTTGTTTCTACCTAACTGCAATGACTGCCCGAGGTACACATATTTTTGAACAACTTCGAGAACGGCGCCGTGCACCGCTATCGGTTCCGGTAGTACATGTTCATTGAACATGACCTTGGTTTTATCCAAGTTCATCCGTAGGCCGATGCGTACAGAGGAGTCAGCCAGGTCATTCAGCATTCGTTGCAGGTCCTGCAGCGTTTCTGTTCCATGATGACAATGTCATCTGCAAATCGCAAGTGAGAGAAGTATTCACCATTGACGTTGATGCCCCGCCCTTTCCAGTGCAGCGTCTTGAACATATCCTCCATTGCATTTGTGAATAGTTTCGGGGAAATAACGTCCCCTTGCCTCACTCCTCGATGCAATGGTATAGGCTTTGCTTGCTGATTCTGTACTTGGACGGACATGGTGGCGGCTTCGTAGAGACATCTCATCACTTGGATATATCGCCAATCTACTTGGCATCGCTGCAGAGACTCCAGAACGAACCAGATTTCAATCGAGTCAAAGGCCTACTCATAGTCCACGAATGCTAGACACAAGGGCTGATTATACTCCTGGGTCTTTTGTATAATCTGCTGCACTGTGTGGATGTGGTCTATGGTGCCATATCCGCTCCGAAATCCAGCCTGTTCCGGTGGTTGAAATTCGTCAAGTCTTCGCGCAAGGCGGTTCGTGATGACTCTTGAAAACAGCTTATAGACGTGGCTTAGAAGAGAAATAGGTCGGTAGTTCTTCAGCCGGGTCTTATCTCCTTTTTTGAAGAACAAGACGACTACACTTCTACTCAATGCCTCCAGAGTTCTCCCTTCAATCAGGAAAGCATTAAAGAGCTTTTGGAGCTCCCTCAGTACGGGTTTACCTCCAGCTTTTAAAAGCTCTGTTATAACGCCATCCTCTCCAGGGGCTTTTCCATTTTCCAGCTGTTTAAGAGCCAGCACGATTTCGTCAATGTTGACTTCTGGCAGGTCTTCGGTGTAGTGGCGTGTTAGAGTGGCTCTAGGACCCTCATTTTCAGGATCAGGTCGAGATGCATGCGAAGCGTATAACCGGCCATAGACGCTTTCCACTTCGGAGAGGACTGCCGGTTTCGAAGAAACGACTTCTTCACTTGCTGTGGTCAACTTCGTCAGGTGGCTTCTTCCAAGAGATTGTACGAACACTTTTGACCCCCGGTTCTGCTCGATCGCTCTTTTAATCAAAAGAGTGTTGGAGCACCGTAGGTCGTGTCGTATAAGCTTGTTGATCTCTTGGTTTAGTGCGCTCTTTTCCGACGAAGTGACGGGTGGGTTTTCACGTCGTTCCTTCATTAGCCCTAAAGTCCTTTCCGAAAGCTTTGCCCTTACGCTGCATTTCACAAAATCTCGTACCTTCTTCCCTGAGTGTCCGAACCACATTTACGAGCTTCTGGTTTACGTCTGTTGTGGTTTCCATGGCAGCAAATCGGTTATCCAGGTTTGACTGGAACGCTTCGGATCCTATCATGGTTTGGAGCAAAGTAGGTCGAAGCCTGGACCTCATCAGACGGGCACGTTCCGCCTTTTCGATATTCAGAGAGCCTCGGACAAGTCGGTAATCACTACCGGTATTAAACCTGTTGATCACGGTGACGTCTCTGAATATATGCTTTTTGTCCGTCATGATGAAGTCGATCTCGTTTTTCGTCATAGTGTCGGGGCTTTGCCACGTCCACTTCCTTTGGGGCCGTTTCTTGAAAAAGGAGTTCATCAAGAAGAGCCCCTCCCGTTCGAGGAAGTTGACTAGCATTTGCCCCTATGATTTCTGCTTCCAAATCCATGGGATCCTACTACCAATTCGCTGCAATTTTGTACTCCCACTTTAGCGTTGAAGTCCCCCATAACAACGTGGTAGTGGGTCTTAGTGGTGGAGTGGAGGGCCCTCGATATGTCATCGAACATATCCTCCACTTCGTCGTCTGGATGTGCCGAGGTCGGTGCGTACACTTGCACTTCGTTGAGGCTATACCTCTCGGTGAGCTTGATAATGAGGTACGCTACCCTGTTCGACACGCTAGACATTTCCACAACGTTGTCAGAAAGGGACTTATTTACCAGAAACCCAACACCACCTTGGGATTTTTGGTCTCCCTCGCGGAAGTACATAAGGTGACCTGACTCGAGGGTTATGGTGTCCTCTCCCTCTCTTCGGACTTCACTTAACCCGAGGATATGCCACCTAATCTTCCCAAGTCAAGTTGTGCCAGATGGGAGTCTAGCCGTAGCGTGCGTCCGTTATACATCGCCAGGGTCAGTCGGTTGTGGTGGCCTTCCGTAGCCCGGAGATTCTTAGCACCCCCCGCCACGCCATTACCGTGGACGCCACCATGTCCAGGAATAGCGTGACTGCCGGGAACTGGGGGCCGTGGCCTTAGTGCTGACTGTATCTGCGTGGATATAATCCTAGTACATTGCGTCAATAATATAAATTATTTTCTAATGTACCTGCCTTCATTTAGCAGTTTTTTTTCCTAAACATTCACCAATCGCAAATACTAGTGTTATTACTATTAGTAGGATTTAACCCTTCATAACAATATAATCTTAAATTATAATGTCCGCTAGTAACGCCACAATCGCTTACACCCGATGAGATACATGACATCAAACTTCATTAATATGGGACGCACTATTGCTAACTCACACACCGTCAATTAAAGTAGGTACGGTATATCGCCGATATCAAATAGACTTTGTCGTAATTGGCCGTCCTTGAGTTGGAATAGAACACTGATTGAATAATTAATAGGCCCGAATTTAATCCAGTGAATATATTACAAGTGATAATATTTGAAGTGAAATTGGCATTAATTTTAGTCTAAAACTTATTTGCCTGACTACTATGGAATATAATTATAGGTTATTGTTCTAGGCACTCGCTTAGGGCTGACACGTATAAAAGCGTTTTCACGTTGCGTCGCCATTATCAGCGCATTGAATGATAAATAACAATGATAATAATATAATCGGATGGCAACGCACCGATTTATAATATTGGTCATTGATAAATATAATATAGGTCATTTGACTGCCTCTGTGGCGCGGTGGGAGTGTATCCGACTGCTACGCAAGAGGTCGTGGGTTCGATCCCCACCCAGGATAAAACTTTGTGAGATGAGCGCGATGGTTTATTCTGTGTCTGGGTTTTATTTATCTATAATATGTATGTATTTAGAAATATATAGGTAAGTATGTATATCAGTTGTCTGGTTTCCATAGTACAAGCTCTGCTTAGTTTGGGATCAGATAGCGTTGTGTGAGTTGTCCCAACATATTATTATTATTATTATACCTACCTATGGCATAATTTAGACTATCCGAACTTTTTTTTTCTATCATTTTAGAAACAATATTACGAGATTACTCACAGATGTAATGAATGAATCCGAAAAACTGTATGATTGACATAAATAATGAAATACATATAAATTATGGGCCTCGCGCCTTTAATAGGTACAAGTTATCTACATCTACACTAATATTATAAAGTGGAAAGATTTGTATTTTCGTATTTTTGTATGTAACGAATAAACTCAAAAAGTACTGGACCGATTTTAATAATTATTTTTTTGTTGGATAGCCCATTTATCGAGGAAGGCTATAGGTTATATAACATCGCACTACGGCTAATAGGAGCGGAGCAGCGACGAGAAATGTTGCAAAAACGGGAAAAACTTACGCATACGAAGTTGCGCGGGACAGCTAGTTTTAAATAACTTAGCAAAGGTACTAGGCACCATTTAAAATGTCATGTCTATATGTACCTACCTATTATAACTTTATCATAATATGTGTAATTTAGTGTTAATAAGTATGTTAAATTAAATTATTATTATTAATAATAATGATCTTATTATCATCTCTCGCGGAGTACCACCATCGGTGGCGCTGCGCTCACTCCGCTGCTTTGCGATAATGAGTTGCGAATCATGTACGGCAGCGCTTTTGCTAGTTTGTCAGTTTGTGACATCAAAACTTCAAAACGGATATGTATATCATTTACTGTTACCCTGGTTGGTAAAGATAATTTATCGAAAATTAATCGGTTTGTAAGTGCCTATGATTTATAGGTTTAAAATGCTGTCATCTACACTAATAATATTATAAAGAGAAAAGATTTGTATTTTTGTAAGTAACGAATAAAATGTAACGAATAGAAAGGCTATAAGCTATATAACATCGCGCTACGACTAATAGGAGCAAAGTAGCGACGAGAAATTTTGCAAAAACGGGGAAAATTTACGCATACGAAGTTGCGCGGGACAGCTAGTATAATATAAAAATTGTTTTAAAATCAGCCTACCTAGTGCACAGCCTACAAATTGCCTAAACTCTAATCGAGTACAATGATTTCGTAGCGCGTCCAGAACTGCGAATCTCATGTTAATAATGTTCATTTTCACGGTCTTGCAAGTGCAACGACATCATTAAATTCGATTAGCGTTTATACCATTTGCCTAGGGACTCAAGTGACTCCGTGACTGCCGTTCCCGCTTGGACCATGGCTTCCTCCTCAGCGCTTATGGCGGCCGCCAAAGTGGGCTCCTCCCCGAGGCCTATTACTACTATACTTATTAACTACTTTAGAACTGACACAAATTCACAGCAACATTAAAAAAAAAAAATGACTTATCTCTGACTAGCTTTCGCCCTCGGCTCCGCACGCGTGGATATCGCTTATCGCGATAAAAACTATCCTAAGTCCTAAGCTGGGACTCAAACTATCTCCATACCAAATTTCATCTAAATCGGATAATCTATTTGAGCGTGAAAGCGTAACAGACAGACAGAGTTACTTTCTCATTTATAATATTAGTATGGATATGGATTATGTTGTATTTAAAAATAGGAATTGCAAAAGCTTATTAAAAAGGTAGCAAGCAAAACGTGCGGTTCTTTATTAAATTGCTAATAAGAAAAAACTTAAATTGCTTTATTGAAACATCGAGTTGCTATAACTACAAAGTTGGCTTTATGCAATACGTTCGTTTATATTTCTCTGAGGTAAATTGAAAATTAAACTTGTTTAAAATCTCTTTGAAGTTGTTGTTTTGCAGAGTATTATAGCCCGGCTACACGCCATTTGCATGGTTTTACTTGATGTGCCGTGTGATACAGGCATAAGAATAGTGCCACCCATCTCTTGCCGTGGGTGTCGTCAAGGTGATTAAGGGATTTCACACAAGAGATCGCCAACCCTGCGTGTTGTTACTGTGGAGCGTGATAAATGTTCTTGTGTTTTTAATCATGAATGTAAAGTTGTAAATGTTGCGTCTGTAACTGTATACTGTAAGACAACCTGTGGGACTGCCTTGTTTCAGCTTTGAAATAAATTCACATATTACATAAAAACTTTTTTACAAAAAAATAAGAACATACTTCCAAAATAAATATAAAGTAACTAAAAAATGAATTATAAAAATAAAAAACCCGTCTGCACAAAAAACATGGAAACAAGGTCCCCTACATAATTTTATAATTTCATGCAGTCGGAGGCACTTTACTAAGTTAATCGAGATTCATTAATGTATGGCCAACGCAACGAAATGAAGAACCTCCTCCTTTTTGAAGTCAGTTGCAAGTACTCTGTGGTTCTGTCTCTACTCAAGACTGCTTTTCTCAAAGGTTAATTTCGCACAGTATAAAATAATAAATTACTGCTTTAAAATCATAAAAATTATATAATACTAGCTGCCCCGCGCAACTTCGTCTGCGTAAATTTTCGTCTTTTTTATAATCCTATGTTACTTCTAATACCTCCAAGAATATGTGTACAAAGTTTCATGATGATCGGTTGAGTAGTTTTCGCGTGAAAGCGTAACAAACAAACTTACATTCACATTTATATATTAGTATTGATTAAAATAGATTAGAAGATAAGTACTTAATTAATACAATAAATGCATTTTTGAAAGATAGAAAAATTTGAAATCCAGACTCGGGAATCGAACCCGAGACTTCCGTAGCCAAACCGGGGCCAGAAACGAATCACCTATCTGGACTATGTTATTAGATTTCGATTTTTTCTATCTCTTGTTGCTCGCGAAATTAGGCCTTCGCAGCGCTATCTAGTCGGTAGTTAAAGAACAAAAATGCATTTATTGTATTTGTAAAGTTATTGGCAAGAAATGCCTATAAAAATTACTTCAAGTACTTAATTATTATGAAAATATGTCAATTTCAGGATTAATTTTAATAATGCACAGCGCAAGCAGCATCCCTTAAGCCGAACCATGCCAGAGGATAGCCAGAGCTCATACCATGGACCTTGCATACCACACAGAGCTGAATGCCTACCATCCTTGGCCGACTGCTATAAATTCGAGGTAAACAGGTCAATCACTAATATTATTGTGATATTTGTTCCAACAAGTATATCCTCTTTATATGTTTTATAAGTTAATGCTTTGTTTTTAGGCTGCGTATGCGGAAGTGGCAGGTTGTTCCAGCAGTGTGTGGCAGCATATTTGAAACTACCTCTAAAAGCTGTGGTTCGATGTTTTGGAATCATCAGGGTGTCTACTGAAGTTCTTATACTATGCTGCGAATATTCATGCCTCCAAGTCAGTTTAGAATACTATTAGTTGGGCACCGAATAATAGACTGGATAAATGTATCATTCTTTAGCGGTCATTTTTAAAATAATGTTGTCATTTAAACAGGGAGTAATATGATGGCGTTTAGGGATGTTAACACAGAAAAGGGGTATGCTAGGGTAGCCACTTGCGGGTCTCTTGCCCAAAACAGTTTGGTCCATGGTCTAAACCATAAGCAGTCTTGGTGAGTACCACCAAAGTGGCAGTTATTCTGTACTGTACTTGGATGCACTGTAGCAAGCTATTATTTTTTTTTTTTATTTATTTCATAACAAAATACATTTGTGTCGAAATATTTGAAAAACAATTCAAGGTACAGTTTACACACAAAAAAAAAATGAAAAATATATAAAGTAGACAAAACAATCAGAATTCAAAGTCAAAAAAATAAAAATTATTACATAACATGTCACTAATTAGTATGTCAAATTGTTTCTTATATTACAATCAATTAATTATTTCATTAAAATTATTCAATAGTATTAAATTATATCATTATTTATCATTGTAGAATTCATCAATAGTATAATAAGCCTTTTCCAGTAATAGTTTCTTAAGTCTATTTTTAAATATGTTAACACCACTTATATCTTTCAGTTCAGTGGGTAATTTATTAAAAAGATTCACAGACTGCACATAAGATGAGTGTTTAACAATGTTAAGTTTTACATGTAAGATTGTCTGTAAATCTTTTCTCCGTGTCGTTATTCTATGTTTTTTCTCATCATTAGTCTCAAACTTGTGCATATTTTTGTGAAAGTGAGCAAGAAGAACCAAAATGTACAGACATGGGACTGTTAAAATACGTAGCCGTCTAAAATGCTCCCTACATGATTTGGTTTGGTCAATGCCGAGCATAGTTCTAACGGCTCTTTTTTGTATAACAAAGGCTGCACTTATATTATATTTATAACTGCCTCCCCAAAATTTGATGCTGTACCTAATTTTGGATTCGACCAAGGCAAAGTAGACCGCACGAAGTTGAGCAAGTGTTAAAAAATCCCTAAGAGTTCTTATGGCATAGCACGCACTACTTACTGTATTAGTAACTGACAACAACTCCGGTTTCCAATTTAAAAGAGAATCAAGTTGTACACCTAAATATTTTATATTATCAACAACATCAATTTTATTTCCTAAAGATAGAATATTTACAGAAGCATTGTTTCTAACCGTTGATTTAAATATCACACATTTGGTCTTTTTTACATTAAGCGTTAAGTTATTAACAGAAAACCAGTATTCACAGGCTTCGAGAAAGCTATTCAATTTTTGTTGTAGTGTGACAACATCATTTGCGCTGATAACAGCGCTAGTATCATCCGCAAACAGAACAAGATTTGTATCTGGTAAAATACTCTTCATAAATGCAGTTAGGTCGTTTACAAATATAACAAAGAAAATTGGACCGAGCACTGAGCCTTGTGGAACACCTTTATTAACTGTAAGTAGCTTCGATTTGTATATTTGCTCTCTATCATTTTCAACTGCTTTCACTTCAATATACTGTGTTATATTTGTTAAGTACGAACGAAATAGCTTTAGAGTGTTATCTCTTATGCCATAGTGCTCTAACTTATCAATAAGAATGGAATGTTCCACAGTATCAAATGCAGAACTTAGGTCTAGGAATAAGCCTGCAACTTTTAGTTTAGCATTTAGATTGCAAAGTACATCATTTACCAATGAGTCAATTGCATCCAAAGTACCTACACTTTTTTGGTATCCAAATTGATTTGGGTTTACAATTTTTTCACTGTACAAGTGACTGACAAGTCTAGATTTAATAACTTTCTCAAGTAACTTAGACAGAACCGGTAGTAACGAAATAGGTCTGTAGTTTACTGGATCTGTGTTTTCTCCCTTCTTAAATAGCGGCAAAACTCTGGCTATCTTTAATTGGCCAGGAAAAGTACCTTGACTAATACAGTTATTTATTAGTTCTGATATTGGGTAAGCTAAAATATCAATATTGTCCTTTATTATGCTAAGTGGTATTTCATCCGGACCAAACGACTTTTTATTGTTCATTGTTTTTACCATTTTGTAAATTTCAGATGGCATAACTTGATCAAAAATCATAGCATTTTGAACTCTGTCAGTATACTTTACTAAGCATTCTCTAGCCATTTTCGGATCATAATTACTCTTTCCCCTACTGGTACTAAATTGCTCAGCAAAAACGTTAGCAATATCTCTAGGATTTTGAATAAACTTATTATTATACTTAAGTACTATATTGTCCTTGTTAAAGTTGTTATTAATTTTTTTACGAGCATTGTTGACTATATTCCAAATTTCTTTGCTGGTGTTAGTAGCTTTATTAATTTGATTACTAGTTTCCTTTCTTTTTGCATATCTTACTACTTTTCTATAAATTCTAAAATAATTTCTACGGTATTCTAAAACCGATACATCACAATCTGCTTTGTTTACAAAATTTAGAATTCGTTTCATTTTACTAGCTATTCGAATGCCTTTAGTTATCCATTCAGAACTACCAATTTTCTTGACATTTATTTTTAAATTCTTTTTTATGAAAGTTAATAAAAGCTAAATTACTGGACATATAAGGATTTACAAACTAATGTCTCAAATGAGAAAAGCAGTGCTGTGATGATTAGATTTTTTTTTTTATTAGCGTGACGATTAAATACCATTAGGTTCTCTTTGAGATGTTGGAATCTGTAACTGAATCTAGACATTAAATGGAAATTACTTTTAACAAAGGTAACTAATACATTTTATTATTTATTAGAAATGAAAAGGTACCTCCTACTCAATTCATTCTCCCTTCAACAAATAAATCCAAAAAATACACATTATGATGATTTACTGAGCGTGTTTACACAATAAGTGGAGGAAATGCATCTCTTTATTTGTACGAACAAACAAATAGAGATTAACGATACTCCCGATGCTGATATTATGTAATGGAGTCTTGCGAATGAAAAGTGACAAATTTATGGCTGTGCCATCTTTTGTGAGCAGGTCATATCGCGCAGATCTTTTAATAAAATAACTTCCAGTGTTGGGTATAAGTCCTGTGTTGCCCCCCGCAACACAGGACTTGCAAGTTTATACAATTAACGGACACAAAGTAAGCTTAAGCCGACCTTACACGGTCAATACTATTGTGTCAATATATTGTTTTTGAAGTTATGGCCATAACCACCTACAAACTATGTTACTGGAGTAAATTCGTTTATTCTATTTTATTGTGAAATTTAGATCCTAAACCTGACCTTATGACTGGGCTGCGCCATAACCTCACAAAATTAATATGATGACTACAGTGAAAATAAATAATATAACATCTTGGGACAACTCACACAACGCTATCTGTCCCAAACTAAGCAGAGCTTGTACTATGGAAACCAGACAACTGATAAACATACTTATATATTTCTAAATACATACATATTATAGAAAAATAGCACCCAGACACCAACAACCATCGTGCTCATCACACAAATTTTTATACTGGGTGGAGATCGAACCCACGACCTCTAGCATAGCAGTCGGATACACTCCCACCGCGCCACAGAGGCAGTTATATAAATTTTCAGTAATCAAGCAATAGTACGTCTAAACGTTAATGTGTTCAAGGTGTCTAACAATTTTTATTCATCAAAACAAATGCTAAAAGTAATGACTTGATCCTGAGTTGTGACGTCATCATCCTCGCCGCCTCGATATTTCATATAATTTTCTATAGAGCGCGTCGTTTTGACATTTCATAAAAAGATACTGATTTGACCTGACAGTCATCATCCCCATTGACCACTCTCTAAAAAGAGACAATGCGACTATCTTCTTCTTCTTCTTTGAGTTTATGGCAATCCAGCCGTTTTAACGGCTAATTTCTGCCAGTGTCAAGTATTTATGAACTTATTACATGCACATAGTCTCGTTCTAAGTCAATTATCATGTATTCAAATCATTTTTTACAAGATAAAGTTGGAGCTGTAAAAATAATGGCCGGTCAGTTTGCCGCCATTTTTACAACTCAGACAATGCGACTATGTGACCAATACCTATCTCTTTAACTGTAATGTCAAAGTCAAACCACTCAGATTGATGATTTGAATTTTATCCTTCAAAAATAGCCTTGGATGTCATATGCTAAAGACGAACTGTCAAAAATATCATTGATCAGTAATCAAAACTAATAGTTTTGATTACTAACTTTTTCGGTGAATTTTCTGAAAAATCAAAAGTTGCTTTACCTATCGGCAATTGATTCTCAGATCTGTAAGTATGTAAACTTATAGAGGTTTATTAAAAAAAATAACATGTTTTTGAGTTCTACGACGTCACAGAGAGGCACAGATCCAAATGATAAACATTATGAAAATATATATATTACGGGTCTTAATCGCGTGAATAATTTAAAATAAAATACCTTGTTTATTGCCCAACGTTTCGACCGTAATGCAACGACCGTGGTGTTTTACCTAAAATTATTCACGCGATTAAGACCCGTAATAGATATATTTTCATAATGTTTACAAATCGCTCCTCTTTATGCGCCGCAAAGGGTAACAAAAATTATAGCAAATATGTCTACGTTTTATGGTACGGAACCTTCGCATTTAGAACGCGAACGGACACTTGCCCAATTCGTAATTTAGCTAAAAGGCTCTAGACATATTTGGGCTTGGCTATTTATATTTATTTAGACATTTATTTATTAACAAGTCCATTTGTCTGTATTCTGCAACGTCCAATGATCATAAATCTAAGAAATACGTTTGCTATTGTTATTTTTAGGGAATGACCTCTGTCGGTTAACTTGCATTATTAACAGACTTCAAAAAAGGTTGTTCTTTGTTTGACCTGTATGTGTGTAATTTTCCAATCCAAAATCTTTGGATCCGGCTTTCTGGGAAAGTTTTAAAAACCTAAAAACGGAATGTTTTAGACCACACATTTGTCTATCTATTTAACAAAAAAAAACAGTAGGCTTCACATACCTAAGTATTACACATGTCAATGCAATTTTTCTTTTAACTCTACCAGTAATACCAGTATTTCTTGTTTTCCTATTTATTTCGTTAACATATTATGTTAAAAAATTGAGTCTAAATATATTTTTTTTTCTTCTGAGATGATTTAAATTATAATCCATCCATAGTGGCAGGGTTGCTGGCAACCCTGCCACTGTGTACATCAACTCTCAGTAATAATCTCGTTTTTATTTATATTTTCGGCTTTAAAACTTACCAAAGTTTAATCAAAGTATTAATCATCATATGAAAACGCAGTGTTATTGTTATCTACAAGTTCTGCAGCCGCAAATCACAAAATTTCAACAAGAAAAGTACGTATTTTTGTACCCGCATATAATTTCTTATTAACTGGAACACTGAGTACCCTCAACAGGATCATATTTGACAGTGTCATATTCAACTGACAGTAAAAATTGATTTTGACACCTACTTCGTATGTCAAACTCAATTGACAATTACGTCAACTGTCAACTTGTCAAGAATACCAGTGTTGCCATTGTCCAAAAATTCATTCCTTTTGTGGTAATTTGTTACAATGAGTACTGAAGAAGTAAAGTCAAAGTCCACTAGAACCCGGGTACGGCAACCTAAAAAAGTTGTTGAAAAGGATGATTTGGACTTACTGACCGAGGATGATTCGGACTTATTGACTGCCGATAACGTACGTAGTATTATTAAAGAAGAAATTACGTCAGCCTTATCCAGTATCAATGTTACCCTTTTGGGCTTAAAGACTGAGATTTCCAACTTGCAAGATTCAGTGAAGTTTATCACCGATAAGTATGATGCTGTAATAAAACGAATTGATGTATTGGAAACTAAACAGAAATCAATCTCCCCATGAAACTGTCTCCATGAACAACAAAATTTTGTTAAGCAAAGATAAAGGGTAGCGAACGAAAAAAATTACAAGTATGTCTGGGTGAAGAATCATTCCATATTGTTACGAAAAAATGAAACCAGTAAGCCTATTCACGTGTCTTCGGAGAGTGATTTAAAAAAGATAGTGTAAGCGAAATTGCACATGATTTTTTTGTTTCTTATATATTTTTTTTGGTTTTCTATATTTTTTCTTTTGTTCCTTCTAAAACATGCATGATATGGAATTATTTACTATATTCGCAAAATCATAGTTATACTGCCAAGTACTTTCAAGGAGAGGTGAGGGATTTTAATGAAGTCATATTGATGCACTTGGTGTTACCTATCTTCATTTTTTATTATGTGGTTTTACCGGTTGGCAATTGTTTAAATTTGTTAACGTTATTTACGTGGAATTACGTCGTTCGAAAAAATTATAAAAGTTTTATTAGATGTGTAAAGTTCATTGTAATTCAATGAGTTTAACTGTCTACTACCAAAACGCTCGTGGATTGCGTACGAAGACAAATGTATTTTTTAATAATTTACTGCTTACCCCTTATGATTTAATATGTATAAGTGAAACTTGGTTGTTGTCAGGAATCTATGACTCAGAGTTATTTGACCACCAGTATAACGTTTACAGATGTGACCGTGACTATGACAGTAGGTCAGATACTATGGGGGGTGGGGTTCTTATTGCTATCAGAAAGGGTATATCGTGGTGAGTGGGTATAGTGAGTGATGTATGTATGTCTCGCTCTAGTCGCGCAAAATCGGCCGATATTCTGTCACTGTGTATACGTCTTCGGTGGAGGGCGCAACAATTGTGTCTAAAAATATATTGTTGCTACTTTCCTCAATGTAGCTTTCAGTATGACGAATTAATTCAATTATTTGATGAAATATCTCAATATATCATTGAATATCCTAACGACCACTTACTTATAGCTGGGGACTTTAACATAAGGGCTGCTAACTGGTCATCGACTGGAAATGGATTGATAGCAACTTTACAATCCACTGGTTCAGACAGTCTGGTAAAAGCATTGTCGGTGTTTCTATCCTTTAGCAACCTGGGTCAATATAACCTCATACCAAATAAAAATAATAGGGAGTTAGATCTTGTACTATGTAGTTGTGATTGTATAGTGACTCATTCTGATATGCCTCTGGTCCCAGAAGATGAGCATCACCCGGCGTTAAAAATCTCTATGCCTAACATTTTCCCGCAAGTCTTACGTACCCCTCCGATAACTTATCATAACTTCCGCGAAGCGGATTACGACCTAATAAATTTTGCACTCTCTCAGGTTGATTGGTGTACTATTATTGATTATAGCCAAGACATTAATGACACAGTCGCAAAATTTTATGAAATAATTTTTCAAATAATCAATGAGTATGTCCCATTAAAAACACGCGTGGGTCAAAACAAATATCCTGTATGGTATTCCCCGGGTCTTATAAAAATTATAAGACAAAAAAATAAATACCATAAGAAATTGAAACGTTACGGCAACTACGTGGATTATTGCAGTTTTTCGTTACTGAGAGACAGGCAAAAAAAAGTAAGCAAGGAATGTTATGACTCGTTTATAATAAAATCTGAACATAGAGTGCGGAATAATAGTAAACTTTTCTGGACATTTGTAAAATCAAAAAAGTTATCAAATGATATTCCTGATAACCTATTCCTGGGAGATGTTTCGTCTCGCAGTGGTGACGAAATTAGTCAACTTTTTAACTGTTATTTTAATTCTGTGTTTCAGAGGCACAATCAGCCCGTGTTGGCAGCTAATCCTTGTTACAATGACTGTCAAAATACTTTAAATATTAATTCAGTACACATTCCGTTTAACACTATCCTAAAATATATCAATATTATTAATGTTAATAAGGGCAGTGGTCCAGATGGGATACCACTAGTCCCCACTCTTCTTAAAGAGATGTCACAAAAACATTTCCGTTCCGCTATACATGCTATTTAACGCGTCCTTGCGATCTGGTGTTATGCCGATAGAATGGAAGCGTTGTTATGTAGTTCCTATTTTCAAGAGCGGTAACAAGCATGACATTACAAACTACCGCCCAATTTCCAAGTTAAGCGTTATACCTAAGCTTTTTGAAAACATCGTCTGTGATATAATAACACCACTATTAAAACCCCTCATAATAACTGAGCAACACGGATTTATGAGTAAAAAGTCAACGGAAACCAATCTTTGTGAATTCCTAGATTATGTAACAACGGCCTTGGATGACGGTCACCAGGTCGATGTGGTGTATACCGATTACTCAAAAGCTTTTGATAAAATTTCACATACAATATTAATAAAAAAAAATGGAGTACATCGGTATACATGGTGACTTACTTCGCTGGGTTGAATCCTACTTGAAAGATCGTAGTCAAGCAGTGACTGTAAAGGGTTTTTGTTCTTCATTCCTGCCAATAACCTCTGGAGTTCCCCAGGGCTCGCACCTGGGACCTCTATTATTTAATTTATATATTAATGACGTAGCTACTGTTATTCGTAAATCCAAATTCATACTCTATGCGGACGATAAAAAAAATTATAAAATTATTAAAGAACAAAAAGATTGCATCGAACTTCAAAACGATATTTGTAGGTTGTTCGATTATTGTAACAAAAATAGCCTGTTCCTTAATATAGATAAGTGCAATGTCTTATCATTCTCCAGAAAAAAAAACCCTATATGTTATGAATATAACATTGACAATGAAACCATAAACAGAGTGTCCGAGATACGCGATCTGGGGGTACAACTGGATAGTAAACTTATTTTTGATGTTCACATTTCAAAAATAATTTGTAAAGCGTTTCGAATGTTGGGTTTTGTACTTAGAGTTTGCAAGGATTTTAAAAACTCATCAACATTAGGTCTTTTATATAAAACTCTGGTAAGACCACTACTAGAATACGCTTCAGTGACATGGAATCCACAGTATACTGTATATAAAGAACAAATTGAAGCCCTGCAAAACAGATTCAAGAGACATATCGAGTGGCGATTTGATTCGAGCTCATTTAATGCACTTAATCTGCAATCCCTCGAGGAGCGTCGCGCGGTGCGAGATCTTATATTTTTATACAAGATCATAAGAAGTCAAGTTGACTCATCTTACCTTTTATCTAAAATAAATCTAAATTGTCCACGCCCAACCTCACGTAAGAAGTCTCTTTTCCACATCTCATTGTCACGAACAAATTATGGTAAAAACACATTCATAAAAAGATCTTGTCGCTTATATAATTTATTAATTCCACTTAAAGCAGATGATAGGTTGGATATCCTTCACCTCTCTTTACCTAAATTTCTAGATGCTATCAAAAGTATTTACCTACCATTATTATTTGAATAATAAGTTGGTGTACTCAATTTAAGTAACTTATTTGTTATTTTTATTATTATTAATTGTACTACAATGTGTGCTAATATTAAAGTAAGTTACTTATGTATAACATGTATTGTTAGTCTGAGGAAACTCTTTATAGATTATGTAAAATCTTATTATTTAATCTATTATACTGTAATGCATCTGTCTGTTTCCCAAATTAATAAATAAAAAAAAAAAAAAAAAAAAAAAAAAAATACTAATAATATAAATGTGAAAGTAACTCTGTCTGCCTGTCTGTCTGTCTGTTACGCTTTCACTCTCAAACAGCTATACCGATTTAAATGAAATTTGGTATGGAGATAGTTTGAGTCCCGGGGAAGGACATAGGATAGTTTTTATCGCGATAACTGACATCCACGCGGGCGAAGCCGCAGGTGAAAGCTAGTAATACATAAATAAAAATAGTTATTTTCAGATACAAGCAACTTATATCGCTGACTGTATCTGCGTGGGTTTAACTCTAGTACATCGCGTTAATAATATAGATTATTTTGTAATGTACCTGCCTTCATTTAATAGTCTTTTTCCTGAAACATTCACCAATCGCAAATACTAGTGTTAATAATATTAGTAGGATTTAACCCTTTGCAATAATAGAACCTTATATTATAATAATAGAACCATAATTTGGGATTGTGGCTTCCAATCCCATTAACCCCTCCAGCTAAGCTCAATGGCTTGTGTTAGGAGTGGGTTCACGTCGGTAGTATAATTGGTAGCATTCGAACCCGCGACCTCACGATTGCGACTCCGATACCTTAGCCATTAGGCTACCGCTGAGTACGTACAGGATTACGTGTAGTTAGTATGAAGGTTTTAATTTTTTTTTATCGCGATAACCGACATCCACGCGGGCGGAGCCGCGGGCGAAAGCTAGTAATAAATAAATAAATAAAATTATTTATTTTCAGACACTTATAGCAACTTATACCGCTGACTGTATCTGCGTGGATTTAATTGCAGTACATCGCGTTAATAATATCAATTATTTTCTAATGTACCTGCCTTCATTTTGTAGTTTTTTCCTGAAACATTCACCAATCGCAAATACTAGTGTTAATAATATTAGTAGGATTTAACCATTCATCCCTACTTAATATATAAATGTGAATGTAAATTTGTTTGTTACTCTTTCACGCGAAAACTACTCAACCGATCATCATGAAACTTTGTACACATATTCTTGGAGTATTAGAAGTAACATAGGATTATAAAAAAAGGGGAAAATTTACGCAGACGAAGTTGCGCGGGACAGCTAATAATAATATCTTCTCTCTATCTTAAATTATAATGCCCGCTAGTTAGCGCCACAATCGCTTACACCCGATGAGATACATGACATCAAACTTCATTAATATGGGACGCACTATTGCTAACTCACACAACGCCAATTAAAGTAGGTACGGTATATCGCCGATATCAAATAGACTTTGTCGTAATTGGCCGTCCTTGAGTTGGAATAGAACACTGATTGAATAATTAATAGGCCCGAATTTAATCCAGTGAATATATTACAAGTGATAATATTTGAAGTGAAATTGGCATTAATTTTAGTCTAAAACTTATTTGCCTGACTACTATGGAACATAATTATAGTTTATTGTTCTAGGCACTCGCTTAGGGCTGACACGTATAAAAGCGTTTTCACGTTGCATCGCTATTATCAGCGCATTGAATGATAAATAACAATGATAATAATTTAATCGGATGGAAACGCATCGATTTATTTTATATACCTACCTATGGCATAATTTAGACTTTACAAATACAATAATTGCATTTTTGAAAGATAGAAAAATTTGAAATCCAGACTCAGGAACCCGAAACTTCCGTAGCCAAATCGGGGCCAGAAGCGAACCACTTATCTGGACTATGTTACTAATCATTAGACTATGTTACACATCAAATTCTTCTATCTCTTAATGCTTGCGGGTTAGCCCCCCGCAGTGCCATCTAGTCGGTAGTTAACATAACATAGTCCAGATAGGTGGTTCGCTTCTGGACCCGGTTTGGCTACGGAAGTCTCGGGTTCGATTCCTGAGTCTGGATTTCAAATTTTTATATTTTTCAAAAATGCAATTATTGTATTTGTAAAGTCTTTGGCAAGAAATGCCTATAATACGTATATATACGTTTTTTTTATGTCATTACTTATAGTAATAATGGTCTATTATCATCTTTCGCGGAGTACCACCGTAGGTGGCGCTGCGCTCACTCCGCTGCTTTGTGATAATAAGTTGCGAATCATGTACAGCAGCGCTTTTGCTAGTTGTGACGTAAAAACTTCGAAACGGATATGTATATCATTTACTGTTACCCTGGGTTTGTGAAGAAAGTTTATCGAAAATAGATCGGTTTGTAAGTGCCTAAGATTTAAAGGTTTTAAATGCAGTTATATATACATACTAATATTATAAAGCTGGAGAATTTGTTTGTTTGTTTGTCTCAGGAACTACTCATCAGAATTTAAACATTCTTTCACTGTTGGATATCCCATTTATCGAGGAAGGCTATAAGCTATACAGGGTGTAACAGAAAGGTGTGGTCATATTTCAGCAATGAAAAGTGTTAGGTATAAGTATAACATCTGCGGGGGTACCAATTCTGATTTTATTAGTATGACTGAGATAAAGAATTTTCTTTCATATCGAGTGCGTAACATCGACATACTGAAAATACGACTTTACCGATAGGTACTCAACACTAACAGATAATCAGCTGTTTCCAATGAACTGCAATGAACTTCAGGTTTGACCTTAAATCACCACCCACTTTCATTTTGTTTCACTCTTTTGTTCCTGCAAAGATGAAACAAGTGATGATGTGTGAGTGAGACAAGCTAGTCTCGTTCTATCATTTTAACTCTCATTCGTCCTTTGGTATCTTGTTTCACTCTTCCGTAGCTTGCCTCTCGTTCTTTATCATTGTTTATGGACGAAGAGGAAAATAAATGCAGTTTTCATTAATAAAAATCATTTATCTCTGTCACACAATAATCTATCTGGTCGACTACATTTGTGTGAGTGTGTGTATACCTACACACTCACACAAATGTAGACACACACACAGAAACACTATACGTAGGTAACCCGAAAACCAATGTTCGGAGTACCAAGGTAACAGACATTGTGAGGAGTACTTGGGAACAACAGGTATGACGCCTGACGCCCATCTCTTGCTTTAAATAGGGTACTTTAAATTACCTACGTAATAAAATATGATAACTATGTCATTTAAATATTTTCATTGATTTTGTTGACAAGGTAACGAATTCAGGCAGCATTAAAACGTACATTATTTGTAACTTGAACATCACCGCTCACACCATAATTTCGAACTTTCTTCCCAAATTCCCCGTCTTCCAGGGTATGGTAGGTAGGTATTACATTACAAATGAACGAAGGTACCTACTGACCCTAGTCGGCGGCGACACACTGTTTACATTATACACGAATTTGTTATTCTTATAGTAACTTGTCGGTGTACCTCAAAGTTGAACCTACTTCTATTAAGATATAATGTTTGCGTAAGTTAAGCAACATTACCACAGTTGGTGCATAGATGGGTGACCGATTTCTAAAATGTTATACTCACATGAATCATCGTTTTGGTCTTTTTTTATTGTCAGAGAACATTTTTTAAATCTATTTACATGAAATCGTTAAAAGAATTACATAATTTCACAAAATCCAACAATTTATTTAATTGTAGGATTAAAATCATTGAGGTAATAATGTAGTTTTTTAATACTTTAAATAATACCACAAACAATAAAACAATCTACATCGATATTCATTATTTTGTGTTGAAAAGTAATTAACAAACACACAGACATTCAGGTGAACAGTTGATTTGTAACACATAATAAATCGTAAACTCACGGCTCAACTTCGAACACTCATGGCGAAGTCCCGCGTTATTTGTCCCACGCCATGTAACGGTTTACAACTTATTGCATTAAACACGTAAAGATTTTTTCAAAAACTTCAAATGCATGGAAATTAGCATTCCAAACAAAATAATTATTCAAAACAAATAACAGTGCCTCAATGACCGATTATTGGTTTTATTTTTTTTTTATAGACAGAGACACCAACATTTCAAGCCGTGGCGTCATAAACAAAACGTGTGCAATAAATAATTCGGTATTTGACCGGAAGCTCGGCAGAAATATTCGGAAGTCATTGTAATTTCAAAACGAGTTTTTAATACTCTTTTGTTGTTATTATGATTCATAAAATAATTTGATATTGCCATAAATTAAATTAAAACTTTCCTAAGATAATTTACAAACATTTTCTTGTAATTTTAGAAGTTTTAAGTTTTTAGGCACTTTTATTTCTTTGCTTCATTCACGGTGTTGCTTATTTATTCCGCCACTGTCCGTCAGTGCTTTCGACGCGGAGCCCAAAGCGGTTCGATCTATTTCGTTCTTTGGTTTTTGTTTGTCTTTCTTTGTGGAAGTGATGTGAAATTGATAAAGAAATTTTGTTTTAAGTTAGTAACAGTGAATAATTACGAAATTGTGTATCAATTGCGTATGACGCGATGGTAATCTACGCGATGTAGGTTAGGTATCAAGTAAGTTGATAGAGACAGTCTGCTCGGTCCTGGACAAACGTACCTAAAGGGATCCAACGGTGGCGCGTAATGCGTGACCTTATTATAATGTAATGGTACTTACCACTTTCGGCGAACGCAACAATTATTTATTGTTGACCGATATGTAGGTACCGATTTAGTTATGTAGTGGTATCAGGAATGCGGGGAAGCGTCACCGAGTTTCGCGCCTATTTTCATTATGTAGGTATTATCAATTCGAACAAACAAGTGCGCGTTGAAGTTAGTGCTAAATTGATGTGTTGTGATTTGTGATACTGTGTATTCGTAACTTGAGTATGTAAATACCTAAATCTCATTCTTATTGAAGTTTCAAAAACGGTAGGTAGGTACTTCCCCGAACCGTAAAAACATTAATATCAAAAATGTAGGAATGTAAAAGCTGAACGTAGGCAGTACGTTATTTTGGACCGTGAAGTGTATTTAAATGATCGTCCACGAGATGTGATAACAAAGTAGGTACCAACAACAGTGAGATGGTGATTAACATTATTTTGTCCGTTCGATGTGGTCGTTGTGAAAGCCGGTGGCGACGGAAAGCGTTTAGAGGTTAGTAGTTAAACGGCTATTACACTACCCTGAATCAGGGCACTAAATCGAGATGGCCTTGAAAATTTGTTAGAGAATTAGGGCCCTAACTCTTATTACACCTCTCTTTTTAAGGATTTAGGGTCCCTGATTAAGTGTAGTGTAATAAGCGCATTAGTTGGTATTAATTTGTTTGCCTGTGTTTCTTTGGTTTACGGACGCGCCGACGTCCGTATATTCGACGCGTGACGGGTACCAGGCGCGCAGTGATACTTAAGAGATCATTGTGCAGGGTCATCCAACATAATTGAACTCTCTACTACTACTATACTACGATGAAAATCTTGAATGATTGGTTAATGATGTAGCATTATTCGTGTCGATATTTTGCATAATAATTTATCGACTGATTAAAAATGACGTAAAATTTTAAGGTTCTTATATTTTGATAAGATTAGGTACACAGGGTATTTATCATGTGTATGTGACGACCCTTAAATATGACCACACCTTTCTGTTACACCCTGTATATAAAACATCACGCTACGACCAATAGGAGCGGAGCAGCAATGAGAAATGTTGCAAAAACGGGGAAAATTTAAGCAGACGAAGTTACGCGGGAGAGCTAGTATAATATAAAAGTTGATATATAATCAGCCTCCTAGACCAATTGCATAAACTCTAATCGAATACAATAACTAGGTTGCGAATCTCATATAAAAAAACAAACATTTTCGCGGTCTTGCAAGCACAACGTCATCATTCTTTTCGATTGTCATTCGTTTATACCATTTGTCTAGGGAGTCAGGTGACTCCGTGACTGCCGTGCCCGCTTGGACCATGGCTTCCTCCTAGCCTCAGCGCTCATGACGACCGCCCAAGTGGGCTTTTCCCCTGATTCCGACCTGACTACGGTTACTTATATACTACTTTAGAACTGGATAAATTTACACCTTCACACCGCCAAAATTGCCGCTTCAGATATCGCTTCACTTTATAGAGTAACAAAGGATGATTAGAGTGTCAAAGAAAGCAAGGAAGGCCTGAATGAGATGGAGGGTTACATTCCCTCAGCCATGCTGATGAGAATAGCGCATGCGCTGTAGGGAGGCCTACACAACTAGAGATTACTAGATATAATTAGTTACCTACCTATAATAAAAATAAATACTTAATCAAAAATAGTCATTAAGAAAATTAATTATTTTAATAATATAATGTAGGGACAACTCACACAACGCTATCTGATCCCAAACTAAGCAGAGCTTGTACTAAGGAAACCAGACAACTGATAAACATACTTATATATTTCTAAATACATACATATTCTAGATAAATAACACCCAGACACAGAATAAACCATCGTGCTCATTTTATTTTAAGTTCTTTGTATTTTTTTTTTTTAAAGATAACTAGAAATTTGAATTGTGGGTCCCAATCCCATTAACCCCTCCAGCTAAGCTCAATTGTGTTAGGAATGGGTTCACATCACATAATGGGTAAGATTCGAACCTGCGACCTCACGATTGCGAGTCCGATGCCTTAGCCATTAGACTACCGCTGATTCAGTACGTACAGTATTATGTGTATTTAGTATGAAGGTTTTAATTTATTTTTTCATTTTATTGTATTTTTTTTTTCAAGAAAACTACTTCCTGATTAGGGTATTAGCCCTGTATCGCGGTGGACTTCACAAACATACAAGTCACGGACACAATGTACACCCAGGCTCGGCACAACAATTTATGGATTACACAAAGTGGTGTCCCGTGTAGGAATCGAACCCACGACCTCTTGCGTAGCAGTCGGATACACTCCCACCGCGCCACAGAGGCAGTCGATTATTAAATAGCTTCACGGATAAAGCTGATCGCCAGCCAAAGCTTAAATGCATACTAGCCCTTAAAGTATAAAACAACGATAAAAGAAATACTAAAACAGTGGGAAGGATTAAGGCTCAAGTACCTATATTATATACTAACACATAAGTGATGATGTGTATGTCAAAATATAATTCCATAAATCCATAACGGTTTCACCCCTCATAAGGGTAGGATATCGCCGCGTCATATTATATATTGGCCATAGATTTTGGCGCCGAGATGGTACAGTTAGTACAGTCACGTACAATCGCTTAACTATTTTATATATTACAGAATATTTTTTTACTCTTTATTTAAATCAAAATATAAGAAAAATATTTTGGCAGATTGTATAATGTAATCCACAATTAAGCGGATAAATGCAATTCCTAAAAGTGTAAATATGTAGCAAATGATGTATTATAGTAAAGTAGGTGTATTAAATAATTACAAAATAATTGACACTTAAAGTCTTACTAAACTTAAAAGACATCGCTAAGCTGCCATCAGTCGACCCGTGACCATGATCGGTGCAATTCGATCGAAACGTCGGGTAAATAAAACGTACCTTTAAATTTTTCACGCGATTAAGTCCTATATTTAATAGATACTTAAAATGTTATGCCTCAAACTTTAATATAATTCGAAAGTTGAGCGCAGGCAAAATAATCAGACAGATTAAAATTAATAAATGCATCCAACGTGGAAAATGGTGCAGATTAAGATGTCACGGACCACTGACCTCAATGGTACTACCTAATAGAAATAAAAACGCTGGACTGGCGACCCCGTACAAAGTGACAGCAATTTCAAATACTGAATCGCACCACCACAACCATCACCACCACCCCCACCACCGTCACAAATAAAGTCAAATCACCACGAATATTTTATTTTTTGCATCGCACATAACTGTTTGCGTAGGCCAGAGTTGACGGTCCGCGATCTCCGATTGTAGGTGTAAAATTGTTGTACATACATGAGTCTGACTTCTGTACTCTCTTTATTTTGTGGTACTGCTACTATTATGGTCAGTGTTACAGGCGCTGGGTGGGGGTAGAACGCGTGACGTCTTGGTCTTCTCATAATCTCATATCCCGATTGACATGTCGACCTGTTGCGGAATATAGTAGTCTCAAGCATTTTTATTTTCACTATTAGCTGATATGTTTATAATATTATAGAATTTTATAAGCTACGCGTAAGTAGTAAGACTAAATACCTTTGTATACCCATGACGACGGCCGTTGCAATACGGTCGAAACGTCGGGCAACAACACAAAGGTTAAATACATTTACCTTTAAATAAAATATTTACGAATACGAATAGGACCCGTAGTTTATAACGTGCACAAAACGCGAAAGTTTACTAACGTATGTTTAAAATAATACAGTTGTGCAAATCTATTTTTTTGAATTTTTACCCGACTAAGGAAGGGTTATGTTTTTCGCGCGTTTCTTGTATGTATGTTTGTAATATTCCTTATAACCTGATATCTCGCAATCCACTCAACGGATTTCTACAATTAAAACGTCGTTAGATTCGTCTTGACCGCCCAAGTGTTCTTAGATATGTGACTTTTGAAAAAAACAGACATGGCGGTTGTGAGATGTCTCAACAAAGAGGTGAGACAATAAAAGTTGTTTTGAATACTGCAATATAGGTTTCAAATTAAAGGGCTCGTCTTAAGCCTTTCAAAAAGGTGTAACATGATTATGACAGTAATACTAAAAAAGTTAGTTAGCAATTCTTTTTTCAATTTTCAATACTTGACATGTGATAAAAGTTAGTTGTTACATCCTACACTACTCAAAAGTTTTAAATAAAAAACCCGCTTGCTCTAAAAATATAAAAAACAAGATCCCCTACATAATTTATTTTTTTATATATAGAAGCTGTTTAAGTTTAAACAGACGTAGCCTACAGGATTTTATGCTGCATCACTAAACAATACGTCGAAATTACGTCTCGTATCTTGCGCATTTAGAGTTTTGGCAAGATCCCGGCAACCGCCCGCCCCGTCGATTTCTAATATCTTCCTAATCTACAATTATCATTAGAGATCCACAAACACTGATTGCGTACACTCATTTTGTTCCGGACAAGTACATCGTGGAATCGTCGTAAACTATAAACATACAAGAGGTTTTACTATTTTTATAGACCTTTCGTGCCAATTACTTTATAAATACAATAATTACATATTTGAAAGATAGAAAAATTTGAAGTCCAGATCTAGGAATCGAACCCGAGACTTCCGTATGCCAAACCGGGGCCGGAATCGAACCACCTATCTAGACTATGTTACTAGACCTCATTTCTCTATCCGTTGGGCCCTCGCATGCGTCATCTAGCCGGTAGTTAAAGAACTATTACGGCGTTTGTTATTGCTTCGTTACAGAGAGCATTTTAACAAATTTTCGCAGTCGCAGGCCGAATATTATAATATTTTTTTCATATCCCTATGTATGCTTAAATCTTTAAAACTACGCAATGGATTTTGATGCGGTTTTGTAAATAGAGTGATTAAAGAGGGTTTATATGTATAATAACATCCAAATATTATATACCCGTGTAAAGCCGGAGCGGACCGCTAGTTACTTTATAAATAAGTACAATAATTAAATTTCAATCTTTGAAAAATGTAATACAAAACATGGTTTCGCAGAATTATTTAAATATATTTTTTTCTGACAAATTAATGTATTAAACAGAAATTAATAAAAAAGTAAAAAGGGTGGCATAATTTAGATGCCCGGAAGTAAATACCCACAGCATAATAATATTTTACCATGATATATTACACTTTTTTAACAAAGGCACAGGGTTTTCACTTTCAACTCATATGTACATACGAGTTAAAAGTTAAACCCCTGTGTCTACGTAATAATGTCATATTTATTTTATTAAACTAGCAACACTATTTTTTTTTAACTGTTAATCGTTTTACTGTTTAGTAGCGCCATCAAAAATGTCTCAGGCTGGCGCTTACTGCACTATTTTATTTTAATACATTTAATAGATAATGCAAATCTAGTAATTCTATCTAAATGTCAAAAAGAAGGACAAGATAATGTTACTTAACATTAAAAAATTACAAAAACCCCGACGCCCGTGACACAAAGTTGATTGTATTCAAAACATCTAATAGGATTTTCAATTAGGGAAAAAAAGAACCATTATCCATTTCAAAAAGTACCATCCCGATTTAAAGCTTTCTCATTTAAAAAAATGCATCCTAATCCGTTCATCAGTTTGGGCGCTACGATCTCATAGGCAGACATTTTTGTCGGAGGTTAACAATGTGTCGTAGCGTTCGATTCGTTCCTGGACTAAAACAATTTGAAAACAATATGCGAGACAGCGCTAACAGGCTTTTAAGCACCATATTGTATTACCCAATAGTTCGAAAAAATAATATACTGAGTATACGGAGGCGAAACAGGCGGCATAATTTTGTTCAAGATTTTTTTGCTTTTTCAAAACACTTAACACTCCAAACGTTCAACACTATTGTTTTACTGTATGCTAGTTATATAGCTACCACACATAGTAAAAATGTTATTCGTTTTACTAAAAAAGCAATAAAGAGCTTGAACAAAATAATATAACCCATACAACAATCACAATATTTTCCATATATTTGCATGTATTCAATATTTTAAAAACCTATAGTATAAATCAAATAAAAATTAACAAATAAAAATCTAATTAAAGGATTTATTATCTAATAATTACTAAATAACGATCTTATTTAATTATTTACAATATTAAAAACTTTTAAAGATTTTCTTAAGACCATAAGAATTTTTTAGATTACTATAAAATTAGGCCTTCTATGCACAATCCTACATTAATTTCTCCTAGCTGAAATTGGGTCATAGCATACGAAAAAAAAGAGATAGAGAGAGTGACTTTTGTATGCATCTATTAGCGCTTTTTCGCTCGTTACTGCTCTTAAGCAAATTAACTGTCTGCCAAGGCGCGTGGGTATCTATGTATGTGGGTTTGTAATAATATTTATTACAAATAGCTACTTTATTTGAAATCCGGTTAAATTGTTTTTACACGTATAGGTTAGGCTGAGGACGGATTTCTACAATTAAGGTATCGTTAGAAGTTTTTTACCTGACTGTACAAATCAGCTTTTTTTATTGGTGTCCGAAACGACACTGAAATAATATTAAAATTAAAAGGTGTCTGTTCGGACACTCTGCCCTAAAATTTTGTGTCCCAAACGACAGCAACTCCACCGCTTATCCGAAAAATAAAAGTATTATTTTAAATATGTGAAAATGTCAAGCAACTTTGCCGCTGACTATACATTTTATCTACTGTGACAGTGTTGACCGTGATTTGGGGTGACAACGGGGAAGGCTTCAACCATATATAACTGATGCACTCTCGCTCTTTGAAACTTTGCTTCATTTTTTATCTGTGACACCTTCCTTTTGAGTACAATGACGTTTGTTATTTATGAATTCATTTGTGTATGTTTGAGTCACTGATAAATAATTAATACAATTTACGCATTATAGACTAAGAGTAAAGCGCTAAAAAAATTCAAGCATTTTATAAAGACAGACTTTTTAATATTACGTCACATTAGTAGTTCCGTCTGATCCGTCGATACACTTCTGTCAGTCAGATGGGTTCCTTAGCGTTGACTTTAGTCGGCTACTGACAGTAACTGTTACGAATTATACTGACTGCCTCATTGTTATGTGATTCTGATAATATTCTTCACTGGATATACTAAATGTCAGATCACGCATTAGATAGCACGCATAGATCAAGCACCATTATTTTTTTTTTCTCTTTATTTTTAGGAACCTTTAAATACATATTACGTCGGTTCCATAGTAACTTAATCATATGTCTACAATACAATGCATGTAAAATTCTATCTATCTAAAACTAACTTATATATAAACTGAGCTTCATCTGACAGAGGCTTTGCTAGGATCAATAAAAATATTCCCAAAGCACCATTAATAAATACGACTTTAAAGCATGACTGACGCGCCTGGTTACAAAATTTTGCATGCTTGATAAACGTTTACGTTTGGTTTTAACCTATTTTGAACTAATATACCACTACAAAACTATATTTTAGGTTTATGAAAGCAGTTTCACTATACAATTTAGTCCATTCGAAAAAAAATAACTGCCTCTGCGCCAAACGCTAAGGAATCCAGGTGACTGACCAAATGGTTACTTCTTTATTAATGTAGCGTAATACAAAAATATCAGCCTGTATGAAGTACTTGAAGTACCATTTATGGGCGCTGCCCTCTTGGGCTATTACCATATAAACTATATTTAGAACAATATGGCAGAAATATTAAACAATAATACTGAAAATATTTAGAAAATAGCTATAGAAAGATATGAAATCTAAATTTTTAGAGTTCCGTAGTAAACAAGGAACCCTTTTAGTTTTATATTTCAGTTTTCCTTTAAGTTTTCTTTTATCAAATACCACCAATATTTATGGATCTTACAAAGCTCTATACGTCTGAGAAATCGAACCGATAACCTTATGCACAGCAGTTGTCCACATTGCTACTGCACCACCGAGGCGTTATACGATACAGTCAAATTCAGTTACAACTTTGTTCATAACATCACGTCGCAGCGACTTAATGAAAAGCCGAGCTATCGTAAATAACATAGTAGCTATATTAACATCTTATTATGCGAACACACGCAGTTTTAATCCTCTTCAAAGTTTATAACTATGATACAGATATTCATAAACGTATGAAACGAGTTAAGTTGCGAGCAAGCAGATGATGAAGTTATCTTTACAGGTAAGGTTTTATACGAGAACTATATATATATATCCCATTAAACGGTTCACCACCCATCAGGCAGACACATCACCCCAGACAGTGCCTACTATTCTCGGTACATAATTCTACTATCACCCTCTCAACCAGTCCACTTTACCTTGCTCTCATTCACATCAACAATCTTCTATTGAGTGATGAAACAACAGATATATTTATTTATACGGATTCTTGACTGTAACTTCTCAGTACTTAGAGAGTATTGGCACTCCTGGTACCATTAGAGTAGAATTAAAGTATGTATCATATATATACAAAAAAAAACGAATATTATTTGTTGCTATTATTGTATAATTTCATATTTTTTTATACTAAATAATGTGTTAAAACTTATATAGTTAGATTATCTGTTAGTATAAGTTGGATTAAATAAATAAATAAAAAACAAATAATGTCGCTCCCAATCCGAACTAATATTATAAATTGAAAGTAACTCTGTCTGTCTGTCTTACGTTTTTACGCTTCAACCTCTGAACAGATTTGTGTGAAATTGGTATTTGAGTCCAGGACATAGGCTAGTTTTTATTGCGAAAATCGACATCCACGTGGGCAGGGCGACCATACATTTTTGTAAAGATACAAAGGTGTATCAACACCAGTCAGGGTCCTTGGGGGCCCCCTTAAACATTGTATTTGCCGCCCCTTTCATGTGACACGTACCCCCTCTTCACCCCACCTAGATCGGGCACTAGTATACCATCAATGTGGGTCTCTCATTATTAACAACATTGATCACGAGCATCGGTAGCCTTAATGTTAAGGCATCGGTCTCGCAATCCTACTCATTATACACACACAATTTAACTCAGCTAGAGAGGTTAACTGGATTGCTAGTAATGTGGGACACAATCCTACATTTTTATTTTTTATCATTAAAAATACATTAATTTAAATACATAAATAAATAATTTCATGCAGTCGGAGGCAATAATGAATCTCGATGAACTTAGTGAAGTGCCTCCGACTGCATGAAATTATATAATTATGTAGGGGATCTTGTTTCCATCCTTTTTGTGCATGCGCGATTTTTTATGTTTATATATTTTTTTTTTATTTAATACTTGTTAGTAGTTGTAGGATGTAATCGATGTAACAACTAACTTTTATCACAGTTATTGTCAAGTAATGAAAATTCAAAAATAATGGTTGCTAACTAACTTTTTTACTATTACAGTCATAATCATGTTATACCTTTTTGAAATGCTTAAGCCCTTTAATTTGATACCCATATTGTAGTATTCAAAACAAATTTTGTCAAATCTATTTATTTTCACATCTCACTTTTTCAAACGTCACATATTTAAGAACACTTGGGCGATGAAGACGAATCTAACGACGTCTTAATTGTATAAATCCGTTTTGTGGATTGTGAGATATCAGGTAATAAATAATATTACATACATACATACATACATATTAACATACATACATACATACATAAAAATACGCGTGAAAAACATAACCCTTCCTTACAATCAGGTAAAAAATGTAAATGAATGAGTGAAAAACTGATACACTAGCCAACTGCAGCTTCTAAAAACGAGATTTTTATAGACTTCTTCAATCTTGTTTGTAAAAAATCGCCTTATCAACAACACACTTAACCGTAGGTAAGTATATGCCCAAATGGTAAAGCCGTAAAATAAAAAGCTCACGCTTGCTATACGTAATTTGTGGAAAAGCGGTATGACGTACAAATTATATCTATGGTTTTTGTACGCAAACTGTTTGCTCATAAAAGATTAACACATACCATCGAATGCTTTTTGCCACCCAGATGGCAAATAAATCCACTAGACAAAGCCCTAAAGTCATTACAATGACAACACTACACATTTGTCAACTAGATGGCGCGATTGCAGCGCCTATAATTATACAGCAACTATTGAATGCGCACGAGCATATAAAATACAGCGCGATTTCTTCGATATCAACAATAATTATATGGAGTAACAGAATTATTATGCATTTCAGAGTTATAGATAAATGATTAGATAAGTTAATAGATTATTTTAACTACTGTTTTTCAATGTTATTGTATTCATATTTTATTGTTTACATAACTCGTTTAAAGCCCTGTGATTTAAAGGAGTTTAAAGAGTATGGGGGAGCGTGCGGCGCATGTAAGGTGGGACGAACCCCAGCCAGATGGAGCAGCAACCTAAAGAAGGTCGCTGAGGTGGACTTGACGTGGAAGGCGTAGGACCGGGTATTGTGGCGTAAAATAGAACAAGCCTATGTCCAACAGTAGACCGATAGGGGCTTATGATGATGACAAATTCTAAGCAAGGGCACTGTATAATTTATATCATTAGTATATTTATACCTACCTACGCAATAGCGGAAAGGCTTAAGAGGAACATATCGCGGTTGTGAAAAACCGATAGACAAACAAGTCAGCAATAGCAGAACACTTGCTGGATGCGGGATCCAATCACTGGATTGAACTACATAAACCACAGTCCTCTCCACTGACCGTCACTATTACTCCAGGATGGCGAGGGAAGCGATTGAAATAAAAAAACATGTCAATTTAAACCAAGAAGATGTATACCGTTTGTCAACATCGTAGAATCCCGTGATCAGCAAGTGTATACACCGCCGAACACACATTACAAGCCAGTGTGCAGATGTCGTTAGTGTTGTGTCGAAGTACCGACGATTCTGTAATAGTGAGTGATAAAAATCAAGCGGGGTAGTACCTTAAATTATTCACGCGATTAAGACCCGTAATATATATATTTTCAAAATAATAATAATAACCATTTATTTCAGGCTACTAAGGCCCATATCATACAAATACATACATAAAAAACTTAATAAATTAATACATAATTTAAACTGCAATTACACAAATACGTAACATAAAAACAATAAACTAATACACTGGGATTGAGACAGCGGCGTCGTGTTTCGCTACGTGGTGTCACGTAACCTTCCACGAAAACGTCCGTACGCGACACCCTTCAGCCAGAAGTCCTCCTTCCTAAAGATGGACAGATGTTTACTGGGAACTCGCACCATCAATGATTTGAAGTTGACGTCATGGCGCGACTTCAACTTCTTCACGCTCAAGGTCCATTTTGTCTTGATTCGGAGGTACTCCGCAAGTTCCTCTGCCTTTGTGGTGTGATGCAGACGAGACACATATAGCTACGTCGTTGGTATTGCCGGACGCAGCAGCATGTTAGGTCCCGTCACGCCGGTACCACATTGGATTCATCTAGAGGGCCTCTTCTGCTTCCTTTCAACCTTTATAAAGCCCTCTACATCCATTTGCCCTTTGGCAGGGGCTGTGGGTACGCTATAATGTATACCTACCTGTTATTATTGCAGGCAGACGCTGGATTCGTGAGACTCAGGCGGAAATCCTCCAAAGGCCTGATGTATTCAGTTAACAGAAATAAACGTGTTCCAATTAATGGACTCACAGCCCCACAAGACCACATACTAATTGTCTACGAGACAGTTTTGCATCAAAAGAAATTTGTCGGGTCACATAATTTTATTTTTGTTACACAAGCAGCACATCATTAAAATAAAAATCCATACTGCAGGTATATAGGTATTATCGATCGTTGTAAGATTCAAGTTTCATGCATGATGCATACAATTAAATTGTATCAATAAATGGCTTGTAAGGCCATTACACGCTCAATCCAGATCGTCATCAGATGAAGGTTGAGAAACGCAATAGCAATACATCTTGATTGCGATCCGTCAACCCAACACGTTACACCATCAATCTGGATCAAGATCACTGATCACGATCGTAGGATCTCGATCTAGATTGAACGTGTAATGGCTGCATATGGTCTGCACAACACGTTGGCATTGAGGGGTTTTTAATTTAATGCATTACTTTTTTTTTTGCTCTTGACTGTTTATAAAACAATGACAAGGAAACAAAACAGGTAAATAAACGACATGGAAGGCAACTACGTACTAACAAATACTACCCACTTTATTATCAAAAAATTGTGAACACAAAAAAAAAACAATTTGAAAAGAAAACAAATAAAAATATACCATCTCGAAAACAGTAATAAGAAACAGTAACGAAACGGTACGGAACCATTTAAAAAACATAAAAAGCGGTACAGTCGGTGTGGACCCTAATTAAGCCTCCAAACCGCTTGGTATTGTTGGCCAGAGACATGAATTTGCAATTTTGAGGTCCAGTCTAAAAAAATGAATATTTTGAATGGTACAAGTGAAAAGATTTTGGCGATTACCTAGTATTTTTTTTGGTTGCTGATTCGTTATGTTTGATAACTTGTTTCTGGCTTATAAAGGCCAGGCAGACTTCCAAATTAATTCCAACCTTGATGCAGAGTGGGTGTACGTTTTTATAAGAATTACCCCTGCATCCACCAATAGGTAAAGCCAGTGACAGCAGTCAGCAGTCGTGTATTAGTGCTGTGTGCCGCAACGTCGAAAAGATCTGTTTAGAAGGTTCTGTTTTCAATTTCTGATCAGGGTTGGTTATGTTCCTGGTTATTTTTTGTACTTATGTCACTAAATGAAGAGACAAGCAGGTCACGCGTCGCCCCACTTGCTTCTAAGTGTCAGCGCCATCAAAATCTTTGTTTGGCAAAGATCTGAATGTCACCACTCTGTACTTCTCATTTCAAACATTATTTCGTAACCTCATTTGCGCAGTATCTTATACCTTTAAACAAGCAATTCTTGTATATATAAACCTATATATATAATCTGAATCTCAGCAACGGCTCCAACGATTATCATAAAATTTTGTAGGCAGGGGGTTTCGGGGGCGATAAATCAATCCAGCTAGGTTTCATTTTTAGAAAACGTCGTTAAAAAACCAAGCAGAGCTCGGTCATCCAGGTACTTTTTATTATGTAGTCGAACATTAAGCACCTTATGGTAGCTCCGCTATCGGCTTGTAAGTTAAACCAAATTATTTTTATCTTGAAAAATAATAAAAAATATATCCCGAGTACTGAATCCCAGTTTGGACTGTTTAGATTGTTTCACGTTTAGGTACCACTGGAAAAAGATTTATTTTATATTTTATGTTTCCAACCTGTTTTTATGTTAAACCTTTTTAATACTATCTGTGATTAAATTTTATGATATTCAACTAGGCATTCCTCACTACCTCTAAATTCATTCTTTTATGTATTCGATTCAATCTATACTTATATTGAAGTAATTTTTATAGGCATTTCTTGGCAAAGACTTTACAAATACAATAATTGCATTTTTGAAAGATAGAGTAATTTTTCTATCTTTCAAAAATGCAATTATTGTACTATACTTATATTACAAAGCTGAAGAGTTTATTTGTTTGTTTGAACGCGATGATCTCAGGAACTACTAGTTCGGATTGAAAAATTAATTCATCATTCATTAGTTCATCGAAGAAATGAAGAGATATGAATGAGAATGAAAAATGTTGCAAAAACGAGGAAAATTGACGCATACGAAATTTCGTGAATCAGCTAATTCTATTTAAAATTCTTGACAAACAACACTTGTGATACGTCGGGATTCTTCATGTAAGTACATGTAATGCCAAGTTCGCAAACAATAAGCCGGAGAAAAGAACATGGTAATAAAAACTCGCGAGTACGATTTAAAAAAAAATTGATCTAGGTATTCGTTTGTGAAATATTAAGCTTTTAAACCCATTTTTTTGTTAGATAAAGGGTCCCCCCTGCCAGCTAAATAGTTGATGTTAGGTATGTGAAAAAAATCACGGTAGTATTATATATAGTGAAATTAAAAGGAAAACTATCACAGCTAAGTAGGCTTTACAACTTAACGAGTAACAGCAGACCAAGTGAGAAGTAACAAAATTTTCGTACAAATTCCATTAAAAAATACTTTTAAAACGTTGTTAGTAGTATGAAACAAAAACATCAGAAAACCTACTTCTTAAGCCGCATCATTCGGATGGGGGACTACGGAACCCTTGTGCGTGGCCCGACATGCACTTGACGGTTTTCTTCTTCTCCTACTTAACGTTTCGACAGTGATTATTGGAGGAGCTATATTATATCAAAGCATGATCCAGACGGTCGGAAACGAACGTACAAACCAAGACGATTTTGCTGGTTTCCAACAGTGTATACAGCTGTTGCAAAAAAAGTACCAAGTAATTCGGTTTACAACAGCCGTCTACACTGTTAGAAACCAGCAAGCTCACCTTGGCAGGAAGGCTTGTTTCCAACCGTCTGGAAGACGCTTAACGCGGCTACTTCGACTACATTATCGGAGCTAACCATCAAGTTCTCCTGTGGTTGGAAACACGGGACACAATGTAAGGTAAGCCATTATTTCAATTGCTTGTGCGGTACAACACAAACAAGGGCCCACCTTACATTTCCACTTTAGACATACCAGAGTTCTTTCAAAAGTAACTATATAATAAACAGTGAATACCAGTGTAAGTAAAATATCGAGTCAGGCACCTGTCCTACCAACGACGATGAGCGAGATGCGAGTAGCGATTTATCGCTTAAGAAACGTACAAAAACGTTTCGTAGAATAATTTTATATATTACTAGCTGTCCCGCGCAACTTCGAATGCGTAAATTTTCCCCGTTTTTGCAACATTTCTCGTCGCTGCTCCGCTCCTATTAGTCGTAGCGTATGTTATTTAGTCTAAAGCCTTCCTCGATAAATGGGCTACCCAATAAAAAAAGAATTATTAAAATCGGTCCAGTACTTTTTGAGTTTATTCGTTACATACAAAAATACAAATCTTTCCTCTTCATAATATTAGTGTAGATAATTTATTTGCATTAATAATATTAGTTCAATATGACTATACAATTTTAGTTTAAAACTACTCTTAGTTACAACCATTTATACAAGATATTTACAGAATTCAAATAAAAAAGGAGGACAAAACCGTTTAGGCGTCAAAGAATTCCTCCCCATCGATGTCAACAGGTAACGTTCCCAGAAGGCTGGAAGCATTGCCACGTTGGATGGCAATGCTAATTCTTTGTGCAAAGAAAAGGCCAGCCTTCTGGTCACGGGAGGCACTGATAAGACGTCGGGAAATTTCTTTATATAATAGGCGCGCACTTGGGCCCCACGGCCCTAGAGTCTCAACCCCAAACGGCTCAAATACATAATCCCCAACCAGATTACTGTATTCCCGCTGTTTGAGGTTCTCAACGGATGCAGCAGCAGCGCAGGCGTAATTCGCCGTGCTTGGGAGATGGATATATTATAATAGATGATTTGGTAGAACCCGTCCGTGTAAACAGAAGAGATGCAATATTGAGCGAGTATTCGCCGGCAGTGTGAAAACTTAGCGATCAACTATTAATATTTGTATCTCTTTTGTTTACACGGGATCTACATAAGTATGTACGTGTCGTGAGCGATAATCGCTACTCTTTTTCTCGCCGTTGGTCGGACAGGTGCCTGAAAAACGAAGCAGTATAAGCTGCTTAAGGATTTACCGCGTACCTCTACTAACATGGAAATTTCAAAGATTTTCCTAGAAAAAATATGTAGTACAAGTTCAGTCTTTCTATAATAGATTGAAATGCTAAATTATAGAATTTTATAAGCTAAATATTAAGCTTAATCGCGTAAATATTCTATTTTAACAAGGGCCGTGGTCAAAGGTACGAATACGGTCGAAACGTCGGGCAATAAAACAAAGGTATTTAGTCTTCAAATAAAATATATACGCTATTAAGACCCGTAGCTTATAAAAAATCTATAATTTGTACAAATCGCGAAAGTTTACGAATATAAATTGCAATGCTACATGCGTGTTTAACTAGATAATGTTACTGATTTAGCGATTTAGCACTAGCTGTGCTCGCGTGAACTTGCAGTGCTGCTCACTCTCTATAGACGTTAGCGTGATGAGAAACGTCTAGTCTAAATCATCGTCTATTTATTTATTTATTTATTTATTTAAAACTTTATGCACAAAGTTGTATAAAGGTGGACTTAATGCTAAAAGCATTCTCTGCCAGTCTACCTTAGGGTGATGTAGAAATGGAATGTGTAGGTGCAGTAACCTATTTGATAGTGAAAGTCCTGTCAAAATCTGTCCAATCGTTTCGGGGATTATATGGGACAAACAGACAGATAAAAAAAATTAAAATCATCAAATGTATTTTTGTTATCAATACCATGTCCAAAAAAACAGTTTTTTACTAAAGTCATCTGAAAGTATGTCATATGCATTAAGTAAAAATCTGTTTTTTTTAACGATAGTGTTACGACTCATCACGGCGCATAAAAAAACGCAATGTTAAAGCACTAAAGTAACACTATCGTTAAACAAGAATTAATAGTGTAGCAATCAAGACGCTCAGCAAGCACAAGACTGAAGTAACGTTGTTACATCTGCATACGATCCTTGAGTTTGTATCGCTACAAACGCACTGATACATCGATACAAAGGTGCTATAAACGCGTGTTTGTAGCGATGCATACTATTTGGAATCACAGTATTATGATGGCGTCGCTCGAGACAACTCTGCTTACCCTCCTCCTTTCCTTCGTGCTGCTTTGAAAGCAATGATTAAGGATAGAACAGAAACATTGTTACCACCAAATTTACAAACGTGCTGTAAGCGCGCATTTGAATCGATAAAAATGCGCGTTTCATTTGCGTTTATACCGATACAAACGTTAAAATCTGCTAAAAAGTGTTGAAAACGCGCAGAGGCGCTAAGCGCTAATCAAAAACGCGCGTCGTCAGCACATAAAAAAACTTGATGTACTAAGGCTCTTAGGTTTCTACACTCATGGGGTTCGAACTCGAGACCACTGAATTTAGAATAATGCCTTAACCATGACGCCACCGCCGGCGCCGTTTAAAATTAGATTAGCTATACAGTCATCTATACTAATATTATAAAGCTGAAGAGTTTGTTTGTTTGAACGCGGCAATCTCAGGAACTACGGGTCCGAATTGAAATAATATTTTTCTGTTGGGTAGCCCATTTATCGAGGAAGGCTAAAGGCTATATAACATCACGCTACGATCAATATTAGCTGAGCAGCAATGAAAAATGTTACAAAAATGGGGAAAATTGACGCATACGAAGTTGCGCGGGTCAGCTAGTACCTATCTAATATCCTTACTAATATTTTAAGTGCGAAAATGAGTTTGTTTGTTGCGCTTTCAAGCTTAAACCGCTGAACCAATTTAGATGAAATTCGTTAGAGATAGTTTGGGTCCTGAAAAAGAACATAGAATAGTTTTTTTCGCGATAGTCAACATCTACGTGGGCGGAACTGCGGGTGAAAGCTAGTAATAATATAATTATGTAGTATATTACAGTCCTTTACACTCTGTTAATATTAACCCAGAACAATAAATGACTTGGCTGAACATAATAAAGCTAACTGGGTCACAGTATTTCTACAAGTAAATTAGCTTTCAACTAGGTTTAATAAGACCTGAATTTAGCTGTGGTATATGTTCAGAATATACTGTTGGTAGAAATAAGGATATATGCATCAATGTTTATTAAATGAACATTATTTTGTCTGTGGCTACATCTAGTTTTTGTTTTTTATTTACCCCTGACCGATGACTGTTTTTATTTACTGAAATGGTCATAACGTGGCTTTTATTTTGATACCCATATCGATCCGATCAGAAATTAATTTAATCCGACGGCCGCCATATTGTTTTTAAAGTTCCGTACCTCAAAAGAAAAAGACTGTCTGTCATAACCAATTTGCACTGAATCTACTGGACCGATCAAATTTAGTACACATTTATATGTATGTGTTTCTGTGACCGAAACATGGACGCATAAAGTGCTTGTTATAAGGATATCAAATATATATTTTTTTATAATTTGAATAATGTTATTTTTAAAATTATTTAAGAGGACACCTGAAAATAGACCATTCCATACCACCAGGGGGTATGTACTGTACCCAGTAACTTCGTAGATAAGGGTATCCCCGATAAAAACGAACATTAAACAACGAACAAAAAAAACGAACTTTTTGCATATTTTCCAAAATATTAGGCCCAGAGGGGGCCTAATATTTTGGAAAATATGCAAAAAGTTTGTTTTTTAATGTATAGATTACAGGAAACTTTTTTTTTAAAGTTTTGCTCTCAATACCTATCGTGTTACATATCAAATGAAAAGACTTGTTGTTAGGATATCATGGTCAAATTATGAAAACGGTATAGTGTAACATTAAACTAATGAAAGCTTGCTGTAAGGATGTCAAATATGTATTTTTTTAAGTTATTTAAGAAGGTTCATGAAAATGTTAAGGCATCACTGTGTTTCGGTTGTGTGGCACTGTAGGTAGGTAACAACAGAAATTACTGGGCAAATGAGATACATGAACTAATGTCTCAAATAAGGAGCGCTGTGCGGTGACATTCAGATCTTTGCTAAACAAAGATTTGGGTGGCACTGATACTACCAACAAAAGGGCTTTCGTAATAATAAAAATATTAACATGGCCATATACGACGTTTTAAATATAATATGAATAGCGTTAATGAAAGAAACCCCGTATGTGCATTTTTTACTGATTTGTCAAAGGCATTTGATTTTGTAAAACACGACGTAATTTTATACAAATGATACGATTACGGAATTAGAGGCAACATATTAAATCTGATCAAATCATACTTAACCGGTCGACAACAATATACAGAGATATATCTAGAATATGTAAAAACAGTAAACGAGAAGTTAAATATCTTTCAAATAGCAGGGAAATTAAATACGGTGTGCCACAAGGCAGTGTGCTTGGACCATTATTGTTTCTCCTATACATCAACGATTTGCCTTGCCAAGTTTATCAACCAATGTCTCTTTTTGCGGATGACAGTACTGTAGTCATTAAATGTGACGACAAAAGTAGGTATGAACAAGATGAAAACAATACATTAAAAACAATAATCAATTGGCTTAATACAAAAAATTTAGTCATCAATATAAAATAAACTAAAGTCATGAATTTTCACCAAAGAATACAACCAGAAAACATTTTCACGCAATATAAAGGACAAGTTGTAGAAACCACAACAGTTGCCAATTTCTTAGGCATAAAAATTGATAGCCAATTGACATGGAAACATCATGCAGAGAACTTGTGCCAAAAACTGAGCAAGTCCGCCTATTTACTTTATAACCTTTCAAATAAAACAAATATAAATACTTTAGTAATTGCAATCATGGTATAGTTGCGTCGGTACTTAGATTTGGTGTCATATTCTGGGGTAATTGTAGTGAGAGAGAGAAGATATTTAAGTCCAAAAACGTTGTATAAGGTCAATGACCGGCCTTAAATCAACAGACAGTTGCCAACTTATGTTTAGGTCCCTAAAAATTTTAACTTTACCGTCTTTGTGTATTCTGGAAGTATCATTATTTGTTAACTTATTTAACTTAATCGCTGAAGACAGAATACGTACCGCACCGTTAAGATCTAAATATAAATTATCTACAGGTCATTATAATACGGCTTTACTAAAAAAAGAGTATTCTGTGTATGGGACCTGTCTTAGACAATAAATTACCACAAAATATGAAAGAGGCTCAACTAAATATTTTTAAAAGTAGATTAATAAAATTGTTAATTGATAAATGATTTTTTAAATGATAATTTGTATTCGTTCCGCATACTAAGTCTCTCAACAAATATTATTAGTGCATATAACTATCTCATTTTTATTCATAATTTCATTATAATTGCTTATGATAAATTTGTGTCTTAGTTTATAAATATATTTCTCTTCCATTTTTATTTTTTGATTATTTGATTACGGTGTTGTTGTGTATTACTTTATATTTTATTTTCATAAAAAAAAATGTTTATTCTTATAAAAGTGGAATCTAGCTTATAAGTAAATTTTTGCATGCCTTATGGTACAATGTATTGGGACTAATTTGTATTAAGATCTTATTTTGTACACCTGCATTGTTAGCAAATAAATAATTTTATTGGTTGATTGATTGATTGCGTGACGCTTAACCATCAGGCGCAAAACCAGCTCGTTTCTTCATTATGTTGTACAAAAATAAAACAGTTAGCCAGCCTCTGGTAAGGTTGACCACAGCAACTAAAATCGGTTAGGAGACCATTATAATTCGTATACAGTCGGGTGGAGCCGCGGGCTAGGTACTTGAGTAAATAAAAGTACTCGGTTGTATAAACCAAACCTGATGCCGTAATTGTTATTGACTTGAAGATGGACTGATAAAATGGTTGAATCGATAAGAGAGTGGTTTAATGAAGACGAATTTGGTTGAAGATAAAAGATTTAAGCGATTATGTTGTAAGATAGATTTTTTTTCAAAGTTATTTAGATCTTCACAAGTCGAAGACTTAATTAAACTATCGGCTAGATGGCGCAAGCGAGGCCCTTACTCGCGTGCAGGAAGGATAAAAAAAATTGAGGTTTAGTAACATAGTCCCGGTTTGATGGTTCGATTCCGGCCCCGGTTTGGCATACGGAATTCGATTCGGGTCGGGACTTAAAATTTTTCTATCTTTCAATTATTGTATTAATAAAGTAATTGGGAAGAAATGCCTATAAAATTACTATAAAATTCGGCCTGTGACATCATAATTTGTTAAATTGCTCTCTGTAACGCAGCAATAACAAATAGTTTTCAAACCATCTGCTAGAAGTAGTGTTGCCCAAATTCAGTCTTGGTCTTGCAGTCTTGGTCTTGTTCTTGCGTTTTTGCAAGACCAAGACCAAGAACAAGACCGCGTATTTTTAGCAAGACCAAGACCAAGACTGACCGTGCAAGACTTGAGCAAGAACAAGACATAGCCTGCAAGACTCTTGCGTCTTGCAGCTAGGACTTAGCGCTATTTCACTGAGTAGTTAGGTGTAACAGTTCGGTGTATAGGTAGGTACGCTTAGGAATTCTATGAGACGCAAAAAACTGTATCAAAGAATATGAAAAACTGGACCTATGCGCATTACGACTAATACCATAAACATAGCGAATAAAAAAATATCTATTAAAATCAAACTGAGTGCATGCATAGTTATGTTTTAACCATCGGCACTTTGATAATGCGGCATCAAAGGTTTTGTACTTACTTCTCAAAGAAATTTGCCGCTTTTCGGAAGTACATGGTTATGATACACGCGCCGGCGGCTTCTTTTGAAATCTAAAACAATCGTTGCCGCCACGCCGAAATCATAACATTTGACACTATTTGATTGCCGCCATAGGGCGAAGGTATACTCATGCAAAATAATTTCCTAGTAGAGTACCTACAGGTGTTCCAAAGAATAAATAAGTTTCAGAGTGCTTAGAATGAAAATGAATACATTATACTGATCACGCAAGTAGTATTATGATTAGGATAAAATGGTAAGGATAGGTAGTAGATGTCATATTAATTCATTCTAGTAAGTATATATTATAATATTGATTACTTATATGGTTTTAAACTAATTACTTAGGTACTATTATTGTACATTTAGTCATTATATTTCTTAAGTTTTTACAAGAAAAAATAGCAAAAAAGTGTTCAAATATCACCCGTTTAATAAATATTGTAGCCACTTTTAAATATACTTGAAACGTGTAAAAAAAATCTACAAAACTAATAAAATAATATAAAAAGCGTAGGTACTTACCTACTAATAAAATAAAAAGCCTGCGATAAGAGTTTTGTATTACTTACCAGCCCGAATATCTCTGAGAGAGATGATGAGAGTAAGTATTTACTAGCTGTGCCCGCGACTTCGTCCACGAGGAATAGTAACTTTGGAGGTATAGTGACGTTCAGGACTTATTTATTTATTTTAAAACTTCTGTCATCAAACATACAAACGAACTCTTCAGCTTTATAATATTAGTATAGATGTACGCCAAAACATTCACTTATATGTAAAGAATAGTGATTGGCACTAATTCTATTTTATTCACGCGTCGCGTCTGTACAAGTAGGTAATATTTAGTGTGTGTTTGTACGCCGCACGCGGCATTGTTTGATTTGCGGCGGCATCCTTTTCATAGAGCCGGCACGTGGCGAGGCGGCGCGGTAAAGCAAGGAAACGTACTATAAATAAAGGAATTATTTTAATTCCAGTCATTTCCAATTGAGCTGTGCTTCGAGTCTAACTTGATAATTGTTTTTACTAATTCTCGTTGTTTTCTAAAAACGTATCACGTGTACAATTTAATATGAGTGACGAAGATTCAAATTATTCTAGTCCGAGTAACGAGAGTTTGAGTCACAGATCTAAAAGACCCAAAAGCAAATTTGAGGAGTTTTTCGAAATAATTCATGCATCCCAAACTGCCTTCTGTAAATTGTGCCAACATAAAAAGATTGAAATAAAAATGAAAAACAGAAACACTTCAGGCTTAAGGAAACATCTAATATCTTTCCACAAAAAGGAATCAGAAATATTTCTTCCTGTTAAACCAAAATTAAGTGGAGATATCACAAGCTTTTTAGTAACCGCTGGAAGTGGACAGGTAAGAATATTTTTTTAACAGTTAAAAGAATTTTAACTCCGCGTAGCTATTCATGCGATACTTTCAAAAACGCCATTAACTTACGTAAGTATTTTTGAGTTAGTGGTGTTTTCACAGTTTTCATCTAGGGGTGCGACATATTAAGTATGTAATTATCGTCTTAAATATTTTTTATAAACACCCATATTTTCAGTTAATCGGCCAGTAACAACTAAGTACTTTATTTTGGTAAATTACAGTACAGTGCAACCTTAATATAACAAATATCAATTTAACGATTTTCTCGATTTAACAACAACAAACCTCCTCCTCTTATACGCTCAAACCTAATAACACAAGATTTATTGTTTTGTTTCAGTCGGAAAACAGCAGTGACAACATCACGACAGCTACAGTTGATTGGGTGGTGAAAAAATATCTTCCCTTCTCATTTTTCGATGACGAAGCTACACAAGTATATTTTCGACGTATTTGCCCTAATATGGTGTTTCCTAAAAGGTCTACACTTAGAAGGAAAGTCAAAGAGCGATTTGAAGAGCTCCAATTGAATCTCAAGGAACGACTTCAACAATTATCATCTAAAATGTCTTTTACCATTGATGGGTGGACGTCTATTGCTGGTAGGAGTTACTACGGGGTTACTATTCATTATATAGACAACGCATGGAAGTATCAATCTGTAGTTCTTGATTTTATACCATCACGCGGTCGACATACTGGGGAAGATATTGCAACGATTTTCCATGAATGTTTATTGGAATATGGCATAATAGATAAAATACAAGTAAGACAACGCAACTGCAAATACCAAATTCATGTATGAACTGGGCAAACAGCTGCCGCCACACTTTGATTCAGACAATCAACATTTCCGGTGCTTTGCTCACATTTTAAACCTTGGTGTACAAGATTTATTAAAGACCTTAGCATTACACTGTGAGTCTGACACTAACGCGCAAGATCAGCAGTACGAAGACTATGCAGACGAAACTGAGGATGAGGAAGATGAAGAATCTGCACCAAATATTGCTGACTCGCGTACATCTGTAACAAAGTTACGCAGTATTTCCAGTAAAATAAAAAGAAGTGAGATAGTGAAGAAGAAGTTTCAGTCTGCTTGTGAAGCAGCTGGCGTGCCATCAAATCTAAATGCCATTCTTGACTGTCCAACGAGATGGAATTCCACACATGATATGATTGGATTTGGTTTAAAAGTGAGAGCGGGCATTGACATATTGTGCAGTTCTGTCACCGAATTAAATGATTTTCAAATCACAGCTAATGAATGGCAGGTACTCGAAAAATTACATAAATTTCTAATAAACTTTAAACTTTTAAGTACAAAACTTGGTGGAGACAAATATGTTACATTACCGCTAGTCATTGTATCATTCAATCTCTTGCTAGATAAAATTGAATCCATGGTAAAACAGTTAGATGAGAAACCTAATCGATCTGAAGTGGATGAAAGGCTCATTCTAGCTTTCCAAGCAGCTCGAGACAAAATGCTTAAACATTACAAGAAGAGCAACTGGATTTATTGTACTTCTTTAATTTTAGACCCAAGGCATAAGGCTCAGACTTTTGACCTGACAATGTGGGGGAAGCAACTTAAAACAGAAAGTCTGCGCAAGTTCAATGAACTTTATGAAGAATATAAAAGTCTACACTCACTGAACAAATCTCTGGAATTACCAGAAAAAGAAAATAAAGTATGTGATGAAGATGAAGACGTAATAGACTTTGATAAACTCTATGAATGTCCCTCGACGTCATCTGGATCTTGTCTTCAAGGCTTAGTGATAGACGAGTTGGAGGAGTACCTGAGAAAACCAAGAACTGCCAGCTCGGAAGACATTTTAGATTGGTGGAGGACGCATGAGACAGAGTATCCGATTTTATCGAAAATGGCCCGTGATTTTCTCTCAATACCTGCAACTTCAGTACCTGCTGAGAGGTTATTTTCTAAAGCATCATTAGTAATTAGAAAACATAGAAATAGGTTAAGTGATGAGTCAGCCAGATGGTTACTTTGTATTAATTCTTGGTCAAAAAAAATTATATAAAGTATCATAACCTAATGATAAAGCTGTTGATTTGTGTTGTATTTTATTTTTTATTCAAATAAATGATAAATCGTAAACTCTTTTATTAAATTTCTTATAAGTTGAGGGTTCAATCTCTTTCTAGACAGATAAGTATTGTTCTTTAAAATACAGTCAAGTTATTGTAATTAATTTGTTTTTTTACATGTTTTAGCAAATGTAAGCTTATAAATCATAAATGTTTATTAAGAAACAGTTACTTCCATGGAAAACGACATATAGGTCAGTTGATTTTTCGAATTTCTTATCAAATCTTCAGTTACTTATTAATCTGCTTGATCTTTACTATGGCTATGTTAATTCAAGCTCACAATGTTCCAATTCTAATACGTTTTTCTAAGATTTAAAGTAAACTTTAATAAATAGTAATAGACTAATAGGTAATTGCAAGACTTGCAAGACTCTTGCTGCAAGACCAAGACCAAGACCAAGACTGGGAGCGCAAGACCAAGACCAAGACCAAGACCAGGTGTATTGGCGCAAGACCAAGACCAAGACTGGCTAAGTCTCGTCTTGTTCTTGCATTTGGGCAACACTAGCTAGAAGGCGCAAACGAAGGCCTGACTCGCGTCAGCGTAGGAAGGATAGAATAATTTGAGGTTTAGTAACATAGTCCAGGTTAGAAAGTTCGATTTTGGCCCCGGTTTGGCATACGAAAGTCACGGGTTCGATTCCTAGGTCTGTACTTAACATTTTTCTATCTTTCAAAAATGCAATTATTGTATTACATATTACATTAATAATTTAAATTTGCTAATCGTCGGCTTCATACTCTCCATTTTGTTTTAACTTGTCTCTTACGGTTTGATAGTGGGCCGGGGGAAACTATTTTCAACCGACTTCAAAAAGGAGGAGGCTCTCAATTGGACTGTATGTTTTTTTTTTGTATGTTTGTTCAGCGATTACGCAAAGAGGGCTAGACCGATTTGAAAAAATATTTTTGTGTTTGAAAGGGTATACTTCTATTTTCCCCACATTGTCATCAGATCACGATCTGATGATCACGAAGTTGATAAAAACTACTAATTCATGACATCAGCTTCAAAATGTTTAATTTGTTTTTACTATTTTAGGTATATTATTTTTTGCTTTTTAGTTGCCTTGTCATTATTTTTGAAGTCGATAATATTTTTTTGTAAAAAAGTTTTTTATAAATAATTCGCCTTCATCTTATGACATAATACCTCTTTTAACTTGAAGTTGAGTGACACCGACCCTGCCCTAGTCTGTCTCAGTTGGCCTAATACAGTCGATAACAAAATTCATTAATAGTTACCTCGATATTCCATTAAATTATTAATATTTAATATTTTTGTTATTAACGTAATATTGAAACGGACGGAATATTAAGCTCCATGCAGATTCTCGACAATCATTATGAAAAATTGAGAGGATTGGGAATATATAAATTTGTTTCGAATGGAAAAGGATTACTGTGGGATTTAAACTACTGAAGTCTATATCAATAGGTACAGATTTTAATACGAGTACGGTACTCGTATTAAAAAAATATAGGTACTCCACCTATAATTTATAATTTTGACTGCTTCTGTGGCACCATAGTGTGGTGACTGCGGCGGTGGGAGTGTATTCGAGCGCTACGCAAGAGGTCGTGGGTGCGATCCCCACCCAGGATAAAACTTTGTGTGATGAGCACGATGGTTTATTCTGTGTCTGGGTGTAATTTATCTATAATATGTTTGTATTTAAAAATATATCGTTATAAGTATGTTTATCAGTTGTCTGGCCTCCATAGTACAAACTCTGCTTAGTTTGGGATCAGATAGCGTTGTGTGAGTTGTCCCAAGATATTATTATTTTAACAATATAAATATAATTTCTATTTATTATTATTTTAATAATAATTTCAGACTCGGGGATTTTTACAGATTTTTTTATTGTTTGATCACAGATTTTTTTTGCAAAATCAAAATAATTTTGGGATCAAGTGCTAACGTCATATAAATCGATGACCGAAAAGTGTGACGTCACCGCTCCCGTTCCGCCTGCTGATAGGATGAAGTATTGGGGCCGTCTAGTGATCCACTAAAGTTGTTTTTTACAATGTCGTCAATGTTTTGGCGATTGCAACGACATGCGATACAATTGGAAACCTTAAAAGAAAATAAGTATATAAGAAAATAATAAGGTTGTCTGTTCAATGTTATTAATGTTTTCATAAGACGTTATCACGTAAAATTGTCGTCCGTAAACCGATTTACAGACAACCATTTTTTAGTTCAATTTATGAAAAATTATTACAAATACAAAACTGAAAAATGATACAAGTAATCTTCACTCGCGAAATTGAGACGAATCGAACGACTTCTCAGCGGGCTGTAGAACGTGCCAAAGAAAAGGATACAATATATACAAACACCGATTTCAATTTAAAATCAAGGAAATGATCAATTGTATCACCGATTATTGGAAATTTCAGTTACTTATTTCTTTGTTTCAGTCTATAACTCAGGTGTTTTCAAACCTAGGAGAATATTTTATACACTAAAACCTTTCCCGAAAAATGTGCTGTCGAATAGCCAAAATTAAATTGAAATCGGTTCAGTAGTTTTTAAGAAAATCGCAAACCCATACATACAAACATACATTCATAACATGGTCCTTTTTTGAAGTCGGCAAAAAAACATCGCCCTCCTTCTCCAAAATACCTCATAAAGAAACACTTTTTATCTTACCTGTACAAGAAATATCAAATGACAGATCTTGATAGTAAAATTGAAAATGTAGTGACAACAAGTCATAATTATTTATTATCACAAAGTTTTCGCAACTAGTTGCAAACATGTTGTCACAAAATACCTGGAGTACAGAAGGTGACCTACATATGTACCTTACTTTACCACCCAATAAACATTTACGCTGAAAAAAAATAAATTAACCAGTTTAATTACTGCTACAAGCTTTAAAGATGCTGGATAAAAGAGAAAAACAAAATTTAAAGCTGTATTACAGTATAACTGTATACCTTTATTCAATGCAGCTGGTTTACAACTGTAAATTAGTCGAAATTCTTACTTTTAGCTTTACAATATCATTCGAAATCCTTGAAATACAGCGTCTAGTGAAAATAATACTTTAAGCAAGATATCAAAACAAAAGCTTAATAGCCGCTGTATTAATGTTCTCCGCTTATACCTTTACAGTGCTTAACTCTGTATAAGAACATTAGGTGCTGCTATTGTCTGAATATTGATGGAATTCTACTCTATTGTAAAGCCATCATATAAAGCTTTAAAACAATGATTAAGAGTTGCCTGGGTTAAGATCTTCGGCAGCATTACCCTTTACTAGAGTGTAATGTAATACTTACCGGCTGCATAAGAGTTTAATCATACTCTATTTTAAAGACCATGCGATTAGTGTAAATCTTACCCTTAGTACAGACGTCGGTGTTAATACAGCGTTTCAATAGATGATTGTAACTCTCACAGTATTTATATAGTTGGATATTAAGCTTTCTTATTATTTTAACGCTTGAAGTTAAATTGTGCGCTGTTGTTCAAATATTCCATTTTACAACTAAAATATTAATTCAGATTTGCATTGTATTTGTAAAATTATGGAGGTTAAGCCATGGAAGAAACAAAAACGAACAGGTGCAATAAAAAGAAAACTATCAAAAGCATATTCACAATATAATATAGCATCAAAATTTCAAACAGAACAAAGTATAGTAGTTGGTATACATCAGCCAAGCTGCAGCAACCAAATGTCAGAACCGATGTCATGCAAAAATAAGGGTCCCGTACAATTAAAATTATTGGAGCATATTAATACAACCGAAATCAAGAATATTACATTGAAAACAAGCCAAAAGTGTTCTGTAACGTTAGATTCGGACATCAGTGATATAAACATCTTAGTAAGCCTTTTTTTCCCATCGGCTTGGCACTATAGATAATTGAACTTTTCCTTTTTCTGTAGTCTCTACTATCTTGAATGGCATGTTGATCCTAAAATAAATAAGAATTTGAATATAAGTACTTACTTTGAATAACAATATTATGCTTGCACACTTATTTTATTTATTACTAACTACCGATCCAGAGATTACCCCCTACAACACCACAAACTCACAAACACAAACTTTAACTCTTTATAATATAAGTATAGATTATTTATACAGACCTACACAAAAGAAATCAGTTTTATAATAAAATGCGTGCAGTGTCAATGAAGCAAAGCAAGTGAGTGACTGTTGCTTTAGGGAATACTTGCGAGAGCCGCTCGTTCACGCGACGCAAACAGGTTTAAACTTGTTTTCGCGACTACAAGCTGCGTGCCGCTTTGGTTCAAACAAGTTTGAAACTTGAACCGATCGAGTACTTACTCGTTTCTGTAGTAGGTATTATGTCATTCTAATCAATTTGTTTATTTTTTTGAAAACTTTAATGATATTATAGGTATACTATAGATACGTTGCCTGCGCTCTGGACATTGACTGCATGGTTTCCTCTAATTAATATTTAACCCTATTTTGCTGTAATATTAACTTAATGGTCACTTTTAGACAGCGATCGTTATAATTAAATTCTACTTAACAGTAAATATTACTCTTTAGGCTGAAAAATATTCTTATAATAATCGTTTTTAAAGCATAAAGCTTGTTATTAGAATATAAAAAGGGTATAAGCTGTTTAAATTGAGGACGCCATATAGAATAACCTAATAAAATAGATTTTATGTTATAGCTACTTCACTTTAGGGTTTTCTCTTATAAATTTCATCGTAACTACTAACTAAATGCAATACAATTAGGTAGGTACCTACTTTGTTTTACAAAAACCATTTAAACAAAATTATATATACTCTACACAATCGAATTTAACAAATTAGTACACATATATTTTCGATATTATGTATTCTTTGGAGGGCGCGTGAGTTTTTTGCCTAATATTAATATATACATTCACAGAAAAGTATCAGTCGCAAGCAAAATAACAACAGAGAAAATAAATATGAGTAGCTAGGTACTTACCTTCACACTGATAATATATTTATTACCCGTCACAATTTGATTGATCGCGTTAGATTTCACGGAACAGTAAAATTTACAAAATATAATAACACAAATGTTCTACGCGGAGAACATTATTCTTAGGATAAAACTTTTACCAGCCTGAGGCTGTGTATAACGCTGATTTGGAGAATACAGTTGTACTGATGGCTGTGTAATGGTAAATATTTACACCTTAAGTCAGCTTTCACTTTGGATCATACAGCAATAATACAGCTGTTAACCAGCTAAATTTACACTTATAGCTGCATAATTTGGGGCCCCTTTAGGAGTAACAACGGCTGACTAGCCCGCTATACAGCCCCTACTCAACAAAGTTACACAGCCTGAGGTATATAAAATGTCCTTTAGCACAGCCTTTATACAGTTATAAATGCTACTTGGGCACTTTAGACTATTTGTTCGGGAAGTGTTCCAAGATTATGTGTGTATGAGTGATGGAAAAGTCCTCTTACGAGGGGGGCGGGTCATTTCATATCAACCCATATGACTGCTGGGCACGGGTCTCCCCAGTAGCACCTACTTATTATTGATCCTGGGGGGGGGGGGGGTGATGATTATTATTTTCAAGGGTTTTATTTCCAAGACATGAGTTTTTAATGCCAGATTTTTTTCTCACGGCTTTACTCTTGCGAACTTGGCATTAAATGTAGAATCAATCAATTCCGAATTTCGTCTGACGTTCATAAGCGTTGTATTTTGTAACCTCAGTGAATAAAGTACTTTGACTTGACTTTGAATCACGTGTATTTTTTAGACCTAAACACTCACACTCATCTGAAGATTGTTGGGATATTTTTGTACCAAAAAGGAAGGGAAAGGAGGGGAAATTAGTCTAAAACTTTACCCCGTAAAAAGTGGCTAAAAACATCGCGTGATTAATAGACGACCCCTAAGGTGTTGCTTGTATAAAGGTTACCATTCTGTTATCTCGTTATATTGTGACGTTATCCCGAGGCGATAACGAGATTATGCATTTTGATTTTGTACTGATAACAAAACATAACTATGGGTAAGACATGTAGACCACCTTGTAGCCGTTGATAACATTGTATCGAGCAACTGATACTTCGTAAACCGACCCGAACATAATTCGGGTTAATAAGACCGACCTTATTAAACTGAATTGTATTCGGGTCGGCTTTTATCCAGATTGTGCAGTAAATTAGGTTTTCAGTAGCTTTTTTTTAGTATCAATATTAATAAGTAAAAGATAAATACAAAAGCCTCTCTGTAAAACAACATGTTAATTTTTACTTTTAGTACAATTTTCTATAAAATATATGGCTGTAATTGTTCTTTTAATTTAATTAAATGTACTACTACCGTGATTTTTTCACATCTTCAAAAATAACAATTTACTTAGCTGGTAGGGGCACTTGACTTTTACAAAAAAATGCAAATTAATGCTTAATATTTCCCAAACGTATCTCTAAATCGAAAAATGGTCTGGTCTAGGAGCACCTCTACATAATTTGAAAAGACCTATCCAACGACACCCTACAGAATGGGGTAGGTGAGAAAAAATATTATCTACACCCCACTTTACGTGTAGGAAAGGTAAGTACCTAATTTTTGATTAAAGATTTTGTTTTACCACTTTATCGGCGTAACTAATATGTATATCCATGCCGGACAGACGGGCGGTCAGACACAGCTATTTTTTTTACAATTTACTATGGCTAAGGAATCCTAAAAATATATGTGCACAGCAAAAAAGCTCCGACACGTCAGACAAAAATGAATTTCTGTTTTGTATTGAGGGTTAAAAAATAAATCAAAAGACGTATAAGCAGTTAGAAATAAAAGTAAAGTTTGTGAATGACAAGAGACATCTCAACATAAGTCTTAAAGTAAATAACGCGATACACAACATACCTTCTTGTAGTCGAAATTCAGAGCAGTCTCTAAGTTTATTTCAAAAACAAAAATAATTATATTTTTCATGTCCCAGCCGGCGAAGGGTCCCTTAACGCTAAGCTGCTTATAAAATAAACATTGCCCAACGAACTAAAAAAGCCTAAAGAACTTAGAACCTTAAGCTGGGACCAGACATGTGTATAACGCGAATACTCAGCACATAAAGTCTGCATCACCGAAGCAATGAGGTAATTACCATTTTATCCAGAGGAGTACCTGAGATCATTTTTTGAAGGTTTTCGTACTTAAAAAACGGCAAAATTTATATCGATATACAACAAACCAGGCCCAAAGCAAGTGTTTGTGTGAATGCATCGAGTGAACCCACTCTGTGTGATTTATTTCATTACTCAAAATCGGTGAACGTACATCGTGAGGAAATCAGTATGTCCTAGAAATTAAACAATTCCAAGAACTATGATATCCAATCTGTAGTGGATCCTAGTGGTGGGTTATGTTATGAACCACTCGATAGATTGTAAGCTCGATATATTGGTATCGGTTGGTCACTGCGAAATACGACTATTTCGCTGCCGTGCGACGATTGAACGCACACGAGACTCACAAGGGGTCCAAAGAGTTGACGACGCCAGAGCGCAACGAAGCGAATGATCCTTTATCGATAGAACGTACGGTCCAACGTAGTGTCAATTAAATGCACATTTTCGCAAGTCACAAAAGTACATCTAAATTGATGTTACGTAGTTGGTAGGCGTTATTGACACAGTGAACCCTGTTACTCTGTGACATCACTGTAAGCTGCGTTGCTCTGCATTACTACATCGCACGGGGCACTTGATGCGTTTATGCAACACTACACAATACACAGTGTGGCGTCTTTCTTACACACATCTGACCCCGGCTTTAGTTAAACATATTCGGAACCGTCCCTTCTCTGGCTTAAACAGAGCCAAACCAAAATGTGCTTACACAGAAATATTCTTTGGAAACAAAGGAAAGTAGCGAGTGTAACGTTATTGCGTCATCCAATCTGGTATTATGACGGCATCGGCATACAGGTGCCTGGCCAAACAGTAGCGAGTTATATGAAACTCAAACAAGCCGATCGCGTTGTTCAGTAACAACGGACGGGCTACTTTTAGTTGCTTTCAACGTGTGGCTCAACTTCTACGCAACAATGGAAAATTCTGTTATTCGGATGGATGTGAAATAATTTCTTATTGTTTAATTGTTTCCTGACTTGCTAAGAACTAGGAAGAATACTCATCAGAATAAATAAATTGTGAGACCATAACTTCAAATCAAATTTTCAAATGTAGTGTTTTAATGTTAAGCCAAAAAGTTAATCAAAACAAGCTATATTCTATGATTTTATTTCTTCCCTTTTTAAATTCCTGTTGGACCACACTTTTGTGCGCGGGACTATAGGGATATACTTACTATACAGGGTGATTTGTAATATACTACCAACCTTTCGCCCGTGGCTTCTTTACATAACACTAAATAACTTTGTAACATCAGTTTTAGACAATATTAAACATATTAACCCTTTAAGAGCGGCGCTAGCCTAATGGTTAAGGCATCGGCATCGCAATCGTGAGGTCACGGATCCTCCTCGGGTCCATCCTACCCATTACACTACCGACGTGAACCCACTCCTAACACAAGCCATTGAGCTTAGGTGGAGGAGTTAACAGGATTGCTAGTAATGTGGGACCACAATTCTACATTCACACATCTTATAAATCAAAAAGTCACCGACCACTTGTTTTTGGCATTATGACCTTAACAACCTACAGACTATTTTACTGGCCCTAAATCTGACAAAGAAACATCGGTTTTACTCCGGGGTCTCTCAGATGTGTGATAAATGGTTGTAGACAAAAGGGTTATAAGTAATGTATTTTTTTTTTAAATACATATTACGAAGTTAATTGGTTAAGTGGTAATTTAAAGACACCAACAGCTGGAGGTTATTAGTGTATTAGAAACTAGCTGACCCGCGCAACTTCGTATGCGTAAATTTTTCCTGTTTTCCTCCGCTCCTATTAGGCGTAGCGTGATGTTATATAGCCAATAAGCTTCCTCGATAAATGGGCTACCCAACAGAAAAAGATTTTTTTAAATTAATTTGATGGTAAATTTCATCAAAATGCAAAAACTGCTAAGCCGGAGGTCGTGGGTTCGATCCCCACCTAGGATAAAACTTTGTCCGATGAGCACGATGGTTTATTCTGTGTCTGGGTGTTATTTATCTATAATATGTATGTAATTAGAAATTTATAAATAACTATTTTTTTTTTTTTAAAGACTACTCCCGCCTTGGTGTACAAGCCCTGTGTCGCGGGGGACTTTACAAACATACAAGTCACGGACACAAAGTACACCCAGACTCGGAACAACAATTTGTGGATCACACAAAGTGGTGTCCCGTGTGGGAATCGAGCCCACGACCTCTTGCGTAGCAGTCGGACACACTCCCACTGTTCCACAGAGGCATTATATAAGTAGGTTTATCAGTTGTCTGGTTGCCATAATACAAGCTCTGCTTAGTTTGGGAGTAAGATGATGTTGTGTGACAACTCACACTTAGGTACGTTGACGTTAACTAATAGGGACAACTCCATAAATATTATTATCTAATAGGTATATAAAATTCTCGTGTCACAGTTTTCGTTGTCGCTTCGGAGGAGTATCCTCCGAAACGGCTTGACCGATTTTGATGAAATTTTTTGTGCTTATCCGGTATCTATGAGAATCGGCCAACATCTATTTTTCATACCCTTAAGAGTTTGTTTGTTTGTTTGAATGCGATAATCTCAGGAACTACTGGGCTGCACTGAAAAAATATTTTATTGTTGTATAGCCCATTTATCGAGGAAAGCTATAGGTTATGACATCACGCTACGACCAATAGGAGCGGAGCAGCAATGAAAAATGTTGTAAAAAAAAAAAAAAAAAAGAAAAAAGGGAAAATTTACGCAGACGAAGTTGCGCGGGTCAGCTAGTATTATATATTATTAAATAAATATTTATTTATTGAATACTTCCATAGTAACAACTCGATCTGGGGCCTTATTCACTATCTTTATTTCGCTGTCGTGAAAAGGCCGTGCGAACTGGTGCATGCGCGGTGCGCTCGAATATGTCCTAAGTGTATTGCCGTGTGGTGCCGGCTTAAGAATAGTACCACCCCATCTCTACCCGTGGGTGTCGTCAAGGCGACTAAGGGATTTTACCCCGGAGGACGGGCAGCAGCGTCCTCTGTGTACTTAAAGCCTTACTACGATCGCCAACCCGCTCGCCAAGCGTGGCGATTATGGCAATTACCCCCAGGATCTACATACTAGTAGGTTCTACTGGGGAGACCCGTGCCCAGCAGTGGGCCATCTTATGGGTTGATATGTATGTATGTATTGTAAGTGAATAAGGACCCTGTTCTGCACGATTTTGTTATGCCTAAACCGCTGAGGCTATTTTGGTGGTTGGTTACGAAGACATCGCTAAACTGCCGTCATGAACCCGTGACCACGATCGGTGCTATCGGTGCAATCCGTGCAATTCGATCGAAACGTCGTCGTCGGTTAAATAAAAGGCTCGTAGCTTTGAATATTTCACGCGATTAGGTCCCGTTAATCTGTACATTATATAAAATTTGAGTGTTTTTGATGTCAAAATAACATATTTTTACTAAATGCATATGAAAATATATATACCACTTATAAAAAAAACGCAATTTTTAAGATTTTTATCCGTCTGTCTGTTAGTGCTAATCTTCGAAACGGCTGGACGGATTTTGACGGGCCTTTTACTGTCATTTAACTGATGATGTGAGGAGCACTATCCTCACATCATCAGCTATCTGACAGTAAAAGTCCCGTCTCCGAAACGGCTGGACGGATTTTAACGGGACTTTCACTGTCAGATAGCTGATGATGTAAGGAAACGTCTGTAGACAGTGATCAGCACGGCAGCTTCACGTGGCACAGCTAGTTTTCTAATATGTGTAAAAATCGCGAAAGTTTAAATGCAATTATTTTGATGAATTTTGGTAAACAGATAGATGGGGCTTAGGAAATGATAAGGTACCTACTTTACGCAGGTGGAATCGCGAGCAAAACCAAACAAATTAATCAATTTGTTATTTATTAATGGAGTCGACCCGTGACCACGATCGGTGCAATTCGATCGAAACGTCGGGTAAATAAAAGGTTCGTACCTTTAAATAATTCACGCGATTAAGTCCCGAAATATAACTAATATGTATAAAAATCGCGAAAGTTTAAAAACAATAATTTATTAAATGATTTTGTATTCGCTATGAAAACAATGATATCACATTTATTTCTTTGTCAGCATTGTCATTTTATTGGATCCGTTTTTGATTATACAACGTAATGAATAATAAAAGTAGTTAATTTAATTTCCGTTAATAATGAATGAGGAATACATTCACTTTAGTATTAATATTTGTTGAATAAATACTGATTGTGATTGTTTCTAGTCATTTAAAAAGTTGAATAGACAGTTTTAGTTAACTATACTAATATTATAAAGCTGAAGAGTTTGTTTGTTTGTTTGAACGCGGTAATCTCAGGAACTACTGGTCCGAATTCAAAAATGATTTTACTGTTGGATAGCCCATGTATCGAGGAAGGCTATAAGGCTATAACATCACGCTACGACCAATAGGAGCGGAGCAGTAGTGAAAAAAGTAGCAAAAACGGCGAAAATTTACGCAGACGAAGTTGCGCGAGTGAAACTATGTATAAAAAGTTTTTTTTTTGTTTTTAAAAGACGACTCCCGCATTAGGGTACAGGCCCTGTGTCGCGGGGGACTTTATAAACATACTAGTCACGGACACAAAGTACACCCAGACTCGGAACAACAATTTGTGGATCACACAAAGTGGTGTCCAGTGTGGGTATCGAACCCACAACCTTTTGTGTAGTAGTCGGACACACTCCCACCGCGCCACAGAGGCAGTGGCGAAAAGTCTCGTGGTTAGTGACCCTGACTGCTAAGCCGGAGGTCGTGGGTTCGATTGCCACACGGGACACCACTTTATGTGATCCACAAATTGATGTTCCGAGTCTTAAATTTGTATTATAATGTTCATTCTTTAGCGTGCGAGAATGGAGTCATATAAGCAAGCTAACCTAACTCTTAACCAAAATGTTATTAAAACACATTGAACACATATTGCAACCCGTTGCGTTCGAAAATCGTTTCGAGCAACTTCTGGACGGGCATAAAAATAACAATTTAGACATTCCGATACAGCACGAGTTTCCGCCATTTTCTAAAACCTAGTGCCACAGAGAAATGTAAAGTATTTTTATTGCAACGCTAGTTTCCTGAAACTGACACCAGATGGCGAATTTGTAATGGCAGTGAATAAACAATGAATTTTGCTTCGGTCATCTGATGCATGAACGGGATTTTGTTTTTTTTAACTGGTAACACTGGTATAGCGTGGCATAAATTTTGTTCGAAATTCAAATTTCTTTTGTTTAAGTTAGGATTTCACTTTGGTTTATTGAGATGCAAGATTGTTGTTTTACTATTTCGCGCGAAACTTGTATGTAATATTCTTTATATTTAAATCGCTAGACGAATTCTTACAATTAATACGCCATTAGATTCGTCTTGACCGCCAATGTGTTCTTATAGCTTGACCACAACCGCTGTGCCGCTCCTTAGGTATGCGCGGGGAGGCGGGGTGCGGGCAGGAAAGATCACGGACACACAAGAGTCTGTCGTCGTGTCGGATAGATCTGAAGATACCGAAGTACAATATTTTTGGCTCTGTATAGGTACATACTTATTATTTATACGCCGCTCGCATACCTAAGGAGCGGCACAGCGGTTGTGGTCAAGCTATAGTCAAGTGACGTTTAAAAACAAACATGGCGACTGTGATATGTCAAAATATTGAGTTGATAAAAATTTGTTTCGAATGCTTACTGCTTTATAGGTATCAAATTATAGGGTGCATAGCAAGCATTTCAAAATGGTATGATAAGCTTTTTGACCGTAATACTAAGCAGTTAGTTATCAATTTTCAATACTTTACGATACCTGTACAGTTCGTAACCACATTCAAGTAATGACAGTTAAAAGAAAGGTTTAATGAAACTCAATAAATAAGTGTTGTAAATAATTAGATAACTAGTAAGTAAATCTGAGAATTCAGCTCCAAAAGCCACTTTAAATAGCAATAATTTTACACTTTACCTAACGTGTCCATTATTTTAAAATTTTACTTTTAATTCAAAAATCTTTTGTTACGAAACTCTTTTATTTTCACACAATACATGGTTGTTATATGTATGACAATGAAATTAATACTCTTATAGTGAAAAATATTTATAAAAGACAATCATCATCAGCCTATCGCAGTCCACTGCTGGACATAGGCCTCTCCAATTGCACGCCACTTTGTTCTATCTTCGGCTTCTCGCATCCAGCTCCTACCAGCCGTTTTGCGTAAATCATCACTCCACCTGGCCTGAGGGCGTCCTACACTACGTTTGCCAAGCCGCGGTCTCCACTCAAGAGCTCGTATACCCCAACGGTTGTCGGTTCTTCGGCTAATATGGCCAGCCCACTGCCACTTCAACTTGCTAATCCGGTGGGCTATGTCGATAACTTTGGTTCTCTGCCGGATCACCTCATTTCTGATTTTGTCCCTAAGAGAAACTCCGAGCATAGCCCTTTGCATAGCCCGCTGAGCGACTTTGAACTTGTGGACCAGCCGTACCGTCAGTGTCCACGTTTCGGCTCCGTATGTCATGACGGGTAGGACGCACTGATTAAAGACTTTAGTCTTTAGACATTGTGGGATCGACGATGAGAATGACTTGACGTAGCTTGCCAAACGCTGCCCAACCCAACCGAATTCTCCTGTTCACCTCGTCCTCGAAGTTGTTTCTACCTAACTGCAATGACTGCCCGAGGTACACATATTTTTGAACAACTTCGAGAACGGCACCGTGCACCGCTATCGGTTCCGGTAGTACATGTTCATTGAACATGACCTTGGTTTTATCCAAGTTCATCCGTAGGCCGATGCGTACAGAGGAGTCAGCCAGGTCATTCAGCATTCGTTGCAGGTCCTGCAGCGTTTCCGCCATGATGACAATGTCGTCTGCAAATCGCAAGTGAGAGATGTTTTCACCATTGACGTTGATGCCCTGCCCTTTCCAGTGCAGCGTCTTGAACATATCCTCCATTGCATTTGTGAATAGTTTCGGGGAAATAACGTCCCCTTGTCTCACTCCTCGATGCAATGGTATAGGCTTTGTTTGCTGATTCTGTACTTGGACGGACATGGTGGCGGCTTCGTAGAGACATCTCATCACTTGGATATATCGCCAATCTACTTGGCATCGCTGCAGAGACTCCAGAACGGACCAGATTTCAATCCAGTCAATGGCCTTCTCATAGTCCACGAATGCTAGACACAAGGGCTGATTATACTCCTGGGTCTTTTGTATAATCTGCCGCCCTGTGTGTATGTGGTCTATGGTGCCATATCCGCTCCGAAATCCAGCCTGTTCCGGTGGTTGGAATTCGTCAAGTCTTCGCGCAAGGCGGTTCGTGATGACTCTTGAAAACAGCTTATAGACGTGGCTTAGAAGAGAAATAGGTCGGTAGTTCTTCAGCCGGGTCTTAAAAGACAATACAGTCTATCAATGAAAATTTGGAATAGTTACTATTATATCAATGAAAGCTATACCACAAAACATCGAAACTACAGAAGCTAACCTTTACACGTACCTCACTCGAGCTACACTAATCCCGTTATTCATAAAAAATAATTAAAAAAATAAACAAGGTACCCTTCACATTTATTATCATGCAGTTCAGGCATAACTCCGCCATAATATTGACGGATTATCATTTTTTTTTTCGGAATACATAGGTTCCAAAACTGTCCCCTATAAATTTCATAAAAATCTGATGATGACTTTTATGACAACAAAACTCCACAATAAGCGTGAAAACTGCCTGATATTTTATGTTCGTGAGCGATTTCTACGTGAACATTGCTCGAGCGTTGAGATAGTGAAATAATTGTAATACTTAATATTATCTTAATATATTGTAAAAGTTTACATTCTGTACTTTCAGTATTTTGTGTGTGTGTGTGCACATTACTAGCAATATCGTTAACCCGTTACAGTTAAGTCAAATAGCTTGTGTTAGGAGTGGATTCAGGTTGTTCGAACCGTGGAGGCGCTCCAGCCGGTCCTGGAGGAGTGGGCAGGGCGGCAGCACGGGACCCTTTCCTTCCGGCTGGTGCAGGTCCTTTCCGGGCACGGCTGCTTCGGGAAGTACCTGCACGCGGTTGCTAGGAGGGAACCGAGTCCCGCCTGCCACCACTGCGACTGCGGTGAGGACTCGGCGCAGCACACCCTCCAGCATTGTCCAGCTTGGGAGGGGCAGCGTCGAGTTCTCACCGCAGTGGTCGGAAGTGACCTCTCGCTGCCGGCCGTGGTTCTGTCCATGGTCCGGAGCGAGGGGTCGTGGAATGCGGTCGCATCTTTCTGTGAGGACATCATCTCGCAGAAGGAGGCGGCGGAGCGCGTCAGGGAAGAGAGCTCCCTGGCGGATCCGTTCCGTCGCCGGCGAACCGGGCGGCGTCGGCGCGCATATCTGCGCCTGATGCCGCCTTAGGTGGGGCTGCGGGCGGGCGTACGGGGTAATCTGCCTCGCCCGCGGCCTTCCGTGGAGGCGCGGCGCCCTGTGTGTATCCAGGAGCCGCGTAGGTGTGAAATGCCTGGAACGCTACAACATCGCGTCCGGGCATTGCCACTGGGCGGGCCGCCGACGGTATAACACATTCCGGCGGCCCGTCCGCGAAGCGATACACGGCTGTTTTTTTAGTGGGTGCAAACCCCACACTACCTCCACCGTCTTCCCCGGACGGTGGGGGTGTTCGTCAGGAATTTTTCCCGCCAGACCAAAAAAAAAAAAAAAAAAAAAGGAGTGGATTCAGGTCGCCACGTTAGTATAATGGGTAGGATTCGAACCTGCGACCTCTCAATTGCGAGTCCGATGCCTTAACAATTTCTCTATAAATCGACAATAGTGACTGGTCTGTTGGTCTAGTGGTTAATGACCTTGAGTGCTAAGCCTGTAGTGGGTTAGATCCCCACCCAGGACAAATGTTTGAGTGACGAGTATGATTAATTATTATGTGTCTTGGTGTAATTTAACTATATTATGTATGTATTTACAAATATATATGACTGGCCTGTTGGTATAGTGGTTAGTGACCCTGACTGCTAAGCCGGAGGTCGTGGGATCGATCCCCGCCCAGGATAAAACTTGATGTGACGAGCACGATGGTTTATTTTGTTCTGGGTGTAATTTATCTATAATAATTATGTATGTATTTAAAAATATATATGTATGTTTATCTGTTGTCTGGTTGGCGTAGTACAAGCTCTGTTTAGTTTCGGATCAGATGATGTTGTGTGAGTTGTCCCAAGATATTATCTATAATCTATAATCTATACTAATATTATAAAGCGGAAGAGTTTATTTGTTTGATTGTTTGTTTGTTTGTTTGTTTGTTTAAACGCGCTAATCTCAGGATCTACTGGTCCGATTTGAAAAATTCTTTTTTTGTTGGATAGCCCATTTATCGAGGAAGGCTATAGGATATATAACATCGCGCTACGACTAATAGGAGCGGAGAAGCGACGAGAAATGTTTCAAAAACGGGGAGAAATTACGCATACGAAGTTGCGCGGGACAGCTAGTAATATTATAAAGCTGAAGAGTTTGATTGTTTGAACGCGGTAATCTCAGGAACTACGAGTCCGAATTGAAAAAATCGTTTTCTGTTGGGTATCCCATTTATCGGGGAAGGCTATAGGCTACATTACATCACGCTACGATCAATAGGAACGGAGTAGCAGTGAAAAATGTCGCCAAAGCGGGGCAAATACGCACACTAAGTTGCGGGGGTCAACTAGTCTTATATAATAACTAGTTCACCCGTGCAACTTCGTATGCGAAAATAGCCTATAACCTATAACCTTCCTCAATCAATGGGCTATCTAATTGTAAAATAATTCTTCAATAACAATAGTAGATCCTGAGATTATTGCGTGCAAACAAACTAACAAACTCTTCAGCATTATAATATTAGTATTTAGATTATTAATATTTTTGCAACAAGCATGTTGTTGCCGTAGTACAGGCTCTGCTTAGTTTCGTATCAGATAGCTTTGTGTGAATTGTTCCAAGATATTATTATTCATTTTGTCTGAGCTTATATTTATTAAAACAACAATTGTTTCGCTCTGAAACAAGACTTTATAAACACACTTAAGCTATTTTTAGAACGACCTTAAAACACCTGCTAAGTTCATTGTCCAACTGAATTTTAATAAGAGCGTAGGTATTACTCTGCCTACAGGCTACACCGAAATTATATTTTGTAAATGAGGTTTTGTTTGTAGGTGGGCTTGTGAAATTTGGGGTGGTTGCTCACTTCAGTTAATTGGTGATAATGCTTGCCCGACTGCGACAAAGAAGGAGGGTTATGTTTTTCGAGTATCTGTATGTATATATTGTATTTATATATGCTATGCCAAAACGGCTTGTTTGCAAATTTTAGCTGGAGAGGTATCGTTAGATTTGTCTCAGTAGTGAGGGTACATGTACTGTACATCAAAATTAGAAAAAAATGACGGATTTTTGGCCCCAAAATAATTACAATAATATCTTGGGACAACTCACACAACGTCATCTGATCCCAAACTAAGCAGAGCTTACAAGCTTTGCTTAGTTTGGGATTTTAATAAGAGTGGTATTACTCTGCCTACAGGCTAGACCGAAATTATATTTTGTAAATTAGGTTTTGTTTGTAAGTGGGCTTGTAAACTTTATTTTATTTAGGGTGATTGCTCACTTCACTTAATTGGTGTTAGTTATTTATGGGAGAAAATGTAACATACTATTTTTACCCGACTGTGCAAAAGAGAGAGGAGGGTTATGTTTTTCGAGTGTATGTATATATATATATATATGCTATGCCTAAATGGCTTGTTCACTAATTTTAGCTAGAGAGGTACAGTTATATTCGTCTCAGTAGTGAGAGTAATGTACACAGTACCTACATTAAAATTAGAAAAAATAAATTGGTGGATTTTTGGCGCCAAGCTACTTATACCAATTATTAATTTTAAGCAGTCTGGTTTTTATTTTTGAAAAAATGTAGCTTGTATTCAGTTTAAGATACCTACACACATGTCACAAAACAGTGCATTCGGTTGATACAAGGGAGTAATTTTAGGATTTTACAAAATTATTTTCTATGAATAAATTTCTCTTGCCGTAAGTGAACGATAAGTCCAATAAATTTATTACGAAACAGGGTATACAAAACCATATACATAAAAAAAATATAAAAATAAAAAACCCTCCTGCACAAAAAAGATGGAAACAAGATCCCTAGATAATTATATAGTTTCATGCAGTCGGACTTAGTAAAGTGCCTCCGACTGCATGAAATTATATAATTAATTTGGGGATCTTGTTTTCATCTTTTTTGTGTATGCGGGTTTTTTTATTTTTATAATTTATTTTTTTATTTAATACTTTTCAGTAGTTGTAGTATGTAACCGATGTAACAACTAACTTTTATCACAGCTATTGTCAAATATTGAAAATTGAAAAACTAATTGTTGCTAACTAACTTTTTTAGTATTACCGTCATAGTCATGTTATACCTTTTTTAAATGCTTAAGATGAGCCCTTTAATTTGATACCCATATTGCAGTATTCAAAACAACTTTTTTTTCACACCTTTTTTTGACATCTCACAGCCGCCATGTTGTTTTTTTTAAACGTCATATCTAAGAACACTCGGGCGATCAAGACGAATCTAACGACGTTTTAATAGTACAAATCAGTTCAGCGGATTGTGAGATATCAGGTAAAAAAGAATATTACATACATACATACATACATAGTCCTAGTCGGGTAATAATTAGGCAGCAGATACATAATAACATCTAATAATAAATCTTAGGACAACACACACAGTCATCACTCACTGTCCCAAGATATTATTTAACTCCTTGTTCAGTATTTGTACGCATTTTCATTGCGCAAGGCCAATTACCTTCTTTCTCTACATAATTATAATTCAAAACACACGTAAAATACTTGTAGGTATAATTAAATAAAAACGAAAGTCCGATAAATTTTACGACAAAAACCTCAGACATTAAAGTGGGTTCTTATAATTCAATACGGCCTACAACTTTCTACTAAACTTTGGTACAAAGGCGGGCTTTTGTGGCACATTCGTAATGAGCGAGGAATAGCTGAACGGAACGGAGTTTAATCTGCTAAAATAAGATACACTAGATGCGCTAAATCATACATATTAAGCGGCGGTAGCCTAACAGCTAAGGCATCGGTCTCGCAATCGTAAGGTTTGAATCCTACCCATTATACTACCGACGTGAACCCACTCCAAACACAAGCCACAGAGCTTAGCTGGAGGGGTTAACAAAATTGCTAGTAATGTGGGACTCAATCCCACATTGCTAGTTATTTTAATAAAAAAAAAATAAAAAAAAATGCCGACTACGGAGGAGGATTATGTGTTTGACGCGTCTATGTATTCTTCTAATGTTCCTACGTCCGTTCCTAACTTCTCAAGGGCTTAACCGATTTTAGTAACGGCCAGTCTCAATAATCTACCTATCGATTGTTTGGCTACTAAAGGTTTAAAGTGTTTTGTTTAAGAATTCTGACATATTTTGTATGGAGCTAATGTCAAATATATGCCTTTAGTTGCCACATCCATCGATAGTTAGATTATTGAGACCGGCCGTAAATGCAAGCACATAAAATTATTATATTATCTAAATGGCGGATTTTTTTTACGTTAATAACGCCCGCACGGCGGAAAGAAATTCTAAGACCCTCGGATGGGGTATTAAATTTAAGGGCTCTAAAAGGCAAGTACGAAAATATATTTAATCTATATGTTTAAAAATGTTTCAAGTGACAAATCATAGAAAGAACAAAAAACAAACAGTTCTTACTGACTTACAAAATTACCAACAATTACAGAATTACCAACATACTAGGTTTCTGAATAGAAATAGGTATATTAGTTACTTGTTTTCCAACGTCCAATAAGGAAGAGTTCGTTTTTTTCCACATAAGATAGACTCTTTGATCGTACTTTTATTGAGGGCAGGTTTACTGTTGGCAAGTTTAAGCCTTTTGCCGTTTTGGTACCCACCAAGACCGCAAAAGACCATAAAACAGCATAGTTTGAGTTATTTTGGCTTTTTTAAAGGATACTATAGCAAAAGTAATTACCAGTAATTACACTTGAAACAGTAATATGCAAGTCACCTTTGGCCAGGTAAAGGAGACATACGAATTACTGTTTTAGAATAAAAATATAAGCGCCTCCAACCTATAGGCTATATTACCAGGTATTTAAAAGGCGCCCCCAACCTATAGGCTATATTACCTCCATAGGTAATACCTATAGCCTATAGGTTGGGGGCGCCATTTTACCTATGTAAAATGGAAATATTCATAATTAGGTCAACCGACTGGCCAGGCAAGAAAATCATAGCTTAGGTGACTGTCTTTTCCTGTCATTTTACGAGTTGAACAAAAACAGAAACAACAAAACTCGCTCCGCTTGTAATGGCAACCCAGCTTCAGAAAGGTCGCGGTACGAACGAGAAAAATCTTGAACATCCAAACGGCCTGTTATGCGAAAAGTTGTATTAAGTTTATAAGTCAAGTGTATTGCAAGAGTTTTTATTTAGATGTGTGTTCTTATTTTGGCGAATATTTTTGTAAGTGCCATATATTTGGCTTAAAGTACTTTGCGTAGAATACGCGGAAGTAACGTTGAAATCGAGAGTCACTTGAGTTCATTAATAAATTGATGGTAATGGTTTCCTAATTGATTTCCTAGATTTGACTGGACAACTACGCAGGAGACATTACTATGCGTTTCAAATGAGTTGATAACTGTCATGATGACATTTTGATTCGCATTACGACTGCAACTTCATTGTATGATGTAAGGTCAGCAATAAATGATTCGTAAAATGGTGTCATTAGTATTACACAGAAGTAACTACCTACTCTAATGAACTACATTTAAGCACTGTATTTTACTATTTACTAATATAGTTAAGTTTTAGTTAAAAAAAAAACACGACTGACTGTAAGACTTATATTTTGCCTATTTACTTATTTTTGTTTGGTGTTTATTAAATAATAAAAAATACTATTAATATTATAATAAAGAAAAATATTAGGTACATAGTTCAAAGCAAATAAATAATACGTCCGTTCCATTACCATAATACACATACGTATTTTACCCGACTTGGGAGTTTTTGTTGCTAGCGGTACAATTTTGACAAGTACAGAGTGATGTTGTCGCGGTCGCGACTATCTTCTCATTTGAAACGCATAGTACACAAGTGTATGCGCAGGCACAAGTGCACTCTCTATTCTCTCTCTCATAGTCCGAGAGATTAGGCGCAGGACCGACGGCTTACGATAAATTACTGTGTCAGTGACAGTACCTGCATATATACAAACGTCATTTCGTTACTTGTCAAATTGACATTATAATGTCACTAAAATGACAACAGTTCTTTGAAACGCACTAGCTGTTGTCCTTGAACTCGATCACATGGTAATTTTGACTGACATATCTATCCCAGGGGAATCGTAAATTGTGGAATTTAAAATTAAAGCTATTCCAGACCATAATTTATCTCTGTGGCAAATTTTATCCAGATTCGTTCAGCCGCTCGAGAGTCATTGAGTAACAAACATCCATCATTCCATCCATACAAACTTCCACATTTCTAACATTAGTGTAGATTAACTAGCTGCCCCACGCAAATTAGTCTGCGTCAATTTTCCCTCGCAATTAAAAAAAAAACTATACGACCTTTTTTCATACCAACCAAATATACGGAAAAAATGATTAAAATCGGTCGAGCCATTTTGGGGGAGTTCGACCACAAACACCGTGACACGAGATTTTTATATAATAAAGAAGAAGATTCTGAAAATATTGTTATACAAACGTCGATTATTTGAAAAGTGCTCGAATTATTTTTAAAATCAAAATTAAGTCCTATTTCAGTAAAATGTTCTATCTACAATATATAAGATACTTTCCCTTCGTGTGGCATAGTTTTGGGACACCCAGTAGAATAGAACATTTATTTATTTGCTAAAATATGGCGGTACCTCTTTCCTTGTTCAGTCTGTTTCCCTCTGGAATTCGCTGCGCCCCGAAATTAGACTGGCACCTAATCGTCTTAATTTTAAATGGAAACTACGTTCTGGATGAACTAGTTGAATCACCTCTACATTTATAACTTAAATGTAATTTATGTAGGTATATTAGTATTTATGGTATGTAAGTATGTATGTATGTTTAATTGGAATTTGTTATATTTTTCTTCTTTTTAGTTTTATTTGTTTGATTGTATGTAATATTACAGGTTTCTGCACCTACATACTACATTTCTACATCGCCCTAAGGTAGACTGGCAGAGAATGCTTTTAGCATTAAGTCCGCCTCTGTACAATTTTGTGCATAAAGTTTTAAATAAAAATAAATAAATAAATAAATACATTGATGTTATAGTAAGATTAAGTTCGGATATATTTTGCCAAATAATGGCATATTATTTAGTGATTAATAACTGTACATTCAGTTATTCATTACTCATTCATGCATATTATATTAAATTAATTGTATTGTTGTTCATGTCAAATAATCATAAATTAATCTAAAACTTCATCATTCAAGTCATATAAGTTCATGTCAATAATCTGTTAATTAAGTAATAATTTAATTAAAATCATTTTGTTATAGGTAACTTTCGAATATCTGCAGGTAAGTAAATGGTTATATATTTGTATACACATGCAATACGCATTTCTTTTAAACATTTCTAATTTTATTCGAGGTAGACATAGTTTTTCCCTAAGCCGTGTTCGGCTATTTTCTTTATCACTAAATGTTACAAAGAAATGTGGATATTGTTTAACAACCATGCATAAATCTAATATATACATGCTTGGTTATGTGTAAATGTTAGCCTAGACTATGAGACCGTACCTAAGCACGGATGCAAAATTATACCCATATACCTACCAAATTTCATATAAATCGGTTCAGCTGTTTAAGCATCAAAACGTAACAGACAGTCAAACATACATATTATTATATAATATCAGTAGATATGGAAGTATGGATGAGTAGGGTTTCAGAAATATTTTTTTAAATATTGTTTTTAAGTACAATAATTGCATTTTGAAAGATAGAAATTTGAAGTCCAGACTCAGGAATCGAACCCGAGACTTCCGTAGCCAAACCGGGGCCAGAAGCGAACCACCTATCTGGACTATGTAACTAGACCTCAAATTTCTCTATCCCTTGATGCTCGCGAGTTGGGCCCTCGCAGAGCCATCTAGTCGGTAGTTAAAGAACTATCACGGCTTTTGTTATTGCTTCGTTACAGAGAGCATTTTAACAACTTATGATGTCGCAGGCCGAATATTGAAGTAATTTTTATAGGCATTTCTTGCCAATTACTTTACAAATACAATAATTGCATTTATGAAAGATAGTTTTTTTTTTAACTCTAAAATTTCAACGTTCGACAGTCGTTTTCTTTAACAAAAGCTACTGAAGACATAATCCGTGGAATCCACTCGGGGTAATAAGTCATTACTTATATATTTCCATCAGCCTCCATGGGAAGATAGCCACCTGCCACGATCCATCTTTCAGTACTTCATCTACCAACAAACGGCTTTTAAGCCAGTAAATCTTCATTAAAAACCGATTACTAAGAATACACGGAGTTTCAACAGTTTCAGCTTTTTCGTGGCTGTGTTTTTGTTTGAAAGTGAAACATTTTTAACTAATTTAGACATTTTTAACTATTATATTGATTAATGATTTGTTGTTTTTAACCGCCTTTAAAAAAGGTGGTTCTCTGTTTGAGCCGCATATATGTACCTATATATATGTATTTTCGCGATTTTCTCAAAAGCTAGAAATCCAATTTAGATGGGGTTTTCGCTTTTCGACTGTTTATTTTTTTGGGCCGGTTTTAGTGTATAAAACATTGTCCTATGTTGAAAAACCCCAGACATATAGGCCGTTTTAGCACCTGTCCCACCAACGACGATGAGCGAGAAGCGAGTAGCGATTTATCACTCAAGAAACGGAAACAGTTGTATTTTGTAAATCTCGTCCGTGTAAACAAAAGTGATGCGCCGGCTGTGGGAGCGGTGAGCGACCAACTATTAATATCTATCTCTTTTGTTCACACCGAATCTACATAAGTATGTATGTGTCTTGGGCGATTAAATCGCTACTCGCTACTCTTTTTCTGTTTAGTGTAGTCGACTGTATTCGACTGCCTCTGTGGCGTAGTGGGAGTGTATCCGACTGCGACGCAAGAGGTCGTGGGTTCGATCCCCACCCAGGATAAAACTTTGTGTGATGAGCACGATGGCTTATTCTCTGTCTGGGTGTTATTTATCTTTAATATGTATGTATATATAAGTATGTTTATCAGCTGTCTGGTTTCCATAGTACAAGCTCCGCTTAGTTTGGGATCAGATAACATTGTGTGAGTTGTCCCAAGATAGTATTATATATTATTATTATAGTCTATACTCTGGGGTTTAGGATAGAGTTAGCGAAATTTTCGTTCGGTGATGCTCTTGATATGCTTTTTTTTATTTTTCATAAGAAAGTTATTTTTGTTTTTTGTTTAACTATAATTACTCTACATGCATGTGGTGCATCTATTCGTGATAAAAAGTTATATTTTAAAAACAATGTGAAATTTAGAATTACTGGAATTCACAATATTTTAAAAACATATCAACTATGTACGCGTACGCGCATAACTTCAAAACGACTGCACTAAATTGGATAATTATTTTTTTATTGGTTATTATCAGGATAAGATTTGTGTTAAAGATTCTTTAAATAATACGGAAAATTACTCCCTTGTGCAGCCGGGACGGGCATCTAGTTATTTATAATGAATTAATTAATTAACATATTATTATATATTAATATATTATTATTAATATATTATTATGAATATATAATGAATGAATGAATGAATATATCATTCATTCATTCATTATAGTTCACGAGAAACCGTTGAAAACACGGAAGGATTCCGTGCAATGACCCAGGCCTTTTTCTGTGAAGAAAACATGTCAAATAAAACCATTCCTTGCTAGTGTAAAGATGTACAAAACGACGGAGGGCTCTATTTTTTATTTTACTATTTAAAGATGTGGTGAGTATTGCTGACATCGACAAGTTGGATGATTTTTTTACTTGTTAGGCTTATAAAATACATATTATTAGTTAGGCAAAACTGTTAAAGTCCGGGTTTCAATCAGCCATCGGGTAGCCGGATTGAAAACCGGACGGTAGCTTTCGTACGTCCCGGTGTCTGTCCGGTTCGGTCGCCATACATACGCAGTGAGGACCCGGTCGCCGGCTACCCGGCGCCGAATTAATACCAAAAAATGTGAAAAGGACCTAACAATGACAGCAAACTAAAAATGTCATAATTTTGACAGCCTAGCATTTAACATGTAAACGTGTATAGTACATAAAATACGTGAAATGAGTCTTTATGTAGTTGAAATATTTAACTATAAAGAAATTCTGAACTGTCAAGAACTGAAAAATAATTCGATGAAACCTACTGTATCATATCTTTAATTACAAAGAAGCATAGGTATTTCATTAATTTTAATTGAACTTGTAATAAAATTATAAGTAAAATTTTAAATTAAATAAACAAAGTGAAAATCTCTCATTAAATAAACAATATTAATCAATAAATTAATTATGCAGCGCACTCATCCGTTCACCGTAATATTAATTATCTCGATTAACTTTCGTTCAATCATTCGTTCAATTTATTCTGATATTCATTATGAAACCTATTCGCACAGAATACTGGGAGTGCAGAAGACAACCTACATAGAAAACGTTCTTGACGCACGCACGAATCGGGACATGTCTTCCGAACAAAATGCACCAAAGTGGTCTCGATTTATATCCGTGTACTATGTATGTGTGCGTCGCTCGTGTGAAGTACGCATTATTGTACGGAATTTCGGTATTCTTTGTTTAAGCACAAGGTATAAAATAATAATAATAATATCTTGGGACAACTCACAAAACTAAGCAGAGCTTGTACTATGGCAACCAGACAACTTATAAACACACTTATAAATTTCTAAATACATACATATTATAGATAAATAACACCCAGACACAGAATAAACCATCGTGCTCATCATACAAAGTTTTATCCTGGGTGTGGATCAAACCTGCGACCTCTTGCGTAGCAGTCGGATACATTCCCACCGCGCCACAGTGGCAGTCAATGTATTTAAAACTAGCTGCACGTTCCGGCTGCGCACGGGCAATTAAAATATACCCATATCACGCTCACGTATAACGCGGCTTTCTAATAGTAAAATAATTTTCAAAATAGGTTCAGTAGGTCCAGAGATTACCCTCTACAACCCCACAAACTCACAAACTTTACCTCTTTACAATATTAGTATAGAAGTATAGATGAATTAGGAATTTATTATTATAAGAATTAAAAACGACCGACACGGACAGCTGTTCAAAATGATCTGCCTTATTGCATCATCACAGAGTCAAAACTGCTGACTGTTCTAAAATGAATTGCAAGATATAACAGTAGGTAATAGCTGTCCCACGCAACTTCGTCTGCTTAAATTTTTCCCTTTTTTGCAACATTTCTTATTGCTGCTCCGCGCTCCTATTGGTTGTAGTGATGTTATATAGCCCATAGCCATCCTCGACAAATGGGCTATCCAACAGTGAAAGTTGTTTTCAATTCCGATCAGTAGTTCCTGAGCTTAACGCTTTCAAACAAACAAACAAACTCTTCAGCTTTATAATATTAGTATAGATGAAGGTTGCGTTCTGTACTTTAGGTTTTCTGGTCTTTAATAACATAATGATATGCCAAAAAATATTTACATATTTGCTAAATTTATTACAGTTTCAATACCAGTAATGTGTTTTGGTTCGGTTTGGTGTATTTATCACTGTATAATTAGGCTAGCCAACAGCAGCCATATTGAATTGTAACTATTGAGCCGCGACTTCATCCACATGGATGTCGAATCCATGTTAATTTTTAAAAATAAAATATCTGACTTTTAAATGGCTGCTTATCGAAATGAAACATGTAACAGATTTTTAGTCTAACACTCAGTAAACCGCCTGTCATAGACGTATTGTTGTATAATTATCACTGCACCAAATTGGATCGATTCATAAAGCTTTATTATCAAAATAATAATAATGAGTACAGAAGTATAATATGCAGTGCAGGTCGCCCCCCCCCCCCCCATAAAATGAACAGCCGACCTGATTAAGGTAGTAGGAAGCCGTTGCATGCAGACTGCTTAAAATCGGTCACTGTAGAAATCCTTGGCAGATGCCTATCGTCAGCAGTGGACGTTTTCAAGCTGATTTCTACCTATGGCTTAGACTTATGACGTATTAACAGGAATATTATTATAGTTAAAATAAATTATGTTCGAATATTTAAATTAATTTTACAATATCACACCAGCTTTCTTTTTATTTATTTCACCAAAATGAATGATTTAAAATCGTTCATTCATTCATTCATATTGTAAGTGAAATAAAAACTCTATCTATCTCTCTGTGTCTTTATCATGTCTGTATTATTTATTGATGATTAGTTAAAATATTATTTTAATGAATTAACGTAGTCACGTATATATTAACGGCCCTCTCCATTATTTCTTTTCGTATAGCCCAGACGGTATTAGATAAGAACCATCTTGGCGTATCGCATGTGGGTTGAAAAGGGTGCCCGACTCGGCCGAGACGCTCTGATTAGGACCTGAATCCATTCTTGAGATATATTGCCTTTATTTCCCCCTATTTTATTATGCCACCCCGTAAAAACATCTGTTTGACTTTTATTACAATTTACTTACTGAACCTTTCTTTTATGTTTTGTTGAAGTTTTTCTCTCGACTATTTTGCGGTGTGAACGAATGAGTGAATGGTGCGGATTGACAGGTGGATATTGAATGGATTCGTTGAAAAAGTTGCGTTGAGATGTTCATGTGTTATTTTCGTAGTTTTATTTTTATTTGGTTGATTTTTTAGGTTACTGTACCTGAAATATTTTTGTGAATGTTGTTCAATGATGTTTTAGTTTTATAAGGCAAACGATAAACTAGTGCTCTATACAACACTACTCGTAGCAGTAGTTTCGTTCTGCACCACGTTATGGAGGAAGACTTCTGGACAAGAACAAGCTAGTAGTAAAGACATAGTGCAAGTGAAGAGTACTAACATAGTTTTAAATTGTATTTATTAGCATTTAATGTAATAGTGTATGTATGTTAGTCTGTAAGGTTTATTTCTAGGAGCCATTGATGCCTGAAGTAAATGGTATTATTATTATATATATCATGTTAAAGGTTCATTTCCGTGCATCGCGGCCGATCGCGAGCCGCGAGCGGCTTACGACAAGCGTCTGTCGCGCGCGGCCGATGCGACAATATTCACAGTGCGCGCGCAGCTTACGACAGTCGTCGGCTGCGCGCGTCCGTCGCTTACCTCGGAAACGGCACCATACATTCTTATACTCTGAGTATTGTCGCATCGGCCGCGCGCGTCAGTCGCTTGTCGTAAGCCGCGCGCGACTCGCGATCGGCCGCGATGCACGGAAATGAACCTTAAGACTCGATACTATTCTATTTGAAACGTAAAAAACTGAAGGGTTTGTCAAGAGTGTCCGACCGTATGACCTTCAAAATACGGGCTAGATTTTGATTAATTTTGGATTAAGCTTGGAATTTGAGAATAATAATAATATCTTGGGACAACTCACACAACGCTATCTGATCCCAAACTAAGCAGAGCTTGTACTATGGAAACCAGAAAACTGATAAACATACTGATATATTTCTAATTACATACATACTATAGATAAACAACATCCAGTACACAGAATAAACCATCGTGCTCATCACACAAAGTTTTATCCTGGGTGGGGATCGAACCCACGACCTCTTGAGTAGCAGTCGGATACACTCCCACCGCGCCAAAGAGACAGTCAGAAAGAACATAAGCATAGACAAAATAGGACATATTTTTGTACTAAACAAAATATACGCAGCCAAAGCCGCGGGGAACATCTAGTAATTTATAACGCAACACTAGGCAGCTAATGATATCTAAACTTTGTTGTTCATTAATTAATTCTGTTTCGGCACACACAGACTGTCTTCGTAACAGAATATTTCAAAACAATTGATTAAAACTTTCTCCGCCTTATTCCAGAAGCTGGACTAAACCTAGTTTGACGAAAATCCTAGTTTAAACCATGGATCTACGAAAATCTTTATTACAAAACGAGGTTCATCGCTTAATCGATGATCATCTTTGGTCCATAGCTTAGTCTTTCAATCACCCTAGTTTAACTATGGTAATAACCTTAAAATGTCAAAAACTTAACAATTTGAAAGTTAGACCATTTACAATTTTGCGTATTTTAGTTTCAAATATTAATGACGAATAATGCGTGTTTAGTGACTTTAAATTATTAACTAACTAAATATGGTGTGGCAACAAAATAAACGCAAAAATCGAGTGAAATGCAATGTGTGACAAAAGATTTAATAATACATGCATAATATTGTTTTTCAAAACATTTATCACAGCTTGGAATTGAGAGAGAAGATTTAACATACAGAACTCAGAGATGTCCTAAAATTAAAGTGGTCTGTGCAATGTTTGGGTCAACCAGACTCGGCGTGAAGTGTACCTACGCAGTGTGGAAAGTTGAAGGTCCACACAGATTATTTTTGTTCGACAATAGTATCTATCATTAACTGGTGCTCTATGTAAAACAAACTGATGCATTCCACTTATATGTCACATTATTAGATTGAAGTTGGAAAATCACATTTGGAATGTCTGATAGGTGGTCTGGAGTAGTGCGGCAAAAACCAATGTTGAATATACTCAAAATGCACAAAACAAAGTAATAGAAACATCATCTGACCCAAAACTTACTAGTGAACTATATAGTGGAACTAAATAAACATTGATCAATTTAAAATTTAGTTGGTAAAGTGTAACCATGGATATACCTGTCACTAGAAACAGATGTAAACTTAGGTTATAAGTAGGTACCAAGAACTGAATATTATGTTTATAGGAGCTCAGCTAGTTAATACTTTGCTACAATGTTCCTTTAAACATAGACAGAGAGTACAGATTGGTTACAGGTTATTGAAATTGTGATGTAATAACTATTATGCACTACTTAACAGTTTAGATAATAATATTTATGATTCTCATGAAAATGTACTCTGTTCTTAGGAAGAATAAATGGTATCTAAAAAATAATGATTCTATGTAGTTATTTGAGAATTTCATTTCATAGCAAGCTCACTGATATTAAATAATAAATATATTCATAAAATTTGTTTCAATTGTTTGTTGTGCTTCAGCCGAAGCTTCAGTACCTATGTTGAATCTAGGCATACTTTCCCCCAATACATTCAGAACAACGAGTGCAACAAAGAAAACAGTAAGTATATTAAAAATGCATTATCTTATTGAGTAAGTATCCTTAAACTATTGAACGAATTTTCATCCAACCATGCTAAGAACTGTTCCAATGAAACTAGCTTTGTAATAAAAACTCGCATCCAAGTTCCTCTAAGTGTTTGGGCGCTATAATTACTCAGATTAAACTTATAACATCCTTAATAATGTCGTGAGTTAATTACATTTAGGTTATCATCATTTGTTTACATTTTTAGTACTACTGACAGCTATATATGTAACGTTCCGATCCTGACAGAATCTATTTTATTATTCGTAAATTGCAGGCCGAGGACTTTTATGTCAGGTTTATATTTTGAAAATTACGTAGTCCTGGCGAATAATTTAGCTAATAGAACGTCTAAATATTTTTTTCTCAATGAAAACTATACTTTCAAATTATATTGGCTTAAAACGGAACGTTATTTTTGAATGATAAGAAAAATGAATGAACTAAATTGATTATAATCTGTGGCTGATTGCAAGATCCTTTGGTATCAGCTGGTCCACGGATTATCTAAGCTTTGTAATAAGACCAATAGTACAGTACTAAATCCTGGACTTGAAAGTCTTGGCCTAAACCTTGATTTAGTCTTCTCTTTGTAATAAGGCGGTCTGTGTTCGCTTTCGAGAAAAGATTTTTTTCTTAAGAAACTTTAGGTCAACAGATGTTGAGAATTAAATTGTACTTAGATATTTTGGGTGTTTGAATATAAAATAAATACTATATTAGGGGTTCAGTGGCGGAGGCAGGGGTGGTGGTAGGGGGCTCAAGCCCCCTCCTCCCAAAATCATTTACCCTTTAGATTCGTGTAAGTGGTGCAACAACGGCTCTATCTGGTTTCAGCCCCCAAACGACAATTCTGAATCTGCCATTAATAGGGGTTGAAGTATGAAGTTTCCAAATTGTACTGAAAATTTATTGAACGTATTTAATGGACCAAAATATTTACCCTCATCCATACTATTAGGTATTATAAATGTGAAACTAACTCTGTATGTCTGTCTGTCTGTTACGCTTTCACGCTCAAACAGCTAAACCTGTTGAGATGAAAATTGGTATGGTCCCGGTATAGTTTGAGTCCCGGGGAAGGACATAGGATAGTTTTTATCGCGATAACCGACATCCACGCGGACGGAGCTGCGGGCGAAAGCTAGTCTGTTATATAACTTAGTGACTGGAAATGACAAGCATACCTACACGTGCCTATCATTTTAAGTAAAGTACCTTTAAACGAGCAATTCAAGTATATACATATATACCTAGTTATCTATAGGTATATTACTGCCATCTAATCGGAAATCGGATCGGAATCAAAAGGAACAAGTCTGGGGATCTAAATTCGACAAACTCTGTGAAATCATTTTCTACTGCCTCCTGGGAACAAATTTACCACGTAAAAAATTTACCGAATCACGAAAAAATATGTAAAACTAGCTGCCCCGCGCAACTTCGTATGCATAAATTTTCCCCGTTTTTGCAATATTTCTCATCGCTGCTCCGGTCCTATAAGTCGCAGCGTAATGTTATATAGCCTATAGCCTTCCTCAATAAATGGGCTATCCAACAAAAAAAAGAATTTTTCAAATCGGACCAGTAGTTTCTGAGATTAGCGCGTTTAAACAAACAAACAAACAAACTAACAAAGCAAACAAACAAACTGTTCCGCTTTATAATATTAGTATAGATATGCTTCATTCACGAAAGTTAAATAAAAATTTCAACCTCTCTCCAATGAACACAAATTACGTGCGACAATTCAAATTGTGAAACTACCCTCAAACATGGCAAATTTAACAAACAGGGTCCAACAAAACAGGAACCATTTTCAATATTAAACAGTAGTTATAGAGACTCGCGGGTGAATAACGAAACGACCGTGTCAAGGTGAATACTGTCTTGTTTATTAAAGTTTTGTTGTGTTATACCTGCTTGTTGCTTTTATTAGATAACTAGCGGACGCCTCGCGGTTTCACCCGCGTAATTGCCGTTCCCGTGGGAATACAGGGATAAAAAATAGTCTATGTCACCCGGGGTTAGTGTAGCTTCATAACAAAGAAAGAATTTTTCAAATCCGTCTAGTAGTTTCGGAACCTAATCAATACAAACCAACAATCAAATCTCTCCTCTTTATAATATTATATTGTGTTAGATAATAATATCTTGGGACAACTCACACAACGCCAATCTGTGAAAGATTGGCGTCGATATCTGATCCCAAACTAAGCAGAGCTTGTACTATGGAAACCAGACAACTGATAAACATACTTAAATACTTCTAAATACATACATATTATAGATAAATAACACCCAGACACAGAATAAACCTTCGTGCTCATCACACAAAGTTTTATCCTGGGTGGAGGTCGAATCCACGATCTTCGGCTTAGCAATCAGGGTCACTAACCATTAGACCACCGGTGGCACAGGGAATTGTGGTAAAATCCCTTCGAATGGATGGACCATTGACTATACTTACTTAGAAAGAGAAGGTTTCTAAATAAGACAAAAGGATAGACCATAGACACAATTACTATTAGCTTCTTGATTTGCCTACTGTAGTGATAATTGATAATTCTTACCTATTTTAGATATCAGCGCCGCATCTCTGCCTGCCGACGCCACATTCATCTGATTAATAAGTTTTATTTTTAATTTTAAGTAGTTTTTAAGTTTTTCTGTAATTATAGTCCTATCTTAATTCTAAGCTTTCATTTCACTACACTACTCACTGATAATACGGATGCCTTCCAAGTAGCTATATATCCATTTGGGCTGAACGAACGTCAGTTTGGAATTCCAAAACTGAATGACATCCATTCAAATGGATTATGTTTTTGACATTCACGATCAGTTTTTAATAATAATAATAATATTTGTTGAGACACAACATTGTTACAATTTTCTCTTATAAATAAAATACATAACAAAACCATTATGATGTTTCAACTTATAAGAGGTTCTCGTTGATGACTGTACTAATATAAATTGTGTTACAGTCGCTAGCGCTTTCCACCCTATCGGTTACAGGTTTAATTCACTATTAATTGTCCCAATTTATGACAGACGATCACTCTATTTGGATTGATAGGTGCAAAACAAAAATAAAAAAGGTATAATACATTTCATAACATTTTTAACTCGAAAACATTGTTTTACAAACATTCATGTTACTGAAACTAACTATTGTTAGATCTTTCCAAAGGTTCCACATAGATAAAATATTATGTACTAGCTGACCCGCTCAAGTTCGTCGGCGTTTTCAACATTTTTCATTGCTGCTCTGCTCTTATTAGCGTGATGTTATATAGCAAATAATCTTTATTGATAAATGAGCTATTCAATAGTAAAATATTTTTTTCCATTCGGAACAGTAATTTCTGAGATTATCGCGTTCAAACAAACAAACAAACAAACTCTTCAGCTTTATAATATTAGCGGGGGGGTGTCACCCTGCAGTTTAGGTATATTCGGGCAGCGCGCCACTTGAAGGGGCTAATGGCAGTGGGTCGTCTCTCGGTTTGCACGACAGTCAAGGTCACGTCGCGCTCGCGCATACTTAAAAATATATCTTTTTATTTTTCGACACCCGCAGTGTCTTATAAGCCTAAACGTCAATTTAATACATATAAAATATGTTGCTGTGTTCACGGATATCTGAATAAAACGAATAGTGAATCAGAACTAATATTTTTTACAATTCCACTGCGTTATCGAAGTACCTACGTGTAAAAGCAGCGGTGGCAGCCGGTCGTACTTTTTTAATTCCTTAGGTCCTTATGTACTTAGTAATACTTAGTTAAAATAAAAATCCTTGATTAAAAAAATCCTTGAAATAATATTAGGAACAGGATAGGATAATGTTTACAAAGGAATATCTACACTCGTGGAAATCGAACATACGACAATTTGAATTTTTATGTTTATAATGCTAAATGTACGTTTGTAATGCTTAATCTACTTATTTGTTTTAAAACTAATAAATTAACTAGGTGCAAAAACTTATTAAGTGTCAACCCCGTCCGGACTTCGCAGCTCGGTCATAAAACTGTGGCGCGCAAATAAAATTCACAGTTCGCGCGCAGTTATAAGGTTTCAATTTAGCTTGCAGGCGGCGAGTCTAGGTATATTTTTATACCTAAACCTGACTTTTGTTAGGGAGTGAACCTTCTGTACGTAGCACTATTACTTATTCTGTGATATTAGTATAGATAACATTTCGTTGTTTAATGTTGAGAAATATTTTATAAGTTTATTTATAAAATGTTTTGTTTTGTAATATAAAGATCACTAACTAATATTAACTATTTGTTTTGTGGATTCTCTTAAATTAACAACACTCGTTTTGTTAAGGGTATATTTCAATTTTAAAATATTAGAATAAATACAAATTAAAATCTAAATATTATAAAAAAACATGATCAAATTAATTTAAAGGGAGAGAATAACAAATAAAAGAAAGTGACAAATAAAAACAAAACGATACAAAAGGGATCTTAGTGTCTAAATTACATTTAAGTATCTATTCATATTTTATTAATTATTATATCATGGTGGCCATTTAATTTCAATGTTACGAGTACAATTATAATATTTATTTATGACTTCATCAGTTATTTTTGGAATACTTCCTCTTCGGGCAATGTTCTTAAATAGGTGTCCACATTTTTCATGAATTCACCCAATACAGCCGGCATAACCGTATCTTGTAAAAAATCTTTCAAAATTCCAGGGTCACTATTTATATAGGCCAAAGCCTGATCCGCTGAAAAAATAAGTGTTGTTAAGTGTTTTTTATTTTTGATTTTCATTAAATTAAAAGTTAAGACAATTCTTACAAAAATAGGTTTTGTAACTAAAATCTGCCTAAGGTAGGTCGTGGTGTTAAACGAAGTGTTTAACTAAGTGTATTCTAAATCTATGATAATACCAGTGTTTTCTTTGTTCCTCATGTGAAAATATATAAAATAGTAAGTACTAGCTGTCCCGCGCAACTTCGTCTGCGTAAATTTTCCCCGTTTTTGCAACATTTCTCATAGCTGCTCCGCTCCTATTGGTCGTAGCGTGATGTTATATAGCCTATAGCCTTCCTCGATAAATGGGCTATCCAACAAAAAAAGAATTTTTCAAATCGGACCAGTAGTTCCTGAGATTAGCGCATTTAAACAAACAAACAAACAAACTCTTCCGCTTTATAATATTAGTATAGATAACTGTTTGGTGTGTGTAAAACTTACATTTCATTTTAATATAATGTAGATTTGAAGTTTGCAATGACAACTTCCCTTGGGGATCAGTCTCCACGTGGGTATATTTGATGAAAAAGTGAGATCTATGATCCTTTTCAGAGACAATCTCCCCGTATTTTACTTTTAAAATTATTTCATAGTCAACTGAAACAGAAAAATAGTTTTCCATTTTTTTTTTATAAAAGATAACTAGCAATGTGGGATTGAGTCCCACATTACTAGCAATCTTGTTAACCCCTCCAGCTAAGCTCAAACGCTTGTGTTAGGAGTGGGTTCACGTCGGTAGTATAAGGGGTAGGATTCGAACCCGCCACCTCACGATTGCGATACCGATGCCTTAGCCATTAAGCTACCGTCGCTTCATTTTCCATTAATACTAATGTTAAAATTATAAGGTTTGTAAAAGTAATTATAGTTTCTTAGTAGATATGATTTAATAAAAAGATTGTCTATGTGCAAGTGCTTTATCTTAGTATAAAGACTAAATATTGCCATACAACCATTGACGAAGAGAATTAAAGCTGTCACAGGCATGGTTGTTTATTACAATGTTAGCAATGTTTTGGCGATTGCATCGACATACGATACAGTTGGAAAAAAAATAAAAGAAGCTGTGACAGGCATGGTTGTTTATTCAATGTTTTCTTATGACATTATCACGTAAAATTATCGTCCGTAACAAAACTTTCAGACATCCATTTTTTATTAACCTTTTTGAAACTAAGTTTCTTTGGACTTGACTCGACTTCTACTAATATAAGCGGGTCGGCACATTCGGTTCGTCACTTGCCGAACCGAATAAAGCCGGTCTGAAGCAAGTCGGAATCGGAAGGTTGGATAGTTTATTCGGACCGGCACATCATATACACTAAATAAAAATCTGAAATGGGGTCGCCCATTTCAGATTTTTATTTTTTAGTTAGTTTTTAGTTTCGTGTAGCAACTAATTGTATAATAAAAACAGATTCAATTGTTTTTTTTTTTTTTCAAAATTATCATAAATACTTACTGGCTGTTAATATGTCTGCTCCTCTCCCGTCAATAGCAACTTGACCCAAGTTACCTTTACCATTATGGTTATAACGAAGAACCAATTCGGGACAAGACAAAGTGAATTCAGAGATCAATCCAGCACGCTGTAATCTGGCAAGAAAAAAAAATGGGAGTACTTATTTATGACACAGTTCCGCAAAACACACAGTTTGACAGCTGGATCAGTCAAAAAAGTGGAAAAGTCAAAAGCTGTTTACTTACTTTTGGTTAATGTAGGATATTTAAATTATTCGTAGTTACAAAGTAACATTCATTATTTACTTTTTATAAGCCTTGTGTGGCTGTTAAGTGTATATTTATAACATCCCCTATGTTATAAATATACACTTAACGGACTCAAAATGATGAGAAGTTGAAATGAGATGAGATGAGAAGTTTTTTTGAGTCTGCGTGTACGCAGACTCAAAAAAACAATCCAAAAAATAGTATGCCTACTAGTTTTCGTCCGCGGCTCTGTGTATATGAATGTCGGTTATCGCGATAAAAACTATCCAATGCCCTTTCCCGGTAATCAAATTATCTCCATACCAAATTTCAACAAACAGACAGAGTTACAATCACATTTGTAACATTTGTTTGGATTAACTCATCAACTCAATTACTTACGTAACTTTTGTAAATTTACACCTTTTCAATCCCGTCATTGTAACATTAGACACTGTCAATTTGGCACACCGTATTTGGCCTGTAATTTCTCCTAAATACAGTAATGGATCGCTAGGTTCAACTACACATGGCACTCCTGCTACGATGAGTCTATAAAAACTGTTCAATCCATTTCTGATACACTCGCTGTCCAAATCACACATTTCCCCGCCTAAAATAAAACACAAAAGTGAACATTTTTTTTTAAGACGACTCCCGCTTAGAGTACAAGCCCTGTGTCACGGGGGACTTTACAAACATACAAGTCACGGACACAAAGTACACCCACACAAGGAACAACAATTTGTGGATGTGACATACAAAGTAGTGTCCCGTGTAACACAGAGGCAGTCAAAACATTATTTACCAATTTATACATCATCAAAATATTTTTATTTATTAGAAAAACTAATAATGCTAAGATGGCTTTATAAACAATCAATATTTTTGAAATAATGATCTTAAAAAAACAATAGCTTTAATGGCTATAATACTTTTTTTCACAGCCTACTTCTAATAAAACTACGTATTTATGTAACCAGCGTTGGTTAGATACAAGAAGATTATACTAAAGAATAGAGATGTTAAACTAGGATGATAAAATACGAGGATGATAAACTAAAGAATGGAGACCGATTTTGGTGAAATATGTAATGATCTCAAAATACGTGAAGAAGAAGATAAACCCTGGGCACAGGCTTTATCTTCTTCTTCATAACAAGACCAACCTTATCTTTATAAGCATTGGGTCAAATCTTGTTACGTCAGAGAAAGAAGTTTTCGCCAAAATGTTAAACCAAATAAAATCAAATTTGTTTTTTTCAATAATGTATAATGTCGACTCCATTATTTAGGTACCTATAAACCTTATTTATTTAATACATAATAAATAGTAGTACAACAAAGTCAAATACTTCCCTTTAACACCAGCACTTTCAAACGCGGCTATTTCTTTTTTTAATAATTTTTCGAAGTCTTTCTCTTGTATATTATCTGTATTTTTAGTGTAATCTTTATTGTCTAGCTTCAGCTGCATTTCTAATTCCTCTTGTAGAATAAAATTGTTTTCCACTTCTAAAGACTGTTGGCTATTATTTACATCATCTGCAACTAGAAGTTCTACATTTTGAGCGTCTTCTTAAATGACAAGACACAAAATGTTTTTATCTGCCGTAACTCAATCTTTCTCGGCATTGCAAACATACGTCATGATTTGTAATATACTATTAACCTCCCGTTGGGGGCTTTTTTACATTAAACTAAATTAACATGAGTTATAAAAATATTAAATAAATTAACCCTTAACCACCTACCACCTGTTTTTGGAGATATGACCCTAACCACGTACAGACTATTTTACCTGAGTAAAATTGTTAGGTTCTAGCCCTATGCCTGACAAAAAAAAGTGTGACACTCGGGGACTGCCGCGGTAAAGCTATTGCATAGCATTTTTTATACATATGCATTTTTTTTTTAATTTTCTTTTTAGATTTTAAGTTTTTCTTCTCTCTCTATAAAACGAAAATAGCTAGGTATAAATAATAAGTATAAATAAAGGTATAAATAGTGTAATTACACACCAAAAAAATTATTCATTCAATTACGTATTCGTCCGATTTCGGAGCAGCTCGTGTCGATCCGTGCGAACTTCGTTCAGTCGTACCATATACATACGAGTATACATTAGGCGAACGCTCGGCCGAGCTACATGGTAGGCGAAGTGAGGGGTGTTAGGTTTTATTTTCGTTACGGAATTTCTTAATTCGGTCGCCGCGCTCAAAGCCCGCGATAAAAGCTATGCTTTAAAACAACGATTTTACTTTCGGGTCTCACAGACGTATAGTAGGTGTTTGTGTGACAAAAGTAGGTGATAGGTGATTAAGGGTTAATAATGTATTTTGTTGTAACTGATAATACAAATATATTTAGTGTTATAATGTAAAGATGCCACGAGCGAGAGGTTATTAGTATGCCTATTACAAATTTCCCTGTGGAATTATAATATAATATCTTATAATATCTATAATATTCTTTTTTTTTTATAATATCTTTGGACAACTCACACAACGTCATCTGATTCCAAACTAAGCAGAGCTTGTACTATGGCAACCAGACAACTGATAAATATACTTATATATTTATACATATACATATTATAGATAAATAACACCCAGACACAGAATAAATCATCGTGCTCATCACACAAAGTTTTATCCTGAGTGGGATCGAACCCACGACTTCTTGCGTAGTAATCAGATATACTCTGTATACAGCTTGGGGATTCGCATGCGGATCCGGAAGCTGTTACGGGATTACAATCCCTAATCACACATAAATATATATTAATAATAAATTAGTGTTCTTTGATATATAAAGCCTAGATATTATTACTTACTGCGAACGGGATTGCATAAAATTAAAGCAAATAAAACAGGTAGAAACTGCACAAACTTCATTTTGTCTGAATAACATTTATGCACTGAACCGTTAGACATTTATACCCAATATATATTTATAAATTATATTACTTAACTTCTTTAATTATTAGTTTTATGTTCATTACTTTAGCACATATTAAAGGTAAGGTATAATCAAACCTTCCATTTTTAATAAATAATTACTCATATAAATATTTATTGAAACATAATTATAACATAAAAAGCCAAACCCGGTTTATTTAACCTTTTTGTTATTTTCATAAACAAATAACTATGATTATAATTTATAAAATACACAATATAAATTTTATTATCTATACTGATATTTAAAAGCTGAAGAGTTTGTTTGTTTGTTGGTTTGAACGCGGTAATCTCAGGAACTACTGATCCGAAATGAAAAATATTTCACTGTTGTATAGCCCATTTATCGAGGAAGGCTATAGGCTATATAACATCACGTTACGATACTACTTAGTTATATATAACTAGCTGTCCCGCGCAACTTCGTATGCGTAATTTTTCCCCGTTTTTCAAACATTTCTCGTCGCTTCTCCGCTCCTATTAGTCGTAGCGCGATGTTATATAGCCTATAGCCTTCCTCGATAAATGGGCTATCCAACAAAAAAAGAATTTTTCAAATCGGACCAGTAGATCCTGAGATTTAACAAACAAACAAACAAACAAACAAACAAACTCTTCCGCTTTATAATATTAGTATAGATTATAAATTATTTTTAATTTCATTTTATACACTCTTATCAGTTAGACACGAGTCACATGATTTTGGCTTGACGTACCTACTTAGTTATTTTGTAATAATATTAATAGTAATTGTAATAACATTTAATGTAGAGCCTAATATGTCATACCTACTATATAATATTAGATATACTACGGGCCCTAATGCGTGAATATTTACATACCTTTTTTATTGCCCGATGTTTCAACCGTCTTACAACAATCGTGGTCACGGGTAGAACCTCTACTAGGTACAGACTCTAGCTCCTATAAGGTTCTAACAAAATTTCTTAAATCTGAGTCCTTATTCATGCGAAACTGTCAAAACCTTGTCATAATGCTAAATGGAGAGATGCGCTTAGAAATGCATCAACGCGCGTACGTGGCGGACATTTTTGACTTCGCTGCGCATGGCCCTTGATTCCGCTTGATGCATTTATCAGCACACCTCCTTATTTACCCTTTTTCCACAAGACTTTGACAGTTACACATGGGCTTGCCGTGGACACGGAATAAAGATAGCGAATAAGGACCCAGTGCCTTTAGAGAATAAATAAATACTTTTACTTGTTTTGACTGCCTCTGTGGCGCGGTGGGTGTGTATCCGACTGCTACGCAAGAGGTCGTGGGTTCGATCCCCACCCAGGATAAAACTTTGTGTGATGAGCACGATGGTTTATTCTGTGTCTGGGTGTTATTTATCTATAATATGTATGTATTTAGAAATATATAAGTATGTTTATCAGTTGTCTGGTTTCCATAGTACAAGCTCTGCTTAGTTTGGGATCAGATGGCGTTGTATGAGTTGTCCCAACATATTATTATATTATTATTATTATTTATTAAACAAAACAGCTATCATATCAATACGCGTAATCGAGTCGAACTCAAGATAAATATACTTATATAATGTATCTGTAATAAGTTTCTGGGGACATACGGATAAATATTATGAAAACGACATTTATACAGCACCAACAGTATATTTTCAAAAACGACTTAGCTGCCGCGATGGATGTGCTGTGCAAGAGTGGGTTCGATTCTCGTACATCACTTTTTGACGCTAATATTAGCTTCACATGTTACTAACAATGTGGTGGAATCTTGGAAGTAAATTTTAATCTACTTCTAATTATTTGAAGCGGCGGTAGCCTAATGTCGCGGGTTCGAATCCTACCCATTATACTTCCGACGTGAACCCACTCCTAACACAAGGCTTTGAGCTTAGCTGGAGGGGTTAACAGAATTGCTAGTAATGTGGAACTCAATCCAACATTGCTAATTATCTTAAAAAAAAAAATCCTATCGCAATGAAATTTTGCATGTGAATGTAGATAACATAATAATTTGGTAACTTGGAGCTGATCTGACGATGGAGTGCAACTCCTCAGGGACTCATAGGTTTTAACGATCAACTTTAATCTACTTCTAAGGTTGCTGTGGAGGTGGCTGTTGCTGCCCATGCATAACTATCTACACGTGTTGCACCAAGAATTGCTAATATTGGCTCATTGTGCAGCGAGCTCGTCACCACAAACTTGGCTGCGTGTGACGATAAGCTGCCTTATGTTCATTCCTAGTGCCGTTTAGTAAAAATATATTGCTATGGAATAAGCGTAAAAAAATATATATATCGTGTTTTTAGCGTCTTTAAAGCCATATTTTTTGTGATTCACTAACACGATCAAGAGGAATGTGGCCGCTTTTTTTTAGATCTTGTTTTGTTGTTTCGTGTCTTTATAGAAGAAATTAGAAAATTTTAGACCCACTTATAAGCCATTAGGTATTCGTAATTCTTCTCAGTCACGAAATAATATTTTTTAAAGTAGTGGCGTTAGTTTACCGGTTGCACCGTTTACGCCCTCTTAGAGCAATAAGGACTATCGGATGTGAATCCGCCACTAGAGGCGCTAATGTAGAGTCAGGTCAGTTTGTAGATGGGCTACGCGGGTTTATTGTTAACTTTCTTTAGTACATGAGATGAATTATGGCAAATATGAGTTACGAGTCAATGAATGCCAGTGCTTTAAAAGTACCACTGTCCACACACAAACTGTCTCTGTTTTATCTTTCGAAAACTTATATTCACTTTTTTTGACGTGAGAACGTTCTATAAATCGATGACCGGGTGCAAGGACGAAAAAGAGTCACGGTCTGTCACGTTTCACCAGCTGATAGGCTAAATGTCACGGTCCGTCACGTTTCTCCTGCTGATAGGCTAAAGTATTGTAGCCGTCAGGAGCACATGCACCCGAGCTGTCACAGGCATGATTGTTTATTACAATGTCATAAATGTTTTTTTATAACGTTATCATGTAAAATTATCGTCTGTAAACAGCTTTTACAAACAACCATTCTTTTTCGAATAAAATGGGACTGCGTACTTCTTCTGCATGCTAATATTTATACAGCACGGTTTAAAGGTATTAGATTTATATGATTTGAATATAATTTAAACTTTGACAGCTAGACCTGCGTCTACAGTGGCCCCAACTGGTAAGCAAAAAAACGGTAGCCTCAATTCTAAGAACAACACTAAACATAGCCGGTTAAAAATGGCGGCAAACGAGCTGTCATCGTTTTCGCAATTACCGTAAAATCCGTAGAACCGGGTAATTGCTCAGTTAAAGTGTACAATAAATACTTGATACTTACAAAAAAATACACAAAAATCGTCAAATATAAAAGGAACGAAAAACTCTTGAAAGACGACACACAAAAGCTTTCCTGTAAGTTTTTAAAGCCCGAATGTTTTAAATAACTAATAAAAGTTTTAAATAAACAAGTTTTAAATAACTAATAAAAGTTTGTAAGTAGGTAATTTTGTATGGACATTTTCAACTTTGGATACCCATCCAAAGTTGAAAATGTCCTTAATTTAACTTTATGCACAAAGTTGTACAGAGGCGGACTTAATGCCAAAAGCATTCTCAGCCAGTCTACATTAGGATGATATAGAAATGGAATGTGTAGGTGCGGAAAACTAACATATGAAGTCGGGGTGGACTAACTCGGTTTTGTAATTTTTGTAATTCTGGTTTAAGTCAAGTACATAAATCAGATTAAGGTAAGTACTATGGTGTTATAAATAAATACCTACTAGACTTTAACCAACGAGAGTAAAGAATTTTTAATAATAACCGAAAAAAGTGATGAATTTCAATGTTTATATCACATTATTATCACATTTACCAAATTATGAGGTAAGTATTAATGATGATAGATATAATAATATTTTTAAATTAATCGCACTTATTGTAACGTATATATATGTTAGATTACGAACGCCATAACTATTACATGATGAAAATCCTCGTTTTAGCATTTTTACGTAACTTCAAGACTTTGCGGGGTAAAAACTAACACATTCTTAATTTTCTTTTTTTCATCTACTTGAAGAACTCTTTTACAAACTTAACTAATCTCACGATTTGTCGAGTCGTGTGCCAAACCCGCGTAATCTACACATAAGCTTTGTAAATATATACCAGCGAGCTCTCGGAGATTCTAGAAGCTTCCTTACATCACAGCCAGTATATTTTTATTCTACAAAGAACTTTATCGTTCAAAGATGCAAAAGTTTTAAAATACTAATGTACTTTTAAACTCTTCAGCTTTATTTTTTCATAATACAGTATAGATTGGTTTAGTTTCGAAACTGGGTTTTTTAGAACAAATTCTTTATTAGCAACTTGACAAAACAAATACCTATTTTAGGTCCTTCTTTCCTTGTTTCCTGCTTAGTAAACAGTATCCTTCTTAATTATGTAAGGTTTTATTTTGTCACAATTAATTATTATTTCAAGAAACGTCCTTTTTTAAAAAGTTTGTAAAAGTAGCATTTTTTGTACAACATAATACATCCTTATATCATTACCTACATATTTATTCATGTGCTAATGACAATATTGTATAAACGTTACAGTAAATTTGCTTATTTTGGTAATTACATGAAGTCACTAAGAATTCGAATTAATCACTTTGCCTAGTTATTATGTATAATATATAGCAAGTCTAAGGTAAAGTAATAAAATGAGTATATTTCATTTGAAACGAGTAGTAGGTATGTAGTACATCAAGTTCAGAACTATGACACAACCGAATTAGCCCACCCCGACTTCACATCGTACTTGTTTGTGAAACCCCGAGGGTGTTATTTAGGCGCCAAGGAAGTGCAGCTTCCTCCCGCTGTGCTCGCCGCCTACACAGCCTCTGCTTGCTAGTCGCTTCGGGTGGCTAATGAAAATGATTATTTTGTAATTTCGGTGGAGGCTTGTAATTAGCAAACAGTTACTTATAAATGTTTGATTTAATGTTGTATATTATCTGTAAACCGTCCTAAAAAAATAAAATTAAATAAAATTACTACGCGGCTTTGTCATTATTCATAATGACTAGCTATTTACCATGCATACTATCGAATTTATCATATTTACTGTAATATAAATATTACTGTTTTTCTGTTCATCTTACAAATATTTAGATACTAGCTGTCCCGCGCAACTTCGTCTGCGTAAATTTTCCCCGTTTTTGCAACATTTTTCATTCCTGCTCCGCTCCTATTGGTCGTAGAGTGATGTTATATAACATATAGCCTTTCTCGATAAATAAGCTATCCAACAGTGAAAGAATTTTTCAATTCAGATCTGTAGCTCCTGTGATTACCGCGTTCAAACAAACAAACTCTTCAGTTTTCAACCGACTTCAAAAAGGAGGAGGTTCTCAATTCGTCTGTATGTTTTTTTTTGTATGTTTGTTCACCGATTACGCAAAGACAGCTGGACCGATTTGAAAAATTGATTTTGTGTTTGAAAGGGTATACTTCCAAGTTGGTCCCAGATCACGATCTGATGATGGGATCCTGGAGAAAACGAGGGAACTCTTAAAATATTAAAGGCACACCTACAGTGATTTAGGTATATTTCATAGTGATTCGTGCATTTACTCTTATAAAACACCAATTGGTAATTACACAATGTAATAGAGCTGATAGTGAACTCCTCAACAATTAACGGCCCTGCATCGGGGTAAGCAATAATTGTAAAAGGATTTCAGCAGTTGACATAAGCCTGTTGTAACTTAAGTGAATTACAAACCAACCCACTAAAAAGTGAGGTATAAAGAACTTTTTTTTTAAAAAAACTATAGACTTTTAAAATAAATAAGTACAAGGAAACTAAAAAACAATAAATAATACACCTAGAATAACAAAAACAAATTAAACATTTTGAAGTTGGTGCCATGAAATAAAGTTGTCTTTATGTTTATTCGGCACCACTTCAAAATGTTTATAATATTAGTAAACATTTAAAATGCGACTTGTGACTATGACTTCGTCCACGAGGAATCTACTAAAAGGAATTTAAAATAGCTTACTGTTTTTAATTTTACTATTTGTATTGAACAGTTTAGACAGCAGTATGTATAACAAAACGCATTGCTATCTTTATAACAGGTTGTAATTGCAAACTGAACAGATTACCACCTCAAAATGTCGTCGGTATTCTTAATAGCGCTCTTCTGTCGTGTTTAACAATACCAACAATATCCACTTTACTACTAGATGCGCTATTAAAGTGCTATTATACTGTACAATTCACTGTTAGGGCGCGTCCGCATTTAGAGATCATAAACATGCACAGTGCTTGTTGCCAAAGTGGGTTCCATGAAATCTAATGAATCCAGATGTTCCATAGTAATGTTACCAGAGTTCCGTGAAATAATTTATACTTCACATACGGCGGGATCCCAACCGTACGCGATTGATTGCGCGTACGGCTGATGCGACTATAGTCAGAGTATGAAAATGTATAGTTCCGTTTCCGAGGTCTGCGACATACGCGCGCGGCCGACGACTGACGTAGGCTACGATTCATGATCACACTCTGATTATTGTCGCATCAGCTACGCGCGTGAGCCGTACGTCGTCAGCCGAGAAACAAACTCTGCACTAGTCGCTGTCGGTTGCATTTATTAATTGCAATCTCTATTTATCGATTAGCCTCTTGGTCTAGGGGTTATTAGCCTGACTGTGAAGCACTCACGACTTCTGCTGTTCTAAGTCTGGATGTACTTCGTGTCCGTGACTCATATGTTTGTAAAGTCCCCCGCTACACAGGGCCTGTTTGGCAAGTCGGCAGTGCTCTTTAAAAAAAGTTCCAAAAATGAACTCAAAAATACCCATGCCAATCTTTCATTGCTTTTGTAAAGTCTAATAAATTAGCAGTAGTTGTAACAAATTGTTCTTCAAATTCTGACTAACGCTGAAATAAAACTAGGCAATCAAAATCGTCTAATTCCTAAAAATATATTTCCTTCCTTCCTAGAAAGGCTTTGATTTTAATAAATGGCAACATTGCATGTTGCCAGTCATTATAACTGTAATTTTCTTAAATAACATATTAATGAACGTCGGAATATTTGAAGAATGGAAAAATGAATTAATTTGTTAAAGTCGTTATAATAGTATTAACTTTATGGTTCAACGTTGAAGTTAACGATTGTTTAATATATTGTAAGGATATTTGTAAGTTTGCCCACTGTGGAAGTTGTTTTAATCAACATTACATTAACAATAGACATTTAACAGCATCGAAATAACAAATCAACGAAAAATTATGCATATGTTGTTAAGTAAGAGGTGCACGGGCTTCCAGTCTTTGCTGTCACCTCTACGCTGTCTATATCAAATCAAAATATTGTTTTAACAAAAGACTTATTTGCCACACATGTTAACTAATTTTGCAATAGTTTAATCTTTGTATTATTAGCTCAAACGTTGATGTTTAATATATAATGTTAGCTAAAATATTTAGCCTATTAAAAGATTGTTATTGTACAAACTTTAGGTGTTTGTGTTTCTTTTATGTAAAGGTTCATTTCCGAGCATCGCGGCCGATCGCGAGCCACGAGCGGCTTACGACAAGCGTCTGACGCGCGCGGCCGATGCGACAATATTCACAGTGCGCGCGCAGCTTACGACAGTCGTCGGCCGCGCGCGTCTGTCGCTTACCTCGGAAACGGCACCATACATTATTATACTCTGACTATTGTCGCATCGGCCGCGCGCGTCAATCACTTGTCGTAAGCCGCGCGCGACTCGCGATCGGCCGCGATGCACGGAAATGAACCTTAACGGTTTCATAAACTCGTTGAGTTAATAAGCGTACATAATTTATCTAAGAGTCCTTGGCACAACTCCTATCGTTTGCCTCCTTCTTCAGATAGCGCGATACAGGTAACACTATTTGCATTAATGTTCATTACATGCATCTACTATGTCATGTGGGTTTCTTAGTATCATATTATTTTTATTAATACTTGTTACCGTTTCAGTTTGTTTTCGAGGTTCTGGTACCTGTTTTATAAGGTTCCAAGATGTCTTGCACACATTTTTTAAATTTGAAATCATATTTTCGCAGAAGTTTAGTCGTTTTATATTTAACTAGCTGTGCCCCGCGGTGTTACCCACGGTTTATTAGCCTATGTGTTAATCTAGGGTGTCAGCTAACTCCATACCAATTTTTTTTTAAATCGCTTCTGCCGTTTAGACGTGAAGAAGTAACAAACATACACACTCACATACTCACAACCTTTCGCTTTTATAATATTAGTGTGATTACGGTTTTACTGCATTTATCTCTATAATATTTGTATAATATTTGTTTGGTTTTACATCTTATTTTTAAGCCTTTAGTTATCCATTAAATCTCCGCATTTTATTTGATATTTTTATACTTTAACTACCAGCTAGATGGCGCATACGAGGGCCCGACTCGCGTGCATGAAAGGATAGAAAAAATTGAGGTCTAGTGACATAGTCCAGATAGGTGGTTCGATTCCGGCACCGATTTGGCATGCGGAAGTTTCGGTTTCGATTCCTGGGTCTCGACTTCAAATTTTTCTATCTTTCAAAAATGCAATTATTGTATTAATAAAGTACTCGTAATTGGCAAGAAATGCCTATAAATAATATATAATTATTGTTATGAAGAACTAGCTGTGCCCCACGGTGTTACCCGTGGTTTATTATAGCCTATGTGTAAATCCAGGGTCTCAGCTAACTCCATACCAAATGTTATTAAAATCGGTCCAGCCGTTTAGACGTGAAGAAGTAACAAACATACACACTCACATCCTCACAAACTTTCGCCTTTATAATATTAGTGTGATTATCACTGATTAATTTATTAATCTGAGAGAAATGGGGAGGTGATTAAGAAGAACCGAAGAATTATAACCGAGGAGACACACATCACCACCGCAAAAGGAATAAAAGTATAACAACAATTTCAATATTTTTGTGTGTCTGCATGCTTTTTAGTTTACTTTGATTAGCCGCAAACCAAAACGACCACTGAATTATCTGTTTGCATCTTAAACTCTACACAAGTACCTACACGTAAAAGAAAATATTAGGCACTCAGCCACAATGACATGGCGTCTGCGCAACGGTAGTTATCCGAAACACCAATTGTTTCTAAAGATCGTAAGTGTTGTTAGTTTACAGACGCTTCTTAGCCCAATGATGGTAACAACTGTTAATACAAAGCATTTGACAACATCGCCTTCATTAAAGAGAATGTTTAACCAACCAACAGGGGAACCAAATGTTTTGAGTTTCTCGGACATTCCTATTTTCATTTGTACAATACGTACAATGAAAATAGGACATTCCTATTTTCATTTGTACAATACGTACAATGAAAATAGGACATTCCTATTTTCATTTGTACAATACGTACAATGAAAATAGGAATGTCTATGTACAATACGTACAATGAAAATAGGAATGTCTGTGTACAATACGTACATTGAAAATAGGAATGTCTGTGTACAATACGTACAATGAAAATAGGAATGTCTGTGTACAATACGTACATTGAAAATAGGAATGTCCGTGTACAATACGTATAATGTAAACTATATTGTACGTATTGTGGCAAGATGTTATGTTCTTACACAAAGAGAGGATATTTCGACCAGGCGAGGTGATCTTGTTGAAGGGCCACAGCACAATGGTTTATGTTGGGAATTTGAATACAGGGTTTTAGTAAAAAAATAAATTTGAATACAAGTATTTTTAATCCCTGACCGATCCATTGATGTGTTATAAAGTATCATATTACAATTCGATTTAAGATGGGGTGAGGATGCTAATGGGACTGTAGATCACGCATCTCAGATGTTTGCTGATGCGCGCATCAACGATTTCTATGCGGTTTTTGGAACGAAGTTCCTTATCGCGCGTTGTGAAAGGGGGCTAGACGGAAAAAAAACATACGAAAAGTTGTAACGACACTTTTAGCTATAGTAAAAATAAAAACTAAGATAAGAACTTCGTTTCATCCGGGTGTCCCTTGACACCTCTTAAGTTTTTTGTATGCTAAATAGCATTAATTATTATTAAATTGTTTTAAAAAACTATTTTGATTGTAAAGAATCCTTACACAAACAATGTTCAAAAAAATTAGGTACTTAAATTGTGAATTTTAATATTCAATAAAAAAACGTAGGCACCCGTAATATTTTTTTAGCATTGTTAAGAGAATACCTACACGCCCCGTTCAGGTCGCACAGTGACTAATTTACACAATGTGTAAATTAGTTTATAATATATATAGATAATTATATTGATAATTAATAATAATATAATATAATAATAATAAATTTATTTCACAAGAAGTTTGTACAGGGCATTAGACATAGCATATAAAATTAAGTAGAAAACCAGTACAAAATATACTTATAGGAAGGACATAGGATTCTCTTTTCTAAACTAGGCAGGAAACCTGTCTGTATCTTAGAAAAGAAAAACCAATTACATTCAGTCTTTTCGCGCTAATAACAATTTTTGAACGTGCCATTGGCGAACAAACTTACAATAATTGGGAATAACGTGTGTTTGTGTGCGTGTGTGTGTGTATTTGAATTAGCTAGCAGTTGTGAGAATTCTACTTGCGCGATTCAGAATTTGAACCAATCTTGTGTTTTATGTGTGGGTACTGTCACAAATATATTCAACAGGTGATTTTAGGTCAAAGTATAGGTATCTAACTCTGAATGGAATGGAATTTCTACGAACTGTCTGAAAACCTTATTTTTTAAGACAACGACTGAACCCGAATGACCCGATAAATTATAAAGTACTAAATATAGCAAAAAAAAAAACATTTTACAAAATACAACAAATCCTAGTCAGTACTACTAAAGTAGGTACCTACCTTTGTGTCCGTGATTTGTATGTCTGTAAGGTCCCCAGACAAATAGCTATCTTTATATATATAAATATACATATTTAGGTGTGGTCATATTCAAGGGTTGGTATGTGCCCATGATACTAAGTGCACATACCTAATTTTATCAAAATCGGAGTACCCTAAAATAATATTGATACTTTTTTCATTCGTTAATTTATGAATGAAAAAGTTATTAAATAAGAAAAGTATTACTTAAAAAGTTCTATGCCATAATAATCCAATCGAATTTTGTACTAGGGGAGGTAAAATTCTTATACCATACGCCTTTCACTACTAAATTTTGACAAAAAGAATATGCTATAACTATGTATGCAATAATGCAATCGGCTATGACACCATGGTACTCGTAGGTGCAATACTGATAACATACTCTACTCGCTGCTGAAATTTGACCACACCCTTCTGTTACATCCTGTATATATATATAAAAGTGTGTGTGTAAAGGCTGGACATCACACACTCAGAAGAATTTTTTTTTTTTTTTTTTTATTAAAGACGACTCCCGCAGTAGGGTACTAGCCCTGTGTCGCGGGGGACTTTACAAACATAGGTACAAGTCACACAACACAAAGGGAGGATCCTCCGACCAGGCGAGGTGATCATGCCTGGCGGGCCGCGGCCCAGGCGCCGTATATATATAATATATATATACGGCGGGACCGATTTTAACGAAATTGTTTGTTAATGGATGTTAGTGTAAGTGGATGTTACACCCGATTCACAAAAAAACAACAGGCGGTACGAAGATCGCCGGGACAACTAGGTACCTATTATATAATACCCTTGATTTGAATTTATATTTTAAGTAATAATACATATCCTAGTTTATACGAACGCGTGGTGACATTACAAATACAAATACGCTAACCATGTGAATGTAAATTCGACACATCTTAGACAGCATTAGATTGTATCGTACATTCGTACACCGCCGCTCCTTTTAATTTCACCCTCTTGAATTAGTAATGTCTTGTGAGATCCTCCTCTCGCCCCTGAATGGGAAACGATCTTTTGTTTTGTTTGGAAAGAAATCTTTGAAACGTTATTAGGTACAATGAGTGCTTACCTGCAGCTGTGTGTACAACTGTTGTTGAAGTTGTGGGTTCGATTCCTACACGGGAAATTCAAAATTCTTTATTCACTTAGGAAGCAAAAGCGACGCTTGTGATCTATCATAATAAATAAATAAATAATAAAAAAACTTGAGAGGTGTCAAGGGACACCCGGATGGAACGAAGTTCTTATCTTAATTTTTTTTTTTATAAACGACGCGACACCACACTGTTCAATGCAAAATAGAAAGACGAAAGGAAAATAACTGGCTTGCTTTCGAGAGAGAGAGAGAGAGAGTGAGAGAGACAGACAGAGAAACACGCGCACGCCGCACGGCTTACAACTATAGCAAAAAGTGTCGTTACAACTTTTGGTCTTTTGAAGTAACTTACAAAAAGACGATTGTATACCGAAGGCTCGAACCCACAGCTAAACAATTGTCACCAATACTGTGTACCGAATTTATGCCTCTAGACCAAATCGACAGGTGACTTCTTCGTCAAATTATATGTTCATATCTAACGCGCACGCCGCACGGCTTACAACTATAGCACAAAGTGTCGTTACATTTTTCCGTCTAGCCTCCTTTCGCAACGCGCCATAAGGAACTTCGTTCCAAAACTTTATTGGTCTCTCTCACATAGACATTACAAAAAATGTACCTAGGACTTAACTATTTATCATTTATGCTTAAAAACTACTATAAGAGAGACTGGCATGACATAACCTTTTTTTTTATAAATATTCGGTTAGCGGCTCCACTTGGTTTTCAGGAATATGACTCGGAGAAAGGTTGTTCCAATTTTTTCCTCATTGCCCGATAGGACGGAACTTTGCCACGCCCGCAGCAAGATTAGGCACAGGACCGACGCGACGACTTAACATGCTCTCTAACTGTGACATGTTTAGAAAACAGTCATCCATCTATGAACTTGACTGCCTCTGTGGCGCGGTGGGAGTCTATCCGACTGCTACGCAAGAGGTCGTGGGTTCAATTCCCACCCAGGATAAAACTTTGTGTAATGAGCACGATGGCTTATTCTGTGTCTGGGTATTATTTATCTACAACATGTATATATTTAGAAATATATAAGTGTGTTTATCAGTTGTCTGGTTTCCATAGTACAAGCTCTGCTTAGTTTGTGGTCAGATAGCGTTGTGTGAGTTGTCCCAAGAAATTATTTAAAAAAAAAACTTGAAATGGTTATTCTGCTTAGCCTCTCTTAAGACCACTATTACAAATTACCATACCCAACACTAAAGACACACCTAACAAACAAACTAAAACCTGTACTACACCTAAGCCACATC